>OY740789.1:22170841-22815826 GCA_963514005.1 Raja brachyura
TACAGGCAGCACCCATGGTCAGGATCGAACATGGATCTCTGGCGCTGAAAGGCAGCAACACTACCACTGCACCACCGTGCAGCCCCACTGAGCAATGTCCATCCTTTCCTGCCATCTACAACAGGAGTGAATCTTGTCATCAGGAGAGAGCTGGAACAAATTGATTAGTAATGGAAGTTCCTAGATTCTCTCCAATTCCCTTTTTTTTTAAATCACACCACCACTGCACACCTCCACACAAAGCAAAACTCAAGCCACGTGCAGAACGTGTGCTTTTGTTCAAATGTCTGAATCGGAGAACTTGTGACATTGTGTTAATGCAATTGTATTGTTAGTCACAACAGGTGCCTTTATGGATTAACAGAATAGTACCAATGGAGACCATTTGATCCATTGCAGGGTTACACAAAAAGCTGGAGAAACTCAGCGGGTGCAGCAGCATCTAAGGAGCGAAGGAGATAGGCGACGTTTCGGGTCGAGACCCTTCTTCAGACATGTATCATTGCACATGTTTTTGAATATGAAAAGACTAATGAATGAATTCAATTCCCCTTTTCTTTTATCTGTACACCCATCACAACTTTAAATTATTTCTCCTGGTCCTTTTTGAAAAAAATATATAATGGAATCTGCTGCTCCCATTTTTCCAGATGATGCATTTCAAATTGTAATAAGCTATTGTGTAAAACAATATCTCCTGAGTATGGCTACCAACATTTCTTCAGGCCATTTACTTCAATTCTCCAGTCATCAACCTTTCTGGTACTGGAAACATTGTTTCCTGACTTATTCCCTCAAAACATTGAATGAACTTCAATATTTCTTTTGTTGGTAATATGGAAAGCTTATTTTCTTTTTCCCAAAATAAGGCTCTTTAATTTGAATTGCAAAAGTGTTGACTTTCTTTTGTGTAATCGTATATGACATAAACAGTGTGGTAACAAGAAATGTTTAAGCCTGTAAATGAATGGGCCAATATGGACAACTTGGTTTATTCAAATTTATTAATTAGTTGCCCCTATGTAATTTTTAAGATCAAATCATTTATTGGGTACAGACACAAAATGCTGGTAACTTAGTGGGACAGGCAGCATCTCTGGAGAGAAGGAATGGGTGATGTTTCAGGTTGGGACCTTTCTTCAGACTGAATGGTTTTACTTGATGTGTTATGAAGGAGTTTTTTTAGAAGTATTTAAGAGTTCAAACTACAAAGCCAGAATTACAGTTTTTTGAAAGCATAGTGCTTCTGCAGAAAGCTAACCTTTTCACTTTTTATTTTTAAAGAAATGCTTGATTCATTTAAAGACTAAGTTGGAATGTCATTGGGTTTCTGAGCATTCCACACAGAAAGATATCCTTCAACCCAACTTGTCCAAGAGACAAAGATGCTACATCTATGCTAGTCCCATTTGTCTACATTTGGCCCATATCCCTCTAAACCGTCTTTATTCATGCACCCATCAAAATGTCTATCAAATTCTGACCTTGTAACTGCCTCGCCCACTTCCTCTAACAGCTCGTTTCATATACCCATGACCCTCTGTATGGGAAAAGGTTGCCCCTTGGGTTCCTATTAAATCTTTTTCTTCTCATCTTAAACTTGTACCTTCCTATTCTCGATTCACCTACCCTGTGCATTAACCCCCATCGTGATTTTATTTACCTATACAAGATCACCCCTCAGCTTTCTGCACTCCCAAGGAATAAAATTCCAGCCTGCTAAACCTCTCTCTGTAGTTTAGACCCTCAAGTCCTAGAAACATCCTCAAGTCTTTGCACCCTTTCAAGAGACAAGAGTGTTTAATAGTCACATGCATCGACAATGAAATTCTTACTTGTGGGAGCTTAACAGACCTGTAAAAGCAATACAAGCAGATAAAAAAAAATATAAAAGAAAAATTAAATTGACAACCGTGATCCTGGATTGCCAATATAGTGCCAAACAAAACTCTGTAGTGTAACCAAAGACCTTAGAAGTTCACAGTTGCTAAAGTTAAGGTTGTGTAGTGTTCAAGAGCTTGATGGTTTCCTGGAAGAAGCTATCTTTGAACAAGGTGGTCATGGTTTTCTGGTTCCTGTACTTTCATCCTAATGGTATGAATGAAGTCAGAATGTGGCCTGGGTGGTGTGAGTCTTTGATATTGGTTGCCTTTTTGAGGCAGCCTCTCCGATAGATTCTTCAATGGTGGGGAGTCGGTACCTGTGATGGACCGGACAGTGTCTACCATTCTCTGTAATCTCAATTGCTTGAGTGATTCAGCGGGTCACACAGTGTCTCTCCAGAGAACATGGATAAGTGATGTTTTGGGTTGGACCCTTCTTCCGGTTCCTTGGTCTTGCTGATGTTGAAAGCAAGACTTGTTCTAGCACAATTCAATTGGATTTTCAATCTCCTTCCTGTACGCTAAACTTCCAACAATGATTGTGTAGTCGGATAATTTAAAGATGTCTTTAAAGCTGTCTGGCTAATCTGCCTTGGTTATAGAGAGAGTACATAGCTTCGAGGTGCTCCTGTGTTGGTTATTGAGGAGGAATTGATGTTGCCAGTTTGTACTGAATGTGGTCTGTCGATGCGGAAGTTGGGGATCCAGGTATGTAGAGGTGATCAGTGATGCAGTTCTCTGAGATTGAAGAGGGTGACGATGGTGAACGGAGAGCTGTAGTTGATCAACAATAGCCTGACTATTGTTCTTGTCCAAATGGTGCAATGCAGAGTGGGGAACCAGTGAGATTGAATCCCCTGTTAATCTCTTGTGGCGGTAGGGGAATGGTAATCGGTCCAATTCCTTACTCAGGCAGGAGTTGATATGCATCATAACCAACGTCTAAAACCTTTTCTAACTTAATGGCATCCTTCCGATACCAGAGTGGTCAAAAATGAACTCAATACTCCCAAGTGCGGCCTTACCAATGTCCTATACGACAGTTATTCCTCCGGGAATAAACTTGATTCTAGTTACCTATAGACCTATGACCCCATTTTACTGACCGGAGCCTCAATTTATTTTGTCATCTAGGGTTGCTGACTCCTCCTTGCCCTTCACTCTAAAAGAAACATGATACATTGATCTCCCACTATCACACTTTTAAAAGCATCCCACTTTTTGGATATCCTTTGCCGACAAATAACCTTCTTCAATTAACGTTTGCAAGTTCCTGCCTAATACCATCAAAGTTGGCCCTGCCACAATTTTGAATTTTAATTGTTGAACCAGCCCTATCCTTGTAGCTTTTCGAAAGCTAATAGAACTGTAACGGCTGGTCCCAAAAGGTTCGCTCACTGACTTGTCAGTCACTTGTCCTGCTCAGTTTGATAAGAGTATGTGAAATTTTGCCCTCTCCCTTGTAGGCCCTCTACATGTTGTCAGAGAAAACATTCTTGAACATCCCATCTAAGGCACTTCCCTTCTCACTTCAGCAGTCCTAGTCTTTATTGGGGAAGTTAACATCCCCATCTATAACAAATCTAGTAATCTTGCAACTATCCGTAATTTGCCAGCATATCAGATCTTGTAATTTCCATTCATTATCTGGGAGCCGAATTGTACAATCTCAATAGGGTGATCATCCGCATTTTATTTCTCAGCTCCACCCATATAGCCTTACTGGATGTTTCATCAGTAATGTCATCTTGAAAAACTGCTGTGAGGTTCTTAATTCGTAAAGCAACTCCCCCTCCTCCTTTCCATCCACTTATATCTTGTATATAGCACTGTAATCTGGAACGTTAAGGTGCCCGTTCTATCCCATCCTTAGTCGGGTATCTGATGGCTATAGGGTCCCAGTCGCATGTACATATCCACATGCTGATTTCATCCACCTCACCTGTCCGTTACCATACCATGATCCTGCCATCCTGTGTACTGAACTTGCTGTCATTTCTTTTTTTGTACAGATTTCCAGCTGCCCACCTGCCTCATAACAAGAGGAGTTGAGTAAAGGAGCAAAGTGGTTATTCTGCAGTTGTGCAGAGCCCTAGTGAGACCACACCTGGAGTATTGTGTGCAGTTTTGGTCTCCAAATTTGAGGAAGGACATTCTTGCTATTGAGGGAGTGCAACGTAGGTTCACAAGGTTAATTTCTGGGATGGCAGGATTGTCATATGCTGAGAGAATGGAGCGGCTGGGCTTGTATACTCTGGAATTTAGATGGACGAGAGGGGATCTTATTGAAACATAAGATTACTAGATTAAGTGGGACCTGCTGGGTCCCATGTTCACATGGAGGGCTGATCCCCCAACGCAATATTCTACCTCTCCACCAATTCCAATATTCAAGCAGGGTGCGAGGCCACCAAATTCAAGTGCAGTTTCATACCACTTCAAGCAGGGTACAGGGTCACCAAACTCGAGTGCAGTTTCATGCCACTTCAAGCAGGGTGCAAGGCCACCAAATGCTAGTGCTGTTTCATGCCATTTCAAGCATGGTGCAAGGCCACTAAAATTCAAGTGCAGTTTCATACCATTTCATGCAGGGTGCAAGACCACCAAATTCAAATGCGGTTTCATACCATTTCATGCAGGGTGCAAGGCCACCACATTCAAATGCAGTTTCAAACCATTTCAAGCAGGGTGAAACCACCATAAAACCACACAAAACACCACACTCACAGTTCAGTAGATATTCAGTGTGTTCAGTTGATTCACAGCTCAGAGTTGTGACCTCTCCCTCCCACATCTTGCAGAGACTGAGCCACACCCACACTTCCGGGTTTTATAATCCCTCCCATGGAAGGGGCGTTGTCTCCATGGTGTGATTGACAGGAGAGAGATTCTCAACTTTTTTTAAACACTAATAACACTTTTATTTTTAATTGATGTGAAGAATCCTCTGCACTGATGAGCGGAGGGGGACTGAGTAAGATGGCCAAAAATCACCGCCGTAAGTGGTAGCGTTTTAACTAAAACCAATAAAATCAAACGGGAAGTTGTCAAGTTTAGACCAACAACCATGCAGCATTTCAAAGCAACCACCCACCAACAACCATTTGCAGTGCAGTATTTCAAAGCAACCATCCACCAACAACCATTTGCAGTGCAGCATTTCAAAGCAACGACCCACCAACAACAATTTGCAGCGCAGCATTTCAAAGCAACCACCTCCATCTTGCAGAGACTGAGTGAGGCACAACACTTCTGGGTTTTATAGTCCCTCCCCCTCCCACCAGCAGGGGCAGCAGAGAGAATGTCAACATTTTAAAAACATGAATAACTCTTTTATTTTTCATTGATGGGAAAAATCCTCTTGCCCTGCGCAGCGGAGGGGGAATAAGATGGCCAAAAATCACAGCATAAGTGGCAGCGTTTTTTCTAAAATCATGAAAAAGAAAACCATGAAGTGGTCAGGATTTGACTTTTAGTAATACAGATTAATGGTTTGGATATGCTAGAGGCAAGAAACATGTTCCTGATGTTGGAGTCCATACCAGGGGCCACGGTTTCAGAATAAGGGGTAAGCCATTTAGAACAGAGATGAGGAAACACTTTTTCACATACAGAGCCTGTGGAATGCTCTGCCTCAGAGGGCGGTGGAGGCCGGTTCTGTGGATATTTTCAAGAGAGAGCTAGATAGGGCTCTTAAAGATAGCGGAGTAAGGGGATATGGGGAGAAGGCAGGAATGGGGTACTCATTGTGGATGATCAGCCATGATCATATTGAATGGTGGTGCTGGCTCGAAGGGTCGAATGGCCTACTCCTGCACCTATTGTCTATTGTCTCACTACTGCATTAGATCCTGTCCTTTGCCATTCTAGTTTAAACCTGCCTGCCAGGATATTGGTGGTCCTAACAGTTCAGCTGCAACCCATCCCTCTTGTACGTTACCTCTGCCCCAATGGTCCAGAAATCAGAACCGCTGCTTACTGCCACCAACTTCTCTGCCATGCATTAATTTATCCTATCTTCTATTTCTACCCTCACGAGCATGTGGCATTGGGAGTAATCTGGAGATTACTACTCTTGAGATCCTGCTTTTTAACCTTTTGCCTAACTCCCAGTATTCACTCTCCAGGACCTTATCCCTTTTCCTACCCATGTCATTTGTGCCAATGTGCACAAGAACTTCTGGCTGCTCATCTTCCCTCTTGAGCATGTTGTGCACCTGCTCTGAGACAACCTGGGCCTTGGCAGCAGGAAGGCAACACACCATCCTGAAGTCCTGATTGCAGCCACCCAATCTCCTGTGTGTCCCCCTAACTAATGCATCTCATATTACAATAGCCCTGTCCGACTTCACACTACCCCAATGTGTCTCAGAGCCAGCCAGGCCTGCTCTACTCTGAACGGAATTCCATCCTCAACAGAATTCCAAAGGGTTTTGGAGGGGAATAGCGACAAGAGATTCCGGCACCCTCTGCCTACTCCTTTCCTGGTGACCACCTATCTACATTCAGCCTCTACATTGGGTGTGACCACCTCACTGTAACTCCTATCTATGATGCTGTAATTCGCCCAGACTATCCTGAGATCTTCCAGCTGCAGCTCCAGTTCCCTCACTCAGTCAATCAGGGGCCTTATCCGGGACGACAACGAACTGGCTTACAGGGAGGAGGTGAAACAACTGGTGCAACACGAACAATCTGATCCTGAATGTTGACAAAACAAAGGACGTCATCGTTGACTTCAGGAGAAACCGGCACAGTCACAAACCCCTACACATTAATGACATTGATGTGGAGTTGGTCAGTAGCACTAAGTTCCTGGGGGTGCAGATCACGAACAGTCTGAACTGGTCACAAAACATCGCATCACTAGTTAAGAGAGCGCAGCAGCGTTTGCACTTTCTACGCCGGATGAGAAGAGCTCACACCCCCCATCCCGTCCTCACCACTATCCGCAGGGGCACCATAGAGAGCATTTTGACCCGCTGCATCTCTGGCGGGTTTGGGAACTGCAAAGCCTCCGACTGGAAGTCTGTGCAGAAAGTGGTGAGGATGGCTGAAAAAATCATCGGGGCTTCTCTTCCTTCAATCCATGACATTGCGTGCAAACGTTGCTTGTCCAAGGCCAACAGCATCATAAAAGACCCCACGCATCTCCATCATGGACTGTTCACTCTGCTGCCCTCGGGCAAAAGGTATCGCAGTATAAGGAGCAGAAGGTCCAGGTTTTTCAACAGCTTCTTCCCCCGAGCTATCAGACTCTTGAATTCCATCTAATGCGCCACAACAATTATCTATTTTATCTTTTTATCCTTTTGTTGTTTTAAGTTGCACGGTGAGCCAGATACAACAAAATTGTGTTCATACTTGCATTTGTTGGTGTATTTTTGAATGACAATAAAGTCTTTGATTGATTGCAGCTGAATGAATTTCCCACAGTTGTAGTCCTAGGGGCCACTGGTCAAAATACAATCTCTCATAAAATAAACAATTGTATGAATGGGGTTGTGTATATAAAATACCTCTCCTAGTATAATAGTCTTGATATTTGTACACAGTAGTCAGAAAATACAAGCCACACTTAGATCAGATGGTGGTAGGATTAAATGCTGTCTCGTTATTATATGGGAAAGTCTTGGCTGCAAGAAAGCAAGTCCCAGTTCTAGGCAATGGAAAAGATTGGGATTGGCAGTGCAATAGGGCTTGGATATTACTGGGCCATTGTGGGTGAAGGTGCCTGATTGGTTAATATTTTATGTGCCCATTGCAATGCTGATTGTGCAAATGGGAGAGGCAATTATTTATCTTACATTTTTCTTTTTTTAAATAACCAATGGAAATGTTTGCAGGAGTTTGTTGTTTAGCCCCCTTCTTAATTTTCTCTAGCTTTTTACCACTTGGATTATAACCAGTTTTGTAGAGTTCCTTAGAACAGAACAGAAAAGAAAAGTCTTATTTCTCAACTTAATAAAGTTGTAAGACGTGATGTGGACATCGCCAGCTCCACTCATTTTTCATCCTAGACCAATGTTGTAAGAGTGTGCTGCATATTTTGTTAAACAACACATTGCAGTAGAACATTTCCTAGGTTCTGCAAGCATGGCCATTAGGAAGCTTGATTTATGATGCTGGGAATGCTATTTGATTTATGATGACAACATTCTTGGAGCTGTTTTCACATGATACTCTAGATCGCTTCTACACAGGTTTCCTGTTTTAAAAAATAAAGTACAGATAATAATGCATAGTGTTTGGGCAATGCATATTATTCCTTGAATTTATTATGCAATTTAATTTTCTTTATACAAATTTCAGATTGATGTTATCTGTAAATGGCAATTTTGTATTTTCAGTCTATGCAAATGTCTAGTTTATGTTGTAGATTTTGATCATTTTCTTTTCCCTGTGTTCAATCTTTCCAATTTATTTGCAGCCATTTTTTGAAATTTTATTTTGTTGTAGTTCAGTAGCAGGAATACAGTAGCAGTAACTGTTTTGTCAGTGTGTAGTATTGTAAATACAATGCATGGTAGTAAAACAGTGGGATTCTTTTGAAGTGATTGTTCAATCACTTCAAAAGTGTTGAGGGATCACTGACAGTTTATTCGAAGAGATACTTTGTTTTACAGATTAAAGGGAACGCCTCAATAATTCTGCTTCGATTCGACCCGATCCTAAATGACTTTTGTAAATCTTTTACTATTGCTGTAAAGCTATATCTGTCAATGGTGTTTAGTGCTCTTGTGAACATATTGGTAAACAATAACTATGATTGAACTAATGGAGTTCAATTCTGAATCTAGTATTGTCTCCTGTTTTATATGGACTGATATTTGCGGTAATGGCAAGACTTCCATTCCCCTCTTTTCCTCTAAAAGGTACAATACAGAAATTAGATTAAAATTCCAAAGTTTATAAAAGCGCAATACATGTTAAAAATGAAATGCTCGAGTAACTTAGCAGATGAGGCACTATTTTGGAGGGAATGTACAGGTGCCGTTTTGGGTCTTTCAGACCTCCAGCATTTAATTTTTTTTTGCTCAGGATTCCTGCATTTGCAGTATTGTTTGTCTTCATATTAAAAGTACTTGTGGTTAGTAAAGTAGCCAGTCCCATGTGACATTTGGAGTTAGTTGCTCAATTCACATTTTTTATAGCTGGGTAAAAGTACCAATTTGATCCCATTTGTTTTGTGCATTTTCATAGTTTGGAGAAAACTCAGAAACTTACACATGATCGGCAAACATATATTTTCTAGTTCAATAGGATGGTTCACATCAACGTTTCCTCTTAAAGAACGGCACAAAGTGTTGGACTAAGCGGGTCAGACAGCATTTCTGGAGAATATGCATAGGTCGGGACCTTTCTTCACTCTTTATTCCAATCAGTCTGAAGATGGCACCTGATTGGCAACGTCACCTATCCATGTCTCCAGAGATACTACCTGATCCACTGAGCAACTTGAGCACTTAGTCGTTTATGGATAACCGAGCATCTGCAGTTCCTTGTATAAACGTTTTTCTTGGCTGTGCATGGCTTCAGAAGTTGAATTTTGGGTTCAAAGTTGTCACAGGCCAGGTTCTTGAAGAACAGAAACCAAATGAGGTGTGTGATCAGTTAGAATTTTGACTGCATTGCTTGAAAGATGAACATTTAGCAAAATACCAAGATAAATCTCTGCAAATAGTGCCTATACCATAGGGCTTGCATGTGATTTTGTATCTGAGAGTCATAAAGTACGGAAACCGGCCCTTTGAACCCAACTCGTCCATGCCAACCACCATGCCCCATCTATGCTAGTCCCATTAGGCCCATATCACTCTAAACTGTGTCTTTTCATATATTTGTCCAAATATCTTTTTAATATTGTCATTGTAACTATTTCAACTACCTCCTCTGGCAGTTTGTTCCATATACCCGACACAAAAATTGCACTTCAGATTCCTATTAAATCTTTCCCCCTCATCTTAAATGCATAACCCTTAGTTCTTGATTTCCACTACCATGTGGAAGACTGTGCATTCTTGTTACCTATTCCCCTCATGATTTTATGTACCTCTATAAGATAAACCCTCAGTATCTCGTGCTCCAAGTCCTAGCCTGCCCAACCTCTCCCAATTAGCTCAGGTTCTTGAGTTCTGACAATATCCTCGTAAATCTTCCCTGCACTCTTTTCAGCTTAATGGAATGTTTTCTATAGTAGGGTGACCAAAATGGATGCAATATTCCAATTGTAGCCCAGCCAATGTCTTGTATAACTGTAACATTGCATCCCAACTTGTATACTCAATTGATGAAGAACAACATGCCAGAATCCACCTTCACCCTCATAACTGCCTGTGATGCCACTTTTGGGAACTATGTACTTGTATTCCCTCTGCTCTACAACTCTCCTCTGGACCCCACCGTGAAGGCCCTGGTTTGGTTCTCAAAATTCAATACCTCGTGCCTATCTGAATTAAACTCCATTAGTCACTCCATGGCCCACATTCCCAGCTGATCTAGGTCCGGCTGTAATTCTTGAAAACCTTCTTCGCTCTCTAAGATACCATCTATAGTGTCATTGGCAAACTTACTAATCATGACTTGTACGGCGGCGGCGGCCCGCAGAGCTGCGGTGCTCCAGAGGCGGCTGCGGCCTGGTTCGGAGCTGCGGTGCTCCAGCGGCGGTGGCGGCCTGGTTCGGAGCTACGGTGCTCCAGCGGCGGTGGCGGCCTGGTTCGGAGCTACGGTGCTCCAGCGGCAGCGGCAGCCTGGATCGCCTTAGTGCAGAGGGAGAACTAGGAGGGCGGGAGACAGGGACTTAAAACTTTTGCCTTCCACCACAGTAAGGAGGTGCCTGGTGAACTCATTGTGGTGGATGCTGGATATGTGTTTATTGTGTGTTTTGTCTTTATTATATGTATGACTATGGTAACAATAAAGGAATCTAATCTAACATGATCTAACTGGTTAGAAATATTGCACCTTGAAGAATTTTCTGTGCTCCAGTGAATTCTAAATGTGCTCTATATCTGGAGTAGATTTAAAATCAGCAATTGAGCCAAGATGGCTGATGTGTACATTTTATTCTTTGGTTGTGGCTCATTATCATAATATCATCAAACTGCTTATGTATTTTGCATTGAAGTTATCAACCTTATCTCATCTGTGGTAGTGATTAGTAGCTGACTTTGTTTTATTGAAGGAATGTTTATTCAGTATAAATCAGAATATATTTATGATGGTAATAGTGTAATGATAGTGAAGCATAATGTGTCATGGTGCATCACATATATTCATCCCTTTCATTGTTGAAAACTTAAAACCTCCATCTGCTATTGCATATTTCAGGACATTTGTCTTAATTACCAGTTCACAGGAGCAGAATTACGCCATTTGGAGTATCAAGTCTATTCTGCCATTCAATCATGGCTGATCTATCTCACTCTCCTAACCCCATTCTCCTGTCTTATTCTGTCTGACACCCATACTAATAAGAATTTATCTCTGCCTTAAAAATATCCATTGTCTTGGCCTCCACAGCCTTCTGTGGCTATGAATTCCACAGATTCACCACCCTCTGACTAAAGAAATTCCTCCTCATCTCCTTCTTAAAGGAACGTCCTTTAATTCTGAGGCTATGACCTTTGGTCCTAAACTCTCCCACTAGTGGAAACATCCTCTCCACATCCACGCTATCCAGGCCAATCACTATTTGGTAGGTTTCAATGAGGTCCCCCTCTTCCTTAAAATCTCCAGAGAGTAGAGGGCCAGTGCCATCAAACCCTCATCATATGTTAACCCACTCATTCCTGGGATCCTTTTTGTAAATCTCCTCTGGACCTTCTCCAGAGCCAACACATGCATTTCTGCTAACTGGTTAGCATGCAACAAATGCTTTTCACTGTAGCTTGGTGTACTTGACAATAAACTTAACTAATATATCTTCAGATATGGGACCCCAAATTGCTCGTAATACTCCAAATGCAGCCTGACTGCCGTCATTTCGAGCCTCACCATTACATCCCGATTGGCATTGCTAGTTGGCTGTTTGACCTCTTTCTGTGGGGGGGCCCAAGAAAAACTGGAGTAACGCCGCGGGTCAGGCAACATCTCTGGAGAATAGGAGCGTGACATTTCGTGTCGACGGCGGCGGCGGCTGTATTCCTGTAGTATCTTTGATTGCGGGGCAAAGATACTAGGAGCGTGGTGACGAAGGGTCGGAGCGAATGACTGGCTCCGAACAGCGGCAGCAGCGCCTCCACCCGCACCCCACCCGGCGGAAGGAAGCCTCTCCCTCCCTCCTCCCGGCCTCAGCTTTCAGCTCAAAGATCCGAAAGCTATACAATCTTTAGTGCAGCTGCTTCAGACGGTGGAAGGAGGCCTCCCCCTCCGTCCCCCCGGCCTCGGCGTGCGAGAGGGGTTGTTTTGAAAGTGTGGTGGATTTGCAAGCAGCGGCCGCTATCGCCCTGATAACGGTCGCTGCCTGCAAATCCGTTAACTTTCAAAACAACCCCCCTCGGACGCCGAGGCCGGGGGGACGGAGGGGGAGGCCTCCTTCCACCGTCTGAAGCAGCTGCACTAAAGATTGTATAGCTTTCGGATCTTTGAGCTGCGACGCTCGGCCCCGCACCTTGCTGTTGGCTGGCGGAGGAGGGGAGGCGGTGGCGACAAGTTCCCAGCCGCCTCTGCCTTTGGCGGCAGCACTTTGGTGTTGGACAGGCACGGCCAAGGCAGCGGGTCGATGTTGTCCGAGGAGCGCTGACCTTCCTTCCCCCCCTCCCCCTCCCCCCTCCTCCCCACCTCTATTCAGTCCTCACTTACATCCCCTGTGCTCCCCTCCCCATCTACCCCCCCCCCCCCCGTCTATTCATCACCCTACCCACCTCGCATTGGGTACAGGATGGGTACATCCCCTCATGCATCCTGTACTGATCCCCTCATTTATCCTGTAGTGATATCCCATTCATCCTGCACAGACCCTCCGATCCACACTGTCCTGACCTCCCCCCCCCCCCCCCCCATCCATCCTGTACTGATCCCCCCCCCCCCCCATTCAAGAAGAATGGGGGAACAGTCTGAAGAAGGGTCTCGACCCGAAACGTTGCCGATTTCCTTAGCTCCATAGATGCTGCCTCACCCGCTGAATTTCTCCATCATTTTTGTCTACCCCATTTCATTCTGTACTGATCCCCCTATTCATCCTGTACTGAACTCCCCCCCCCCCCCCAATCCATCCCGTACTGATCCCCCCATTCAACACCAATGACATCCCCCGTGCTCTCCCCTCACACTTTTACATATTCCAACCAACATGTACTAATTCACCTGCCTCAATCCATCCATTCCGCACAAATTGCCTTCTCAACCTGCCCCCCCGCCATCTATCCACCCCGCACTGATTCACACACCCCCTGACCCTATTGTGCTTCATGGTCTTCAGAGCGTACATTGACTATGTTTGATAACGGAATGCAATCAAATGTGTTTTAATTCCCAATGTTATTATTTGTTTTGACACCTTTAAACATATTACCAAAAGAACATTTGCTGCAGTTAGGTCCTTTGGCCATCTCTTGTCAGTTAGTGTAATGTTTCACCTGTCAGATGGGTATAGTCGGTTTTAACAGCTATTATCATAAAATGCCTTTAGAAATTTCCTTGCAACCTGTATATTTTGTTATGGATAAATTATGTGGGAAGCGAGAGTGTTTCTGTGCCAATAGCAATAATGACCCATGCTATGGCCATGTCATGGTAATTTTTGGTCCTTCACAGAAAACATGCTTGCATCAATCTGTAGTGTGCATGGTCCAGGATTTATTGACACAGGTTGATCATTTGCTGAATAATCCAACCACATTTTTGTTTGGAAGTGGAAAGAAGTAATAGAAATTGCATTAATTGCAATGTGTAAAAAGAGTTGAGATATTGTATTATAATTTTGCTGCATGTCATTGTGGTATATATCATGTCTTGATTGGTGAATATGTTTAGTTTGTCAGTTATTTGAAGCAGAAATAATATGTGAATGTAGACAAAAGTGCTGGAGAAACTCAGCGAATGCGGCAGCATCTATGGAGCGAAGAAAATAGGCAACGTTTTGGGCAAAACCCTTCTTCAGACTGATGGGTTTCGGCCTGAAACGTTGCCTATTTCCTTCGCTCCATAGATGCTGCTGCACCCGCTGAGCTTCTCCAGCACTTTTGTCTACCTTCGATTTTCCAGCATCTGCAGTTCCTTCTTGAACATAATATGTGAATGCTTCATTGAGCATAATTCTGACTGGTAACTACGCACTTCGTCTAAGCACATTATCGCACGCGTCATGCAAGCCGTCTTAAATTACCACCTAAACTGTCATTTGGCAACCTAAAAAGCTGTCAAGGTTGCCCGGCTGGCAACAGGGAAAAAAAGTTAAGCGAGAGCCCTGCATTTGACTTTGACAGTTCTTAAGATATTGTGCCATTCTAGGAAATGCAGTACTCACTGTGACTTTTTGCTAGAGCTGGCAGATAATTTTTTGCCTCTAGCAGGCGGAAACCTGGAAGATTTTAATCAATGATCAAGGATATGGCAAGGGAAAGGAAATAAAGTCTTTGATTATAGTTTAAACATGCCTATTTTTGAACAGGAGGTGCTTGGACTTGTAATCTATAATAATGTTTTTGAGTAGACTCCTTGCTATTACTCAAAAGCCCAGTATCCCCGATGGTGTCTTAATCTATCTCGAGTCCCTATCATTTCCAACATGCATAAACTCAAGTCCCTCTTTTCCCGTATGCCCTTTTAGAACAGTGTCATTAATCTTTTTTTCTGTCAAATTGTATTACTGACCATTTTTCTATTAAACTCCATCTGTCACTTGTCTGTCTGTTCTGCTAACCTATCTTTACTCCTGCAACCTATTATTATTCCCCTCACTATTTACCACACTTCCATCCTTGATATTATCTGCTTCTCTTTGCATTGTATTTTAAGCCAAATTTCCTAAACGTACTGCGATTGACCTATTAATGAGCTTTAAATGTGCAAACTAGCCATTAGAGGACTTTGTCAAGCTTCTTCTGAAAATCTAGACAAACTTCCGTTCCATTTACTTCAGCCTTTTTTGTTCCTCATCAAAAAGAAATCTCTCTTGTTGGTCAAAAATCAATGCGAGTACGTAATTTTATTTTTGGGATCCCCTTAAACATCACCATAATCTGGCAAGGCACTGCAAATGTTTCACTTGCTGTGCATTGTAAGCTGCCTTTCTTGTTTCATCATTTATTCTACTTCCTTCGTCACTTGGGAAATTTTACTGTCCCCAGTTCCATCTTTATTTTTTAACCAGGTTTTATTTATCACCTTTATATCAGACTTTTGTACTTATTTGCCCTGATAGCATACCTATCTTTAACACGGAAGGTTTTATGGTAGGTTTGACTGGAGCATGTCCATTTGACTCAAAAAGGATTTAGGGCTATTGTTTTAAGATTAGCCCTTTGAATATTTCATTGCAGATGTAAATTCATAGTTTTATTTTTATCCACTGCATTTTTATTGGTAAATTGAAAGATTAAATGGTATTAACTTCCCCAGTTATTGTTGATCACAATCATTATTGTGACTGAATTAAACTGGCAATTGTATTTTAGTAAACAATATTCAACTTGGTTTTGGAATAATCTCGTAATTTTTTTGTTTCAGTGCAAAGACTTGAAAGAATTTCAATTTTGCCATCATAATAATAGGTTATGTTGACAGGCTCTTCACTAAATCTTTTGGGACCTTGGGGTGAAGACAAAGAAATCGACAAAATGGCAAGATAATTGATTTTGGAGTGCACAATATCACGTCCAGTACCTTAGCAACTGTTTATCTGACTATACTGACATCTAAGCATTTGCAGTAATCATTTGTAAATTAGTGCACTTAAGAGGTTTGCCTGCAAGGTCAATTTATCAAAATGTTTTAACGATAATATGTACATGGGAAGTAAAGGTGCCGTTAATGAGAGGTATTTTGCTGCTCTTCTGTTACTGTGATATAATGTGAACTTTGTGGCAGGAATATATGATCTGCGATTTGCATTGAGAGATGTTTACTTTTGAGAAGGGAATTATCAAATTAACTATATGTCTAAAAGCAATATATGGCATGTGTATAATGGGCCAGTCTTTGGAAAGTGAGCCAAAATGGCACACACGTGACCAGATGGCATCCATTAAAGTAATCCATTAAAACATTATTGTAAGAGATTAATCGTATTCATTGCTATTTTCCTATCTACAGAACTATAATGCATGTCTGCTAAATATATGAACATTCTAGCTGTTTAAAATTCACAGAGTTTGATCTCTGACCCTAAACAAACAATGTCAGCATAACATGAAAATTTAACTTGATAAACTTTTTAAAAAAAAATCATATATAGGGTTCAAAACAATATACCTGTAATGACTTCAGAATTAGAAGAGATGTATTCCACAATTGTTCATATTTTTGGTCACACACATGACTAAGAATGGGCCAATGTGGATTTGATTGAAGGACAAAATGTAGATTTTATTGTTTTAAACCTTGGTAGTTTATGAAGTTGGGTAACCATAGCTTGTACAATATTCTATCCTTGGTGTGAGAATGTGATCATGTCTGCCTATGAAATAAAGCCAGATTGTTCTCCCAGGTGCCCTTTGTCTGCTTACTTTCTGCACTTCAACTCTAATTCCCAGAGCAGTTAGCTGGCTGATGGTAGGTCTTTATCCAAAGCTCAGCATAACCTGTAGATGGGAAAAAAATGCATGATTCCTCCTTTATTAAAAATTACCAAGATTGATATTGCCGTCATCCAGCTAGATCTTTCCAGTGTTATTTGGAGACTTAGAGAGTACCAATAATTTTCAGGATGAGTCTCGAGGTAGCAATAACATTTGGGTCCAGTGGCAGGGGTATTGTTACCTTGAGACTCATCCTGAAAATTATTGGTACTCTGAGTCTCCAAATAACAGTGGAAAGCAAGGGCTACTTGAAGCTGAAGAAGTCAATGTTCATACCGCTGGGGTGTAAGCTACCCAAGCCCATCTCATTCCGACACCAACCTTTCTGTCCTGGGCATCCTCCATTGTCAGGAGTGAGGTCCAGCGCAAAGCATCTCATATTTCGCTTGGGTAGCTTTCGTAATTTGTAACTTTAAGTACCCTTTATGGGCGACTATATGCATACCTTGGGTATGCAAGCAAAGAATTTCACTGTGACTTGCCACATGTGACAATAAAGTATTCAATTCAATATATGCACCATCTTGGCAGTTTTTTCCCCCCCTTTTGTTGCCCAAGTGCAAATTACTGAAAGCAACCAGGGTATTGAAATTTTATGGTTAAGGTTACGAGAGCATAGATAGGGTAAATAATCAAAGTATTTTTCCTGTAATAGCAGTATCGAAAATGTTCTATTTGATGGTTACACAAAAAGCTGGAGAAACTCAGCGGGTGCAGCAGCATCTAAGGAGCGAAGGAGATGGGCGACATTTCGGGTCGAGACCCTTCTTGAGTCTGAAGAAGGGTCTCGACCCGAAACGTTGCCTATCTCCTTCGCTTCTTAGATGCTGCTGCACCCGCTGAGTTTCGCCAGCTTTTTGTGTAAACCTCTAGTCCTAGACTCTCCCATTAGTGGAAAATCCTATCGCAATAGTTCATGTTTTTTTATCAAACGGGAAGAACAGCACCAAGACAAACTAGTCACATGCATCTGCAGCATCTCCAGCATTCTCGATTCTCCAGCATCTGCAGTTCCTTCTTTAACACTAGGACTAGAGGTCATAGCCTCAGAATTAAAGGATGTTCTTTTAGCAAGGAGATGAGGAGGAATTTCATTAGTCACAGGCTGGTGAATCTGTGGAATTTTTTGCCACAGAAGGATGTGAAGGCAATGTCAGTGGATATATTTAAGGCAGAGATAGATAGATTCTTGATTAGTACAGTAATGGAGGTTATAGGGAGAATGCAGGAGAATGGGGTTAGGAGGGAGAGATAGATCAGCCATGATTTCCCTCCTGGGATAAATAGAGTTAATTGTATTGCATGGCAATGTAGACTTGATAGGCCAAACGGCCTAATTCTACTGCTATCACTTATGACACAAAATGTCGAAGTAACTCGGAGGGTCAGGTAGCATCTCTGGAGAAAATAGATAGATGCTGTTTCAAATTAAGAGTCGACCGGGGGGGGGGGGGGGGGAAGGAGTTAT
Source organism: Raja brachyura (assembly GCA_963514005.1). Next base: position 22,188,934 of record OY740789.1, read on the forward strand.
GAGAGACTGCAAGGAAGTAAATGTAAATTGAAGAAAGCTGAACAGTTCTGAATATAGATGCACATAATGAGTTGAGTGCAGTGAGACACTGATTTATCATAACCTTTATTCAGTAGCTGTTCTTGAGGTTAGTAAAGGATAGGATCATTACTAAAATGATTTTCAGATCGCTGAAGAGAACATGATTAATGAGAGCCTGAACATTTGTTTTGTGCGAATGCCAGCCTGCGAAGACATGGGTATGAATAGAAGTATAACATAGTAGATTTGTCAATAACTAATCCCACTTAGTTGGGCTGGAGAGATTTGAACAGAGAATTTCAACTTGAGATATTGGTAAATTGTGAGCCACTATGTGTCTGAGGTTAGTATTAATCTCTACCCCTAGAAACACCGCCCCTAGAAACGGTAATTCTCAAATTTCTCGGAACACCACACTGCGGCTCCTTTATCCTTTGCTTCGGCGTCAATTTCCAGTGACAGAGTACTGAAAGAGGGAGAGATATTTTTGGTTGTTTACTTTTGGCTGATTTAGTTGAGAATTTCATTTAAATGTACAGGTCCAGCACAGATTCAACTCGCCAATCGGAGCAGAAGCTCCAATTAGGTTCAGATCGGCTGCTCGTCCGGTCTAGGTGCAACATTTTGTTCCAGGGGGTATTTCGAGTGCACTCTAATAATTTTGTATGGGTTAAACGAGGTGCTGAAACAGTTGCCAAAAAACTGGCGGTGGACCTGTATTTGCATTTCAAGTATTTATTACAGGTTTCATGTTTTAACACTAAAAAATACATTTAATACATACAATAAAACAACAAAGAAGGAAAGAACGAGACAGACTGTTGGCGAGGCAGACATTGCTGGCACCACCCGGTGGTATTTTGCTTCATTTTTCGGTTTCCATCTTTTTATCTTACTGAAAGCTCATTAAAGAAAGGAACAAAAGACCTTTTAACAATTATTCTTTCTTTCCTTCCTGTCTCACTGTCTGCGACTTCCTTAATGTGTTTTGCCAGGTTGCAATTAATGGAAATTCTGACTGTGTCTCTGAAAGTACAAGGCAGACCTTGATCACTACGGCATGTGGCTTCAAACTTGCACTTAACCGCTATCAGCAACTTCAATGTATGTTCTTGAAGGCTCATGTTGCAAAATTGTTCAGCAGCTTCCTAATTATTTATTTCATCAAAATGTTTTTTTTAAAGAATCAGTGAATTGAAGTTGAGTGGTGCCCAAGTAGAAGTAGAAAACTTCTAACTCAATTTAACATTATCTGTGTTTAAAAACGTACAAATTTTGACAAGACTATCTTTCTCCAAATTGATGGTGAATGACCACGTTATCACGTTATTTGAAATTAAACACTGAACAAATTCTATTTTCAGAAAAAGTGAGTGAAAAGGTTTTGTTTGGTTAAAATGATCTTGGCGACTACGGAACTGGATTGAGAAGATTAGCCATTCCTGGCATTAAACTAATGAAATGCAAATGTATTTTATTTCCAACTCGCTAATTGACCACGGCTGATGCTGGACTAATTACACCAGGATTGTAAATAAAGACAGTTGTATAGGACATGAAAAGGGTCTTCAACCTATCACATCCATGCTTTTTGCTCGCTAACACGAATCCCATTTATCTGCATGGCTGTTTGCCTGCCCATTCAAGTGTTTTGTCAAAATGTTTTTTAAACAGAGTGATTGTGTCTGTTTTCATCATCTTCACTGGCAGTGAGTTCCAGTAATGAACCGCTTGCTATTTAAAAAAAGTTTCCCCTCAAGTCTCCTTCAGGCCTTCCTCACATCTTGAACCTATGCCTTGTGGTTTCTGATACATACCCTTACCATGGGGGAAAAGGGTTCTATCCACCTTATTTATGCCTCTTATCAGGTCACCTCTTGGCTTTTTTCATTCCAGACCCACCCTATTGGATTTCTCCCCATTATTAAAGACCTCCAATCTCGGCAAATAATAGGAACATTGATCTTTTCTTTAATGTCACATCAGTGATTTTTTTTTTTGTTGTAAAATTTGATTCTTGTTGAATGTATGCGCCCAATTTGAGTTCATATGTTTCAATGTCTAAGCTTGATCTTTCAGGCATTGTACACGGGAAAAACATAAAACTGAGACAATTGGTTTCAAATGTACAGTATGAAATATTAAGGTAGACGTAAAATGCTGGAGTAACTCAGGAGTCTGGAGAGAAGGAATGGGTGACATTTTGGGTTGAGACCCATCAGACTGATGTCAGGGGAGTTGGCGGGCAGAGATAGAATGTAGTCGGAGACAGTAAGACTGGTGGGAGAACTGGAGAGGGGATGGAGAGAGAGGGAAAGCAAGGGCTATTTGAAGTTAGAGAAGTCAATGTTCATACCTCTGGTGTGTAAACTACCCAAGCGAAATATGAGGTGCTGTTGCTCCAATTTGCACTGGGCCTCACTCTGACAATGGAGGAGGCCCAGGACAGAAAGGTCAGAATGGGAGGGGGAGTTAAAGTGCTTAGAAACCGGGAGATCGGGTAGGTTAAGGCGGACTGCGTGGAGGTGTTCAGCGAAACGATCGCTGAGCCTGTGCTTGGTCTCGCCGATGTACAGAAGTTGACACATGGAACAGCGGATACAGTAGATGAGGTTGGAGGAGGTGCAAGTGAACCTCTGCCTCACCTGAAAAAAATTGGGGTCCTTCGATGGAGTAGAGGGGGGAGGTAAAGGGACAGGTGTTACATCTCCTGCGGTTGCTGGGGAAAGTAGCGGGAAGGGATGGTTTGGGTGGGAAGGGATGAGTTGAGGAGGGAACGTTCTCTGCGGGAAGTGGAAATGGGTAGATGTGGCCAGTAGTGGGATCCCGTTGGTCGCGAAAGTGTTGGAGGATTATATGCTGTATGCGACGGCTGATAGGGTGGAAGTTGAGAACAGGGGGGACTCTGTCCTGGTTGCATATGGGGGGAGGGGAAGCAAGAGCGGAGCTGCTGGATATCAAGGAGACCCTGGTGAGAGCCTCATCTATAATGAAAGAGAGGAACCCCCGTTTCCTAAAGAATGAGGACATCTCCGATCTAGTCTGGAAAACCTCATCCTGGGTGCAGATACGACATAGGAGGGGGATTTGGGAGTAGGCGATAGAATCTTTACAGGAAGCAGGGTGCACAGTTCCTACTGCTCTTACTTCTGATGTTCTTATTTTTTAAAATGCTGACTGTATTTCACTTGTTGCTCCACGGTACAAGTCTCCTTTTGTATTCCTTGTTTAAAAAAAGTAAAAATTGCTGGTTGTATTTGTTTACACAGTTACTGATAGTTTGTTGGATATTTGCAGACATGGCTGAACAAACTGCAGAGAGGGCAGATCTGAAAGTGATGACCAGCAAACATTTCTGGAATTCGTAGCGAATGAATTGGCTGTCAGGATGCTGCATTCTTTGAGCTGAAAATGGGTGTTAATGCATCTACCTATCCTCACTCTTTCTCTCAGAGGGTAGGAGGAAATTCGCAGGCTCAACAGACATTCATAGGTAAGTTGTACGCAACTGATCCAAAGTACTGTTTTGTGAAGTTTATCAGTTTTAAAGTGAGTTTAACATGTAGCTTATGCTGATGTTCTGATTTTGATCTTGTGTTTGCTGAATTAATGGTTTATATAACTTTATTTATTGTAGGGATGTAGGCAGTACTGCCAAAGCATAAATTTTACTTCGGAGTCACATGAGTGACTTCGTGAAGACCCCGCCAACACGCATGCGCGGCATATATCGTCGCGCGCATTTGCTCACGGCAGCTGGGGGGGGAGTGCGCTCCCTCATCCGGCTCCTTCAAAAGGTAAAGCAGCTGCAGGTAAGGTACCCTTTAGCTGGTTTGTGTGCTCTGTATTGTTTTGCAGGGCCATGGAAGGAGGAAGGAGGATTCCGAGTCGCGTTCAGCGAGTTAAGTCCCCGGAGCTGCCCGCTACATCGGGAGCAGCTGAGACACCACCGGGGAAGAAGTCGCGGCAGTCGGGGAGCTCTGGGCAGCTGTTTAGACCCGGCACAACCCCTCTGGCTAAGAAGAGGGTGTCCGCGCAGGAGCAGGGGCTGGGAGACCCTGACTCCAGGCCTCCAGTGCCCAAGTCCAGGGCTGGAGGTAAGGCACGTGGGGCTCTTGGAGCAAGCGTGTCTGCGGGTGCATCCCCCCCTTTAGAGGTCCCTCGTGGGCAGAACAGGGGGGAAGCCTCGCTAAAGTCCAGCCTTGTCGGTGCGGTAGGCAGGGACAAGCCACTGCGTAAACCTGCGAGGAAGCAGGCCAGTGGCAATGCTGGCGTGCCGAGGATCCCTGTGGGGGCAGGATGTACCAGCACACCACCGGAACAGGCTGCCGTAGTGCGGGCCGGTGGCAGCAAAGTACGGTCTAGCACCCCTGCTGAGGCGGGTATCACAGACCATGCGCCGCCACATTCCCGTTTATGTGTGGAACACTGTGGTGGTAAGCCCGCACGGACATCGAGGAGTCTGGCTTCTGGTGCAAGCGCTGACTCAAGCCCTCTTCCCTCCCACCAGACAGAGGGGCCGCTGCTGTCCAAACGACGGCGGACCAGTGGTATGTCCGTGCGGGAGTCACACAGCCCCACTGGAGTGGGAGCTGGCGACTTCCTGGCAGTGCATTCCGTGGGGGTGCTGACAACTGTCGGAAGCCCCAGTTCCTCTGGAGAGGCTGGGGAAGACGACCAGTGGCCCGCGTGCAGCGGTGACGGTCGTATGGCCCGGTTGGAGCGAATGGTGGAGGTGCTCTATAAACGGGACCTGGAGCATCAGGAACGGCAGTCCCAGAGGTCTGGGAGCTACGTACAGCCGCCACCTTCCATCTCTCCATCGCTTATTGAGAGCCAGCAAGGAAGTCTGGGTGAGTCTGAGGAGGAGGGAGAGCTCGAGGCCCCACAGGAAATGTTGGAGGCAGTCTCGAAGTTTGGGTCGCCTGCTACCGCTGGGGACCCATTACATCCCAAGATAGCGGCTTCAGTTGATTTCCTGACTACGCACCAGCTCCAGGATACCGTGCTCATGGAAACAATGGCGAGATATAAAGCACCGGCGAACTGCAACTCCCTCAACGTTCCAAAGGTGAATACAGCAATATGGGGGAACATGTCTACCAACACAAGGATTAAGGAGGGCAAGCTCCAGAAGATCCTGAAACTGCTGACGGCAGGTATCACGGCTTTCGCTCGGTCTCTGGATGCCACGAGTGTTTCCGAGGAGCAGCAGGATGCACTAGCGCTCTTGTGCAACACTCAGTTTGAAATAAACTGCTTTAGGAAAAGCTCCATCCGGCCAAATTTAAATCCCAAATTTGCGGGATTATGTAGCACCTCCACCGCACCACCACCAAGGCAGCTGTTTGGGGAAGACCTACCTAAACGGGTAAAAGAGCTGGACGAGGAGGCCAAGACTGTGGGGATGATGAGGCAGCCTCATTCATCTAAGGCTCACGTTTACACCAGGCAGCAGCCACATTCCTCGGTCAGGTCCCGCACACCGGCGGACAAGGTCCCCAGAACATACCCGCAAACAACATACTCCACGCCGGGGCCCCAACAGCAGAAGCCTTTTTTATTCCAAGGCCAGCCCAAGCCGGCTTGGAAGATGCGGCAACAGGGCCACGCCACACGGGGAGCAAAAACACCACAATCCAGACCCCGGCGCTAACCTTGGAGGTAAGGGGGCTTGGTTCCTTCCACAAAGTAGCAATAGTAACCTCACCGGTGGGGGGACGGCTACGGGAATTCCGGTCTGCCTGGGATACCATAACTACGGATCCTTTTATTTTACAAAGCATTCAGGGTTATGAGATAGAGTTTATTAATGGCAGGGATCCCCCTTCGCAACATGAGCCTAGTCGCAGATTTGCACTCTCTCAATTATAGAAGGAGCGGGCTCATGTTGAGATACTACGATTGGAAGAAAAAGGGGTGATACAGAAAATGACGCATGAGCCACTGGAGTTTGTATCCAACATCTTTACTAGAACTAAGAAGGATGGAGGCTGTCGGATTATCATCGACTTAACCCAATTGAATGCTTTCGTACAATATACCCATTTCAAAATGGAGACGTTTGAGACGGCCAAGCAGTTGGTCAGTCATGGGTACTTTATGGCTTGCATTGACCTGAAGGATGCATATTATACAGTGCCTATCGCTAAACAACATAGAAGGTTCTTGAAATTTGTCTGGGAAGGTCAATTATGGCAATATACAGCTTTGCCTAATGGGATTACAACAGCACCGAGACTATTTACCAAAATTGTTAAACCTATATTGGCACATCTTAGGAAACGAAACCATGTCGTAATGGCATATTTGGATGACATATTCATAGCGGGGGAAACCCTAGCGCTAACTCAGCTGGCAGTCTCAGCCGCCATCTCTTTGTTTCAAAGAATGGGGTTTGTAATCCATCCAGACAAATCCAAGTTCAACCCTTTGCAGGTTATGGACTATTTGAGGTTCACTATAGACACTAACCAGATGAAAGTCACCGTCCCAATTGACAAAGTGGTGGACATTCAACACGCATGCATCAGTTTACTTGACAACAACAGGCCAACCATTCGGCAGGTTGCAAAGGTAATTGGGAAGCTGGTAGCTACGTTCCCAGCTGTAAATTATGGTCCATTGCACTACCGGAAATTACAAACAAGCAAAATTCTGGCGTTAAAATTGAATGCCGGACATTTTGACAGACCTATGCAACTGGCCATAGGGGAGAAAACCGAGTTGAACTGGTGGGTTCACGGTATTAGAGGAAGTTCCAAACCCATCCTTCTCCCAAATCCAACCGTTCTGTTGCAAACTGATGCAAGCGCACAAGGCTGGGGAGCCACTGACACCATAACCAGCTGCGGCGGTAGATGGGACGCTCATGAGTTCACCCTTCTCCAAGTACAAGGCATTAATTATCTGGAGATGCTGGGTGTCTTTCATGGGTTACGGGCATATTGCAATAATTTGCGTCATGCACATGTCCGCCTTCAAATAGACAATAGCACGGTGGTAGCCTATATAAATCATATGGGTGGTATCAGGTCAGTATCTTGTAATGGTTTGGCAAATACAATTTGGCTCGGGTGCATCAAAAGGGATATTTGGATATCAGCAACGTACCTCCCGGGGATACTCAATACAGTGGCGGACACCAGGTCACGAGTGTTCAATGATAACATCGAGTGGATGCTGAATCCCCATGTGTTTGCTGAAATTGCAACAAAATTTGGTATGCCAGATATTGACCTATTTGCGTCTAGGTTGAACCATCAGATACCAACGTATGTATCGTGGGAACCAGACCCTGGGGCAGTGGCGTTGGATGCTTTTTCGCTCCACTGGGGAAAATGGTATTGCTACGCATTTCCCCCATTCTGCCTCATCAGCCGGGTATTGCAGAAGATCAAATTGTACTCTGCGTCAGGCATTCTGGTAATACCCGACTGGCCGACACAACCATGGTACCCGGTGGTCTCCCAGATGTTGAAACATCCTTGGGTGCAAATTGCAAACAACCCACAATTGGTAACTAATCCTGTCACTGGCGCATCGCATCCGTGCCACGGCTGTCTAAACCTGTTGATCTGCAGGTTCTGAAAAGACCTTTTATAAACACCGGGATTTCATCGAGGGCCATGGATGTAATCGCTGCATCGTGCAGAACATCTACCAGACGGCAGTACCTGACCCAGATCAGGAAATGGGAGCTATACTGCTCAAGGAAGAATGTTTCCTATGATTCTGCCACGATACCTGACGTCCTGGAATTCCTGGCGGGCCTCCATTACGATGAAGGGCTCAGCTATAGTGCCATCAATAGCGCCAGGAGTGCGCTGTCCTCGTACCTTCCGGTAGGAGTGGGGACCAACAATCTGGTGTCAAAGTTCATGAGGGGTGTATTTAATACCAACCCTCCACGGCCCAGATATAACGTTGTCTGGGATGCAGGAGTGGTCCTGTCCCTTTTAAGATCATGGTCTCCCATGGCGGGGTTACCACTTCACCGACTCGCCCTAAAGGTGGTCATGTTGATGGCACTCACGTCTGCTCAGCGGGTACAGGCGCTTCAAAAGTTGCGCATTGACAATATGCTCTCTACCCCTGGGAAAGTAACATTTTACGTTGCAGAGTTGCTGAAGCAGCATAGACCCGGGACTACGGGGCTGCAATTGGAATTCCAGGCGTACCCCACTGATGCCACACTCTGCACAGTCGCCCACCTCCGTTACTACATCGAGTCAACCCAGCCAATCAGGAACTCAGAACAAGGACTGCTCATAAGCCACAAAAAACCACATCACCGGGTGACAGTGCAGACGATCTCCAGGTGGCTCAGGGAGGTGTTGGATGCAGCAGGTATTGACACTCACATTTTAAAATCTCATTCCACCAGGGCTGCATCCACATCAACAGCGAGGGCCATGGAGGTGCCTATGGATCACGTCCTCGCTACAGCAGGATGGGCCAGTGAGTCAACCTTCCAACGGTTCTACCACTAGCCATTGGCCGGACCTGCAACATATGCGGATGCAGTACTCAGGGCTGCTCCCTAATATCATTTGTCCCCAGACAGGGGGTTGTTTATGATTTGTTTTAATAAACCTCCATTATTTGCTTTCAGCTTGTCCAGTCTGGATTGCATTAACACACTTCCTCCATCAGGATTGCGGCAGTGTGGTAGCATGGACGTTGTCCAGGGCGTGTAATCACAGAGCTTTGAAATCTTCACAAAGTCACTCGCGTGACTCCGAAGTAAAATAGTAAGATTAAACGAGAACTTACCAGTTCGAAGGTTGATCTTTATTTTATGAGGCGTTGCGATGAGGGATTTCGTGCCCTCCGCTCCCAACCCTTGATCATTATGTTCAACTGGTTAGTTCAAAGGTTAATCTTAATATCCTTACTTTTGGTCGGGTCTGTGATTCCACACCGCTGCTTTGAAGGATGCCGCGCATGCGTGTTGGCGGGGTCTTCACGAAATCCCTCATCGCAACTCCTCATAAAATAAAGATCAACCTTCGAACTGGTAAGTTCTCGTTTAATCTTACTATTATTGCCCATTCCTATTTTTCTTGAAAATGTAGGCATTGGCTATCTCTGAAATGCTTTACATATTTGGGGGTATGGTGCTTTTTATAATGTGTGATGGAGTGTTTTAATACTGCAATATATATTTGTCATCTAATAATCGGAGAGAAAAAAAGTGATCTGGAATATCAGGACAATCATGATTCATTGGCTAGAATAGTTCCGTTAACTGAGGGAAGAAAAGGTGTTCCTGCAATCGCAAAATAATTAAAATGGTCCATGGGTGGAGAATGCTTGTTAATGCTTGTATATCCGGACAATAAAATGTACTTTTATATGCATCATAAATAGTGAGGTAGCAAAAAAATTTGGGAATTGTAAAAAAAAAACATAAGAAGATATGGACAAATGGTTGGAGAGAATCTTGTAATAAGTTGTAGATATGTTGATGCATGATGTTGAGATTTTCGAGCAATTTGAAGCTTTACAGTTTTTTGTAGATTTCAAAGTAATTGATTAATTAATTTTAAAAAAGATGTTTGGCAGCTGGCACTCTCAGCACAAAATGCTTTTTTTGGTTTTATTCCACAGGAACATCCTCCTACTTGCATCAAGGATATGGATGCGAATCAAAATTATATAGCCTTGAACATAGCCACGAGAAACCACAAGACAAAAAGAAAAAAAGTTCTGGCCTTGCAACCCTGAAAAAGAAATTCATAAAAAGGCGTAAATCTAATCGCTCTGCCGATCATGCTAAGCAGATGCGTGAGCTGCTTTCTGGATGGGATGTAAGGGATGTAAATGCACTAGTGGAAGAATATGAAGGCACTGCAGCTTTGAAGGAGCTTTCATTGCAAGGTAATTTGGCACGACCAGATGCACGGACCTTGCAAAGAGACCTAGCAGATCTTTACGAATATAAGTACTGCACTGATGTTGATTTGATTTTCCAAGACACTTGCTTTCCTGTGCATCGAGCCATTCTGGCTGCGAGGTGTCCCTTTTTTAAGACGCTGCTTTCATCATCACCTGAATACGGTGCTGAGATTATGATGGACATTAATACAGCTGGCATAGATTTGCCCATGTTTTCAGCATTATTACACTACCTGTATACTGGAGATTTTGGAATAGACGACTCCAGGTTCCAAAATGTTGACATCCTGGTGCAGCTCACTGAAGAATTTGGAACCCCAAATTCACTGGATGTGGATATGCGAGAACTTTTTGATAACATGTGCTATTATGATGCTATTCTCGGCTTTTCAGCTGAATCAGAATTAGTGGAGGCATTTGGAAGAAGTTCAGGTCGTTTTGATGAGGAACTCTGTGGGCATAAGGCTGTCCTATCTGCACGTTCCCCTTTTTTTAGAAATCTTCTCCAAAGACGTGTAAGGACTGGTGAAGAAATAACAGATCGAACTCTGCAGACGCCAACAAGAATCATACTTGATGAATCTATCATTCCAAAGAAATATGCAAAAGTAATTTTACATTGTATGTATACTGATCTGGTGGATTTGTCCCTTGTTCTGCACTACAATCCATCTGTGGGGAGCCTAAGTGAAGTCCAAGCAATGGTTGCGGGAAAGGGTAACATGTCGAGAGCTGAAGAAGCAATGGAACTTTACCACATAGCCCTTTTTCTGGAATTCAACATGCTTGCTCAAGGTGGGTTTGTGGTCGAGCGAAAGTGCAATTTTAGTGCTTCAAGAATTTGTGTAATGCATTTATTAATCTTGCTTATTTCAGTCTTTTTTTGAAAGGTTGGAATATCAGATTTTTCTAAAGCATTACTCAAAATTGGTATGGGTATTAAAATATTACTTTCATCCGAACAAACTATTTTTTAGCTGTGGATTTATTCTCTGAAACAGCAAAAATTTGAGTTGTAAAGTGCATTAAGCCAAGTTTGTCAGTTATAGATAGTGTACATTGCAGTAGAATATTATGAAGTTTAAATAATTGATTTTTATATGAAGGGCCTATATTTTGCTGATGTGGTAAGTAAAATATTTTATACATGAACAGACATTTCTATTTTGCTTTTCCATTTCAAGAATTGGATGCTGACATGATGGGACGAGAGGGGCTGAGGGGAAGGATGATTATGATAAGATCATGACGTAGGAGCAGAATTAGACCATTCGATCACAGCTGATCTATTTTTACCTCTTAACCTGCTTTCTCCCCATAACACTCTAATTAGGAACCTATCAATCTTTGCTTTGAAAATATCCAATGTCTTGGCCTCCACCGCTGTCCTCAGCAATGAGTTCCACAGATTAACCATCTTCTGCCCAAACAAATGCCTCCTCATCTCCATTTCAAAGCTATGTCTTTCGATTCTGAGGCTGTGCCCTCTAGTTCCAGACTCTCCCTTTACTGGAAGCATCCTCTCCACGTCCACTCGAGGTCCTTCATCATTCAGTATTTTTCAATGAGACCTCCCCTCATCCTTCTAAACTCTAGCAAGTACAGGCCCAGAGTCATTAAATGCTCCTCATACATTAACCCAGTCATCCCTGGGATTATTGTTGTAAACCTCCTCTGGACCCTCCATTCTCAGCACATTGTTCCTCAGATATGTAGATCAAAAGTGCTAACAATATTCCAAATGTGGCATCACCAGTCCCTTATAAAGCCTTTGCATTACATCCTTGCATTTATATTCTAGTCCCTTTGAAATAAATGCTAACATTGCATTTGCCTGCCTTGCTGAACCTACAATTTAACCTGTTGGGAGTCCACCAGTCCCTTTGTGCCACAAATTTCTGAATCTCCCCATTTGGAAAGTATGCCTTTATTTGCCTTTATTTTTTTCTACAAAGTTTCGTGACCGTACACATTTCCACGCTCTTTTCTATTTGCCGCTTCTTCTTTGCCCACTCTCCCAAACTGTCTCGGGCCTTCCTGATGACTCCCTGTTTCCTCAACTATACCTGCCCCATCTCCTATTTTCGTATTGGTCGCCATGGCCAAGTTGGGCTGAAGGCCTGTTTCTGTTCTTCAGTTGGAGCGTATTCAATAAGGAGCACAAAACCTCACAAGTGTTATTTCCTATGATATTTTAAATGTGGAAAATTATTCAAAATATCGAACAAAGCCAAAACACACTGTTAGCAGAGATGACTAAAAGCTTGTGTTGAAGAAGAAGAATGGAATCTGATGGCAAATTGATGGATTGAAGGAAGTGGGTGAGATGCATAAGAAATCAGAGCCTTCAGTGGGAAATTGAGGGGGGGGGGGGGGGGTGGTGAGTTGGAGCAGTAAACTCACTAACCTGTAGGACTAACCTGTAGGACTAACCTGTAGGACTAAAGGTTAGAAATAGTGGAGAAGTGAATTATCTGATTTAAACATGAAGACATTCAATTTGGCAACCAACTTGATGTGGGTTTGAGAGGGAGTTAACAAATGAAAAGCAATAAGTGGATATTTGGTGCCTTGAGCCTATTTTACATTCAGTGAGTTTGTGGATGATTTTCTTACCTCAGCAATCCCTTTTTGTACCAACTCCACATTTTTATTCTCTAAAACTGTTAACAGTGGTTGGGAATCTACAGCTCTTGAGTATAGAATTAAAAAAAATAGTAATTCTATTCCTGCTTGAAGATATTTTATTTTTCCGTTATATTCATACAGCATGAAAACAGGACCTTCGGTCCAACTAGCCCGAGCCAAGCAATTTGCCTTATTTACATTAGTCCCACCTGCCTGCATTGGCCCATATCCATCTAAACTTTTCCTATCCATGTACCTGTCCAAATATCTTTTAAATGTTATATTACTTGCTTCAAATACATACATACACATCCCACACACCCACCACTATTCATCTACTCTATCTATTCCCGTCATGCACTTATACACATCTATACGATCACCCCTCATCCTCCTGTGCTCCAAAAAATAAAGTACTAGTGGTGTCCAACCACTCTCTATAGCTGAGGCCCTCATCCTGGCAACATTCTCATATTTCTCTGCACTTTTTATAAGCACCTTTCCAAGTTTGGTAGGGTGACCAAAACTGAACACAGTATTCCAAATATAGCCTCGCCAATGTCATGTATATCTGTAACATAACATCCCAACTTCTGTACTCTATACCCTGACTTATGAAGGCCAATTTGCTGAAAGCCTCATGGCCACCCTATCTACCTGTGATGCCACTTTCAAGGAACCATGTACCTGCACTCCTACGTACCTCTGCTCAACAACACTCCCCAGAGTCCTGCTGAAGGATCTGCCACGGTTTGACTTCCCAAAATGTAACACTTCACACTTATCTGCATTTAACACCATTAATCATTAGCCAGCCCACTTGCCCAACTGATCATGGTCCTGCTGTCATCTTTGATAACCATCTTTGCTATCTACAATACCACCCACTTTAGTGTCATGTGCAAAATTACTATTCGTATCATGTACATTCTCATCCAAATCGTTGATATAAACCACAAACAGCAATGGTCCCAGCACTGATCCGTGAGGCGCACCACTAATCACAAGCCCCCAGTACGAAAAACAATCCTTCCACAATCACCTTTTGCTTCCTTCCATGAAGCCAATTCTCTATCCAGTCGGCTAGCTCTCACTGAATCTGATATGATCTAACCTTCCAGAATAGTTTGTCTTGTGGAACCTTATCAAAATTTTTGCTGAAGTCAACAGAGAACATTTACGTTGATCTTTTTAGTTATTTCTTCAAAAAAGTCAATCAGGTTCTTGAGACGATCTCCCACGCACAATGCCATGCTGACTATTCCTGATCAGCCCCTGTCTATCTAAAATTAAATCCTATGTGCTTGACACTTTATCTTGTGCTTGTAGTTGCTACTCGGCATACCAGGCAAGGGAAACATCATTCTTGCATGCACCTTATAAGAATTTTGGTTTCAGAAGATTCTTCTATATTCTAGCAAATACAAGTTTTTCTGCTTAATCTGTTCTAGCAATCCTTCTAGTTCCAAGAATTAATGTGGTGGACATTTTGTTGCATTCCCTCTGTTATACTTCCATGTTTCCCTGAATGGATAGATCAAATATATACATGTTATACCAAGTACAATATTTTCTTTTCCATATGTAAAATCAGGAAGACATTTTCACTCGTGCTCACATCGTCATGCAATAAAGCCTAGGCCGATTAAATAGGCCGTTCACTCCAATTAAGGTGTCTATCCAAGCTAGTCCAATTTGCGTGCATCTTGCCCATATCCCTCTTAGCTTTTCTATCCATGTACCGACCCCAATGTCTTTTAAATATTAAATATTGCTCGTTCCATGGATCAATCACCCTCTGAGTGGAAAAAGTTCTTCCTCAAACCACTTTTAAATCTTTTTCTCACTCTCTCCTTAAATCTATGGCCTCCTAGGACTCCTCTAACCTGGGAAAAGACTGACCATTCACCTCATAATGTTAAATACGTCTATATGGTCACAGCTCAGCCTAAGACTGCAAGAAATTACAGAGTTGTGTATGTCGCCCAGTCCATCACACTGTACAGATGTCCCATCATTGACTCCATCTACACCACGCTGCCTTGGAAAAGCAGCCAACATAATCAAAGACATCCCACCCTGGCCATTCATCCTCTGCTCCCTGTTTCTGTCTGGCAGAAGATATAGAAGTTTGAAAATATGCACCACCAGACCCAGGAATAGCTACTTCCCCTTTGTTATCAGGCCTCTGAACAGTCCTTCCATAAGGTAAGGTTCTATCTGATTCACCTGTACCCCATCACAGACATTGGACTTTGTCTATGGAATTAACGCACTACAATGCTGAGAACTACATTCTGCACTCTTATCTTCTTCGCTCTACCTATTTATTGTACCCGAGTTTGACTTGATAGTATTTGTGTAGTACTATCTGATCCTATTGGATTGCATGCAATACAAAACTTTTGACTGTGACAATAATAAACCTGAACCTTTCCAGCCTCTCCCTATAACTCAAGCCCTCCAGTCCTGGTGACATCTGCTCAAGCCCTCCGGTCTGGGTTACATCCACAATGCTCTTATTTATTTTACCACCTTGTTTATTGCTTCTTTCCTAATTGTGATCACTGTCTTAGTATTTGTGCTTTATAAACGTTTTCTCTTGAAGATTTCGTTGGAGGCTATTTAGTACTGGGACCGAGGGAAAAAACAGAGATAGAAACAGGGTTTAGTTCTGTATTAATTTTATAGCTATGTTATCATTTAGATGGTTCCTTTTTGTCATTAGAAGTTTCTCCACTGATTTGTCCCGAAAAAATGGTGTACTTTATTTCTCTATTATGCGAAAGCCAATTGACTTTAAAAGCTACATTACTGAGCATGCTGTATTTACAATAATATTAGACAAAGGAAAATCCCACTGCTTAAAACAAAACTAATCTCGCTCTGCCTCATCATTTGAAAATTGCTCCACGAAATAATTTACCACTAATAACAGATCATTTATGCTGCTGTTCAGTCTGAACATTGCATTCTACTTGAATTGAAGCGAATGTCATGCTATAGTGTCCAAAATTCAGAAACTCCAAGCCGCTGAGTATGTTCTTCCGTTATGATGCCGGAGCTCCGATCATCCCAGCGAGAGGACCTGTACATCGGGCCGCCCATAGCGGTGACTGCGGAGAGCTCAAAGGCCCCGACCATGGGTGAACAAAGAAGAAGATGACTGAACTTTATTGCCTTCCCTCACAGTGGGAAACGTTGATTCCACTGTGGGGGGTGCTCATATTAAATTCTATCGTGTATTGTGTTCTTTTTATTCGTATGGTTGTATGGGAACTCAAATCTCACGGTACCAATTGTCAAGTCAAGAGAGTTTATTGTCATGTGTCCCAGATAGGACAATGAAATTCTTGCTTTGCTGCAGCACAACAAGATATTGGAGTCATAAATGCAGATCAGATCAGTGTGTCCATATGCCATAGAATATACATATACACACATCAGTAAACAGATAAAGTGCAATAGTTTGTTATAGTTCATAGTTTGTTTGAAGTTGTGTTTAACAGTCCGATGGTTGTGGGGAAGAAGCTGTTCCTGAATCTTGATGTTGCAGATTTCAGGCTCCTGTACCTTCTACCCGATGCATGATGCATGAACTTGAAAAGTAGTAACATCAGGATTTGGATAGCAATATTACAATTGAGGGGGTGGTACAACTTTGTTGGATTGAACCTAAACAATGAGCTAGATTAACTCTAGTAGGAAAATACTTGGATTCAGCAGAATCAATAGATCGAGTAGCTCCTCTGAGACACTTGAACAGAACACACACGAAGAGTAATTTTTTAATAAATGCTTGCTTGTATGTTTTATTCTCTTGAGCTTTGAATCTACTGATGCTCACATTCTTCTGCCTGTGGGACAAAAGATTGCGTGTGCAGCAGGAAAATAAAATTTCATTTGCGTTCTCTTTAAGAGTTATTTTTCCCCCTCTTTTCTATTATGCTTCACTCCTCTGCAAGCATGAAGAGGTACAGCTACTGTTGACATTTGGCTTCACAAATATAACTTTTGTCTGGTCTATTAGATTACATTACCTCTGATAAACCAACTCATCCTATTGTTCAATCTGCCTTTCTGAAATAATAGCAAGGTTTTTGTAAATTCTGTTCCAAGTGCTAGGAATGACCTTAGTTAAATTTAAGGATATCCTTATGCAAAACTGATTAGATCCTCAGGTTTTGGTATACGTGAAGGTAGGGTGTACTTTTTCTTGGCAAACATAAAATAAAAATGTCATAAGTAAGGAAACAAAGAAACCGACAGAGCCAAGTAATATATTTGACTTTCTCACTGTCATGGAATAGTTTCAACTTGCATGTTGAACGACTACTGCCTAAATTCTTGAGTAACCAGTGGGACGTAAGGCCAGTGCAACATTTTGGATGTTCAGGCATGATTCACACAGCCAACATTTTGTAAAATAAGTTTGAATTAAAATGTATTAAACAATATACGATTTAATGAATAATTCCTGATACAGAATTATAAATTGAAAATATATATATATATATCTATTTTGCTTTAAGTTAAAGTTAACCTGTAATTTGATTCATTATTATTGTCCCATTATGCACATGAAGCAGTGGAAAGACTTTGTTTTGCAAGCTAATCAGGTAAATAATTCATACATAGTCATACAGAATGGAAACAGGCCCTTGAGCCCAACTTGCCCATGCCAACCAACATGCCCCTGTTGCGGGCTAACAATGATTACAAGCAAATCATTGAGAGCATAGTGTTACAGCTATAGATAAAGTCAGATATAAGGGGGATTGGGAATATATCGTTAGTTTGAGGTTCATTTAAGGGTCCTATAAAAGCAGGGAAGAGGCTGTCCTTGAACCTGGTAGTACATCCCTTCTCCTGCCTAATGGGAGAGGGGAGAGGGGAGGAGGAGGGATTGACTGGGGTGTGAGTAGTTCTTGATGTTATCTACTTTCTGGAGACAATGAGGGGGAGGCTGATTTGTGTGATGGACTGGATGTGTCCATAACTGCAATTCCGCAGATTCACAACTCCAAATAGGATGCTTTCTCTGCTGCATCTAGAAATTGGCAGGAGTCACTTGAGACATTTTCTTACCTTTTTGAAGAAGTAGATGCATTGACGTGCTTTCTTCACCATGACACATTTGCAAATTTGATGATTAACTTGTGAATAACTAAAGAAATTAAGAATGGTATATTTTAAAAGTAATGTTACGAAGAATAATGGCAGGCTTGAGGGTTGTAAAATCTAAAGAAATCAACAAAAATAGGTTAACCAGGCTAGGAGTTTAAAACACGTTCAAAGTTTGTGAAGAGGAGCAAAAGTAATTATTGGTTCATTAGTAGCAATAATGGGGGATTGAAAATGTGGCAAAGAAATGACAGGGGTGGTAAATGCATTTTGAATTTTTTCTTTCTAAAATAGAAGGAAGCGAGGAGGCCAAATGTAAGATAATGACTGCAAAAAAAACAGAATTTCTAGGCCTGTTGGCCTTCCTTCTAACATTGCATACTTGCTGAAACTCCATTAATAAGGAAGTAATATCAAGGCATTTAGATATTATACAATGTGGCAGAATTCAGCTTGGCTTAATAAAAGGGAAAATGTTTGTGGCAAATCTATTAAAATTCACTTAGGATGTAGTTCACAAGCAGGATAATAAAGATCCAAAGGTTGTAATGTATTTAGATTTCCAAAGGTATTTGATGTCCTACATATTGTTGTTATCTAGGATTAAGGTTTTTTTTTTAAAGGAAAGTGCGTAGCGCTGTGTTCTATTCTGAGTAACGTATTTAGGGGATGGGAAGGGTGCAGAAGAAATTAGAATGGTGTGAGAGATGAAGAGAACTGATAATGCTATGGATGTTCAAATAGGAAAAAAAATGGAGATGTTTGGAATCATTGTGGCTTATCTTTATTGCAGGGTGTGAAGATATTGTGATGGAGAGCATCTCCCTCGACACACTGATATCCATTCTGAAGTGGAGTTCACAGCCTTATGGCTCCAAATGGGTTTACCGGCAGGCAATTAATTTCTTGTGTGAAGAATTCACTTCAGTCATGATCTCTGATGTGTTTTTTGAACTTAGCATGGACTATTTGCCTCTTGTGCTCCAGTCAGACTATTTGCAGGTACTGTCTTTGTTTTTTTTTTACCCAAATTGAGGAAATCAGATTTTTCAATGGGTTACTATTTCATCAAAGTTAATTGTTTAATTTAGACCCCTAAATGAGTAGGAAAATGGAAACGAATGCACAACATTTGAAAACAAATAAGTTTTAGTCATTAAAATGGCAGTGTAGAAAGTGGAAAAACGTAGTGCTTGGTCTCCAAGTCAAACTGAGTTTTGCTTGCTGAAAATGATGCATCTCATCTGGAGCACATTCAATGCACAGCTATAAAATAGACACATTAATTTTGCTGGTCAGTGCCCCACCTATTTAACACACTTATTTAAGAAGGTCTCGACCCAAAACGTCACCTATTCCTTCGCTCGATAGATGCTTCCTCACCCGCTGAGTTTCTCCAGCATTTTTGGCTACCTTTAACAAATTGAAGAAGTCTTCAAGTACAGGTGGAATTTTACAGTTGTGACATTTTAAATAGAAAATTGTTTGAGTAGCTTAAATTATAAAATATTTTAAATATATTTAATGTTTGTAGATATCTAATGTTTCTTCAATAATCAAATGTCCTGCCTACCATTTATGTGCAATTTCATGAGATGAACACAGGCTTGTTTGGAATGAGCCTTTGAAGAAATATTTAGTTAAATTATAAATACTAAGCAAATATTTAGTCCATCATTTAAAAGAGCAAGTGAAACATTCAGTATTGCTATGACTTTCAGCACGTTGTGTGTGTGTGTGTGAATGCCATTGTGTTAATGATCTGTTTACATAAATGGATCTTTATGTATCAAAATCTATAGAAATAAAATGATAAAATGGACCATTATTTAAGTAAATGTCCAAAATAAATGCATTCTTGATTATGCATCCAGTTTTAGCACAAGTAGAAATCCAGGACGTTTATGTCCCTACACAAGATAATTAAGACAAATGACAAATTAATTAAATTCTACTTTTTTTTGATAATGTGTGCTTTAGATGGGAGATAGAGCGAATACATTAAACGTTGGTTGAGATATTTTAAATATGAATTGAGTTTTCAAAGTCCTGTTTGTGTAGCAAATGGCTTTGCTGAACTTACTTTACGCAAAGTCTTATCTCTTATTGTTAAATGTAAAATAATTAATTCTGTGTCAATCTCCGAGCCTGAAGAACATTTGATATCGGATTCCACAACACATTTTGCCAATGGTTCAAACTTCAAATTATCCTGTGGAATATTTTTTTTTCTCTTGTTGGGAACTCCTTAGTTTATTTACATCCAGTGAATCGGATGCAAACTATTCAATTGCTGAATACTCAGCAACCACAATAATGAAATAACAAATTTATTCTAGCCAAGAGTTATGTACATTGTACATTGTGCAAATTTGTGAGAATCCTAGGTTGAATTAAAGATTATTTTACCCTTTTCAGTTTATCTTGATTCATGACCTTTTACTAAATAAATTAACTATATATTTTGTTTAAGGCTAGTGAGCAAGATATCCTTAAATACATGAACAAATGGGGAGAGCACCAGCTCATCAAACAGATGGCAGAGAGAGGTGAGAAACATTAATTTTTTTAATTGTCGTCTCTGGTTAAATATAGTTTGTGATAATAGACTTCCAAAAGTAATTGAATAAAATGAAAGAATTGAAAATGAATATTGCTACATTTCATATTGTTTAAATACAAACTTTTTCATCTCCACATCCTTGCAAACTTTATTTTGAGATGTTATTTATGCAGGGATTTTGCTCTTAAGTCTCACATACTTGCTGCATGCACATGATTATACAAATCTGACAAATCTTGGGCTGAATTTATAGAAACATGGAAAATCGGTGCAGGAGTAGGCCAGCACTGCCATTCAATATGATTGGTTGATCATCCTAAATCAGTACCCCGTTCCTGCTTTCTCCCCAAATCCCTTGATTCCATTAGCCCTAAGAGCTATATCTAATTCTCTCTTGAAAACATCCAGTGAATTGGCCTCCGCCGCCTTCTGTGGCAGACAATTCCGCAGATTCACAACTCTCTGGGTGAAAAGGTTTTTCCTCATCTCACACACGAACCCATGGTCAAGTTCAAGATTTTTTTGTCGAGTTTTTTTATTCATGGTTGTCATCTGTAACTTGGATTAAAACTGCTAGTTTGTACTTATTTGAATAGAATAATAGTGAGAGTACAGATTAGAGGAACGTCAGTTACCCAATATAAAATTAGGCTGGAAATATTAAGCATATCAGGTAGCATCTTTGGAAAGTGAAACATTTTATGTTTTGGGCTGCTGTGCATTCATTATATCTGGGTAAAGTGGGGGATAAGGCAAAGAAGGGACAGACTAAAGGGTGAGTGAAATAAGGCAAATTTATGAAAGCAAATGAATTTTAAATGGCATGTGGAGGAGAGATGGGCATGGGAGAAAGTTAATAAAATTTGTAATTCCTGGAGAAAGAAATTAGAATAGAACAGCTGATTTTCTCATTGTCTTTTAATTATAGAGTCGAAAAGATGTATCTAGTTGCAAGATGAGTTGCTGTTTTTTTTAAAAACTATTGCTGGCCTGATATTTCCAGCATGTTTCTGTTTCATTTCAGATTTGTAGCATTTGCAGTCAATTGCTTTACAATGTGATCTAGATATGTGTGTTTTCTGGGAAATATTCCGATTCCAATTGAGTATTGGAACTTTGGCACAAGGAGCGCAGTTGCTGGTTTACAAATAAAAACATTAAAAAATTAAAAAATGGAGCAACTCAGCAGGTCAGGCAATATCTCGGGAATAGATGGAAAGGTGATTTTGAGGCTCTCGCCAGGGTCTCTTCTATACCCCGCAACTCTGCTCTCACTCCCCATCCCCCCCACACGTAACAAGGGCAGAGTCCCCCTTGTCGTCACCTTCCACCCTACCTGCTGTCACATACAACAGATAATCCTCCGACATTTTCACCACCTCCAACGGGATCTCACCACTGGCCACATCTTCCCATCTCCTCTCCTTTTGGCTTTCCGCAGAAACCGCTCCCTTTGTAACTCCCTGGTCAATTTGTCCCTTCCCACCCAAACCACCCCCTCCCTGGTACTTTCTCTTGCAACCGCAGGAAGTGCTACACTTGGTGCTTTACCTGCCCCCTTGACTGCATCCAAGGACCCGAGCAGTCTTTACAGGTGCCTCCTCCATGGCCAGAGTGAGGCCCACCGTAAATTGGAGGAGCAGCACCTCATTTTTCACTTGGCTAGTTTACACCCCAGCGTCATGAACCTTGACTTCTCCAATTTCAGACAGTCCCTGCTTTCTCCCTCTTTCCCCTCTCCTTCCCAGCTCTCCCACAGCCCACTGTCTCCGCCGCCTCCTTTCTTCTTCCCGTCCCCACCCCCACATCAGTCTGAAGAAGGGTCTTGACCCGAAACGTCGCCTATTTCCTTCGCTC
The DNA here is from genome assembly GCA_963514005.1 of Raja brachyura. The sequence goes on from OY740789.1 coordinate 22,211,027, forward strand.
CATAGATGCTGCCTCACCCGCTGAGTTACACCAGCAGTTTGTTTTCTTTTATGTTGTCATTTGCAATTCTGAAATTTATGTCTGCTGGAAGATAGGACCCCGGAAGAGTTTTTTCGAACATCATCCCTGCCATATCCCACCTGTGACCTAACTCCATATAACCATTTTTGGATAGCTAATCTCCAAATTGTTCAAAATTGGGTTTGTCCATCAGTCACCATTTACGAGGAAAAACTCCTTTATTCTAACTTCAGTCCTAAAGGGTGTGGCTCTTTTTTTAAATTGCACTCCATTGTCCAAGACTCTCTACAGAGTGCAAATATTACCCTTTTGTCAACCAATTTTGTCACATTGTGACACGTACACTGTATGAAATGAACCTTTTTTAGGACAGTCTTTTTACCATTAATTTGCTTTATCTTTATATATACATTTTCATGCCATGCGTATCTCACCAGTGAATTCATGATTTCTACTCTGATGATTATTTAAAAAACATGTATTGTTGCTATGTGTTGGTTGACTTAATTGTTAAAATGTTCTTTTGGTTTTAGAACAGTTGCAATGATTTGGGGAATTATTGATTGGCAGAAACTTATGTTTTAATTCAGTCCCTTGTTTAGAATGCTTTAATTTTCAGAACAAAAGAATTTGGATAAGGGAAATACTACAGTCAGATTCTATTACAAGAACTTGCATTTGTGGCTTTCAGTTTTTTTTGTACTCCACCTATATTTCTCATCCAGCAAAGGATCCAATTATCCTTTCCAATTTCCACAAAATCTTACTATAATACATTCCAGACTGGCGATGTAATTGGGAGTACTTATTTGCTTTTTGGTTCCCGTTGCATTTTCACATGCCTTCATGGTTTCTTTTTATTCAGATTTAAGACCCTGGTTTCAGAATGAACTAAATCACTTTCAAATCTTTATATTATGATCGCTCATCCCCAAAGGCATTTTAACTACTCGATCATCAATGCGCTTTCATCTATGCACAATACCAGACCTAAAATTGCCTCTTTTCTTACTGATTATATCTGCTTCATCTTCTGTGATAATTTTACAATTATTTTTGCCAAGGCATGTACATTTTTTAACAGAGTATGTTGCATTGGCAACAACATTGTGTGCATTAATGGGCATAAATAGAAAAATATATATATTCTCACAGCCATTATAAATGAGTGATTATAAAATGATTGAGAATTAAATATTCCAGAATAAGTCAGAGAAAGTCAAATTGGAAAAGGTGATGAGGTAGCTTTGAAACTAAAGCATGGGGTAAAGGCAGTAAGAGGAAATTGGGGGGAACTAGTTTGGAAAGAGCTAAGCAAAGCAGGAGGCAAGAAGGAAGAGAGGAATTGTCAAATGACCCTAATTAATAATGATGTGAATCATGAAATCAGAGGCTTGTGCAACAAAGTGTACAGAGAAGGTGCAAAGGGACTTGGGAGTGCTGGTGCAGGATTCCCAAAAAGTTAATTTGAAAGTCGAATCGGTAGTAAGGAAGGCGAATTATTTTGAGAGGTCTAGAATACAAAAACAGGGATGTAATGCTGATGCTTTATAAAGCACTGGTCAGACCACATTTGGAGTATTGTGAGCAGTTTTGGGCCCCAAATCTGAGGAAGGATGTGTTGGCACGGGAAAGGGTCTAGAGGGGGTTTACGAGAATGTCCCAGGAATGATTGGGTTAATATATAATGAGAGTTTGAAGGCACTGGGCTTGTACTCGCTGGAGTTTAGAAAAATGAGGGGGGACCTCATTGAAACTTATCGAATAGCGAAAGGTCTAAATCAAGGGTTCCCAACCTGGGGTAAATTTGTTGATTCTGCATTTGTTCATATTTTTTCTCATTGACTGACTGTGTTTGGTTCTGGTATACCGGTATCTGTTCATCATTAGTTCATAAATAAGTGAAATAACATTGTTATGTGCTATTAAAGTTGCCAAGGGTAAAGGGGACAAAAAAAGGTTGAGAACCCTTGCCCTAGATAGAGTGGATGTGGAGAGGATATTTCCACTAATGAGAGAGTCTAAGACCAGAGGCCATACTCAGAATAAAAGGACGTACTTTTAGAATGGAGAGGAGGAGGAATTTCTTTAGTCAAAGGGTAGTGAATCTGTGGAATTCATTGTCACAGAAAGCTGTGGAGGCTAAGTCAATGGATATTTTTAAGGTGGAGATTGACAGATTTTTGATTAGTACGGGTGTCGGGGGTTATGGGATGAGGGCAGGAGAATGGGGTTGAGGAGCCACGATTGAATGACAGAGTAGACTTGATGGGCTGAATGGCCCCTTCCTTCCTGAAATGCTGCAGCCCGTCTGGTAGAACTACTAGCATGCCCCGTGATTTGCATCACCACACTTATCAAGTCATGTGCTGCTTGGCCAATGTTGACTTCCATGCAGGCAACATCTTGATTTTAAACTCTTTGTTTCAGTTCAAATTCTTCAGTATCTTGGCCCTTCACTATCTCTCTAACCCTAGCCTTGTTCTTCTGTTAAATCATTGAACGCTGTGCCTTGAGCTGTAAAGGCCCTTTTACTCTTGAACATTCTTGAGATAAACATCACCCCTCTTTCCTTCTCTTAAGATGTTACTTGAAACCTACCTCTTTGAAAAAAGCTTTTGGGCACTTATCCTAAAACTTCCTTTAGTGGCTTGACACCCGATAATGCTGGGATGTGCCTTGGAACATTTCTACTCTGATAAAGAAGCTATATGAATGTAAGTTGTTTTTTCATTCTGCTCATCCAATGACATAATATTGCAAGGTTTTTCTATTTGTTTGTATCTCTGTTTTAGAGCCAAACCTGCTGAGTGGGACGGCACACAGTGTAAACAAGCGAGGTGTAAAGCGGCGGGATCTTGACATAGAGGAACTAAAAGAGATTTTGTCCTCAGTTCTGCCTCTCATTCGAATAGATCATATCCTTCCCACAAACAGTGAGATTCTTAATGATGCTGTAGGTTGATTTTTTTGATTTTTTTTTTTAAGTGTCTGAATTGTGCCTATTTTGTCTTTGTCTCTTAATTATTTTGCTCGTGTTTAAGGTCAGATTGCTGCCAGATTTAATGGGTAAGAAAGCTATGTGACCTCTGGCCCAATGCTTCTCATGATAGTTTGCTGTAGCTGGCTGCTTTTATATGTACAAGTGAAACCTGCGGCCATATCTTGAATACACTTATGCCTCCCTGACTCATTTAATTTTGCCTTCCCACACGTTGATTAATAATACTGACGTCTGGCAAATCATTAACAAATCTAGACATTGCCAGATGGTCTTTTAACGGGGAATAAACAATCTAATAAGTGCCGAGCTTTTGCCTTTTATTTAAAACTTGAGTGACAAATAGCAGTCATGTCAAAGATGGTAATTTGAGTAAAGGCAGTGGTTCATCTGGCAGAACTATTCTTCTCCCACAACAATATGCTCTGGAACAATATTTGTCAGTCAACTCTCGTACCAACATAAACCTAATACAGGTCCCCCACCGATTTTCCAGCAACTGGTTGTCCGACACTTTTAATCCAGAAATCCCATCCAGATGTTCCCCCGAATATGTGGAGCCTACGCCAGGTGAGATGGCCGATCTTGATCTCATCTGCAGCCGGTCGGCAGGTCTAATTTGCCCTGTGTCACCGGGGCTCTGGAATTTCTGCCGTTCCCATAGGCACCTTCTGAGGCCAACATTGCGGACCAGTATCTCGGCCCCTCGGGCGCCTCGGTACCTGTTCTGGTACCATTCTACTCCTCTCTGAGGCAGTGCCCTCTGTTAGTCTGGCAAAACGGATAATCCAGAAAGGCTCTTGAACCAAGGGTGCCAGAAACTCCATGGTGGACCTGTAGTATAATTGCATGTTTAAAAATTGTTGCAGTTTGTTTACGTTGGTACGGTTTAAGTGTTGAGTTTGCACATTCTCTCTGTGGCCATGTGAATTTTGCCAACACCCTTCAGATCCCTCGCAGATGTAAGCAGTGTTTGGTTAGTTGGCCATTGTAAATTACATGTAGTATTGGGGCATGCCTTAAGAAATACTATTATGTTGTAAGAAGATATGAGAAATATGAGATAGTGGATGAGATATGAGAAAGCACGAATTGTAAATCAACAAAAAAGTTGACTGTGATCAATACTTTTTTTCTCTTCAGATAAAGAGGGGACTGATTAGCACACCACCATTAGATATGCTGCCAACAGCTGAAGGTGGAAAATCTCATGCTTGGCTACGTCAGAAGAATTCTGGTATATATGTGAAACCTCGCTTATTTGCACCGTATGTGGAGGAGGCAAAGGTACATTTGTACGAAAGTAGATTGTGATACAAACTTGGATGTACATATGGATTAAATACAAAATACTTCACAGTTTGTCAGACAGCATCTTTGGAGAACATGGGTAGGTGACATTTCAGGTTGGGACTGAAGAAGGGACCCAACCCGAAACGTAGCCTATCCATGTCCTGCAGAAATACTGCCTGTCCCACTGAGTTACTCCAACACTGAATTAAATAGACTAAAACATTTTGAGCATAACAATATAATTATTTAATTGTTATAATTATTTTTTGATTGACAATGTACATGATGGAATTTTTCTTCTATCAAGCCATTGTACAATCATTGTCTATGTCTAATGTGCCAACTTCTGTTTTCAGACTGTTTTGGATGAGATGATGGTGGAACAGACTGATCTTGTCCGGTTGCGAATGGTTCGCATGTCCAATGTACCAGACACTTTATACATGGTGAACAGTGCTGTACCACAGTGCTGCCACTTAATGAGTCACCAACCAATAGGTGCACTATCCAACCCTCCTTCAATCATTGCCAATGAAATTCCTGGTAAGTGTATGTTTTGACTGTGATTTATTTTTAGTATTCCAGGGCTGAAATGAATTATCCTTATCATTTCTGCTTCCTTATCATTTCCCCACCTTCCACTGCCCCCACATACACACACACACACACACACACACACACCACCTTACACAGTTCCCGCTGCATCAAAAAATTCCAGAATATTATAAAGGACATTTCCCACCCCGGACACTCCCTGTTTGAACTGTTGCCGTCAGGCAGACGGTACAGATCTACAAGGACAAGGACAAACAGACTTAAAAACAGTTTTTACCCCACTGCTATAAAGGCACTAAATGTAGCCGCCAAGGAACGCGGGGACTAAGGGACTGTGGTTGGTACACTGTGAAATCGACAGAAGGATGTAGGGTTGGGTGTTTATGCGTGCTATTTTCATATTTCATATTTATTTTAGTGTTTATCTTTTTTAATATTTTACCTTGTATGTATCGTTAGCTTTTATGGTTTGAATGTTGCACTGACTGGTTGACATTTTTAAATTTCGTTGTACATGGTTCATGTTACAATGACAATAAAGAAACTATTCTATTCTATTCTATTGATCATCTGAACGATTGCATCTTAATGGAGAAATGTTGGTAGATTAACAATCCGCGCTGGCTTCTGTTGTAGAGTGATCACTCACTGCCTTCTATTATCATCATGAATCTTGCCCAGATACTGAACCATGTGATCCACTGTATGTTAGCCACAGTGTGAGAAACTGCTTTTTAGTTTGCTTTATTTTTGGTGTGTTTTTAAATTGTTTTGTCTTTGAATAGCAGAGATTGCAGATAAAATGTTGATTTAGTTTACAAGGCAGTGTGGTTTTTTAAGTTCTATTCCTGCTATTGAGCAGGTGGACAGAGGGGAGTGGGAGTTACCTCTCCTAAAAGTGAGGGAACAACTGACCCGATAGAACCAAAGAAGGTAGCTTCTACACGTTATTAACAGCAACGTAACCACTGCACTGGCAAGGGCTAATACATTGAAAATTACCACTTGACTGAGACTACAGTTTGATCCTGGAGTTGGAATACTCAACTCCTAGACACAAATATTTGCAGGAACATCTGTTGAGGCAGAATGATAGTTGACATTTCGGGTCAAGCCCCTGCATTAAGGGCCTGTCTCACCAGCATGCGGCGAGTGCGACCAAACGTGGTGGCTTGAGACGTACGGCCTCGCGGGGCTGGTCCCACTTCCAACTGCGGAGCCGTATGGAGCTGGTCCCGACATCATACTCACCAATCAGCTCGGCAGGAGGCGGGCCGACTGAATTTGGACGTCGCACGGCGTCGGGCGGTGACGTCATCACGCAATGGTACACCGGGTGGTGACTCAGTGTACGGCGTCCAAATGCTGCGTACGCCCGTCGAGGTGCTGCGTATGGCCTCAATACGGCTGCGGGCCGACAGGCTGTTGCCGCGCGGGATTTTTGAACAGTGTCAGTTTTTCGGAGCCCCGCGCAATGTTGGGACCAGCCCCGCACAACTCCATACGGCTCCGGCGATCGAAGTGGGACCGGCCCCGCGAGGCCGTAGGGCTCAAGCGACCACGTTAGGTCGCGCTCGCCACGTGCAGTCGCATGCGGGTGGGACAGGCCCTTTAGTCTTAATGCAGAGACTCCAGCAAAAATGTCAACCATCCTTCTGCCTCCATAGATGTTGTCTGACCCACTGTGTTTCCCCAGCCGTTTTTGGGTTTTTTTTGGCTTCAGATTACAGCGTCTGGAGTCTCTTATGCCTACTCTCCCCTGATTCTCTTAAATACAATATCATCTGTGATTTACTCATTTAAAAAAAAAAGTTTAAATGGAGGTGCTTGAGCAAAGCCTTTACACAATTTTTACTTTCAGTCCCCCCTTTGAAGATGGTAAAAGATATGATCAGGCGCCTTCAGGAACTTAGACATATGGATCAGGTACAGCGAGCGTACGCATTGAACTGTGGGGAAGGAGCAACCGTAAGCTACGAAATTCAAATACGGGTGTTGAGGGAATTTAACCTCCCAGATACTGCTGTTGAACTGCTTCAGGTATGGGAAATATGACTCCATAACACATTTGACCAATCTAAATAATTTCAGAAATAATAGAAAGATGCAAATGAATTGTCATAATTAAGTATATCTCGCATGGCTGTAGTACCAGGCAGAGTAATTTGCTGCAGTTTATCAAGATTTCCTTGCTACTTTTGGAATTGATGGAGTTGGAATGGACATAAATAATATGGATTTTATGCATTTTTGTTAATTTTCCGTGAGCAGCCGAGTTAAAATATTTTAATTATTAAGATCATTTAGGAATGTTGACAATTGACTGGAAGCGATATAAATGTAGCAGTGTTCACAGCAAGGTAGCTCTGAAAATATATTGATTATCCATTGCCCTCCACAGAATCCTCATAAATTCTTTCCTCATGAGCGGTTTGGTGATGAGAGTCCAGTGCTGACTATTCGTCAGCATGGTCACTGCAGAATAAACAGTTCACCGGCTGGAGAACGTGGTGATGTTGAGCCCTATGCCGCGTTCCATCCACCTTTACCACCACCTCCACCGCCATACCACCCGCCTGCAATCCAGACACATGAAAAGCACAAAACGGAATTGAAGCACAGGCTGCCTGGTCAACTGTCATCTCGCTCCTTATCGTACCCATGTAATCGCTCCCTGCATTATTCTACGCTAACCTCCAGGCCCATTTACACATCTGGTGGTAAACTAATGCCTCCTGATTGCACCAATTCTGCCAGATTGGTCCAAATGCAAACAACGATAGGGGTAAGTTTTGATTTTTAATTATTAGATTGGTAGTAATAACATTAGGGTGGGGAGAATCCATGGGCCTTTGTTAACTATTTCGCTTCTCTGGTGATCAGTGGGGCTTTAAAATTAACTATTTTAGTTTTAAGTTCCCAGTCCCATCTCTGTGTGTATATAATGCAGTTGTACTAACTCTAATGCTTTCTCTAAACGCTATAGCATAAAATCTGTTTTACTACCTTCTTCTGGGCATCACAGTGTCACTATGGTCGAGTTGTTGCTTTACAGCGCCAGAGACCCGCATTCAATCCTGATTACAGGTGTTGTATGTACGAAGTTTGTACTTTCTCTCTGTGACCGCGTGGGTTTTCCCCGGCTGCTGGAGTTTCTTCCCACATTCCAAAGACTTGTAGGTTAATTGGCCTCTGTAGATTGTCCCTAGATAGTAAGAAAGAAATAGCGTACGGGTGGTAGAAGTCAAGGCAGACTCGGTAGTCCAAAGGGCCTGTTTCCATGTTGTATCTCTAAACTAAAGTGAGCCTCAGACCATTGGGTGGGGAAATCAGATGTTTGGATTCTTGTAAAATGAATTCAACCAATGTTGGAGCAACTAGGGTCCCACATCCTTATTCACCCTCTTTTTCCTTAATTGAACATTAATGGTTTTTATAAATGAAAAGGTAAATATGAATATTAACACTCCAATGGGACTACATCTGTAACTTATTGTGCCTTTTGTCCAGCATGACACTAACGAAATAAATGCAGAAGTTATTTGCCAACAGTAACCAAAAATGCTGAAATTGGAAATCAATTCCTCCGAAAAATGAACATAAAAATCAATTATTGTTATTGTCACTAATACTATGATAATGTAGTTCAATCTGAAATTATGTTGCCAAGGCAACCATGGAACTGCAACCACTATGTTCATGTGATTCAAAACTGTTCAACCTACTATGCTTTATTATTTTAATTTCAAAAGCCATAGAGATGGAAATCTAATTTTGATGTTTTCCATTTTGTTTTCTTCTAGAATGCTGAAGGTACCTTGAATGAACTGATGCCAGACATTGCAATGGGTGTGACTTCTTTGAGTAACTTGTCACTTAGGGACAGAAGATTTCCTGAGCTTGCTTTAAGTACTGATGTAAACAAAATGGCGTCAGATTCTGCTTCCTTTCCACGTCCTGCGCCGTATTTACACAGTAGACATGCACATGGCGTGAGGAGAAAACCTAGTGAGCTGAAGGCAGAATCTCGAGAAGGCTTCCAGGATTATCCTGATCTATACGACTTTTCCATTGCAGCTTGCCGGCCATGCACTCCAGGAACAAGCAGGCATACATTGGCTCCTTCACAGGGAAGATACTTTGCCCCAGATTTATATTGTCACGGTAGAACAGCAACTGGAAGCTTCAAGATGACTTCTCTTTGTAGTGATATTTCCAGTAAGCCAGTAGAATCCAGGAGAGAATATCTACTGCCTCCCAAACCTCAGCAGTCTAGTCCGAGTGACCCACCATACTTTGATTTCCTGGAGCAGCCTCCTCACAGGTTGGACTTGGCACTGAAGCAGGAGTCCAGTGGGGGCTCTCTGCTTACCAGAAACAGAGGGTTAATGGAAACAGATCTGACTTATGGCCTCACAGCCAGTCGTGCTCTGAGTGTGCCCTGTAGCTCTGGGAATTGTGATGCTGGCTGCAATATAAGATCATTAGATGGTGACATGCTGGAACCCGGGCCCAGTGTTCATCCACACAGAAGCATTCGGAATAATAGAGAAGATACGCTGAGCCGAGAAAGGAGGTCACCAAACAGACCTGATCTTCCATACAAAAAATCAGCTCTTTAATGATGCCTGCAATCCAGTGTGCTTTTTCAACAGATGACTCCATTGTTAACTTTGCTTTCATAAATATTTTGTACATAACATTTCTACCTTGAACTGGATAATTTCTAGGTGGTTTTCTATGACTTTCGTGATAGCTTGGGAGACCAAGTCATGCACCGACCGGTATTGCCATCCTTTCTAATGTTCAAATAGTCTGCTAATCGAGTTTACCAATTTAAAAAAATGCTTGGTCTTTTACCTCATTTTTACAGATCTGTTTTTTTTTTAAACTTCAGTGTCTTTGTGTATTGAAATACAATTGTGTAATATTTAATGGTGAAAAGTACTCTGATGATACCCATTGACATATTTTCTCATTTTCGAGAAAGTTTTTAGTCTTAAAAGACTGGGCAGTATTTTTAAGTATACTCAGCATTGTGCAAGGGAAGAATGTCTTTATTCTACTGGCCAACTGTATTCAGAGCACAGATCCTTGTCAGTCTAAAGCTGTAGTCTTAATCTTGGGACAATCAGATTGCTGTGACAATCGGTTTATAGGATTAATGTTTTAATATATCATGAGAAGCTGAATCCCAAAGGCAGAAATACTAGCGACTGGATAAAGCAGCTACACTTCCCTTTGAAGCTGCTGTCATATCATTTGCTTAATCATTGTTCAACGGTTAGATACGCAAAACTCTTTGGTCTTTTTCTTCATTATTTGGTTTGTTAGCTGCTTTTCAAATTTCTGCATGGATAAATGTTTGTCTCTAAAATAATTTCCAAAGCTAAAAATATACTATATTAGCTGTGTGAGGGGAAAAACTAGAATGCAAGTTGTGTATGATTGTAAATTCTCTCTTTCCCCTTGCTGCATCTGAGTAGGTTTTGCATATTGCACATATTTAGGATATTATAGCATCCTTTCTGTGAGATGTTGTTGAACTCCAACATGTGTTGCAAGTTTCATGAACAACTCCTTGGTGACGCTAAAATCCAAGACTCACTTTCACAGGCAGACTTGTATAGTCTGAAAGATGTTAGTCTAATCCTGGAGACAGGGTAGAACATCTCGGGGACTTGGATCATTGATTATAGTCACTTTGCTCTGTATTTTGCCACGTATCCAGGTTCTACACTTGTTTGCGGAAACCTCTTGAAATTGCATCTGTGAGTTCTATGTTTCAGTTAGAAATTTGATCGTGGTGTTTTAAATTTTATTGTTTCTGATTTACATTATGGAACTAATTTGATGTGGCTGTGCAGATTTTCTTCTTCGATCCTTCCTGTTCGGTTTCCTGTTTGTGTGCAGCGGCAAGATTAGAATTGGAAGTCAGGAGAATTCAAAGCATTGTGTGCTGATTTCCAATGCAAAGTACCGGTGACACAAAGCCTTTAATTATTCACTGTTACGATGCAATCTCGTTTGTCATTTCAGGATACTCGAGTTGGTGAACTGGTACTAAAGTTAAAATCTGAATGCTGAAATTAATACTCTAAAATTACACACAAACTTGAATTCTCGTCCGGTGGCAATCATTGAGCTGTAGTTATTTCAATTTATTGTCTGTGATTCATTGGCAGTAGAGTCAGGTTCCGATTCAAGTTCAACTGCAAAGATGATGATCTTGTCTACGGTACAAGTGTACTGAGAGAGTGCTACACTCGGGAGATGGTACCTTCTAGAATAAGATTAAAATGTATTTGTATGCCTTATCTTGGAGGTTTCAAGGAAATTATTGGAAATCAGCAAAACTTAAAACTTTTTTTTCTATTGGTTTCTAATTAATATATAAACAGTGCTTGTTGGCTGCAACAACTTGAAGTAAATTATGAAAACTGCCTGCAAATTTGCCTGCATTGCCACAGATAACTGGACAGTCCTTTCTAACATAAATGTAAAATAAACAGCTGTTGAAACTCACCCCAGTACATGCACAGCATCCTGAAGCTGCCTGATCTAATGCTATATATTGTTCCAGACTGTTTGTGTATCTTTCTCTCCCACCCACACACCCCACTCCCCATAGCATGCTGTTTAACTGCAATTACTTACCAATTTAATTTTGGTTGAATTAGAATATTGGAAATTATTTAAAGATGAGTTAAGTGCTTGGTAGCAAAAGCTTTTATAAAAACTTGCATCGCTGGTGTTTAATTCTTTAATAATTTGTTTTGGATGCTTCTGATCTAAACTGTTACTGGGATACAGTAAAGTGCCTTCCATACTAAAGGCTCAAGTATCAGTAATTTAGATCAAATGTCCTATGCAAATGTTTTCTACAAATGGCATAACCATCTTTCTCTACAGTGCTTCAGTGTATATAATGTTTTTTAAAGAGATGACTATTTTTATTTTAGCATCTTAAATGAAATTATTGCTTAATGAAATGCAATTCCCTATTGAGTATACGGCAGTTGTACAGAATCTTCATGATCTATTTTTCTACTGTTTCTGGGAGAAAAAAAGCATGTAACAAATTCTAAACTGGCATATAGTTGGTGTTCTAAATAAATGGCCCATGGAATGTTTCATTTTGATTATGAAATTAATCCATATTTTTATTAAAGTGGAAACAGCACATTTCACATGGCTATCCTATTGTTTTCTTGTGGCCAATGAATGATCAGAAAAGTTATCACATGCATTTCATGGGTTGGTGACCATTTAGCCTTAATAGTTGTGGTGCAGACAAAATCTAGTCCATATCCAATTTAACCCCACCTTTAATCAAGACAACATTTTGGCCTCTTGCTTATTTATCCTCGACTCTTATCTAAACCTTGCCTTGTAACTGTAGGATCAAGATCTTATTTCTTGTAGGTAGGCAGGTCATATTTATATGGTCAACATCAGATTCGCAGAGAGCCATTGTGTATATAAATATTTTTTGAAGTTTAAAGTGCAACAATCCTTCTGCCACTTGGGAACTTATGGACCATAGCCACTAAAATAGAGAAGCATTGGGCATCGTATTGAGGCCCTATATTCAGGATCATGCCATCATGGAAGCTTCTCAGCACCTTCTCTGGCTCTCGAAGGCACTGCAGTTCCCATGTTAGGTATCTCAGACCCTGTACAATTTATCGTAAAAAAAACCTGTAAATTGAAGATAAACTCCAGAATTTCTACCATTAACTTCCACAACTTCCTTCAAAGCTCAGACTCAGTAGCTCACTTCCTTTTAAGACTGTACCCTCAGGTCAGGCATGTTCAAAGATTTGAATGGATGCTGTAATAGTCTAGAAAGTAACTGGCACGGCAAAGTAACATGTCTTTATTGGCTTATTCTCCCCATCCCATGAACATACAAGCATTAGTAATAGAACAGCTTAAAATTTTCAGTCAGTTTTACACTAAGTTGAAGATGCACTGAATTATTTGAACATTTATAAACCAAAAGGGGTCGTGATATTTTCAGACACTTGTAACTGGTATGGATGAAACAATTCATAGAATATCATAGAAATCACAAGTATATCGCTTCTGTTTTTTACTGTGGAGAAAGACATGAAGCCTGGGTTAGTTGGGACCGGTAATGGAAATGTCTTAAGGACAGTCCACATTGCGGTTGAGGTACTGAATGTCCCAAGGTGTATGTAGATAAATATTCTGGCCTAGTCACATTTATCTGATGACACTGGGAAGCTATAGAAGAAATTGCAGGTGTGAAACATTAGACATGGGTGAGGTACTGGAGGGTGATGTTGTTCCTTTATTTAAGAAGGGATGCAAGGCAAAGCCTTGGAACTCTAGACCAGTAAATTAATAGCTTGGGTAGCAAGTTACTGGAGAATATTCTGATTGACAAGAGATATATGCATTTGGATAGGGCCTGATTAGAGATATTCAACATAGTTTTGTACAAGGGAGATCGTGGTTTATGAATCTAAATGGTGTGTTTTTTGAAATAACCAAAAAATGTTGAGGGCAGAGCTGTAGACATTGCCTATGTGGACTAGCAAAGCATTTGATAAGGTTCAGCTGGTAGGCTGCATATGAAGGTTAGATCACATGGGATCCAGGGAGAACTAACCAATTGGATACAGAATTGGCTTCATGGAAGGAAGCAGAGGATGGTGGTCGAAGGTGGTTTGCAGACTGGTTTCCGGTCGTGATTAGTGGTTTGACTTTGTGCTTGATAGCAACAATATGGATGAGAATGTACAAGGCATGATTAGTAGGTGCTGATGCAGTGGAGCAGTGGATGGTATTGTAGATATGAAGATGGTTACCAACATTTACAGCAGGATTTCGATCGGGGGCAAGTGGGCTGAGGAATGCTTAATAGAGTTTAATGCAGGTATGTTTCAGGAGTTATTTTGAGGTCAAACCAGGGCAGGACCTTCACAATGAATAGCAGGGCCCTGGGGTGTGTTGTAGAGCAGAGGGATGTAGGCATGCAGGTACATAGTTCCTTTAAAGTGGCATCACAGATGGATGGGTGGTTTTTAGTACATTGCCCTTCAGTCGGGATATAGAATGTGGATGTTATGTTACAGGTGTACAAGATGTAGTGAGGCTGCATTTGGAGTATTGCATTCAGTTGTGGGCAATCTGCTACAGGAAATATGTTGTTAGGCGGGAAAGATTGCAGAGCAGATTTCAGGATGTTGTCAGGACCCGAGCTATAGGGAACAGGTTGGGTACCCTTCGGACTTTATTCTTTGGAGTGCCAGAAGGTGAGGGGTACGGTAATCTTACAAGATGATGAGGATAGGGCACAGTCTTACCAAGAGATGGGGGGGGGGGGGGGAGAAAGAAACAAAGGACACAGGTTTAAGGTGAGTGGAAAGATTTAATAGGAATATGAGGGGCATCCTTTTCAAATGGAAGATGGTGGATTTATCAACTTTGGAACAAACATGGCAATTGGGATGTGTAGACTGGGAACGGGCTGGTTGGGCCACAGGGCCGGTTTCCATGCTGTATAACTATGATTTAAACAATTGCTCAAGTAGGGAACCGCAAATTCAGGTTTTCTATGCTAGCTAGTTTCTTATCCATCCTAAGAGGAATCTGATTGTTTTGATTTGCAACTATAAATGCACAGTTGATGCTATTGGTTTTCCCCTTGGTGGTGGAACACAGTTTTTAAAGAGGCAGCTGGATGATAAGTTTTCACCCACAGGTATGACTTAATATTAAATACCTACCCTACACTGCTGTTAACTAGTTTGTGGTGGTGATGGATGGAGGATGAATGATAGATCCGATATCCAACTGATTTGGTTGAGATGAAATGAACTGTAGTTGCTGGTTTATCCTAAATATGGACACACAGTGCTGAAGTAAATTAGTAGGCCAGGCAGCATCACGGGAGAAAATGGATAAGCGATGTTTCAGGTTGTGACTCTGAAGAAGGATCCTGACCTGAAAGGTAACCTATCCAGTTTCTCCGGAGATGCTGTCTGACCCGCTGAGTTACTTCAGCACTTTGTATCTTACATTTGGTTGAGAGCCTGTCATATTTGTTCCAAAGTTTATTACAATCAAGAGTTCAAAGAAAATCATGTGCATACATAGTGACCTATGTATGTATGCATACATAGCATACATAGACAAACCATTAGCTTCTCAAAGTTTCAGTTCCACGTATCAACATTTTTTCCTCCTACTGTAGTGAATTGATGCTCTGAATTCTCTATTGCTCCTGTACCCTAAAGAGTTTCTGCTCTAACTCTACAAGAGGCAAAAGTAAAATACACTGGGGACAACCAGTTAATTTTAAAAGTGCCATTGTTACCAAACTGTTTTGCACATCTTTGACTAATATTTTTTTTATGGGCTTTTCTGTAGCTTAACTGCAAAAGTACTGCATTCCATCGACTCTCCGCCGCTTCTTTGATTGAAGCTCTTCAAAGAATTGCTGGATATCTTCACTTGTAACCACCTGTTAAAATACAAAATCGGATAAATCAATTATCAGACTTATTTGAAGGTAGGGATGCCCAAGGTTTAACTTTGCTTCACTTAAGTAACATGCACACATCCTAGGCATTGGGTAAGCATGCACGTATTGATGATAACCTTTGTACGGATTGTCTGGGGAAGGAAGAGGGGTGAGCATGCATCACTGTTTAGACTTGAGACATATCGTAGAAACAGGCTGTTCGGCCCACCGAGTCCACACCAACCAGCAATCACTCATACACTAGTACTATCCTACACACTAGGAACAATTTACAGAAGCCAATTAACCTACAAACTTGTACATCTTTAGAGTGGGAGGAAACTGGACCAACTGGAAAAAACCCAGTCACACAGAGAATGACAGAATATAAATCTCTGTACAGTCAACGCCCATAGTCAGGATTCAACCAGGTCTTTGGCTCTGAGGCAGCAACTACTGCTGTTCAAGAAGGAACTGCAGATGCTGGAAAATCGAAGGTAGACAAAAATTCTGGAGAAACTACAGCTACTGCTGCGCCCTTGTTTGCCCACTCACCTAGTGGAAAAAAATATTTGGCAACAAAATGTTCTTTAGTGAAACTGAATTCCTGCAGTTTTAAACGTAGAAAGCATAAAACAGTGAATGTCTTTCAAGTTCATTCTCTCTCGGATGCTACTTGATGGAAATGACAATGTCACGGCTTGGGTCACCGATACTGTCTTTTCAACAAATGGCAGTTACAATTAAGAAGTTCAGGGCCCACATTGCCAATTGTGCAGCACCATGTAGTATTGTTTAGAGATCAAATAATTGGTTAAAAAAAAAAAGTTGTTCCAAAGTAGAATTTGCTTCCACTTCGATCTGAGCTAGTTTCTAAAAATGCAGATAACCTTCACAATCTAATGAGGAATAAGACAGTTAGCCCTTACAGTTAATTAGAAGATAGCTTTACTATATGGTTCTAGGTAATGGGAGCATATTGGCTGAAAGATATTAAAATAGTGCAAATATGCACCAATTAAAAATATTTAGACATGCCAGAGATTAGCAATGCACATGGTAATACATATGCACAAAGATAGCTGGCTGCAAATGCCATTTTTAATTTTAGCACCACTTTCAACTGTTGCACTCAAAACTTGGAAAATGCACCAAAGCTTTAAGATGCAACAAATTAGAGTTGTGAAAATAAATAATGAGGCCAGCTGGGAGCCTATGGGTCAATGGTTTAAGTATAATGTTCTTACAGGGCAAAAAGTTGCGAGAATAACAACAAATGCAGAGGTGGTTGATAAACTAAAGCTTGGAGGAACAGGCAGTGGGAGAAGCCAACCCTTTAACCGTGCACTGTGGATAGTGCGATTGGATTAATGTATTGTCTTCTTTGAAGAGCACTCAAAAAAGCTTTTCACTGTACCTCAGTACACATGACAATAAATGAACAAACAATGTTAATTACAGGCAACTGGGAGCCAGAAGCACACAAAGGTTTCAGCAGTAGATGCCGTGAATTATTATAGAAGAGGTCTTTCCAATTGGAGACAAAAAGGTTCATAGGAGCAGAACTAGGCAATTTGGCCCATAGAGTCTACTCTGCCATTCAATCATGGCTGATCTATCTTTCCCTCTCAACCCCATTCTCCTGCCTATTACCGCCCCATTACCATTGACACCATTGCTAATCAAGAATCTGTCAATCTCCACCTTAAAAATACCCAAGGAGTTGGCCTCCAAAGCTGTCTGTGGCCAAAGGTCAAAGCGCAAGGAAAACAGTTCAGACCAGCCAGGATGAAATTGAGGGTGCAGGTAAATATAGTTTACCTGCATCTAACTGGAAGAATTTGCACCTCATCTTGGGTTATTAATGCACACTATACATTGGAGATTGCAGTGTACAAGTGGAACATTGCTCCTTTGCTGAAGAATTAGTCAAAAGGCAGGGAAGGGCCAAATACCAAGATGCTAGTGAGAGAGCAATGTGTGTTCTGCTACAACTGAATAGGGAAGAGGAGAACCAACCAGATTCCCAACAGTACTGAAAAGCTGAAGGTGGAAGGGAATGGCACTTTGGAGATGGGAAAGATTGCCAATGACCATGGGGAAGGAATAATAGTGAACGGTGGAAAAGCCAAGAGTAAGCTTTGGGTTCATAAACTGGCAGCAACTGAAGTGCTTTTAACCTTCCATATCTCAAACATCAATTAGGCTAATCTTGCCCCCTCCCCAACCTAGCACATAGAACAGTGCTGCACTGACCTTTGACCCATCACATCTGTGCCAAAACATGATGCCAAGTTACACTAATCCCTTATTTCAAATGTAGGACAAATCCAGAAAATGTAGCAACCACCTGCTTCTTAATCCAAAATCGTTTTAAGAAGAAATGCCTCAATTCCAATTTAGTAGATACATTATGGAAACTGGCTCACTGAGTCCACACTGGCCATTGATCACCCACTCCCACAAGTTCTGCATTATCCCACTTTCGCACCAACTCCCAACACATTAGGGGCAATTTACAGAAGGCCAATTAACCTGCACGTCTATGAAATGTGGAAGGAAACCCACACAGTCACATGGAGAACACACAGACAGCACTCGAGGTCAGGATCAAACCTGGGTCTCTTGCCCCGTGAAGCAGCGGCTCTACCATATGCGCCATTGAGCTGCCCCCATTAGTTCAGGGAGAAATCCAAACCCATCATAAACTTTTTCCAGTTTGAATTTAAGTTTGTAGGCAGGATCAGAAAACAGGGCTGAATGCCCATTCATGCACCCCAGGGTAACATACTGCAGGAAACCAGTGCATCTATTACTGCCCCAATTATAAATCAAAACTTGACAACGAATTCTACCAAATCTATTTTGCCTAATTCCATCCTCAAATTCTGTAAACATGCAATGCAAGCCTATCCTTACCTTTCCTTCATCTGCAAATCTCTTCAGGTAATCTTTCAGTTCAGACTTCAAATCATTGTATTCTGTAGACAGAAAAACATTTTCATTAAACCACTCCTTCACCAGACTGTGTGAATTGCCCAATTTGATTTTTTTTGCCCCCATACCGAGTAATATTTATTGCCGCAAGCAATCGGAGAAACCTCAGGTAGAACAAACCTATGTTCTGGTATTATTTTTCACAAGCTTATTTGTTTGAATCCATTATTTATGGCATTTTAGTTTGGGCCTGTATCTCATTGCCCAATGTGACAGACAGTCAGTGTTTGAGTCAAATTACCCCTCACCTTTCTATTAAATCTTTCCCCTCCCACCTAAATATCCCCTTAGTTTTGATTTCCCTACTCTGGGAGAGAGACTTGTGTATTCATCCTATTAATTGCCCCTCATGATTTTAGACGCCTCTCGATTAAATTCATCACTCCTTAGCCTCATATTCCCCAAGGTATAACGTCCCATCTTGCCCAACCACTCACTGTTGCTTAGGACAAGTCCTGGCAACATCCTCAAATCTTCTTTGCACTCTTTCCAGCTTAATAAATATTCAGTCAAACCACACTTTAGTCTCACATATTTCAGATACTGAATGCAATTTGCAACCCATAACAAAATAACTCCAGCTGAAACAGATCAAATGTGCGATTTAATGTTTCAGAAGACGTGCACATATATACTACATTGAGGATTGAATTTAAAAAAAATCACTGCACAGCAGGCGCAATACTGTAATAGGTGAATTCGACAACTGTTCGAAGAAGCATTTTAGAAAATATTGAATTACAAGCAAAAAGTTACCATAAATGAGTTCAACTTGCTGGATTCTGTTCATGTTGCTCAGGGCAGTCATCAATGGATCACATCTCTCGCTATCAGTCTCTTCGTCACTTTTACCTTTATTTTCGTAGGCCAGTACTGTATCAAACTCATCCAACAGAAAGGAGATTTCTAGTTCTTTATACAGGTTCTGAAAAGCAGCAATACATTTTCCTCGTTGGTGAATACAAAGTGACTAGTTCATCAAAAAAATTCCGAGCATCATCCCTTTACTCAAAATCTTTATGAACCGTGAAAAAATTATTAAGGGAATACAAAATTGCAGAAATGAGCACAAATGTTAAATAAAACTCAGCTGTATTTGAAATACACTGACAGGTCTATTGTATCACAATTTAAAGTCACATTTGTCACTTACTCTCTCTAGTCAATGCAACAACTTAGCAAGAATCCATATGTTTTTAAAATTTGAATGTGGGTAATACTATCAAATTTCTCCCTTGTGGCAACACTTGCAACTTGTAGGATAAACTATACCCTGTGAGCCTCTGGTAGAACATCAGCTGTTTGCATTTTTAAGTTAATTATTCATTGGATTGATTACAGTCAGATTTCTGAAACTCTTTAGACAATAGGTGCAGGAATTGGCCATTCGACCTTCTTACCTTCACTGTAATCATGGCTGATCATCCCCAATCACTACCCCGTTCCTGCCTTCTCCCCATATCCCCTGACTCCACTATCTTTAAGAGCCCTATCTAGCACTCTTGAAAGTATCCAGAGAACCCGCCTCCATTGCCCTCCGAGGCAGAGAATTCCACAGACTCACAACTCTGAGAAAAAGTGTTTCCTTGTCTGTTCTAAATGGCTTACCCCTTATTCTTAAACTGTGGCCCCTAGGTCTGGACTCCCCCAACATCGGGAACATGTTTCCTGCCTCTAGCGTGTCCAAATCTGTAATAATCTTAAGGTTTAATAAGATAATAATAATAATACTGCATTTTATTTGCTGCCGCCTTTCTGGACACCCAAGGACACCTTACAGGACATAAAATCACAATACATTATCAATATTAAAATCAAGTGATTAAAAACAAAAACAAAAAATACACAAAACATTTTAAGTCATTAAAATCAGGGTGAACATGGTGGAAGTTATGTTGGGTATGCTAATCTAAACAGGTGTGTTTTGAGTTGTGATTTGAATTGATTGATAGTGTCCAGGTAACGGATGGGAAGTGGGAGAGTGTTCCAGAGACGTGGGGCAGAGCAGCTGAAGGCTCTGGCACCCATGGTGCAGAGTCTAAATGTGGGGACAGATAAAATTGCAGCTGAGGAGGAACGAAGTGACCGGGAAGGAGTGTATGGTAGCAGCAGGTCAGAGAAGTATTGGGGAGCAAGGTGGTGTAGGGCTTTGAAGGTCAGCAGTAAAATCTTGTAGTTAATCCGGTGGTGCACAGGGAGCCAGTGGAGCTGAGTGAGGATGGGTGTGATGTGGTCCGATGATCTGGTGCGGGTGATGATCCGGGCTGCAGAGTTCTGAATGCGTTGGAGGCGATGAAGAAGTTTATTGGAGGAGCAAGTGAGGAGGGCTTTGCAGTAATCGATGCGGGATGTGACCAGAGCGTGGATGAGGGCCTTTGTATTGTCTTTGGAGAGGGAGGGGGCGGAGTCTGGAGATGTTGCGGAGATGAAAGTATGCAGAGCGTGTGATATTGCTGACGTGGGAGCCAAAGGAAAGTGTACGGTCCAGAATGACGCCGAGACTTTGACATGGGAGGAGGTGGGTATGGGTGAGCCATCAACTGAAATGGTGAACAGGTGGGTTTTGGAGAGTGTGGACTTTGAGCCAATTAGCATGATTTCTGTTTTATTTCCATTGAGTTTTGGAACGTTGAGTGACATCCAGTTGCTGATAGCTTGAAGACAGGTTGGGGGAAGGGAGGTGTTTGGTTTTGTGGAGAGGTAAAGTTGTGTATCATCGGCGTAGCAGTGAAAATTGATTCCAAAATGACGGAGAATATTGCCAAGAGGTTGAATATAGATGATAAAAAGCAGTGGCCCCAGCACCGATCCCCGAGGAACACCATGGGTGACTGTGACAGTTGTGGATGTGACTTTATTTCCCTGGATGAACTGTTTTCTGTCGTGTAGATAGGACCTGAACCAAAGTAGTGCATTGTTGTTGATGCCGGTGGCAGATAAACGTTCCAGAAGAATTGGGTGGGAGATGGCGTGAAAGGCTGCTGTGAGGTCGAGGAGGATCAGGATGGATAAGTGGCCGGTGTCAGCTGCAAGAAGGAGATCATTTGTAATTTTTACCAAGGCTGCTTCAGTGCTGTGATTGTGGCGAAAATCGGACTGAAATGGTTCATAGAGGCTATTGTTTTAAAGGTGGACTTGTAGTTGTGTCGCTACTGTCCTTTCCAGAAGTTTAGTGATGATTTAGTTTAGGGAGGTTGGAGATGGGGCAGTAGTTATTTGGATCAGAACCTGTTTTTTTTTAGAATCGGGGGGACAGAAGCTGTTTTGAGAGATGTTGGGACAGTAGCAGTTAATAGGGAGGAGTTAATTATGGATGTTATGATGGGTGAGGTAGAGGGCAGACAGGATTTAACCATGACAGTAGGGATGGGATCAAGCAAGCAGGAGGAGTCCTTGGACTTGGTGATAAGTTTAGTTATTTCTTCGACTGTTGGAAGCTGGAAAGTAGATAGGGTGGAGAGTGGGGAGTCCAGTGTGGAAGTCCAGGGTGAGCTGTTGTTAGCAGAAGCTGAGAAAGAGTTCAATTGGTGATGAATGCTGGTGATTTTGGTACTGAAGAATTTAAAAAACGTATTACACGGAGCAGTGGAGGCGAGGTGATTCGAGGTTTCAGGAGTTCGTTGTGGAGTGGAGAATAAAGTCCGAGTGTTATTTTCACTATTGTTGATGATGTTGGAGTAGTAGGAGGATTTAGCAGCAGTCAAAGCATTTTTATATGAGAGAAGATGATCTGTATGCATTTGGTGGTGAATAGTTAGTCCAGTTTTCTTTGTAAGTCTCTCCAGACGCCGGCCCACCATTTTCATATGGCGGAGTTCAGGAGTGTACCACGGAGATGACCTGCTAAAAGAGACTGTACGGGTTTTCAGAAGAACCAAGGAGTTTAATGAGTGGGATAAACAGTCATTGTAGTGATCAGCCAGGTTAGCAGTGCAGAGTGGGGGGGGAAGTAGGATGAAGAGAGTTACTGATTAGTCTGTTGAGTTCCACTTGATTCATGTTTTTCAGATTACGGAAGGATATGGTGCGCTTCGGATTGCGTTTAGGGAGTGGCAAATTAATATCAAAAAGGACGGTTTTATGGTCTGAAATGGGAAGCTCTGTAGATTTAAGATTGTATGGTGTCACAACAGACTAAATCTAAAATATGGCCTTTATTGGGGGTTGGGAAATCGATGTACTGAGTGAGGCCAAAACTATCCAGAACATAAATAAAATCTTTAGTAAAGGTGGCAGTATGTTTATCTAAATGAATATTGAAATCACCCATTAAAATGACATTGGGGGACATGGAACATAGATAAAATAGCAGTGAGTTCACTAATAAAAACTGTAGAAGGCTTTGGAGGACGATAGAGAGACACTATGAGGGTGGGTGTACGCCCATGTAGTTGAGCAGTCAGGATTTCGAACAAGGATGGCTCTGACTGAGACCGACGAAATCTTGAGATTCTCCCGATAGTGCAGTGCAAGACCCCCTCCTCTCCCGGAAGCGCGGGGTTTGCAGATGTAAACAAACTCAGGAGATATGGCTTGGTTGAGGTAATCATCAGGCTGTTGCCAAGTCTCAGTAAGACACAGAAAGTCAAATTTGAATCCGAAATGAAGTCCGAGGTGAGAGGGGCTTTGTTGGAGAGAGATCTGACGTTGAAGAGTGCAAATTTGGATCCATTTGAGGTAACGGCGGGGTCAGCTAGCAGAGGAGCTAACACACTGTGGTCAGCAGCTCGACCCGTGTTGTGTGGTTTCCGAGAACCTGTGGACCAAAAGGAGCTGATGGAGCTGGAGTTATTGTTGGAGAAGTTCCTGCGGTATCCACGGTGAATGTATCTTGGTCGAGGGATAATGTCTCGATGGCTGAGGAGGCAGGAAGGAAGCCCGAAGCGGAATAGACGCTGGTGGAGTTCTGCTGTCGAATAGGATAGCCGTGGGGTGGCTGTCCCTGCGGTGAAAAGCAGGACAATCCAAAGCAGCATTTTGCACGTCCACGTCTTGCAGCGCCGGTGGTGCTGTGGGCTCGTCTAAATCCGACAGCAGGCTGTGAGACGCCGGCTACCACAGCTGACACAGGTGCAATCAGCAGCAGCAAATGTGATGCCGAAAAGAATCAACAAATGCCACAAGGGCAACGGCAGAGGATAATCAGTCCAACAAGTTCAAGAAAAACATTTGGTCGAACAATAATAGTGCACACAGTTAGTAGGCTGTGTAAAATTAGCTAACAGATCCCCTCTCATCCTTCTAACCTCCAGAGTATACAAACCCAGCAGCTCCATTCTCTCAGCATATGACAGACCCGCCATGTTTTTAGAGACACACAGCACCAAAACAGGCCCTTCGGCTCAACTTGCCCACGCCGACCAATTGAATGAATGAAAAGTTTTATTGGCCAAGTATTCACATACAAGGAATTTGCATTGGTGCTCTTACTCCGACCCATATCCCCTCTAAATATTTCCCATCTATGTACCCATTCAATGCTGCTATTAGTTTTCTGGAGAAAATTTTACAGGCTGGAAGAGTAGAACAAAAATCTTGCAAATATTGATCAGACTAGATACAGGAGAAACACAGGTCATTGGCATGTAATTATCTTCAAGAGTCTCAAAGGGAGAAAGGCAAAAATGTTCCATCAGTCTGAAGAAGGGTCCTGACCCAAACCATAACCTATCCATGTTCTCCAGGGATGCTGCCTGATCTGCTGAGTTACTTCAGCACCATCTTTAAATAAATAAATAAAAATCAGCATCTGTAGCTCCTGGTTTCTTAAAAAATATTTCATTAAGTTATTTATTCCTAGCTTTAAAAATAGATTATTTACTCAAAAGGACCCAAATTTTACTTTTAAATCTAACAGGGCAACATGGTGTCGCAGGGGTAGAGTTGTTGCCTTACAGCGCCGGAGACCCAGGTTTGTCCCCGACTGCGGGTGCTGTCTGTACAGAGTTTGTGCATTCTCCCCTTGATCGTGTGGGTTTTCTCCGAGATCTTCGGTTTCCTCCCACACTAAAGAGGTACAGGCTTTCAATGTAAAAATTGTTCCTAGTGTATGTAGGATAGTGTCAATGTGCGGGGATCACTGGTCAGTGCGGACTCGATGGGCCGAAGGGCCTGTTTCCGTGCTGTATCTCTAAACTAAACGGTCAGGAAGCCATTGCTGAAAAAGGGGATCTTAAGCCAAGAGTGGAGTCAAACATACCATGCAGGATGGGCAGGTACACAGCCTGTTGCGCCAGTTAAGAGGCCAGTAGGTGGCACATTCTCTCTGGATGCCTCCTCTCTTCTTCAGCTGCTGTAGTTTGCACCCAGCATTCTTTGCAGCATCCTCCTCCACACTGCAACTCGCTTCATCGCCATTGGCTGCCTGAGAGGGGAGTGAAACGTTAAAATCTAGGTCAAACACACAGAATACAAGCAACACAAAGTGCAACTTTGAGAGTTAATACAAATATTATAGTTGACAAGACTATAGTGACCTGCGTGGGTTTTCTCCTTGTGCTCCGGCTTCCTCCCACACTGCAAAGACGTGCAGGTTTGTAAGTTAATTGGCTTGGTAAAATTGTCCCTAGTGTGTGTAAGATAGTGTTAGTGTGCAGGGATCGCTGGTCGGCGTGAACTCGGTGCGCCTAAGGGTCTGTTTCCGTGCTGTATCTCTAAACTAAAAGAGTTAAAATAACTGGAATCTGGAGCAAAGATACAATTGCTGGAGGAACTCAGAGGGTCAGGGTTAAATCTTACTATCCATGCCACAAAACTTGCAACAAATCCACAGGTCATTGGGATAGGTATTGTACATGGATTGGAAGACCCACTTATTCTGTGTTACAAATACACATTCTTTGCAAGGCTTTACTGCAATGATTAAAGTCACTGATACGTCCTAAATTATGAACTTAAATAGATGATGATTTGGAGGGAAACAAAGAGTATGTGAACAGATGCTGAAATTGGGCGGGTGCAGAAAAATTGCACAATTTTTTGGGAGACTGCTGCCCCGTATAATTATTTTGTGCAGCTGAAACAAAACAATGTTGCTCAACATTAAATTACTGTGAAAACACAAAGTACTTGTGCTATAACACCAGGATAAGCGCTGAACCAAGAAGACTAAACCCAGTTTCTAAACTGCTTATGCAAACTTATGCTATAGAACAATAACCAACTCCATATTAAAACAAGATAGAGTTAAAGTACAACAACAAATAAAACTGTTGGCATGGAAGAGACTTAAATGCCTGTCTGACTTGGCGATTTTTTTCGGCGACTACCGGCGTCATATCAGTGTCGCCAAAGGATTTTGAACATTTCAAAATCTAGCGGCGACAAAAAAAATGTTACGACAATTGAAAAAACACTGCATCATACGTCCTCACGCAGCATCACCTCCGCGTCATACGTCATCACACTGTGTCACGCCACAAATTTTTCGGTGATCTGTTACGTCAGTCAATGATGCCGGTAGTCACCGAAAAAAATCGCCAAGTGGAACAGGCCCTTTAAAGCCTTTTCTTCCGCTCTGATGCAGTGTTCATCAACTACAAATGGTCATAGAATATCCAATATCAAGACCCTCCACTGGGAAAAATATTTAAAGTTAATTAATTCACAGAATGTCAAGACTCTACCTCAAAAACACCTTTAACATAACCTAAAATTTGAAAGATACTTGTTTTTATTAAAGTTCCTCACACCCAATACCCCCCACTTCCCAAAGATTACAGCAAAATGTCTTCACTACTGGCCTTGCTAGACTTGCTAAAAGCTGGACAAAATATTCCGACAGGCAACTTGTTCAGGACATGAAATGGGCCCATTAAAGAGTTATCACATACACAGTGGATCGCTGTAGTACAAGTCCACGATGGGGTGGAAGATTGCAACCTTCACGTGGTCCGCCCTGTTTCGACTAATGCAATCAACTCGACGTGCACAAACGGAAGATCAAATAGAACAAGTTGTCCTACAACTTTAGGTTGTGCACGCCACACGAAAGAAGAGGTCCATGATCAAGAGATGGTATCAACCAGCAGGTGGCAGTATGGAGCATTTCACTACCATCCATGTTCCAAGCAAGAACATATGGGGGAAATTATAAAGATTAAATTCAGACATGGAAAATATTCAGTTAACCCAAAGCTTTTAAATGATAGCAAATGTAAAGGACACCTCAGATTTCTCAGCCTTGCAGCTTGTGGAGGGTTCACTGTGCTTGGCGCCGGTTTCTTCATTCTTCATTGCACGACCCTTTGGTGTTTGGTTATGTGAATCTCCGTTTTCCTGCACTGTACACACATCAACATTGTCATCCTCCATCTTGGGCAATGGTCCACTGTTATCCGCATCAGCCTTGATAACTGGAGAAAGTGTATAAAAATCAAATAGTTTGTTTATCTTTCCCTGTTACTACGATGGCAGTGATTAGCACAGATATCCCATTTAGTACAGGCCTCATCCAATTCAATTAATTCCTTACGAAATAAGGTGAACGATATGCCACGGCCTCAACTTTCCTACCTCGTTTCACTTGAATAATGCCAAGTCATCAAGAACTGTGTGCCTCTGATCACCCAGGGCCTCTTCCCAAATTCATTCAGGATATACTTGCCACAGCATCCAAGTGGATAGCTGCTTTTTCACAAAAACACCGTGGACTTTGAACCCAAGCAAGTACATCTATTAATGGTCATGCAAAACCAAGGACCAGTCTCACCCCTCCTCCTCTCTCCCAGCAGGCAAGAGGTACAGAAGTTTGAAAACGCACACCTCCAGATTCAGGGACAGTTTCTTCCCAACTGTTATCAGGCAACTGAACCATCCTCTCGTCCTCTAGAGTGCGGTCCTGACCTCCAATCTACCTCTTTCAAGACCTTTGAACTATCTTTAATGTTTTATGTTATATCTTGCACTGAATGTTGTACTCTTTGTCCTTTATCTGTACACTTGGACAGCTTGGTTATATCCACAAATAGTATTTTCTATGACAGGATAGCACACAAACTAAATCTTTTCACTGCACCCAACAATAAACTGAACTAAGCATTGATACAGGTGAAGACGACCTACGCATACACTGGATGGCATAAATGGGTCCTATATTCCATTAATCACACATCATAGAGTCAACCCCACAAACAATAACCGCTCACTGCATTATGATCGTGAGCCAACCAGGATTCTGGTAAACACAGAGTACAGGTTGTCGACAGGTGCCAAGGAAAATTTGCACACTGCCCAAGGGTTGATATTTATTGATTATATTGTATTACTCAGTTGTCGTTTTCTAGGATTTAGCATTCCCAAAAGATTAAAAAATAGTTTAACTTGGAGAATCGGCTCAAACTAATCCTCTTAGTGGATAATCTCGAGCAGGTGACATGGAGTATACATTTGCCTTTCAATGATCCAAAGCCAAACTCACTGACAAAATGTAGGGCACAAGGCTGGAAAAGTCTGAAGAAGGGTTCCAACCTAAAACGTCACCCATTCCTTTTCTCCAGAGATGCTGCCTGACCCGCTGAGTTACAACAGCATTTTTGGGACTATCTTTGGCTGGAAAAAGGAATGTTATGATACTCGGGTTTATGACAGGGGTAGATAAAGGAATGAGGTCGTGCAGAGTGAATATAAGTTGGGCTGTAAACTCTGGATTACTTCCAGTGCCACGTGCCGGTAAGATTAGGAAGATGAATGCGCGCCTGAGGAATTGGTGTCGGTGATATGGGTCCCCTTTTTGGAAAATTGTGATTTTTTCTAGAGCAAAAGTAGCCGGTCTGAAGGGTATTTACCCAAAATGTCACCCATACCATATATCCAGAGATGCTGCCTGTCCCACTGAGTTGCTCCAGCATTTAGTGTCCATCTGTACTGGTGGATCAAGCTAAGTAAGTAAGTTTATTGGCCAAGTATTCACATACAAGGAATGTATGTGTGTACAAGCTGCACCTGAACTGAAGGGAGCCCCCTTATCCTGGCAGGGAGGTCTGCTCGAGCATTCCTACATAGCAACAGTATTAATTTCACCTTTTGCTCGAGACCATAGGTTCTTCTACCTCCCAACTATCTAGGTTCACAGAATTCAACGTCAATTCTGAAGGGTGCACATTAATCTCAGATGTCCACTCACCCAAATATTGTTACACATTATGTAGAATTGTAAGGCAGGAATAGCTGGATACAAGACCACGGTTTGCCAAGTGGTTACACCATATTATTTTAAATCAGTTTATCATGCTGAACTTTATCACTTAAAAGCATTTGCATAAATAGCTACGGCTAGTCATAGAGTCATACAACGTGGAAACCGGCCGATTAGCCCAACATGCCCACATGTCCCATTTACACTAGTTCCACCTGCCTGCATTTGACCCATATCCTTCTAAACCTATGCATGTACCTGTCTAAATGTTTCTTTAATGTTCGTTAATCTAATAATTAGGAAGGATAGCATGCTTGGGAAATTGTCCACTAAAAAAAGTCAGAATAAGGATCAGCTTCTAAGAGTAGCAGAAGGAATTGGTCAAGTACAATAATGAGAGGTCACACACGCAAAGCACTTCTCCATTGCTGGCTAACTTCTACAGGTAGGTATGTTACAAAACTTACCTTTAGCGGCGCTGCTGTTCTGCCGCTCCCCGTGTGCGCGACTTTTGCGCCTTGCAGAGGGGGGGCGGGCTTAAAGTGCCGTTTTTCCACAGGCCTGGATAATCGATGAATGTCGGGCGATTTGGTTGCTGAAGAAAAATCGCTCCGACATTTAATGAATGGTGGTATTTTTAAATTACTCTAGATTTATTAACTAGAGTAATTTAAAAATCACCTTCAAAAGCCGTGAGCGCAGACAACCGGAAGCATTTTGCGTGGGGGAGAAAAAAAGGTAAATACTTTATTTTTATATTAAAAGTTGGTTTTTCGGGAGGCATTAATAATATTTTCATGTTGTGAAATGGGGTCCCCAAAAAATGTAAGAACCCCCAGTATTTTTCCCCCCGACTTCACCGCTAACCGCAACGTTCCAATCCACCGCATTCCACTAATTCCACTCGCTAGTTGATTTAAATGGCCGTTAATTTACAGGAATCAAACACTAAATTCCTTCTATTTGGCCCAGTAATTCATGAAAATGAGATTTAAAAATTATGTTATATTGTGGATTATTGTGTGAATGTTATTTGGACACTTAGGCAATTTTAAAAAAGTTTATCTTTTCTTAAGAAATTGATAGATGTTTAGATCTACACATTGAATTTTGTAATTAGCTACAATTAGATAACTAACTATATGCTTTAATTTCAGGTAATCCAAGTAAGATTGTTTAATATTTGTTTCAGAATGCTTCAATCTATAATAATTGAAAATTTCATTGAGTTCTCTTAATTTTTAAGAATGTTATGGACTTTTAACTTTTCCAGATCACAGCTTTTGAGTTAAGTCAATTGAAAGGCAATGGGAACAAAGATGCTCATTTCGGAGTATGAAAATGGCCATAACTTTCTTAATACTGAAGATATGAAAGTAAATTAGGTGTCAAATTAAACTTCTTTTTATGCTTTATCTGATGGGATAAATTGCAGACTTGATTTTTAAAATCTCAAAATGTTGTAACATTGCTACTACAGGCAATGAGAATTGTTGAAATTAGTCAGGTAATTTTGCATCATCCACTCAGATGCTCTTACGAGGGAATAACTTGCAATTTCAATCTGCTTACTGTCATTATATTTTTTGTTAAACTGCACGGCATCTTTTTTGCTCCCAGTAACATCTGGGAAGATGTTGAGCCCAACAAATCTAGGCTTCACTGCAAAACTAAACAAACAGGGGATGTGAAGATGGGTTACATAATCTTCAGCAGATGCTGATGACTGAATCACACGGGTGGGCTTGAGGTGGGCAGGGAAATGACAGCATTGTAAGAGTAGATATGTAGATACATGATTGCATGGATCATAGTCACATGCTAGGTTAGAAAATAGAGTACTGACTATGTATTACAGGAGTTGACCACAGATCATTTATCCAGTCTCAGACACATCATATCTGTGGAAGGATGTGCTGGCATTGGGGAGGGTCCAGAGGAGGTTTACGAGAATGATTGGGTTAACATATGATGAGCGTTTGAAGGTACTGGGCCTGTACTCACTGGAGTTTACGAGGATGAGGAGGGACCCCAATGAAACCAACAGAAAACTGAAAGGCCTGGATAGAATGGAGGTAGACAAAAGTGCTGGAGATACTCAGCGGTTGCAGCAGCATCTATGGAGCGAAGGAAGTAGGCAACGTTATGGGCCGAAACCCTTCTTCAGACTGATGGATACCTGGATAGAATACCTGGATAGAATGAATATGGAGAGGATGTTTCCACTAATGGGAGAGTCCAGGACCAGATAGAGATTGACAGATTCTTGATTAGTACAGGTGTCAGAGGTTATGGGGCAAAGACAGGAGGATGGGGTTGAGGGGGAAAAGATAGATCAGCCATGATTGAATGGCGGAGTAGACTTGATGTGCTGAGTGGCCTAATTCGGCTCCCAAAAAAGACCAACCAGTTGACCTCTGCTTATCAGCGCCAAGGGATTCCAGGTGGATACACAAGGTCACTGTTAGTGTAATGTTCAGGATTACAGACAGGAAACATGGTAAGCATCACTGAACAACCCCGAGCTGCCTATCCTCTGGGTATCAGATGGTCAAATCATCTCCACATATCTTATTAGACATTTTATTTGGTGGCACGGTGGCACAATGGTAGAGTTGCCACCGTACAGCCCTTGCAGCGCCGGAGACCCGGGTTCGATCCTGACAATGGGTGCTGTCTGTACTTAGTTGGTACGTTCTCCCCGTGATTGTGTGGGTTTTCACCGAGATCTTTGGTTTCCTTCCACACTCCAACGACATACCTTGGCTTGGTACAAGTGCAAATTGTCCCTAGTGTGCGTCGGATAGCGTTAGTGTGCGGAGATTGCTGGTCGGTGCGGATTTGGTGGGCCGAAGGGCTTGTTTCCGCGCTGTACTGAACTAAAAAACCTGGTTCATGTCCATGTAATGCAAGTAGTCAATTGTTAATTCTGTAACTAGTTGGTAAAGAACTGGAATGTATATTAACGTGTTCTCCTTTGTCCGGTGGAGGAATTGACCGCATCACAAATACACACAGCAGCTTTCTACCCCCCCCCCCCACCCCCCCCAGCGTGTTGAAGAATAATTATTCTTGCACATTAGCCCACAGTGGAAGGCTCATCGGTCAGCAGGACCGGGAACCAACCCAAAGACTCGGCAGGACTGGGAGGGAACTGGCGATGTCGGACGCAAGGGCCAACCTGTGGTGAATCGGGGTAATACCCGATTAAGAGATTAGCATTCAAACTTAAAGCACATGGTATTGGGGGTTCAGTGTTGATATGGATAGAGAACTGACTGGCAGACAGGAAGCAAAGAGTAGGAGTAAACGGGTCATTTTCAGAATGGCAGGCAGTGACTAGTGGGGTACTGCAAAGCGCAGTGCTGGGACCCCAGCTATTTACAATATATATTAATGATCTGGATGAGGGAATTGAATGCAACATCTCCAAGTTTGCGGATGACACGAAGCTGGGGGGCAGTATCAGCTGTGAGGAGGATGCTAGGAGGCTGTAAGGTGACTTGGATAGGTTGGGGGAGTGGGCAAATGCATGGCAGATGCAGTATAATGTGGATAAATGTGAGGTTATCCACTTTAGCGGAAAAAACAGGAGGGTAGACTATTATCTGAACGGTGGCCGATTAGGAAAGGGGGAGACGCAACGAGACCTTGGTGTCATGGTACACCAGTCATTGAAAGTAGGCAAGCAGGTGCAGCAGGCTGTGAAGAAAACAAATGGTATGTTGCCATGCATAGCAAAAGGATTTGAGTGCAAGAGCAGGGAGGTTCTACTGCAGTTGTATAGGGTCTTGGTGAGACCACACCTGGAGTATTGCGTACAGTTTTGGTCTCCTAATCTGAGGAAAGACATTCTTGCCATAGTGGGAGTACAGAGAAGGTTCACCAGACTGATTCCTGGGATGGCAGGACTTCCATATGAAGAAAGACTGGATAGACTCGGCTTGTACTCACTGGAATTTAGGAGATTGAGGGGGGATCTTATAGAGACTTACAAAATTCTTAAGGGGTTGGACAGGCTAGATACTGAAAGATGGTCCCGATGTTGGGGAGCTCCAGAACAAGGGGTCACAGTTTAAGGATAGGGGGGGGGGGGGGGGGGGGGGGGGAAAGAGTCTTTAAGGACAGGGATGAGAAGATTATTTTTCACACAGAGAGTGGTGAGTCTGTGGAATTCTCTGCCACAGAAGGTAGTTGAGGCCAGTTCATTGGCTATATTTAAGAGGGAGTTAGATGTGGCCCTTGTGGCTAAAGGGATCAAGGGGTATGGAGAACAGGCAGGTACAGGATACCGAGTTGGATGATCAGCCATGATCATATTGAATGGCGGTGCAGGCTCGAAGGGCCAAATGGCCTACTCCTGCACCTATTTTCTACGATTCTATGAATACCTCCAACGCTTTCGAGGTCGGCTGCAGGAAATGACCCCAGGGCACAATGATGGCCGGGTGAGGAGAGTGACATCAGTTTGCGGGAACTGCTCCAGTACATCGAGCGCGCGGGCCGACCGGACTTTGCAAATGGCGCTGTTTATGCTCTTGCCACGTGTGTATTATACGTAAAAATAATGTTGCCGTGCAGTTGCATACGTGACAAATAAAGACCCATTGAACAATCAACATTTCAGAGGATCCAGCACGACGAAGCTTCAGGGAAACGTCAGCTCCGACCAAGTAGTCACGAAGTTCAGATAAGACACAAACTGCTGAGGCAACTCAGCAGGTCAGGAAGTATCTCTGGGGAAAAGGAATAGGTGATGTTTCAGTCAAGAACCTCAGCTGGGGGGGGGGGGGGGGGGGGAAAGAAGAAACACAACCATGATGCGTCCTACCTGACCAGTGTGTCGCGTAGGCCCACAGAAAGGAGCATCTCTTCATACAGCTCTGACATACCATTTCCTGATACTCTACGTTGTCAGGGAGAACAGCACCGAGATGCTGAAAAAAAAACCCCAAACAACGGGCATAAATTAATTAGCTGTCAATGCTGCAATCATGGCAGGAATTGATGTGCAGAGAGGAACTGCGGAATGCTGGTTTAAACTGAAGACAGACACAAACAGCTGGAGTAATACAGCAGGTCAGGCAGCAACTCTGGAGAAAAAGACAAGGTGACATTTCGGGTCGAGACCTTCCTTCAGACGAGTATGAAGAAGGGTCTTGACCCGAAACATCACCCATTCTTTTTCTCCAGAGATGCTGCCTGACCCGCTGAGTTACTCCAGCTGTTTGTGTCTGACAGCAGGAATACATTATATAAACCATCAGAATGGTGCAGAAACTGTCTAGAGAGTATAATTATGTTTTATTTTTAAACTTACATTCCAGTGTACTCTCAATCCCTCAAGACCAAACCCACAGATATTGAGGCACCCGGCAGAATTTGACCAAGACTGTCCACGGGACTGTGATAATAAATGCATCATTGATACACGTTAGGACGGTAATCACAGAAAAACTCTTAATCCAGTACTCCCAGGATCTGTTGGTCTGGCACCACTAGAGTTATTGCCTTCAAGATATAAAACCCATTAAATAAATAGTCTGAAGAAGGGTCCCGACCCAAAACAGCAACCATCCTTTTTCACCAGAGATGCTGGCTGACCCACTAAGATACCGCAGCACTTTGTGTCTATCGTTGGTATAAACTAGCAAATGCAGTTCTTTTTTTTCTAAATAAATAGTTAAGCTCTTTTGTCTGTGCAATGTGCTGCTAATGGGCAAAGTCTAGATCGACTTGTACAGATCGATCCCGACTATGGTTGCTGTCTGTAGGGAGTTTATACATTCCCTGCGACCACACTCCTCTCACATTCCAAAGATGTACAGGTTTGTAGGTTAATTGTCTTCTGTAAATTGTCCCTAGTGTGAAACTAGTCTATAGGTGATCGCTGCTCAGCATGGATCTGGTGGGCCGAAGGGCCCGTTTCCACCGAAGAGACACACAAAAAGCTGGATAGCCCAGTGGCGCAGGCAATATCTCTATCTCGAGAAGGAATAGGTGACGTTTTGGGTCGAGACCCTTCTTTAAACGCGGCATGTTTAAAACTAAAATTAAGATTGTAAGAACCAGCCAGCTGTCATTACTGACAGTATGCTTATATATGCTACAATGGCATGCATTTTAAATCTCAAAATCATAAGTTCATAGGTTCATAAATTATAGGTGCAGAATTAGGCCATTCGGCCCATCAAGTCTACTCTGCCATTCAATCATGGCTGATCTATCTTATTCCATGTGATGCATGTGTCGAAGCAGAATGTAGAATCCGTGCTATTAAATATTTAAAGCAAACACTAAACTACAGAGAAAAGTCATAAAACTGTCAAGATGATCACAAAATGTGAAGATTAATAAAACCTAACGTAACAAAAACTCCCACTATATGCAAACAGACGTCTCACCCTTCCATGGAACCAGTCTTCACACACCACACACTGAATCATTTCATCCGGGGTCTAAGAAACAAGAACACAGGGTTTCCATGAGGTAACTGCTGCAGAGCCCAGCCAGGTAATGTTGCAAGTTCTAGCTAAGGTCTTCATATCTCACCTCATCTTCAGGATCTGGATAAGGTCTCTTGCAGGTGCAGTACAGCCCAAAGAAGTTGTCATTATATTTATTGGTACAATTAGTTTTTTCTTTCTCCTGGTTAAAGAAAAAGCAAAAACCAGCGATCAGTTTCAGAAAATCCTATTGATTTTTTACATTAACTACTATTGAACAGCCCAATACAGAAAATAATTAAAGGACTTTTATATTTGATTAATGGTGACCATCCTGTTTAAAGAGTAAAGAACAGAGAGGTAGATTGAGTCAGCACGAAAATTGAAAAAATGTTAAATTCCATGTGAAATTTCTGGAAAATGCAACAGAAACATCAGCACTGGAGTCAATGGTGATCAGTCACCAATTTTGTCTCCACAGTTCTAGAGACTACAGGCCTGGAAATGTGAATGAATGAAAACACAATGCCAACATTCTGGATCCTGGCAAGTTACAAAAGCCCTCGACACAAAATCTCAGACAAAGAGTCGAACGTTTAAAAACAATCACACACCGAGACCCACTCGGTTTCTACGTTTTGCTTAGTTGAGAGATACAGGGGGGAAACAGGCCCTTCTGCCCACCAAGTCCATGCCGACCAACGATCACCCGTATACTGGTTCTATCCTACATTCTCCTTTCCTCAATTCACAGAAGACATTTACCCTGTCAGTTTTACATTTATCAGTCTGAAGAAGGGTTTTGGCCCGAAACGTTGCCCATTTCCTTCTCTCCATAGATGCTGCTGCACCCGCTGAGTTTCTCCATCACTTTTGTCTACCCCAGACATTTACCCTACACATCTGCACGTCTTTGGAATGCAGGAGGAAACCGGAGCACCCGGGGAAAACCCACACGGTCACAGGGAGAATTTCCAAACTCTATACAGACTGCACCCAACCAGGGTCTCCGGCGTCAAAAGGCAGCAACTCTACTGCTGCGCCACCATGCTGCCCATTTCCCAGAACTGTATTATCTATCATATCGTATTATTTATCATACAACCACCATCACCCATTCATCTTCCTCTATTTTTCCACAACTTTCACTTCACATTCCACCATAATAATTTATTCTCCGTCACCTTCGCTCTGGTTTCTCTCCTTATTTCATCGATGGACTATTACCTCAGTAATCCACTTCTCAATTCCCTTACCATTATTATTGCCGCTCTTCCCATTACTTGTTCGCCCTTCCCTCACCCACTTTGCCCTCCCTCAGAATTAAGACATCAATAAAAAATGCAAGGAGCCTCTGGGCCTTTGACAGAGGTGAAATAATTCTCATATACAACAGCTAGCAACTCAGTTAAGAAATGTTTAAAAATATAATCAGTACAGGGTAAACGTAAATGGAAACTTACTGAGAAAAACTTGCATTGCAGATCACTAAACTTGTTGTTCCCACAGTCGCAGCGGAAATTTCTAGAACAACAAAGCAAAAGTTTAATGAGTAGATCACCTTCAATGTTTATTAGTGACAGAAATCATCATCCTCAATTCAAGGTTACGATCGGCCACATCTCTCCTCGGGCTGTTGTTGCAATGCTATTTTTATGCCAATGAGAGATATAGTTAGATCGTAACCGAGAGTTGAGTTTTATATTATGCACTATCTAGATGTGACAGGACTTCACCAAAGATCACTGCTGCATGTTGCTTAAAATAAAATAATAACCATGTCTGCTAAAAGCTGGCAAACATTTAGTTTAGTGATATAGAGCTGAAACTGGCCCTTCTGCCCATCTAGTCCACACCGACCAGCGATCTCCACACACCAACACCATCGTACAAACATTAGGGACATTTTTGTTTAAAAGCTTAAAAGCTTGTACCAAGCCAATTAACGTACAAACCTGTACGTCTTTGGAATGTGGGAGGAAACTGGAGCTACCCGGAGAAAGCCCACGCAGGTCACGGGGTGAACGTAGAAACTCCATACAGACGGCACCCGTAGTCAGGATCAAACCCGGGTCTCTGGCACTGTAAGGCAGCAACTCTACCACTGCGCCACCTTGCCACCACTGTTGAAGAAGTGTGCCATGCAATCAAGATTCGCCTCAACCTTCAGGCATGGAGCTAATCTTTCTGCAGCCCGAACTTCATCTCATTTGATTTTTATTCTTCCAGAACACTCGTTTATATTATTTCCATTACAGCAGTGGGAAATGCAAGGTGCACAACTCTATAGGCATACTTCATACTTGCATCATCCCACCTTCTTCTAATCAAAAACTCCCCTCGCTTGTATCCTTGACATGCCTCGTCCCTCCTCCACTTATCTTACAACTTTCTCCGCAAACCCCCTCCCCCCGATCCCCTTCCCCCACAATCAGTCTGAAGAAGAGCCCCGATCTAAAACGCCACCTATTCATGTTCTCCAGAGACGCTGCTTGACCCAAGAGTTACTCCAGCACTTTGTATTTTTGTTTGTAAACCAGCATCTGCAATTCCTTGCAACTCCTACATGCAGCTTCAGGGATGGAGACCAAGTTAAACAAAAACAAAATCAGCATTCTCTTTTGTTTGTACAGATCTCCAGTCACCAATGTCACCATCACTCAATGAAGCCACTTGTGCTTAATCAACATCTACTATCGGCTAACAAGCAGCAAGCAACATGTGCCAGGAACGAACTATCATTCAAAAATATCAGCCGGTCTGTCAAGGAGGACTCTCTCTAACTTCTACAGGTGCACAGTAGAGAGCTTGCTGACCGGTTGCATCGTGGCTTGGTTCCGCTAGTAAACACTGCCCAGTCCATCATCGACTCTGACCTTCCTTCCATCGAGGGGATTTATCGCAGTTGCTGCCTCAAAAAGGCTGCCAGCATCATCAAGGACCTACACCACCCTGGCCACACACTCATCTCCCTGCTACCTTCAGGTAGAAGGTACAGGAGCCTGAAGACTGCAACAACCCGGTTTAGGAATAGCTACTTCCCCACAGCCATCAGGCTATTAAACTTGGCTCGGAACTCTGAACATTAATATCCCTCCATCTGTTATTTGCACTTTGTTAATTTATTAATTCATGTGTGTATTTACATCTATAATTGTAGTCAATGCCTTCTATGTTCTGTTGTGCTATGCAAATAAAGATTTCCATTGTCCTATCAGGGACACATGACAATAAACTCTTTTTGACTTTTGACTTTTTGAAAAACATCTAACCACCATCCCATACCATGATCATTGCTACTCCACCATGCCGCCCATAAGTGACCAGGCTCAGCAGATCCACATGGTACATAAACAGTAGCTCACAGATATCTACACAACCACCCTCCAGGTAACATACCTAGTCTTGTCCACACTGACTTAACAGAGCACGCTACCAAATCTTACTGTTCACACTGAAAGCACGTGCCCTACCATCTTGGTGTAGTTAATTTGTTCGGATTACTTTCTCTGGCAGACTGCAGGGGTACGTGCTGAGGGACTCACTGAAGCTTGGAGCAGCCAACGCCAAAGTTCTGTGGGGGAGGGCCACAGCCTAGGGTTCTTCTGTTCCATGGCATTGGGTGGAAAGGTCTGGTAGAGACACCCCTTAAACAAGGAAAGGGATATCACCCCCAGGGGCCACAGGAGTAGCAAAGGTGCTGAGTAGAAGTATAGTTTGAACATTAGAAGAACATTACCGAATATAACACTAATAAATGTATAGGTGTTAAGAATGCCCAAAGAGTTTCTGCACCGTTCTCGTTTTGTATATTTTTTTAAAATTCTGAATAAAGTTTATTTTTTGGAATTTTACAAAAAAAACATACCTTTTCGTATACAATTCAAAGAGCTCATGGCCTTCGTGGCACTTGTAGCTGCAAGCCAAGCAGATGCCCGCAGGCTGCCCCCCCTTTGGCGTACAGGTGTTGCAAGCATACAACGCCTGCCTCTTCACGTAGCCCTGCACAAGGAAAAATTAGAGTCATTTCAGAAAGACAGATAAGAAGTGGTATCACCCTCGCACAGAAACAGCAATAGATCGTCAATGCATCGATTACCATAGGGAGTCCTCAAGAGGGAGATAGTGTGACTAAACAAACCTCTGGAGAGAAAGCCTACCGAGAAGGGATTTAACTCAGAAATCCCACTCTCGGTCTCCCACCGCTCACCTTCAAACTACCCGAGAAGCCACTGAGCAACAAAGGCCAGAGGTTTCCAGATCAGTCTGAAGAAGGGTTTCGGCCCGAAACGTTGCCCATTTCCTTCACTCCATAGATGCTGCTGCACCCGCTGAGTTTCTCCAGCATTTTTGTCTACCAGAGGTTTTCAAGTTTGATCAAATTCAGCCAAAGTGCTTCCCAAGAATCAAATTTCAGAGGATAAAAAAAATAAGACCAGATACATCACCTATACATTTTCTCCAGAGAAAATGACCTGCCTGACCCACTGTTACTCCAGCACTTAGCGTCTTTTTTTTGTAAACCAGCATATGCAGTTCCAAAGAAAATAGGTGCAGGAGTAGGCCATTCGAGCCTGCACCGACATTCAATACGACCATGGCTGACCATCCAACTCAGTATCCTGTACCTGCCT
Organism: Raja brachyura; assembly: GCA_963514005.1. Next base: position 22,250,604 of record OY740789.1, read on the forward strand.
TCTCTCCATACCCCTGATCCCTTTAGCCACAACTAACTCCCTCTTAAATATAGCCCATGAAGTGGCCTCAACTACCTCTGTGACAGAGAATTCCAGAGATTCACCACTCTCTGTGTGACAAATGTTTTTCTCATCTCGGTCCTAAAAGATTTCCACCTTATCCTTAAACTGTGACCCCTTGTTCTGGACTTCCCCAACATCAGGAACAATCTTCCTGCATCTAGCCTGTCCAACCCTTTAAGAAATTTTTACGTTTCTATAAGATCCCCCCCTCAATCTTCTAAATTCTAGCGAGTACAAGCCGCGTCTATGCAGTCTTTTTTCATATGGAAGTCCTGACATCCCAGGAATCAGTCTGGTGAACCTTCTCTGTACTCCCTGTATGGCAAGAATGTCTTTCCTCAGATTTGAGGAAAATCTGGTTTTCCTGGTTTCTAAACGCAAGACCTTCCTGGGCTACAAAATAAAACACACTGCCATATTTGTTTTTTTAAATGATTTATTTCAGGAGACTTCCTCCCACTGTGGTGTGACAACCACATCCATTTCCCACCAGGTTTTTAAAAAGGTCCCAGAGCCCTTTCTGGTGGCTTGCTTCACGGAAGAGTTATCAAACAATGAGCCACACAAGATTATAATAGGCAAGGGTCCAAAGGGTTTGGAATGAAAAAGGTATATAGTGACATTCGAAAAAGTGGATTCCAGAGGTCATATCCATAACAGCCCCAGTCAAAGCCTTCAATCTTAGAACTAGTTAAAACTTATTCATTTCAAAGTCAAAAATCAGAAAGCCTGAGATCTTTCGAATAGTTAGAGCTTAAAGGGGAGAGATAAGGAATAATTTATTTTTATTTTTCAAATCATGCCTCGTAAAGTCAAGTAACAAAGTGAAGAGGATTTGCAGCACCATCTGAATATTCATACACCAAATACTGAGGGCAACAATTTTCACTGAGATATGTTGTGCCAGGTTTGAGAAACAATTTGATTTGCATGACCTAAATATTCACAAACAAAATACTTCAAGGACTATGAAAACAAGATGAGGTTGCAACAGTGGTAGAGTTGTTGCCTTACAGCGCCAGAGCTCCAGGTTTGATCCCGACTACGGGTCCCGTCCGCACGGACTTTGCCCCTTCTCCCGGTGACCACGAGCGTTTGCTTCAGATTCTGCCCACACTCCAAAGACGTACAGGGTTGTAGGCTCATGGTCTTCAGTAAATTGCCCTGAGCGTGTAGAGTAGAATGAGTGTACGGGGTGATCAGTTGGCAGCACAGACTCGTTGGGCCGAACGGCCCATGTCCACGTTGCATCTAAACTGAACTAAATTGAGGGTATGCGCCATCAAAGTTGGTGACGCTACAAAAGTGAAAATAGACATACTCGGGATGCAAAGGTTATCCTGGAGTTTAAACAAAAAGTCACACTAAGAGATGCAAACAGTCTGTTTTGGTTCATAGCTGTCAGCGAAGTTAACTTCTCAAGGATCAATGGCAAACCTCCCAATAATTAGTTGGAAGGAAGCTCATCTCATCCAGTATTGGATATCAATAAATTAATCTAACAATTTAGAGGGCTCTCAAGTTCTGGCATGCAAACACACATGTGGAAACAGAAAGAGCTTTTGATGTTGAGGGATCACCCTTGAAGGGACAATGGAATCACATGGAAGATCATGTACCTCTCAGCCCAAATGGATAAGAATGGAACCAAACACCAATCTAATCAAAGAGTGGCAATACCTACACACATGGTGTCAACAACAAGGGTGGCATGGTGGCGCAGCGGTAGTTTCTGCCTTACAGCGCCAGAGACCTTGGTTCAATCCTGACTACAGTTTATTGTCTGTACGAGGTTTGTACATTCTCCCTGTAACCTGCGTGGGTTTCCTCCCACACTCCAAAGACATACAGGTGTGTAGGCTAATTGGCTTGGTAAAATTGAAAATTGGCCCCAGTGTACGCATAGGATAGTGTTAGTGTGCAGGGATCGCTGGTCGGCACTGACTTGGTGCATTGGGAAGGGCCTGTATCTCTAAACTAAAACACTGCTAAGATCATGGATAGTATACGGACGGGAAGGGAATGGAGGGGTATGGTCTGAGTTCAGGTAGATGGGACTAGGGGAAAATAAATGGTCGGCACGGACTGGAAGGGCCGAGAAGGCCTGTTTCCGTGCTGTAATTGTTATATGGTTATCATGGATGGCTCAATGAAAGTTGGATTTCCACCACCACAGAATGAGACATCTTTTGGTACTATGGCTGGCAGAGAAACAAAAAAAGATCAAATGAGTTTCAGGAAAGTTAAGGCAAGAAGTTGGGAACTAACAGCACAATCAAGGATCTAGTACAGGAAGTAGCGAGGTTTTAATCCAACAGAAAGGGATTATTTTCCAACAGAATAGTTTTAGGCTGGCAGAAAACATAAAAAAAAAAGCATAACATCACATAATAAATAAGCTACTTCAGTATATTTAGCAACCCATCAATTACAGAAATGTAACTCTATTCCCCAGCAGCAATGCAAAAGGGCCTACGGGTGTTTCAGTAATCATTTGTTTATCATCTACATTTAACACTGTGGTCAAAAACGCTTTTGGCACATTGGCCTTAATCAGTCAGAGTATTGAGTATAGAAGTTGGGAGGTCATGTTGCAGTTGTATAAGGCGTTGGTGAGACCACATTTAGGATATTGTGTTCAGTTCTTGGTACCATGTTATCAGAAAGATATTGTCAAACTTGAAAGGGTTCAGGGAAAACATACGAGGATGGTGCCAGGACCAGAGGGTGTGAGTGAAAGGGAGAGGTTGAGTAGGCTGGGTCTCTATTCCTAGGAGCACAGGACGATGAGGGGGTGATCTTATAGAGGTGTATAAAATCATGAGAGGAATATATCGGGTAGATGCACAGAGTCTCTTGCCCAGAGTAGGGGACACTATAGAGGACAAGAGCAGGGATTCTCGTGGAGCGTGGAACTTCCGCCCAACTTGCCCACACCGACCAACATGTCCCATCTACACTAGTTCCACTTGCCTGTATTTAGCCCATATCCCTCCAAACCTGCCCAATTCATGTACTAGTCTAATTGCTTCTACCTCCTGTAGCAGCTCGTACCATACACCCACCACCCTTTGTGTGAAAATGTTACCCTCAGATACCTATAAAAGCTTCCCCCTTCACCTTAAACCAACGTCCTCTGGTTCTCAATTCCCCTACTCTAGTTAAGAGACTCTGCATCCACCCGATCTATTCCTCTCATGATTTTATACACTCTACAAGATTCTGTAGGGATTTCTGTCGAGATATTTAGATCCTCGTTGTGTAGCAAGAAACTGCAGATGCTGGTTTAAACCTAAGATAGACATGAAGTCTGATGACGGGTCTCGACCCAAAAGGTCACCTATTCCTTTTCTCCAGAGATGCTGCCTGACCTGCTGAGTTACTCCAGCTTTTTGTGTCTATCTTTGGATCCTCAATCCATGGTTCAAACAAGAGACTCCGCGGAAAGCAGCAAGACGCTCAGTCCTAAATGTTCAATGTGCAGAGAGTGGGTGGGTGGGTGGACTTTGGGCCCAGTGTTGAGGAGGATAGGGGAGCTTCTGTTGCTGGTATCTCCGTTACAGCAACAGAGACGGGGCTAGAGGAAGTGTCTACTTCCTCTATCTCTGCCTCTACCCCTGCACCAACCCTGCCCGTGTTGATGTCTCTATCCCTGTCTCTGTTGCTGTGTCAACTGCCGCTAACCCTGTTGTCCCTCTCTCTCTACCCCTGCCCGTGTGGCCACCACTCTCTCGCACACTGTCTCTCTACTCCTGCCAGTGTTGCTCTCTCTCTCTCTACCCTGCCAGTGCCGCTGTCTCTCTCTAACCCTGCATATGATGCTGTATCTCTCTCCCCTGCCAGTGTTGCTGCCTCTCTCTCTCCCCCTGCCAGTGTTGCTGCCTCTCTCTCCCCTTGCCAGTGTTGCTGCCTCTCCCCGCCAGTGTCACTGTGTCTCTCTCTACCCGCTAGTGTTGTTGCCTCTGTCTCCGCCAATTTTGCTGTTCTCTCTCCCCTGCCAGCATTGCTGCCTCTCTCTCTCCTGCTAATGTTGCTGTTCTCTCTCCCCTGCCAGTGTCACTGTCTCTCTCACTCTCTCTCCCCCTGCCAGTGTTGCTGTCTCTCTCTCAACCCCTGCCAGTGTTGCTGTCTCTCTCTCAACCCCTGCCAGTTTTGCTGTCTCTCTTTCTACCCGGCCAATGTTGCTGTTCTCTCTTCCCCCTGCTAGTGTTGCTGTGTCTCTCTAGCCTTGCCAGTTGCTGTTCTCTCTCCCCTGCCAGCGTTGCTGTGTCTCTCTCCCCCTGCCAGTGTCGTCTCCCTCTCCCCCCCTGCCAGTGTCGCGTCTCCCTCTCCCCCCCTGCCAGTGTCGCATCTCTCCCCCCCGCCAGTCTCTCTCTCTCTCCTGTGTTGCTGTCTGTCTTCCTCCCCGGCCAATGTTGCTGTTCTCTCTCCCCCTGCCAGTGTTGCTGCCTCTCTCCCCCTGCCAGTGTTGCTGCCTCTCTCCCCCTGCCAGTGTTGCTGCCTCTCTCCCCCTGCCAGTGTTGCTGCCTCTCTCCCCCTGCCAGTGTTGCTGCCTCTCTCCCCCTGCCAGTGTTGCTGCCTCTCTCCCCCTGCCAGTGTTGCTGCCTCTCTCCCCCTGCCAGTGTTGCTGCCTCTCTCCCCCTGCCAGTGTTGCTGCCTCTCTCCCCCTGCCAGTGTTGCTGCCTCTCTCCCCCTGCCAGTGTTGCTGCCTCTCTCCCCCTGCCAGTGTTGCTGCCTCTCTCCCCCTGCCAGTGTTGCTGCCTCTCTCCCCCTGCCAGTGTTGCTGCCTCTCTCCCCCTGCCAGTGTTGCTGCCTCTCTCCCCCTGCCAGTGTTGCTGCCTCTCTCCCCCTGCCAGTGTTGCTGCCTCTCTCCCCCTGCCAGTGTTGCTGCCTCTCTCCCCCTGCCAGTGTTGCTGCCTCTCTCCCCCTGCCAGTGTTGCTGCCTCTCTCCCCCTGCCAGTGTTGCTGCCTCTCTCCCCCTGCCAGTGTTGCTGCCTCTCTCCCCCTGCCAGTGTTGCTGCCTCTCTCCCCCTGCCAGTGTTGCTGCCTCTCTCCCCCTGCCAGTGTTGCTGCCTCTCTCCCCCTGCCAGTGTTGCTGCCTCTCTCCCCCTGCCAGTGTTGCTGCCTCTCTCCCCCTGCCAGTGTTGCTGCCTCTCTCCCCCTGCCAGTGTTGCTGCCTCTCTCCCCCTGCCAGTGTTGCTGCCTCTCTCCCCCTGCCAGTGTTGCTGCCTCTCTCCCCCTGCCAGTGTTGCTGCCTCTCTCCCCCTGCCAGTGTTGCTGCCTCTCTCCCCCTGCCAGTGTTGCTGCCTCTCTCCCCCTGCCAGTGTTGCTGCCTCTCTCCCCCTGCCAGTGTTGCTGCCTCTCTCCCCCTGCCAGTGTTGCTGCCTCTCTCCCCCTGCCAGTGTTGCTGCCTCTCTCCCCCTGCCAGTGTTGCTGCCTCTCTCCCCCTGCCAGTGTTGCTGCCTCTCTCCCCCTGCCAGTGTTGCTGCCTCTCTCCCCCTGCCAGTGTTGCTGCCTCTCTCCCCCTGCCAGTGTTGCTGCCTCTCTCCCCCTGCCAGTGTTGCTGCCTCTCTCCCCCCTGCCAGTGTTGCTGCCTCTCTCCCCCCTGCCAGTGTTGCTGTGTGTGTCTCTCTCTCTCCCCCCTGCCAGTGTTGCTGTGTGTGTCTCTCTCTCCCCCCTGCCAGTGTTGCTGTGTGTCTCTCTCTCTCCCCCCTGCCTCTCTCTCTCCCCCCCCTCCCCCGCCTGTGTTGCTGTCTCTCTTCCTCCCCGGCCAATGTTGCTGTTCTCTCTCCCCCTGCCAGTGTTGCTGTGTCTCTCTACCTTGCCAGTGTTGCTGCCTCTCTCTCTCCCCCTGCCAGTGTCGCTGCCTCTCTCTCTCCCCCCGCCAGTGTTGCTGCCTCTCTGTCCCCCCCCCGCCAGTGTTGCTGTGTCTCTCTCCCCCCCGCCAGTGTTGCTGTGTCTCTCTCTCCCCCCGCCAGTGTTGCTGTGTCTCTCTCTCCCCCCGCCAGTGTTGCTGTGTCTCTCTCCCCCCCGCCAGTGTTGCTGCGTCTCTCTCTCTCCCCCCGCCAGTGTTGCTGTGTCTCTCTCCCCCCCGCCAGTGTTGCTGTGTCTCTCTCTCTCCCCCCGCCAGTGTTGCTGTGTCTCTCTCTCTCCCCCCCGCCAGTGTTGCTGCGTCTCTCTCTCCCCCCCCCCCGCCAGTATTGCTCTCTCTCTGCCAGTGTTGCTGTCAGGAACCATGTATCAGCGCCATGTATCAACGTTCCGCAAACAGAACCCCACGACAGTTCGCCGGCCAATCGCAGCAGCTGCAACACATTACGTAAAAATGGCGCCAGAGCGTCGCGGGAAAGCGGCCGGGGAGAGGAGCCCCATCCCCGGCGGACAACACACCGCCTGCAAATAAATAAAACCTTGCGGCTTACATGCAAAACAATCTCACCCCTCCGCCCATAGATAAACAGCCACGGCAATCCACCGTCAGCTGTTTCGGTTGTACGCGCCTTTCTTTGTTTATTATTATAACGAATGTATCGCATTGAAACGTTTAACCAGCATGAAATTAAACCATGCAATTGAACCGCTCCAGATTTTTTTTTTCGGGAATACAAGCCGACGCACAATTAATCGCTACAAGGTTGGGTTATGTTGGACCGAGCCCGGTTCAGCCCCGCCGCTGGACCCGATTGCTTTAAAAACTACGCAATATATAAACAGACCATATGGACACACGAAGATAGACACACTGGACCCGCTACGTTACTCCAGCATTTTGTGTCTGCCTTCGGTGCAAACCAGCATTTGCCAGTTCCTTCATACACGTATAGACACACTGACTCGCCTCCGAGTAAGAGCATTTATCGGAGTCGCTGCCACCCAGAACCGCGCAGGCTGCATTCTCCAGCAATTCATTCTCTTCCAGAACCTCGGCTAAGGACACGATCGGATCCTCCGCCAGCGGCCGCTTGTGCTTCTCTTCGTTTGCCGCCATCTCAAACTATGTAAAGACTTCCGGGTTGGGGACTATTTAATGCTGTAATTTCCCCTCCCCCACTGCCCACCACTTTTTCAAACTGACTATGGTGCAAAGCCTTGACGTTGAGTGCCACATTCAACTTTTGGCCAGGCCTGTCTTTTTAATTGTTACGTGGATTTAAACCGGGCTGCGGTTTTAAGAGGCGCCTGGGTCAAAGTGCGGAGGTGATAGGGAGTAAGGTTGTGGCTGGGATTGGGATGGCGGACTGCGAAGTATGGGGGGAGCTGACGGACCGGAGCGGTGAGTGCCGCCGTTTCTCCGCCCGGGCCCGCTGCACCATACGAGGGATTCTCGGCGGCGTCCGCCAACTCCAGGAACAGCTGGGTGGCGCCTTGAACGAAATGGTCCTGCGGGAAAAAGAGAAGCAGCAACTGGACGCAGAGAGAGCGGCCTCTGGCTCCGGTGGGTTCGGGGGTGACAACAGATCACTGGTGTTCGGAACCCAGCTTGTCTGTGTATCTATGTATCCGCGCAAAGCGGCTTGTTAGTTATATGATCAGTAGATTATGTTTGCGAATGCTCAGACTAGAGTAAAGACATCAGCACTATGGTTTGTTTTTACCCGTTTAAGTATTGAACACATTGCTTACTATTCAGTACCTCTTCTCTCTTACAATGTCATAGATTCATACAGTATAGAAACAGGCCCTTCGGCCAACATGTGCCATCTACACTAGACCCGCCTGTCTACGTTTGACCCATATCCCTTTGAAACCTCCTCTCATTCTGCTTCCCCATATTCCTTCGGTTCCCTGTCCATCATCCTTGCATTCTTCCCTTTAAAAAAAAAGGTAGTTATTGCTATAATAATTTAAGTCTTCCCATTTGTTTTATTCTCATTACAATACTTACCAAACCCCCTGTGATGTGTTTATAAACTTTAAACGCTTGTAATGTGGGTGAATATTTTTCACCATAGAAAAATATTCCAGACAAGCTCCTGTTGAAATTGGTTTGAATGATAAACTGTGAGCAGGATTTCAGGATAACACGCTGTGTTTTCTTCAGAAATAGGTTTGAGCTTCTCAAGGCCATATTTAATGCATCTGGGTAAACGTCTTTATTATTACATTGTAGTGGAGCTCGTCCTTACCTTAATAACTTTTCATTTGACTCCTCCCATTTCCTCCAAATACAAGGCGTAGCTATGGGCACATGCATGGGCCCTTGCTATGCCTGCCTCTTTTAGGGTACATCGAACAATCCTTGTTCGAGACGTACCAGGGCCCCATCCCCGAATCCTACTTCTGCTACATTGACGACTGCATTGGTGCTACCTCCTGCATCCACACACAACTGACTGACTTCATCCATTTCACCACTAACTTCCATCCGGCACTCAAATACACCTGGACATTTCCCTACCATTTCTGGACCTCACTATCTCCATCGCAGATGATAGACATCTGACCGACATCCACTGTACACCCACTGACTCTCATGGCTATCTGGACTTCCCACCATGCTTCCTGTAAGGACTCCATCCCCCTACTCCCAATTCCTCCGCCTATGCCGTATCTGCTCCCAGGATGTTCCATACCCCGTGACACTGCTCTCTTTCCCCAGCCACGCCAATCATAACAAGGGCAGAGTCCCCCTAGTCCTCACCTTCCACCCCACCAGCCGTCATGTGCATCTGATAATCCTCCGTGATTTTCGCCACCTCCAACGTGACCCCACCACTTGCCACATCTTCTCTTCTCCTCCCCTGTCCGCTTTCCGCAGGGACTGCTCCCTCCGCAACTCCCAGGTCCATTCGTCCCTTCCCACCCGAACCACCCCCTCTCTGGGCACTTTCCCTTGCAACCGCAGGAAATGCTACACTTGTCGCTTTACCTCCCCCCTTGGCTCCATTCAAGGACTCAAGCAGTCTTTCCAGGTGCGACAGAGGTTCACCTGCACCTCCTCCAACCTCATCTATTGCATCCGCTGCTCTTGATGTCAGCTGATCTATATTGGTGAGACCAAGCGTAGGCTTGGCGATCGCTTTGCCGAATACCTCCACTTGGTTTGCAATAACCAATCTGATCTCCCGGTGGCTCAGCACTTTAAATTCCCCTCCTATTCTGAATCTGACCTTTCTGTCCTGGGCCTCCTCCATGGTCAGAGTGAGGACCACCGGAAATTGGAGGAGCAGCACCTCATATTTCACTTGGGCAGTTTGCACCCCCAGCGGTATTGGCTTCTCTAATTTCAGGTAGTCCTTATTGTCTCCTCCCCATCTCAGCTCTCCCTCTAGCCCTCCTCCTCCTCCTCTTCCTTTCTTCTTCCTGTCCCCCCCCCCCCCCACCCTCACATCAGTCTGAAGAAGGGTTTCGACCCGAAACGTTGCCTATTTCCTTCGCTCCATAGATGCTGCCTCACCCGCTGAGTTTCTCCAGCATTTTTGTCTACCTTCAATTTTCCAGCACCTGCAGTTCCTTCTTAAACACTGTTTCTTGTTTAGTTTCTTCCCATTTGAACCTCCCAGCTGTCATAGGCTCTAGTATAGATCCCTCCAACTTCACCCCGACTATAATCTATCTTCTAAAAATTCAAACCAAATAGTTGTCCTTTTTGTTACAGTTCAGAATTGAGAATGTGTATTGTTTTTTTTTAAGTTGTTCTCATGAAGTGAATTGGTGGAAAGGGGAATAGACCAAACGTAATCACAATGGTGAGAAATGGAAGGAGGAATTATAGTTGTGTGACCAAAACTGAACTCAATACTCCAAATGTGGTCTCACCAACGATGTGTACAACAGTAACACAACATTGGATCCTAGAGGCACACCACTAATCACAGGCCTCCAGTCTGAAAAAATACCTTCCACCATCTGAAGAAGGGTCTCGACCTGAAATGGTGCCTCTTTCCTTCGCTCCATAGATGCTGCCTCACCTGCTGAGTTTCTCCAGCATTTTTATCTACCTACCACCATCACCTTTGGTTTCATTCCATGAAGCCAATTCTCTATCCATTCAGCTGTCTCTCCTTGGATCCTATGCAATCTAACCTTCCAGATCAGCCTGCTATGTGGAACCTTCTCAAATGTCTTGTTGAAGTCTGTTTGGACAACATTTTGCCCTCATCATTCCTTTTGGTTACTTCTTCAAAAAAAACTTAATCGGATTTCTAAGACATGATCTCCCACGTACAAAACCACACCAACTTTCCCCAATTAGGTCCTGTCTATCCGAATATCCATAAACATCTTATCCCTCAGAATCCGGAAATTCAGAGTGTCTCCGAGGATCCTCCAGTGCTGTGGAAGTGCAGCGGCTGTGGAAAGCATCTTGTCCGGAAATATTACAATCTGGTTTGGGGCTTGGGAACGCACTATGGGAACTTCACTCGCCCCTGTGCAGGAACTATACATCAGGAGGTACAACTCCAGAGCCAATAAGATAATGGGAGACCCCTTCCACCCTTGCAGCGGACTGTTCCAGCTGCTACGGTCAGGCAAACGCCTCCGTTGCCATGCTGTGAGAACGGAGAGATTGAGAAGGAGTTTCTTCCCAGAGGCCATTCGGACTGTAAACTCCTATCTCACCAGGGACTAACTCTACTAACGTACTGTACCACAATACCACCCACAATATTTAATATGTAAAAGAACATGTGACTCTGTTCCATTCTGTTTGTAGTTTGTTGGTTGTTTGTTTTTTTTGCACAAAGTCCGCGAGCATTGCCACTTTTCATTTCACTGCACATCCCGTATGTGTATGTGATGAATAAACTTGACTTGACTTGATCCTCTCCAATAGCTTGCCTATCACAGCTGTTGGGCTCACTGGTGTAGCCCAATAGCCCACTGGTTCCCAGGATTTTCCTTGCAGCCCTTCTTGAATGGAGGCATAGCAACTCAGCAGTGCCTGTGATAATATCTGTTAAGCAATCTATCTACAAAAGCAAGTTACTATGAATACTGCAAAACTAAAGTAAAAAGATACTGATTCCTGGGATGTCAGGACTGTCTTATGAAGAAAGACTGGATAGACTCGGTTTATACTCTCTAGAATTTAGGAGATTGAGAGGGGATCTTATAGAAACATACAAATTCTTAAGGGGTTGGACAGGTTAGATGCAGGAAGATTGTTCCCGATGTTGGGCAAGTCAAGGACAAGGGGTCACAGCTTAAGGATAAGGGGGAAATCCTTTAAGACTGCGATGAGAAAGACTTTTTTCACACAGAGAATGGCGAGTCTCTGGAACTCTCCGCCACAGAGGGTAGTTGAGGCCAGTTCATTGGCTCTATTTAAGAGGGAGTTAGATGTGGCCCTTGTGGCTAAAGGGATCAGAGGGTATGGAGAGAAGGCAGGTACGGGATACTGAGTTGGATGATCAGCCATGATCATATTGAATGGCGGTGCAGGCTCGAAGGGCCAAATGGCCTACTCCTGCACATAATTTCTATGTTTCTATGCCTGATGTGCTGAATATCTCCAGCAAGTTCAGTGTATAAACTGACTTTAGGTGTTGTGATAAATGCAAGTTCAAGAGAGTTTATTGTCATGTGTCCCTGATAGGACAATGACATTCTTGCTTTGCTTTAGCACACCAGAACTTAGTAGGCACGAATACAGAACAGATCAGTGTGTCCATATACCATTGTATAAATATATACACAGATGAATAAATAAACTGATAAAGTGCAAATAAACAGATTATGGGCTATTAATGTTCAGAGTTTTGTCCGAGCTAAGCTTAATAGCCTGATGGCTGTGGGGAAGTAGCTATTCCTGAACCTGGTCGTTGCAGTCTTCAGGCTCCTGTACCTTCTACCTGAAGGTAGTGGGGAGATAAGTGAGTGGCCCGGATAGTGTGGGTCCTTGATGATGCTGCCAGCCTTTTAGAGGCAGCGACTGTGATAGATCCCCTCGATGGACGGGAGGGAGGTCAGAGCCGATGATGGACTGGGCAGTGTTTACTACTTTTTGTAGTCTTTTCCGCTTCAGGGCGCTCAAGTTTCCGAACCAAGCCACGATGCAACCAATCAGCATGCTCTTGACTGTGCACCTGTAGAAGTTAGAGAGAGTCCTCCTTGACATACCAACTCTCTGTAATTTTGAATTTTACCTTAACCAGTCAAAATAATTGATCAGGACAACTGTTGTACTAGTCAACCCCTTCCCAACCGCCCCCCCATCCAGTCCTCTGGTATCGGTACCCTCTTCTGCTTTTGTACAACCCTATCCAATTCCTACTTCTTGGTGTGAAGTTACATTCTCTTTATCCCAAGCTGCCTCGCATCATTGCTTTCCGGATTCTGTCTTTGTACCCTGTAGCCTTTTCAAAGGCAATAAATCAAACTTGGGAGTAATTTAATCTCTTCACCCCTCCATCCCTGTTTCTGCTTACTCCTTCTGATTAAAAGAACCTCTGCCATCCTGTCGAAATATCACCCCAACGTAGTTTAAATCAAATTTGACCTGTTCTCTTTTGTTAAAGTGGTTTTGAATAAGAATTGCGCATTAAGTAAATGGACAGCAAAAGATAATTTTTAATGAAACTTGCACGCCTTGCAATTTTATGAAACAGTACATTTTTTTAGAAATACGGTACAGATGTTATGCATTTTAATTGTCAGTGCAAATCTCTCTTATAGTCACCAAGGTGGAGGGGGGTAATAGTAGGCAGGCAGGACTCGGTCAGGTTCTAACAAAGTGCGATAGAATCTGCTATCTAAGCATACTTTCAAAATAGCTGATTAGTTATGTGATCAGAGTCGGTTGGATTTGCATTGCTATTGGAAATTTTAATTTAGATTTTGGTGGAAGCGATGTGTATAATATTAATCTAGTAACTCTGGAGCCGATATTGTTACACTATCATTTATGAAGGGCAGTTTAACCTCTAGTCATGTAAAATATCATGCAAATGTTATACAAAAAAGGTCTGTACTGACGAATCCCAGTTTACAATTGAGAAGGTTTTTGACCCGAAGTATAATTTATTCCTTTCCTCCAGAGATGTTGCCGGACCTGCTGAGTTACTCTACCATTTTGTGTCTATCCCCAGTTTACAATTATTTCCGTTTAATCTCGTAGAGCGCTTTCTGCCTTCTCCATCCTGTCTGCCAGTAAGATCAGAACTCCCAACACATTTTGAGTGCAAGAAAGTTCCTAAACTCTTTTAATTCTACCTTAAATTTAACCTACCCCCCCCCCCCCCCCCCCCCCCCCGCCCCCATTCCCCTGCATGGGAAAATAGTCACTTTCTATTCCCTCTGTTTCAACCTCTGATGCCACGTCCTGTGAAAATCTCCCGTCAGCTTTCTTTGAAGGGAATTTCAAGATATTCGCTCAGGAAAGAAACCTTTCTTCACTTTGTAACAGAGGGTTGAAGGTTGTTTTGTTTTCTATTTTCAAGGCATTATTTTATTTAGAAATCTTGAAGGTCATCCTTGAACAGCTGTGAAATGGATAACATCATTATGTTGCAGTACAATAGAAATAATCAAAAATGCTGGAAATTAGAAATGAAAACAGAAAATGCAGGAAATGTTTCAACTGACCAGCCTGTATTTATTAAAGAGTTGATGATGTTTTTCCTGCTACTTTTCCACTTTATTGATTTTTCTAATTATTCCCCCCAAAGGTTCACAGCTTCCCAGTCATTCCTTTTTCTCCCTTCTCCCATTGGGCAGAAGATACAGAAGACAGAAAGTTTAGCACCACCAGCTTCTTCCCCTCTGTTTTCAGACTTCCACAAGTTAGGGTACTGTCCAATTCACTTTGCGGACATTGATAATGCTGCACTACAATGCTGAGAACTTTTACTACACTCTGCATCTTCCCCTGTGTTTTCCCTATTGTAATTGAGTTTGACTTGATTGTATTTATGTATCATAATATCTAATTGGATAGCATGCAAAACAGAGCTTTTTACTGTACCTCGGTGTACGTGACAATACAAAACCTAAACCTAAAATACGCTCTTCCTCAACCCACCCAAATTTTGCTGATGTGTTGAAGGTAGTAATGATGATGAAATTCACCAACACCTGCCTTGTGAGAGGTGACTTGAAATTTGGAGAGTGGGCCATGTTTCCCAGAGTCTCCCTGTGAACACTTATTGTTGTAAGCCAGTGTGGACGGTTTTGTAGAGGACCTTGGTGTTTGGGATATTGCATGTAAGAGTAATTTATTCTTGTATACTTTGAGGAACAAGTCAATAGTGTACCGGAACTATTTTTTTCTTTTCCACCCTTGGCTTATTGTTTTATGCTGCTTGCTTGACTGGGCAGGATTCATTCTCGGCTTCAACAACAAAAAAGCTTTGAATTCAACATCTATGACGGACAGTGGAGTATAACACCCAGGCTGAAGTTCTCAGTACAGTCATGAGGCCTTGCGTCACTGTTTAAGATGCTGTCTTTGGAAGAGCAGGAAGGTTTTCTGGTTAATGTTTATACGTATGAATATCAATCTTTGTTTTTTCTGGACCATGTGCGCATACTGATTCTTATATGTTTTTTCATTGCAACAGTGGCTGGACTTGGTGGAACAAGTGTTACTGCTGGTGTTACATCCCACAGGACTTGTTGCAGCAGTATCAGGACAAGGAAAGGCCTCACCTCTTTAACTATGATTTTTTTTTTCACAAATTTTGCATAGATTTAGATAAAACTAGACTAAGTGGGACCCGTTGGGTCTCAGCTTCACACGGGAGGGCTGGTCCCCCAACGCAATATTCCACCTCTCCACCAATTTCAATACACAGACAGGCACACCCACCCACTCACGCACGCACTCACACTCACGCTCACGCACGCACTCGCACGTACGCACTGGCACACGCACTCGCGCACATGCTCACACTCGCGCACATGCTCACACTCGCGCACATAGACACACTCCCACACATACACCCCCATATATGACAGTAAACCTTCTTGAATCTACTCTCACGGCGGAGCGCGGCCTCTCCACTGTGGGGTTTCCGTAGTCAGCGGCACTTATGCAATCAGCGCGACCTCTGCACTCACCGGAAATTATGCAATCAGTGCGACGTGTCCACTAAGCAGGTCACAAAATGAGCGGGACTTTTGGACGAAGCACAGTCGGACCTAATAAAGCATTTATACCTTCCAAATACAGTCGGACTTAATAAAGCATTTATTCCTTCCATACACAGTTGGACCTAATAATGCATTAATTCCTTCCAAACACAGTCGGACCTAATAAAGCATTGCAGTTTCAAGCACAGGCAGGGCAGCAGGCCAAACATCTCATGGCTTTGTCATTTCATTTCATTTCCAATTAAGCAGTGAACATTCAAGCACAGGCAGGGCAGCAGGCCAAACAACTCATGGCATTGTCATTAAGTGCTAACAAATCATGTATTGCAAGTACATTGCAGACTCACAGTTCATTTGATTCACGGCTTAGAATGACAGTCGTGGTCTCTCCCTCGCGATCTTGCAGAGTGACTGACTCGCGTCCAGGCATCTGGGGTTTTAAAGTCCTGCCCCGGAAGGGGCGTTACTTTTATGGCTGTGATTGACAGGCGAGAGGACCAATCAGCTGATCTCAAGGTTTTTTAAACACTCATAATTTTGTTATTTTTCATCGATGGGGAAAAATCGTTAGGGCTGGCTCAGCGGAGAACTTGTGAGTAAGATGTTCAAAAATCATAGCGATACAGGGTAGCGTTTTTTCTAAAATCAATATACAGCGCACACAGGAAGTGGTCAAGATGAGACTTTTAATTATATAAATATAATTGAGAAGGAAGTCATAACTCATCAGTGCTAAAATTTGCACGTTAATTAATTAAACTAATTAGAAAATTAGATTGAAAAAGTAAGCTCCATCTAGTGTGCAATTCCCATATTACAGCATGGGGAGCCTGATATATATATATATATATTTATATATAATTATATAAAAATAATATAATTGTGAGTGGATATTTTGAATGAGACTGCCGCAGAGGTCCGGCTCCTGAACCAGCCTAATTAATGGGTGAGGGCAGTTCCTCCAGGTTCCCCCGTTTACTGAACCCCACTGACTGCCAGTGTGCAGAGTGGGGGGTCACGGCCATAGTGGGACTGGGGCAGTGCCAGGCTCGGGGAAGGCTAAGGCATCTTCCACTGACAGGAAAATGCCTAGCCCAAACCCTAACTCGCCCCCTTACCAGAGCTGCCCATGGCTGGAGCTGGAGCTGCTTTGGGACCGGCTGTGGGCTCCGTACATGTGGCCCCGCAGCGCGCCCACCTCGGCCAGCATTCCCTTCTGGATCATCATGGTGATGATGGTGGGGAGCAGCACTGCCCTGCATGCCGCCTTCAGCACCTCCATAGTGCCGGCTCCGTCAGTCCGCCTGCTCGCTCGTTGCAACACCAGCCTACCGACAGCCTGACCGATCACTCGTAGCACCCACCGGGCATCCGACCACTTGCAGCACCCACCGGCCGTCCGACCGACCACTCTCAGCACCCACTGGCCGTCCGACCACTCGCAGCACCCATCGGTGGACTGACCACTCTCACCCCCCTCCGACGGCACAACCACTTTTACCACCCACCGACGGCCCGACCGAACCACCACAGCATCCATCGACGGACTGACCAGTCTTAACCCCACCGACGGCCCAACTCTCACCACCCACCGACAGCCCGACCGATCCTCCACAGCATCCATCGGCCTACCGACAAGCCCGACTGACCAACTGAATAACCAACTGACCCTAACCGTAATCCTAACTCTAGCTCTACATTTGATATTTATCATTTTTGTTTACTAGTTCACATCATAACTTTATAAAGATAAATCAATTGAAAAACAAAATTATCAGCAAGGTTGGCATTCCTTGGAAACCTTGTTATTGTTTTGATGTAATTAGGAGGCAACCATGACCCCAGGGTCCTCACTGCCTAACGACCATAAAACAAAGCGCGGGATTGGTCAAATTGGATCCAACCTCAATGTCAAACGTGCATTGATTGGACAATTACTACTTGGAAAATTGGACGTTTTTCTCATATTTTTAAAAAATGTGCAAGTTTTGGTCTTGAGTTTCAAGTGTGATTTATATAATACTTTTACACAATATGTTAAAATTCAGGTAGTTCCGTGAGTTGGGTCACGAACGAACAAAAACGAGCCCACAGCCTCCACCAAGCTTTCCTGTTGGTTCTGACTTTTGTATAAATAAAAAATATTCCAGCACCTGTAGTACTTTGTTATTTTTCTGCAGTGAAAAATAACTGCAGTTCTCGGATTTTGGAATGCAATGATGTCATAAACTAACCAAATTGTCATAAACTAAACACATTTTTCCTGAATCAGATCAAGAAGAAGAAGATGAAGAAGAAGATGATGATGATGAAGAAGACAGTGAAGACAAACCAGCTGATCAAGTTGATGGCGATACACCTCCAACAAAACGGACCAGGATACAGTCCTGACACTGCGCAAGACTATTGTGCAAAATACTGCCTTTTTAAGACAATTGCCATATTCATGCATTTACAAGGCTACTCGACAACTCCTACAGCCTAAATAATGTTTTCAATTTAATCTGTTAAAAACACGATTTAACTTTTTTTTACTGTTTAAGTCAGAAATTAAATAAATTATGTTTGCTTTTATTTTATCTGGTGGTGATTGTTGTGAAGGTTTAAGTATTGGGATTAGGGTATATTATTGTTAAGTTTACTTGGGTGCAGTGAAAAGTTCTGTTTTGCATGCTATCCAAAATTAATTCAGATAATACTGTACATAAATACAATCAAGGCAAATTAGAGTAGAATAGGTAGAGTGACAGGAAAGATTCAGAGTGCATTGTTGAAAACTTTAATAAGAACAAGCAGAGGACTTTTCCCAATATGGAAATTGTGTCCAAAATAGATGTAAAAACAGAAAATGCTGAAACCATTCACACGTGTCGGGCAGCATCTGCAGAAAGAGAAACAGAGATAAGGTTTTAAGTCGGACACACTTTGTCAGAAATGGTCGTTTCTGACCCTAAACCTTAAGTTTGTCTCTTTTTCCTTAGATGCTGCGTGAGAGTGAATGTTTTCAGCATTTTCATTTTTTAAGGTTTCCAGAATCTGCAGGGTTTTTATGTTCAAATGAAATGTTTACAGAGTCATTGAGTTTGACAGCACAGAAACAGATCCATTCACCCAATGTTTCTATGCCAGCCAAATGAGCTGGTCACATTTGGATGTGTTTGGTCCATGTCACTCTAAATCTTTCTTGTCCATGTTAACAAACAGCCAGTTAATGGGAACTCTATGATGTTTACATTTTTTGTGTATTTCTCAAAATTTAGAAGAAAAACGACCCAACTCTTTGCAGCAGTAAGTACATCTCTTGTGGGATGCTAACCGGAAATTAGGCACCCAGCCGCAATAGAAAAGACAACTCTTGACTATTTAAAATAGATTTTATGCCTAAACAATTTCACAGCTGTGATTCTAGCTGATGAAAAAATTGGGAATTGGGCCAAAGGGAAATTAAATATGTTATGGAGGAAAGGGTTGACTTTGCATTTATTAATCCCAAGAAAAAGTAATTTAAAAGACCAAATTCCCAAATCACAAGTTTTATTAGTTCCTGTGGCTGAGTTTCCTTGAACTATTGAAGTTTTACAATGGTGTGCACACACAAATATGACAGCCAACCATGTCATCTCTGGGTGCCCGCTCTACCACCCACCAATGGAGCTCAGGGCCTGGCAGACATTGACGCAGAGACAACAATCTGGCTGCTCAACACCTGGCTTGAGATCTAACTATTCCTTTGGTTTATGTTTCATTCGTAAGAAGACAAATATGCCTGGCTTTGTGGCTTGGCAGCAATGAGACCTTGTTGCATCTGCTCATCATAAGTTAAAGCTCAATTAACTAAAGTAGTGAACAGATATATTGTTTAAAATGCATAGCATTTTATTGTGCACATTATTGATTTTTTTCTAAAAATGTAAAAAAATGTCCCAATTATTTATGGCTCTTACTATGCAAGTAACCATAAAATTAAGTGTTTCTATTGCATGTTCAGAAATCTTGTTTCTCAAAAATCAATTTTCCTCAATCTTGATGCAGTTTGTGCTGATGCTTACGTGCTGTGTTTATCACCAGTTTGTGGATTCCCTGTTAGAACTAAACATGTCAAAAGGAACTGCAGATGCTGGTTTACACCAAAGATAAACACAAAAATGTTGGAGTAACTCAGTGGGTCAGGCAGCATCTCTGGAGAAAAGGAATAGGTGACGCTTCAGGTCGAGAGCCTTCTTCTGACATTTTGTATCTATCTGTGTTAGAACTAATGCTGATTCATATATTCATAGTACACCACAGGATCAAGCTTGTGATATCTGCACCTAACATGATGCCTGCTTAAACCGATCTCGTCATGTGCTCCATATCCTTCATACAGGTGTCTTATCCAGTCTCTTAAACCCCACTATCTTGTCTGCTTCCACCCCCATCCCCCTCCCCCTTTAAACTGTCTTCCTCTGTGCTTAAGGCCATGCCCTCTGGTGTTTGATATTTCCACCCCAGGGAAAAAAGGTCTGGCTGTCTACCCTATCTGTGACTCTTATTTTTATAAACTTCAATCAGGTCTTTGCTCAGCCTTTCTTCTTCTTTCGTGTGGCGTAGGACAACTTGTTATATTTGATATTCCGTTTGTGCACGCCGAGTTGATTGCATTAGTCGAAACAGGGCGGACCACGTGAAGGTTGCAATCTTCCACCCCCCTCAGCCTTTGATACTGCAAAGAAAACAATCCAAGTTTGTTCAACCTCCCCTTGTAGCCAATCCTCTAATCCAAGCAGCATAAGTAAACCTCTCCATTGTTACCAAATAAACCGCTTCAGCATCTACATCCGTCCTGTAATGGGCCAACTTGAACTGCACACAATACTCCCAATGCAGACTTTTACCTTCTAATTCAGGCAACAGCCTGGTAAATCCCTTCTGTACTTTCTCCTAATACTCAGTATGCATACAATTATGGAATAAATACCAATAACAGTTTTTAAATTAATCAAATTTAATCACAGGTTTTTCAATTAACTCATTGTAAAGCAAAACAAATTAATTTGATTGTTTAACTAATGCAGGGGAAAACATAACCCTGCAGATTTTTTCATCCAGTTGTTGAAATCAACAAAAAATTAGGATTAATTCATGTAACATTGGATATTCTAAACCAGTTTAATATCAAAAAATACTCAATACCAGACAAGGCTTTATTAGCAGATAGTTTAGAAATTTAGACACAGTAGCAAATCCAGCACCATTTCTCTTACACAAGTTACGATACAATTAAAAGGCAAATGAATTATGCTCAATGGCTAGACTTTAAACTCAGTCACATAGTACTGAAAGCCTAAATAGCTTTATTTTTCTTTCGAATTGACAAACTATCACAGCTGTCTTATTGGCACCATATTACAGTTGATGGCCGACCACTATAAACCTGGGTATAAATTTTGAACCTGGCCACATGGTGAACAAACAATGTCACCTGCATGATCCAGCATTTACTTTCCAAATGAAAGGATGAATGAACAAATTCAGACACCATGGGGAGGTTGGATAGAGGAAAACAGGAACCATCTCAAAACCCCCTTTATATGCAGTAAATTTATTATCAATTTTGTTATGGTAATTTTATATCAAAATAATTTATTCACACAATACGTGGCGTAACAATTATAGAAACGTTAAGGTGTTTCCAACACTATGAATTGGTTTCACGCCAGACTGTTTATAACAGTATTTGATGCGATGTAACAAATGCTACAACAAAATTTAGTTCTCAACTTCTCTTGCTGGGCACCAGGAGGATCTAATAAACACTCCCAAAGTATATTCACACAAATCCTACTCTTGTAGAAATAGAGCATGTTCTGAACCATCAACTTGTTGCTGACCATTTTATACATTCACAGTGCACAATTTGTGGCAGATATCTTCACTCCATTCAGCAATCAAGGTGCCTCAGAAGCGAGATGAAATGCTAAGCACTAACTTGATCTTAAAAGATACTGACATTTCCAGGAAGTAATAATTACATAATATTGTCATGCTCATGTAAGAACTCTCTGATTGTAGCTTAAAGATTAAAGTGCCTTCATTAAAAAATTAATTATTTGCATTATATTTTGTATAAAAGTGTTACAAAGGTGTACTGTCTATCTGTATGTTCTTAGCAGTAGAGTTCACTTTCATTGCACTTTGCGTAACACTGTTGCCTGGTCACATATATGCAAATTTAAAGTCCTAATTTGCCCATCTTTAAAATTGATATTTTTGATCAAGATGATTACTGCTTCTATAATTCCCCCCATCCACCCACCCAGCCCGAGATGCCAGTGTGAATACACATTTCAGAAATACTCATTGGTATTTTCCTTTTAAAACGCAGCAATGAAACTTTCCCTGAATTACAGGATCTTCATATTGAACATAGAGTCACACTAGTTTGTTTAAATACCTTGGACCTGTGGCAGTGTGAGCTTGGTCAATTGTTATGCTCAGAACCTTGAAGAAGCTTTACGGAAAATCAGATTCCGTCCAAATATTTACTTAAACAAAATAAAACATACCTTCTCTGTTTTTCCAAAGTACCTTTTGTTATTATGCACAACTATTAATTAACTTAAGTGTATTTGAATTCCAAACATGTGATATGGACTTGTTTTGTTGTCCTGTGGACAATTGTGAATACATGTCATGATACTTTTTTCAAAAGAAACCTAAACCAGTTAACAATATTTATAACTGGTCTAATATTTGCACAGCCATATTGTGAATTCATTAAATAACATAAGAATGTGCAATTTAACCCTGGTCAAATATAATGTTCATAAACAGTTTAATTCAGACATTATGAGCACAATCCATAAATGATTGACAAAAAATAATCTAGGGTGTAAAAACATTTACTGCAGTTAAGAGATTAAAATAGCAGTGTTATAAATTAAGATATATTTAACGCATGTCAGGATGAGGTACATTGTTTCTCACCACCAAATTGGGCTAAAATACCCAAGAATCCCCATTGTAAAGAAATATTTCTACGTTGAATAGGATAAATGGAGTGATTCCCAATAACTGTTGTTGGGAGGTTTAGCAACATTCTAACCAAGGCATTTTACCCAATTGTCTGATTGTCCCGTTCTAAATAAAAGTCCATTTATATTTTTTTTAAATGGATACATATGGCGATTTCATTACAGATTACAAATTAAGCATCCAGGCCTTGAATCTTGATTTAGGATTAATTTATTGTGACCCAAACAATGTTTTATTCACGTATCAATTATTTTCAATCTGTTGATTTGGTTGGAGGCTTTGACAAAAGCTTGATGCCGATTGCAGATAACAGCCATATAGATTGGGAATATACAGTAGCCGACTGTCTTGGGATTAGCTCTTGTACATGAATACAGAAATAAGAAGATTTGCAGGTATGGAATCAGGAATAGAATAGCCCACAACCAGAATGGGAGTGAAAACAGGCGTGCAGTCACTATCTGGGTCCAAGAGGTTCCACTGTCCAGGTTCTCCGATTTCCGTTGTATATGCTCCAAAGCCAGTTGGTTGTAAGTTTCATTTATTTCAAACACATAATAAAAGGCTGCAGCACTTGCTAGCAGATAGAACCCTACACCAAGCCATCCCATTCTCTGACGAAAGTTCATCATTCTCCATAATCTTCTTTCTCTGCAAAATAAAGAAGAAAGACAGGTCAAAGATGTGTTCAATTAACAAGAAAATTAACTATTTTATCGCAACTGAAAAACATGGGGTTTCCTCAATCCTGCTACCGGAAACTATCCTTCTGGAAAACCCAGCATGATCATGATTTTTCTTTTCAAAGTAAAGGAACTTATAAATGCAGAGGGCAGTCAGCCACAGAAAATGGACGATGGGTTAATATGTTAAAGGTCCACATCAAAAATATTCACCAAACCTGCTTGTTTATATGCTTAACAAAGTCTCCGTTCTCCAATTTTGCTATGATGCTCAAGCTCCATAATTATCAGCGATTCCTTTAGCCACTTTGGTCTCCACTGCACTACCACCCCAAGGGCACTCTCTCTTCATTGCTTCTTTCCACTCTTCACAAGCCACAAATATGCTTCAATAATGCCGTTGGCAGCTGTCTGTACAGAGCTTGTACTTTCTCTCTGTGACTCTCATGGATTTTCTCCGGGTGACAATAGACAATAGGTGCAGGAGTAAGCCATTTGGCCCTTCGAGCCAGCACCGCCATTCAATGTGATCATGGCTGATCATCCCCAATCAGTACCCCGCTCCTGCCTTCTCCCCATATCCCGACTCCGCTATTTTTAAGAGCCCTATCTAGCTCTCTCTTGAAATCATCCAGAAAACCTGCCTCCACCTCCGAGGTAGAGAATTCCACAGACTCACCACTCTGTGAGAAAAAGTGTTTCCTCGTCTCCGTTCTAAATGGCTTACTCCTTATTCTTAAACTGTGGCCCCTGGTTCTGGACTCCCCCAACATCGGGAACATGTTTCCTGCCTCTAGTGTGTCCAGGCCCTTAACAATCTTATATGTTTCAATGAAATCCCCTCCATCCTTCTAAACTCCAGAGTGTACAAGCCCAGCTGCTCCATTCTCTCAGCATATGGCACTCCCTCAATAGCAAGAATGTCCTTCCTCAAAATTAGGGGACCAAAACTGCACACAATACTCCAGGTCACTAGGGCTCTGTACAACTGCAGAAGGACCTCTTTGCTCTGGTTTCCTCCCACACTACAAAGAAGTACAGGTTTGTAGGTTAATTAGCTTCTGTAAATTGTCCCTGGTGTGCAAGTCTACGGGGTGATCGCTGGTTGGCGCAGACTCAGTGGGCTGAAGGGCCTGTTTCCGCATTCTAAGAAGTCTAAAACTGTTCTTCAACATCCGAAAAAGCATTCAGTTTATCGTGCACAAAGAAAGATACGAGAAACAACTTGCTGTTTCATGGCTTGGAATGCAGTGTTATTGGTTATTTTGATCAAATTATAATGGCCATGAATCCATATCATTAAAGAATTAATTGAAAGAGAAGGGAATATATTTAATCCAGGTATTAATTGAGATAGTTGCATTACTGCAAGATTTTAATTTCATTATAACATTGAAATCCAATTGATCGATGGTTCAAGGACTGCTGCAAATATAGTTAAAATGTAAAATGTAGCATTTTAACAGGCAATTTAAGCAATTCAATGTACTCTTGCTTTTCAAAACAATGATTCCAGCCAAACAATCTTGGCCCAACTATGAAAACCATTCTTCACGGTATCAAGCGTTTCAATACTTTTGCCCAAAGATTAACATCCAATCTGTCCAAAACAATGAATATGTTTGATATACAATTACAATTAATCAACTCTAACTCCTTTGCAAAAAACAGAATGCTGGAAGAACTTAGTGGATCAGGCAGCTTCTGTGGAGGGAGGTGGATAGGGGATATTTCAAGTCAGGACCCTTCTTCACACTCATCAGTCTGAAAAATGTCTTCTGTCCATTACCGTCAACAGCTGCTGCCCATCCCGCTAAGTTCCCTCACAAGAGATTAGTCAAGAGTGTTTTATGTTCATGTATCCCAGATAGAACAATGAAATTTGTACACGTTGCAACAGAATATGTAAACATAGTACACTGTAAACAATATGATAAACCAGAGAAAAAAAGGACAGTGTGTATATATACACACACATACCCACTAGTACACACACACACACATATATATATATATATATATGTGCCTTTTTCAGGCAGCGACTCCGATAAATCCCTTCGATGGTGGCGAGGTCAGAGCCGATGATTAGAACATGGTATTGGGGGTAGGGCGTTGACATGGATGGAGAAGTGGTTGGCAGACAGGAAGCAAAGAGTGGAAATTAACGGGTCATTTTCTTAATGGCAGGCAGTGACTAGTGGGGTGCCGCAAGACTCGGTGCTGGGACCCCAGTTATGTACAATATATAACGATTTAGTTGAGGGAATTAAATGTGACATCTCCAAGTTTGCGGATGACACAACGCTGAGTGGCAGTGTGAGCTGCGATGAGGATGCTTTGAGACTGCAGGGCGAGTTGGACAGGTTGGTTGAGTGGGCAGATGCATGGCAGATGCAGTATAATGTGGATAAATGTGAGGTTATACACTTTGGTGGCAAGAACAGGATGGCAGATTATTATCTGAATGGTGTCAGATTAGGAAAAGGGGAGGTGCAACAAGACCTGGGTGTGCAGCAAGCACACCCAGGTCTTGTTGCACCTCCCCTTTCCAGTCACTGAAAGTAAGCGTACAGGTAAAGCAAATGGCATGTTGGCCTTCATTACGAGAGGATCCGAGTTTACGAGTAAGGAGGTCCTACTGCAGTTTGCTGGTGAGACCGCACCTGGAGTATTGTGTAGTCTCCTAATTTGAGGAAGGACATTATTGCTATTGTGGGAGTGCAGCGTAAATTCACCTAGGTTAATTCCCGGGATTTGTGGGACTGATATATGATGAAAGAATGGATCGACTAGGCTTGTATTCACTGGAATTTAGAAGGATGAGAGGGGATCTTATAGAAACATATACAATTCTTAATGGATTGGACAGGCTGGATGCAGGAGAAATAAGGAGTAGGCCATTTAGGACTGAGATGGGGGAAAAACTTTTTCATCCAGAGAGTTGTGAATCTGTGGATTCTCTGCCACAGAAGGCAGTGGAAGCCAATTCACTGGATGTTTTCAAGAGAGAGTTAGATTTAGCTCTTAGGGCTAAAGGAATTAAGGGATATGGGGATAAAGCAGGAACGGGGTACTGATTTTAGATGATCAGCCATGATCATATTCAGTGGCGGTGCTGGCTCAAAGGGTTGACTGGCCTACTCCTGCACCTATTTTTCTATGTTCCTTGTTTTTTGGCGCAAGATTCCAGCATCTGTGGTCTCTTGTGTCTCAACCCCATTCCCTTGTTTTGCAAGTTAAAGCTTTGCGTTTTGAATAAAGGTGCATGTGACTCAATTGTTAAAATATTACCACATAGTAATTAATCATTACATCATCTCAGGAGGGCTAGATACACGCAAACTGTTTCAAATAGAATAAATTTGACACTTATAGCTGCCATTGTTCCTTGATACAATATCAAATATCAAAAAATCAAATCAAATTTAAATCAATACAATATCAAAAAATATGACCTATTGATCTAATTTCAAGTTTAGATCAATGTCCACCAAGGATATAAGAATAGAAGATAAACACAAAATGCTGGAGTAACTCAGTGGGACAGGCAGCATCTATGGAGAGAAGGAATGGAGTAAAAATGATCAACATTAACGGCAGCATTAACGCGGAGATCAAACGACCGATAACCAGCTGATGTGGAGGGAGAAGGACTGAAGCCATTGGACTCCATGGGAAGGGAGCTCATTCACAGCTAAAGGTTCTGCATTGACGTGGAGCCATGACCTGTTGCTCATTCAAATATCAGCCACGCTGGGTGGCCCATGCACAAAAGCCGGGCATTCAGTTGGGAAATAATCTTATTTTAGAAGGGTGAGGGGGGACCTGATTGAAACTTTCCTCATAGTGAAAAGCGTGGATAGAGTACATGGGGGGGGGGGGGGGGGGGGAAGATGTTTCCACGAGTGGGAGTCCAGGACCAAAGGTCATAGCCTCAAAATTAAACAAAACGTTCCTTTAGGAATGGGATGCTCATAGAATATATATATATATATATATATATATATACACACACACACATATATATACACACATACATACATAAATAAACAGATAAAGTGCAATAGGCTGTTATAGCACAGAGTTTGTTTGAAGTGATTAATGCGAGTGTCAGGGGTTATGGGGAGAAGGCAGGGGAATGGGGTTAGGAGGGAGAGATAGATTATCCATGATTGAATGGTGGAGTAGACTTGATGGGCCGAATGGCCTAATCCTGCTCCTGTCAATTATGAAGTAATGAAATACCACCATCTGAGCCCTGTACTGTTTCTGCGCTTTGATCCGATGCTTTGCTGAGTCAGGGAACAACGGGGGGAGGCCGGCGAACCGGGTCCTGGGCTGCGGCACCGGCCCCGCACCCCCGAGCCCCGCAACCAGAGCCCCGGCGCGCACACCGGGCCCAGGCCGAGCCCCGGGATGTCCTGGTCCCGGTCCCGGTCCCGGTCCCGGTCCGCATGTGGCCCCGTGTCGCGCCGCCGCCGCCGCCCCGCACTCACTCACTCACTCACCGGATAGGAGAAGGTGCAGAGGGCAGGACAGGGCCGGGCCGAGCCGGGGCGGCGGGAGAGGGAGGAGGCGCTGGGTCTAATCCATCCTTCTGCTCGGGCAGCTCCCTCTCCGCAGCGCGCTGTCGGCCGCCTGACGACTTACCCGCAGATCCGCTTCCGTATTGTGCTGAACTGTATCCGGGATGTTGCTGGGGAGACGGCGCCGCACAGGGAGTAACCGAGCTGTGGGCCTTACATTGGCTGCAGCCTCTTGCAGCCGTGGCTACACCCTTGTAGCAGTCGATGCAGCCTCTTGCAGTAGTGGCTGCACACTCTTGCTGCATTGACTGCATACTCTAGCAGTAGTGGCTGCACACTCTTGCTGCATTGACTGCATACTCTAGCAGTAGTGGCTGCACACTCTTGTGGCATTGACTGCATACTCTAGCAGTAGTGGCTGCACACTCTTGCTGCATTGACTGCATACTCTAGCAGTAGTGGCTGCACACTCTTGCTGCATTGACTGCATACTCTAGCAGTAGTGGCTGCACACTCTTGCTGCATTGACTGCATACTCTAGCAGTAGTGGCTGCACACTCTTGCTGCATTGACTGCATACTCTAGCAGTAGTGGCTGCACACTCTTGCTGCATTGACTGCATACTCTAGCAGCAGTGGCGACACACTTTCTTGCTGTAGTGGCTATAAACTCTTGCAGCAGTGATTGCAGCCTCTTTCAATGGCTGCAGACTCTTGCAGAAGTGGCTGCACACTTGCTGCAGTGGTTACACAGTCTTCCAAAAGTGGCTGCTCCTCTTGCAGCAGTGGCTCTTACGGTGGGCTGCAGCGTTTTGCAGTGAGCTGTTGTGTCTTACATTGGGCTGCACACTCGCAGACCTTGCACATCTCCAGCCCTCAAACCTGCACAAGAAACTTACAATTTCTCTCTTTCTGTCAGAATAATTCTTTTTTCTTAAGAACTGTTTTATCCAGCATGGATTTTCAGTCTTGTCAACACTATTTTCTCATCAATACTTCTGTACTACTGCTTGTATTTTTCTCAGTTAACTCTATTGAAGAAAACACTTGAAGTACAACATTCTTCTTTGATAAAACATCACTTAATCCTTTTCAAGTGCCTCAATCCACTGGTAACCAATGAATGACCTCAGGTGCAAGAGTTGAAAGGAAAATCCACCTTCCAATTTATCATCTATTGTGGCAATGTACCTTTAATGATATCTTCCTCATGTCCGGCCATCTTCTATATCATGTCTTTCCGGTCGGTCAGTGACGGTTGATGGTCGGTGGTTGCAGAATTGGCTACTTCAGTCCGTCACTGTGGTACAGTTTCTGTCGTCAGCATTGCCCGGGATGCACCACGTGGAGGCTTCTGCTTGCATCCCGCCTCTAATGATGCTACTTTAAGTAGTACTTTTATATCTATATCAAATCTGATCTTGACTACTTCCTGGTGCTCTGTATATTGAGTTTAGAAAAAACACTGCCACATACAGCTGTGATTTTTGGCCATCTTACTCAGAGTCCCCCTCTGCTGCGCAGGACACAAGGATTTTTCCCATCGATGAAAAATAAAAGAGTTATTAGTGTTTAAAAAATGTTGAGATTCTCCTGAAGGTCACGGCCCTTCCGGAGGGACTATAAAACCTGGAAGTGTTGAGTTCCTCAGTCAGTCTCTGCAAGATGGGGGAAAGATTAGGTTACGGCTCTCAGTTTGAGCTGTGAATAACACTGAACACATGTCTACTAAACTGTGAGTGGTTTTACTGACCTGTCAGTGCCCTTAATGTGGTTTGAAAATATAGTTTGGAAATGCTAAAGCTGCGTTGCCTTTGGTTTGGAAATGCTAAAGCTGTGCTGCCTTTGGTTTGGAAATGCTACAGCTGCGCTACCTTTGGTTTGGAAGTGCTACAGCTGTGCTACCTTTGGTTTGGAAACGCTGCAGCTGTGCTGCCTAATTAAAGTTGCCTTGCCTTCAATATAATTAAAAATCTAATCTTGACCACTTCCTGTTTGAGCTTTATATTGATTTTAGAAAAAACGCTACTACGTACGGCTGTGATTTTTGGCCATCCTACTCGGAGTCCCCCTCCGCTCATCAGGTGCTAAGGATTTTTCCTATCGATGAAAAGTAAGAGTTATTAGTGTTTAAAAAATGTTGAGATTCTCCTGTCAATCACGCCATGAACGCCACGTCCCTTCTGGTGGGAGGGGGGAAGGGACTATAAAACCCAGAAGTGTGGGCGTAGCTCAGTCTCTGCAAGATGGAGGAGGGAGAGGTCACCACTCGTTGTCTTTAATGGCCTTGCACCCTGCTTGAAATGGTATGAAACTGCACTTGAATTTGGTGGCCTTGCACCCTGCTAGAAGTGGTAAGAAACTGCACTTGAATTTGGTGGCCTTGTACCCTGCTTGAAATGGAATTTCAAGGAATAGCCGTGTCAACTGCCAGCCCACCAGCCGTGAGTGTGTGAGCTGCCAGCACAGCAGGCTTGAGTGACTGAGCCACCAACCCAACACTCCATTCAGCCCACAATGTCCATACTAGCCTTCTGGAACCCAGTCCCTTCAGCCCACATCACCCATACTAGCGCTCCAGAACCCCCCCCCCCCCCCCAAAAAAAAAACTGGCCACCAATATTGGATTTGGTGGAGAGGTGGAATATTTTGTTGGGGGACCAGCCTTCCTGTGTGATGCTGGGACCTAGCGGGTCCCACTTAGTCTAGTCCACATTACAAACACTGCAATCACAAAACTCATGGTTAACATTTCAAGGCTTTTCTCAGAAGAGAAACAGAGAGAGGACCAAATCCACAGCAAAAATAAACATGTTTTCATGTATCTTTTAAAAGTGGGGGGCAACATCAAGTATGACAGTTAAGTGCAAAGGCAAGATATTACCATAGTTTTTCCACAGCTTTCCCACATATTTTTATTCTTTATTCTTTGGAGCGCAGAAGGCTAAGGGGGTACTAGATTGAGGTCTTTAAATGATGAAAGGGATTGACAGAGTTGACGTGGATAAGCTTTTCCCATTGAGGGTAGGGAAGATTCAAACAAGAGGGCATGACATGAGAATTAAGGGACAGAAGTTTAGGGGTAACATGAGGGGGAACGTCTTTACTCAGAGAGTGGTGGCTGTGTGGAATGAGCTTCCAGCAGAAGTGGTGGAGGCAGGATCGATTTTAACATTTAAAAGTAAAGTGGATAGGTACATGGACGGGAAGGGAATGGAGGGGTATGGTCTGAGTGCAGGTAGATGGGACTAGGGGAAAATAAATGATTGGCACGGACTGGAAGGGCCGAGAAGGCCTGTTTCCGTGCTGTAATTGTTATATGGTTATATGATACCAGTTCAGGCATAATTCCTGACTCTTTTACTTGGAGAGCCAAGAGTTCCATGTAAGGATGTCTATTGGTGTCAACTGTTCAAGATTATTACCACAACTCTCAATTTCCCCAAAATGGCAAGCTTCTCACGCACTCACGACAAATTCCAGTTAAAAATCTAAAACGTATTCCATATAAATATTAAAATGATTGCCTTCCATAAATGAACCGAGACTTTAAAAACACGCATATATGGATACATTTGCAGCAGGATTGACTATGTTGACATTTCACGGCTGGGTGTCACAAACCCTAAGCCATTATTATAACTTTACGTGAAGTGCGTGCTTTCTCTACATTCTCCACATGTCACACTTCTTATTTTATACGATCCAGTCGTAGGTTGTGTAGGAAGGAACCGCAGATGTTGGTTTAAACCAAAGATAGATACAAAAAGCTGGAATAACTCAGCGGGACAGACAGCATCTCTGGGAAAAAAAGGAATAGGTGACGTTTCGTGTCGAGACCCTTCTTCAGACTGTTCTTTAAGATTTAGGCTTTTCTATCCCGGAATGAGTGGCCATTTTCATGGGTATATAAACGATTTATCCTCAGGTATCGTCAACCCCACTCTGATCAACTTGTGGAAGCTGAATGTGGTCTGTGATTTACGAACGTCAACAACTACGCAAAGGTCGCTGTCCAAGAAATACTCCACAAAATCCATTCTATAGGAGACGCGCTCGATAAACCATATAACCATATAACAATTACAGCACGGAAACAGGCCATCTCGGCCCTTCAAGTCCGTGCCGAACAACTTTTTTCCCTTAGTCCCACCTGCCTGCACTCATACCATAACCCTCCATACCCTTCTCATCCATATGCCTATCCAATTTATTTTTAAATGATACCAACGAACCTGCCGCCACCACTTCCACTGGAAGCTCATTCCACACCGCTACCACTCTCTGTGTAAAAAAGTTCCCCCTCATGTTACCCCTAAACCTCTGTCCCTTAATTCTAAAATCATGTCCTCGTGTTTGAATCTTCCCTATTCTCAAAGGGAAAAGCTTGTCCACATTAACTCTGTCTATCCCTCTCATCATTTTAAAGACCTCTATCAAGTCCCCCCTTAACCTTCTGCGCTCCAGAGAATAAAGACCTAACTTATTTAACCTATCTCTGTAACTTAGTTGTTGAAACCCAGGCAACATTCTAGTAAATCTCCTCTGTACCCTCTCTATTTTGTTGACATCCTTCCTATAATTGGGTGACCAAAACTGCACACCATACTCCAGATTTGGTCTCACCAACGCCTTGTACAATTTTAACATTACATCCCAGCTTCTATACTCAATGCTCTGATTTATAAAGGCTAGCATACCAAAAGCTTTCTTTACCACCCTATCTATATGAGATTCCACCTTCAAGGAACTATGCACGGTTATTCACAGATCCCTCTGTTCAACTGTATTCTTCAATTCCCTACCATTTACCATGTACGTCCTATTTTGATTTGTCCTGCCAAGGTGTAGCACCTCACATTTATCAGCATTAAACTCCATATGCCATCTTTCAGCCCATTTTTCCAACTGGCCTAAATCACTCTGTAGACTTTGGAAATCCTCTTCATTATCCACAACACCCCCTATCTTGGTATCATCTGCATACTTACTAATCCAATTTACCACCCCTTCATCCAGATCATTGATGTACATGACAAACAACAAAGGACCCAACACAGATCCCTGAGGCACCCCACTAGTCACCTGCCTCCAACCCGACAAACAGCCATCCACCATTACTCTCTGGCTTCTCCCATTCAGCCACTGTTGAATCCATCTTGCTATTCCTGCATTTATACCCAACAGTTGAACCTTCTTAACCAACCTTCCATGAGGAACCTTGTCAAAGGCCTTACTGAAGTCCATATAGACAACATCCACTGCTTTACCCTCGTCAATTTCCCTAGTAACCTCTTCAAAAAATTCAAGAAGATTAGTCAAACATGACCTTCCAGGCATAAATCCATGTTGACTGTTCCTAATTAGACCCTCTTTATCCAGATACTTATATATATTATCTCTAAGTATCTTTTCCATTAATTTGCCCACCACTGAAGTCAAACTAACCGGTCTATAATTGCTAGGTTTACTTTTAGAACCCTTTTTAAACAATGGAACAACATGCGCAGTACGCCAATCCTCGGGGACTATTCCCGTTTCTAATGACATTTGAAATATTTCTGTCATAGCCCCGGCTATTTCTACACTAACTTCCCTCAATGTCCTAGGGAATATCCTGTCAGGACCTGGAGACTTATTCACTTTTATATTTTTCAAAAGTGCCAGTACTTCTTTTACTTTGAAACTCATAGTATCCATAGCTACTCTACTAGTTTCCCTTACCTCACATAATTCAATATCCTTCTCCTTGGTGAATACCGAAGAAAAGAAATTGTTCAATATCTCCCCCATCTCTTTTGGCTCTGCAGATAGCTGTCCACTCGGTCTCTCCAATGGACCAATTTTATCCCTTGTTATCCTTTTGCTATTAATATAGCTGTAGAAACCCTTTGGATTTACTTTCACCTTACTTGCCAAAGCAACCTCATATCTTCTTTTAGCTTTTCTAATTTCTTTCTTAAGATTCTTTTTACATTCCTTATACTCCTCAAGCACCTCATTTACTTCATGCTGCTTATAATTATTGTAGATCTCCCTCTTTTTCCGAACAAGATATCCAATTTCCCTTGAAAACCAGGGCTCTTTCCAATTTTTACTGGTTCCTTTCAACCGAACAGGAACATAAAGATTTTGTACTCTTAAAATTTCCCCTTTAAATGTCCTCCATTTCTCCTCTACATCTTTCCCATAAAACAAAATGTCCCAGTTCACTCCTTTTAAATCATCTCGCATCTCGTTAAAGTTAGCCTTTCTCCAATCAAAAATCTCAACCCTAGGCCCAGTTCTGTCCTTCTCCATAATTATATTGAAACTAATGGTATTGTGATCACTGGACCCGAAGTGCTCCCCTGAACGTAGATTAAACACAGATTAAACGTAATCTGTGGGGTGGAAAAAGACAGCGGTGGCTGTAACGCTGTTACATGTACAAGCGTTCCCATGTTTGACTTTGTGATAACAATTCGGAACTTTTGGAATTATGTAACAGTTGAATAGCTAGATTTAAATGTGCATTTATTTGAAACAAATAACTACCGCAAGAGGTCCCAAAGGACTGCAGCCACTGAAGTCTATCTGAAGTGTTGTAACGCTGGAATTACCCCAATACTCCCGAGGATCGTGTTGTCGGCTTCCTTCACCCTCCGATGGCTTGAGAAATGAGACACTGGAGCTAACTAAGAAGAGCGCAAAGATTACCAAACGCAATTGGTTTAATTTTCTATTCACCCCAAATTTTACCGGTAGATACAGACTTGGAAAAGTTGTTCCTTCCGCGCTGTTGCTATCGCTGCCTCGGGTCGCACAGTAAATAGTTTTGAGAGCCTTGTGGAGATGTTCTTAAGGAAATGTTACTTTTTTTTTAAATGCCATCGGTAACATTGATATTAGAAAGTATTGATAATTGACGTATGCTCGTCGGATTTTGGGGCCAAGATATTTATCTGATCACGGTTGTTTTAAGATTTAAGAGCGCTGTTGTATATTTGAGTCTATGCTTCCTACTTAGACTCCTCAAAGCGCATCTCAATAGATTTTACACTGCAAATGATATTATTTTTTACAAGCGCGATAGTTTTACTCTGAGGTGCTAGGTTCGAATTCAATACACAATGGTTAAGAATAGGAGATTTTGGGATCACAAAACAATGTTTATAATCTCGGTCTCAATGTTTTTTTTATCTCTCAGAGTTTATTTGTGCACGCACTACTGATGTGTAGGAAACTCTGCAATCAATTTGCACACAGCAAACGTGACGATGTTGACTGAGAGATAAATGCTTCTCACCAGTTTAAGGAAAACAAGGGAATCTAAAAGTTGAAGGCACCATATTCGTCTAAATGGCACAATTCAATTATTGACTCAAAATTCAATAACACTTCATTCTTTATGTGCTTCTTCTGACTGTGTTGATAAATAGCTTTCTGCATCCCGCCGAAACTGATCGATACTATTCACGTTTGATCGTTATAATTTCAAATGTTCAACATTTTTTGTGAAAATGTTATAGGTAAGATGTGGTTGGTAGCACAGCGGTTGCGTTACTGGGTGGGAGCCAGATATCTGGGCCATAGATCCAGGGATATGACTTGGACCCTCGCTGTGACAGCTGGAGACTTCGAACTTACTGTAAGAACTTAAAATTAACCTGGAGTTAAACCTAGCCTTTAACTCTGGGTTGTTATAAAGAGCCATTTGGTTTACTAATCTCTCCAGATGGGGCAAATCTATCGCCTTGCCTCCTGAATCCATGACTCCAGATCTACCAAGGTGGTCGATTCTTAAGCGCCTCCTCAGTTTATGGCCTATAAGGGTTAAGGAACACGTGCTGGCATTTTAGTTGCAGTAAATTAATATTTTTAATATTGTATTCCAGTGAGATAGTCACAGAGTCTTATAGAGTGGAAACAACCCCTTCGGCCCAACCTGTCCACGCCAACCAATATGCCCAAACTATACTAGTCCCACCCGCCCGCGTTTGGCCCATATCCCTCTAAAACGACCCTATCCATGTACCTGTCTAAATATTTCTTCACATTTTCTTCAACTACCTCCTCCGGCAGCTCGTTCTACACACCTACCACCCTTTGTGTAAAATCCCTCGGGTTCCTATTAAATGTCCCCCCATCACTGTAAATCACCAGTCCAGAACCCCCAAATTGTCATCCTAAGAAACCTAAAGGTAACAAGGTTGGAAATATCCAATTGCTCGATTGATATATACTCGATTTAAACGATAAGGCGCAAGATGATGGAATTAATAGGTTTTCTCTGGGCTCCTGTTCGTATGTTGTAATGTGGGTGATCCCGTTCATAAACTGAGGTTAAATAGCGTTGAACGGCATTGATGAGCACATTCTTTTAAATAAGCTAGAGGCCGCTTCTGTAATTCAGCAGCAAAGATCTTGCTTGAGTAACTCAGTGGGTCAGCGGGAGCATTTGCGAAGGGAAATGGACAGATGACGTTCTGGGTCGGTTCCCTTCTTCAGGTACCAGGCAGGTAAAGGCGCCAAATAGATTGTGATTATATTATTGAATATGCCAGATTTTAATTTTCATTGGAATTTAATTTGTGCTTTGGCTCCAAACACTTTATCACTATATTAATACCTACCTGGGCTCGGAATCTATGGCGAAAAGCGAAGCTCTACCATAAACTTATTCTGAAAGATACATTCAGAATTCCTGAAATTGACCGCTGGCATACAAATCTTACTAACCAACATCGATAACACCCTTGGATTAAGAAAATGATCAGACAGAATAGCTTGGAAGTATGTTTTCTAGATTGCAATCATGAATACAGATTTTTGTTTAAATACGATTTTTTTTTTACGCGTCAAATATGTTCTTCTTCTTGCGTATGGCGTGCAGAACCTAAAGTTATAAGACATTTTTTTCTGTTTGATCTTTTGTTTGTGCACGCCAGGTTGATTGCATTTGTTGAAACAGGGTGGACCACGTGAAGTCTGCAATCTCCCACCCCATCAAATATGTTCAGTTCATGCTAAAGCGGTTTCAGATGTATTTCAACGCTGCGTTCTGCCGCGCAACCGTTGAGTGAGCAAGATCGCCTCTTCCAGCGCTCTCCTTCCCGCTCACGAGCGCCACCTACCCGGGCTCACTGTCCCTGAAAGCAGAACTTAATCCATGACTGCATCGCCCTAGACTCGAGCCAGAACCTCTGTCTTGCCGTTCAACTCTTCTTTTATCTCCACTCTTTAAAATAGGGAAACTTTCCACTTGCGGGTTTTCTCAGTCAACCTGCACAATTTACAAAAGCTGCAACCACCCGCCGCCCATTTCACGTTCTCTGTGTGCCAGAAGCCTGGATTCAAAACCGTTGATATAGCTCCCTCTTCCAGCCCCAGTTAACCATATAACCATATAACATATAACCATATAACAATTACAGCACGGAAACAGGCCATCTCGGCCCTTCAAGTCCGTGCCGAACAACTTTTTTCCCTTAGTCCCACCTGCCTGCACTCATACCATAACCCTCCATACCCTTCTCATCCATATGCCTATCCAATTTATTTTTAAATGATACTCGCAAGTGTCTCCAAACCGAGTTCTAGTTAGAAGTTAGATACGCGTGTGGCAACTTGCCAGAAATGCTATAACTCTTCAACCGATTTTGCCAGAGCTACTACCATGCTTTTCCAACATGTTGAGTTTGTCTGATATAACAGGTACTGCATGTGAGGTAACGACGCATATCCCATACATTGGCACACCTCAATTCAAAAATACTTTGTTTTAAATATCTGACACCTAATCGAATAGATAAATTCTTTAAACAAGAAATGGATAACTCTAAATACAGTTCATTGGGACATATTGTTTTTTTTATATAAGAGTCGAGGACGAGAGGTCCCGTAAACTGTTAATATATTTGACATATAACATAGATCACCATAACATAGAAACGTAGAAAAATATGTGCAGGAGTAGGCCTTTCGGCCCTTTGAGCCAGCAACGCCATTCTATATGATCATGGCTGACCATCTAAAATCAGTACCCCGTCCTTGCCTTTTCTCCATACCCCGTGACTCCCTTAGCCCTAAGATCTAAATCAGGCCCTTCGGCCCACTATGTCTGGGCTGAACATGATGGCAAGCTAAACTAATCTTATCTACCTGCACATGATCAATGCTTCTTCAATCCCTGCACATTCATATGCCCATCTAAAAAGCCTCTCAAACGCCATTATCGTATCTGCCACCATGCCTAGCACCCAAAACCTTCTGTGTTTAAAAAAAAACCCAACTAGAGAGCGGTCCTGATCCTCTGTCTACCTCATTGGGGATCTTTGAGCTACCTTTAATCGGACTTCATTGGAATTTATCTTGCAGTAAACCCTTTACCTTTATCCTGTATCTGTACACCGTGCATGGCTTGATTGTAATCATGTATAGTATTCTCGCTGACTGGACAGGCAACAACAAGCTTTTTCACTCGACCTCGGTAGAAGTGACAGTAGTAATAAGTATTAAATAATACATGATAAAATAAGAAGTTTTCAAAATGACAATAATTTCTGTATAAGTCCAGTTGTTCTTTCCAAGCTGGATATGTTATATTTCTCGGTGCATCAGATTGCCGTCAGATGCCCAGATATATTTTTAATAAGTTCATAATGATTTGAATATTCCAGAAAAAATAATAGCATAATCTAAAACATGAAGGCTATAACATAACCTGTAATTGTTACACTTGAGATAGAAAAATAATTGCAGTGCTGCATATATAGCGTTAAAAGTGGCGTGCATCGCGTTAATTGCATGTTTTTGTCATTTGGGGTGGTTGGTGGACCGCAGCCAGACAGGACACCTTTAAGAGGCGGGCGGAGATGTTGGTGTCGGGCAGCAGCTCGGAGCGCCCCCTGTCGCAGCTGCCGTTATTTATTTGCCTCTCACCATTGCCGAGCGTGAGCTGGTGATCTCAATGAACTGAGCGGGGCTTTCTTTAGTGAGGGAGGTGGTGGTGGGGGGGGAGAGAGTGCACACACACAAAAAAAAAATAATAATCTGGCAGCGGGTGAGCGCCGGTTTGTGCCTGGCTCCGCTTGCCTCTCCCGTGTGCGCGGCCGTGTACTCAGTCGGCTGGATGTCCGCGTTACGCTGAAGGCAGCCCGCGGTGTGTGGGCCGGGCCGGACCGGACCGGGACTCAGTGCACGGAATTAAGCGGAACGGAGAAGCGCCTGACCCAGAGCTCGGGCGCCGATCGCAGCTCCTACTCCCGGGTTTGCGATGAGCCGGCAGTCGGCATCGATCTAGGTCCTTATACTTTGCGTCTTGCTTTCTTTTTTTTTTTACAAAGCTTTATTTTGTATCGTTTCCGGGATTAGTTGGCGCGTATTAGAAAGAAAATGTAAATGCAGGAGAAAAAAAAAACCCACATTTAACTGGGGCTGGGAAAGTCGCTCTTGATCAACGGAGGATGTGAATGCAATGTTTTTTAAGGAAAGGGTTAATACTTTGTGGCTGCGCGGTTAAATTTACCAATTGGCTTATTCAACTTCTCCCATCTCCCTTTCCACTCCCCTTTCCCTCCTGTAAAACCATTCATTTGCAGGTTTGATAACCTACACACAGTTTGAGTTTCATTTCCGCACTTGTTCGCCTTGAAGATGCAGACCTGGCTTAAAGGCAAGCGGGTCGGATACTGGCTGAGCGAGAAGAAGATCAAAAAGCTGAATTTCCAGGCCTTCGCGGACCTTTGCAGGTAAACGTAAAATCTCTCTTCTCTCCCCCCCCCCCCCCCCTTAAAAACAAATGTAATGAATCGGCTGGCGCAGGGCTGAGGGCTGGCAAGCAGGAAATAACGCCTGGCTGATGTAAGGCAGCACTGTGAACTCCCATGTGCAAGCCCTGCTCGACACAGCGAGCCCAGCCTAAAAGAGAAAAGGGGGGGGGGGGAGGAAGAGAGAGAGTCAGTAATAATCATTGATCTGCAGCGCAGCGACAACGCTCATTGCGCGGGTTGAGGGCTGGGTTTGTCGCCTGCTAAATCCTCTATACCAACATACAAGAACGGAGGCAGTGGAGCAAAAGACCACGCTGCCCTTTCTCAAAACCAATCCAGGATATTACCTCCCCACGCCTCTCTCTCTCTTGCCTCCTCGCCCTCCCCTAGTGTTTTGAAAATCGCTGTGAAAGTGGAAGGTTGCTTTCTAGTGGGAGGTTTGTTTTAGAACGTGGTTCTGGACATATAGCTAACTACACGAGGTTGGGGTGGGTGAAAAGCGATTGCTTGCAGCAGAGCCGATGGCTGAGTTCTCGGTGAAACACTTTCCTTTCCTTCACTGTGAGCCTTGAGGATGGAGTTAACAGAGGCGCAGCGATCTCCATGTTGGTTAAACCATGTAGCATCGCTGCTTTGGAAT
Source organism: Raja brachyura (assembly GCA_963514005.1). Next base: position 22,290,315 of record OY740789.1, read on the forward strand.
CCAAGTCTGGAGTCAGTTTTCGTGTTCTGTCACATATAGTGAACCTGCTGAGTGTATGTAACACCACTACAACACATTATCGTGTAAATGCCCCTGATTTAACCCTGTGATTGGACCCTGATCTTTATGCTTCCACTGTGATGTGTTGTAAGCCCCATTTATCAGGATTGTCAATAATCCTATCAATAATAATATGAACTAGATTGGACCAGTTTACAACCTCTGACGCAGACCTTTGGTAGATGACTTAGTATGAAGTTGAAGTTGGCAGGCTTTCAAAATTGATCTTGTCAATGTGGTTTGAATTTTATTGGTTGTGCGTTTTGCATGATATGTGAAAATCCATCAAAACCTGATATTACCCAAACCTAACTTGCAATTTGGTATTATTGAACTCTTTAACATGGTAAAATCCTAACAGGAGCATTATCAGACTTGTAAAAGGACTTTTACTTTATTTTCTGGTGTATTTTAAATGGGACATGATTGAGATATAATGAACTGAAAATACTGGAAGCAATCTGTGCATCAGGCAGCATCTGTGGAATGGGAAAAGGACAAAGTTTTTGGTCAAAGACACTTCATCTGATCTAAAATGGTAACCCTGTTTCTCCTTCCACATACACAGTCTGACCTGCTGAGTCTTGCCAGCATTTTCTGATTTTATTTCAGTATTTCAACATCTGCCGTTTGACATTCATTGAAGTGTGGGACAATTGGACATTGGGTTGTGTGGCACCGTATTTCTTTGCTACCAGCACAGTACACAGTGGGGTTTTGGAGCACTTGAAGTCATAATTTTTTTTTTCCAATATTATTCCTAAAAGCTATTTTTGTTGGCAACTTTAAGATACATTTTGCTGGAAAGGTAGCTTATGTGGAAAGAAAAGTCAACTTTTATCTTTCTGATTTAAACATTGTCCTTCTGGAAAAAATGGTTCTTTATCCCTTTGGGTATTTGCAATATATCCTAACTTAGATTAATTTAGCATGGAAACGGGCCTTTCAGTCCAACTTGCCCAACATGTTCCATCTACACTAGTCTCACCGGCTTGCCACTAAATCTTCCTATCCATGTACCTGTCTCAATGTTTCTTAAACATTTCGTTAGTACCTGCCTCAACTACTTCCTCCGGCAGCTTGTTTAATACACCTACCATCCTTGATGTAAAAAGTTATCTCTCGGATACCTATTAAATCTTTCCCCCATCACCTTAAACCAATGCCCTCTGGTTCTCGAACTCTCAAGCTGATATTTCCAGCTTTTACAGTAATTTACTTTTGGAAGTTATTAGTTCTTAGCATCTGTAAAATGAATGCCAACTGTTTTAATTTGACAATATAAAAAGTTGAAATGCACAGACGCTGGCTTAGAGAGGATGTCATTCTGGGAGTTGATAGCATAGTCATATCTCTGGAAGTTGATTTCAGGGGGGCTTATAAAGCAAGGTGTTGGAGGAGTTCAACAGGTCAAGCGACGTCTGTGGAGCAAATGGGCAGATGACATTTCGTGTTGGGACTGTTTATCAGAGGGATGGAGAAGTTGTAGGGTGGGTGGAAAAGCAGGAAAAGAGAGGTGGGAGTGAGGCAAAGTCTGGCAAGTGATAGAATGGCCTACTCCTGCACCTATTTTCTACGTTTCTATACCACAAATGCTGCCTGACCTGCTGAGTTCCTCCAGCACTTATTTTTCACTCGCATTCCAGCATCTGCAGGCTCTTGTATCCCCATCTGGATGGGATAAATGTGCGTTAGTCTCTGTCATGATGGCTTCCATTAAAGAAAGAGAGGCTTCCTGTAGCATTTTCATGCCTCATTGTTTTGACATCCCAGGGTGTTTTGCTGAAAATGAACAATAATTGTGCTTTCCACTCCACTGTAAACAAACAAGTCTGCTGTAATTCATTTTCAACCATATTATGAAATTTGATCGAAAATTCAATGACACCATGGTCCTTTTAATGATGAAAGGAGCCAGGATAATAAATTTTACTGCTCTGAATAAGAACATTGTGGTCCCTTGATCAGGGTCTAAGATTTCTCAGCAGGGGGACGTTCAACATCTCTAAATCCAATGAAGCTTGGTTTATTAGAATGTTACGTAATGAATATTTATGTAATCTTCAAAGCCTTCCAGGATTTATTCTGGTAAAATAATATATGCTGGTCGCATGGATCGGCTGCAGATTTACGAGCCATTGTGGTGTGTAGTACTTGAGGTCTAAATCTCTGTGGACTAGATGATAATTTGGTGCATTTTCTCGTGAGAGGGGCAAATTGTTTTTACCACCAAACCCACATCAATGTCTGATTCGAATAGATGTCGTATCATGAAAGGTCTGACGGGAAGAAGGGTCATACTGTATGAAGCGTGTGAAGAAGGGTCTCTGCCTGAAATGTCACCAATTCCTTCTCTCCAGATATGCTGCCTGTCCTGCTGAGTTGCTCCAGCTTTTTGTGTCTCTTCGGTTTGAACCAGCGTCTGCAGATCCTTTCTACTCGTATGAATATGTGACAGGAGAAAGAGCCATTGGGGGTTCCAGCCCCCTAATCCCCACACTCTGAAAGCTCAAACCCCATCCTGCTCCTCCACCTTTTTCTTCATGATACTCCCCAAAGCCTCCCTCAGAGTAAGGTTTTGATCACTTATCCTAAAGGGAAAGAGGAGTAGGCCCCTCAAGCTAACTGCCTGATTCATGTGGCCAAGACTGACAGATTTATTGATTTTATTTTATTTCCTTTCTCATTCTCCAGTATCAGTGATTTATCGGTCTTTGTCTTGAATTAATCAATGACTGAGGTAGAGAACTCACATTAGTCGCAACCCTATTTGTAAATAACTTTTTCCTCTTATTGGTCCTGAGTAGCTGGTTTCTTATCCTATAACTTTGCCCCCACGTTCTTGACTTTGTGCCTCGAGGAAATGGCCTCTCGCTTTCCAATTTGTCAATCCCACTGGGAAACCTATGCCTCAATGTGATCGCGTCCCTCCCACACTCTACTGAGGACGGGGCAAATAGATCTTGAATGTTTTGCTGTGTTCAAGGACGTTGTTTGCATACCTGATCTTGTAAGTTGAGGTTCAAGTGATTTCAACTGTGGGAACTGGTCGGGTGGCTTTTGAAGCAGGCTGCTGATGCAGCCCAAGAATTTGTATGGCATTATTATCATAGTCTGCTTGGCAGAAATGATCCTTGTGCTTCAGAAGGATAGAAAATGTATAACTGGCATCACACAACACTGGAAAAGTACCACCAAATGTGTCCACAAAGTCCTACAAATCCATGGATAGTCAGGTGAACCTATGCCTCTGTCCTTACCCAGGAAATTACTGAGGATTACATGAATGGACAGTCTCTAAGAGCAGGAGTGGCTTTCTCTCCAGTTCTACAGCCATTGAGGTGCCTGTGTAACTGTCTATGGGATGCACTTTGGAACAGATGGAATAGGATCTGTGCTATCCCATCTTTGGCACATATATTGTTATGTTGCAGTTGTATAAGAGGTTGGTGAGACCTCATTTAGAGTATTGCACCATGTTATAGGAGGGATGTCCAGCTGGAGCGGGTGCAGAGAAGATTTACGATGATGTTGCCAGGACCCGAGGGCCTGAACTATAGGGAGAGGTTGAGCAGGCTAGGACTCTATTCCTTGGAGTGCAGTAGGATGAGGGGTAATATTCTAGAGGTGTACAAAATCATGAGAGGAATAGATCAGATGACACGGTCTCATGCCCAGATTAGGGGAATTGGGGACATGGGTTTAAGATGGGGGAGGATTTATTAGGAATCTGAGGGGTAACTTTTTCACTCAAAGGGTGATGGGTATATGGAACGGAGGAGGTAGTTGATGCAGATATTTAAGAAGGTTTGATGCAGATATTATCGCAACATGTAAGAAACATTTAGACAGGTACATGGATAGGAGAGGTTTAGAGGGATATGGGCCAAACACAGGCAGGTAGTAGTACTTGTGTAGATGGGACATGTTGGCCGGTGTGGGCAAGTTGGGCTGAAGGGCCTGTTTCCAAGCAGTAAGACTCAATGATGGGATAGCACAGATGGGATAGGTGGTACCATATGGGATGAGCAGTTGAGTACCTTGTGATGTGGAGTCCTCCAGCCCTTGTTTTGCTCGGCCTCTGTGTCTTCCAATTGTAGAGACACTCAACATTCGGTGGAATCCAGGACCTGTCTCCATTATTAGTGGTCAAGGGGCTGGGTTTTCCATTAGTCACTGAAGATGTTAAATTTGTTTGCTCTGTGGAATTTTGAGGATGTTCTTGAAGCATTTTCTCTGTCCCCTGCAAAACCTTGTGCTGTGATGAACATAGAGCTTAGAATAGAACAGCACAGGAACTGGCCTTTCGGCCCACAATATTTGTGCGGAACATGATGAAGTAGTTGAGGCAGGTGCAACAACTTTTTAAAGACATTTGGACAGATACATGAATTGGAAAGATTTTGGAAGGATATAGGCAAACGGGGCTTGCTTGGATGATCCAGCTTGGTCGCTCTGGATAAATGGGACGAGTTTGTTTCTATGCTGTATAACTGTCCTTTGCATGATGATGGGGAGGGGGAAACCCGAATATCCAGAGGAAACCCATAATTGCCACAAGGAGAATGTGCAGGCTTAGGAAATGGTGTCGTTGAACCTTGAAGCAGCAGCTCTGATAACTGTGCTGCCATTCACGGGAGACATTGAACAAACCATGGCAATGGAACTCCTTGCGGATCACTAGATGGTGTTGACTGCAGCATTATAATACGTTTTTTTTAAATGTTTAAAACGTTTAAATGTGCACTGTATTTGACAAGCAAATTAGTTTTTGCATCACTTGACACGACTGAACAATGTGCGATGGAATTGCTACTAATTAATTTCAATTTAATTTTTAATGGCTTTCAGTTGGACAAAATTGATACGTAGCAGGTCAATAGACCACTGTACAAAGTAACATCCTGCCATGTACTTGTATTTATTGCTAATGTGTGATCTGTGATGGAGAACTAAATATTGATAAGGACAGAAGTTATGTAAAAACCCTACTGTGAGTGGGTTTGTATTTATTGGATACTTGGAATATGGACAAACGCAAATGAACAAAATTGGTTATAAATGAGAATGGCTCTTTGTGGAACATATTGATGCTTGCATCATTTTGTTGCATGTGCACTCATGCCAGATTCTGAGAGAACCTGCCTGATAATGCCTCGAGTTATGATACAGACTCTTGTATTTAGAATTGCTCTGGGACGCGTTAGTAACTTCAACAAAAACTGGTAGTACCCTGTTGGACACATTTCTCTAATGCTTCTGTGAAAGCACTCATTCATGAAGGGTTGCCACATCGCGGGACCTGGCAATTCGAGTGGCAGTGTTGAGCCTAGGCTCTGTGTATTAGCAGCATATTTAACAGATCCTGTTCACTTTCACCAGGGGCAGGCACAGGCACAGATTACAAATCATGGGGAGGGAGGGGGGGGGGAAGGGGGGGATCGTTCCCCGCTAGCAAAACATGGGGGAGACGTGTGTTTCCCTGGGATTTCCGCCCCTGAGAGGGCACCATGACAGTTTCCATGCATTACAGAACTCATTCATTTCTCTTTTTATTCCATTGCGCGGGCCAACAGAGATGTCCCCTCAAGCCCTACCAAAGAGCAAATGGCACACCCCAAGTCAGGCTCTTGAATCCTGTGGCTTGTTATTACATCCGGCATTCGTCATGGGGGACAACTGTAATTCATCACAAGTGCTCTCCCACTAGACAGCATTTCTTTGCAGGAGGTAGACACAAAACGCTGGAGTAACTCAGCGGGACAGGCAGCATCTCTGGTAATGGGTGTCGTTTTGGGTTGAGACCCTTCACCCATTCCTTCTCTTCAGAGATGCTGCCTGTCCTGCTGAGTTACTCCAGCTTTGTGTCTATCTTTGGTTTAAACCAGCATCTGCAGCTCCTTCCTACACATTTCTTTGCGGGGGTTTGCTTCCACCCATGTTGACTTGCACATTTAAAAAAACCCACTGGAGCAGTAACACCTCCCTGTTGGTGAGGCTAGTATGTGAAGTACATACAGACAAAATTCAATGAGTCCAGAGTAGTGTGGATAATAACAAATGAGACCGTTTGTATTTGAGTGGAAACCTTTTATTTATTGTGCTGAAATAGAGGCATTTATTTATTTTTCCCACCTCCATCAAACTTTGGCATGGGAAGCCATAATTCCTAATGGTGCCATAATTCCTAATTGATGACTGATCCCAGAACAGAAAATGCTCAACAAGTCACCAGCATCTGTGGGGAATATTGAATGGTAATGATGTTTCATCAGGGTATAGGAAAAGTTGGCGATGGAATGGACAATTAATGCTGGGTAATGGAAGAGAGTGCAAAACAAAAAGAGGCATGAGATGTGCTACTCCGTACTTTTTATGTGATGTGATTTCGGGAGATTGGACTTTGTCCATGGAACTGATGCGCTACAATACTAAGAACTGCATTCTCCACGCTGTATCTTCAACTTTGCTCCTATCTATTGCACTTGTGTTGGACTTGATTATTTATGTATAGTATTGTCTGATTTTAGTTTACTTTAGAGATACAGCGCGGAAACAGGCCCTTCGGCTCCCCGAGTCTGTGCCGGCCAGCAATCCCTGCATGCCAACAGCATCCTACACACACTAGGGACAATTAAAAAATTTCCCAAGCCAATCAGCCTACAAACCTGTGTATGTCTTTGGCGTGTGGGAGGAAATTGGAATACTTGGAGAAAACCCACGCAGCTCATGGGGGGGAAATGTACAAACTCCATACAGACAGCATCCGTAGTCAGGATCAAACCCAGGTCTTTGGCACTGTCAGGCAGAAACTCTACTGCTGTGCCACCGTGCTGCCCCTCTGTCTGGATAGCATGTAAAACAAAGCATTTCGCCGTACTTCAGTACGTGATAACAATAAACCTTAAGTGAGAGAGGTTTAAGAGCTAAATAGCTAATGCAATGAGCACCAACTACGAGAAACATAGCTTTTCTAGAAGATGCAGCAAAGGAGCCTGTATGTACGGTGATTGGAGTGATGGGTCCAATGTGGTTGGGGTGTGGTTGATTTGCCAACCAGAAACTGCTGCCTGATGATTGTAAAGTCAGGTTTAAGATGTGGGCAGAGGGGGGGGAGGTCATTGTGGCAGAGGGCAGGAAAGGACCAGAGATAGGGAAGCCTGTGATGGCAGGAGCAATTAAGTGACAAGTGCAAAGTGACGTGGAGTGAAAGTGAGGCAAGCAATGAGGCATTTGCCCTGAGGAAGTGTAACTGGGGGACACTGACTCAGTAATTGAAATTTACTGAGATTAGTAATTGAAATTTACTGAAATTGTTGAATTGGGCAAGCTACAATAGTGCCTGATTGAGCCATAGCCAAGAAAATACACCAATGCCTCTACATCCATGGAAGGCTTGGGAAGTTTGGCATGCTGCAACAACTCTCACCAACTTCTACAGATGTGCTGTAGAAAGCATTTTATTAAGATGCATTACACCATGGTTGGAGAACAGCTCCATTGAAGACTGCAAGAATTTGTGGACATAGCCCAGAACATTATGCAAACCAACCTCCCTTCCATCTACACTTCATGCTGCATCAGCAAGGCCACCAGCATAATCAAGGATGAATCTCGCTCTGGACACTTTCTTTTCTCCCATATACCATCAGACAAGGGGTACAGAAATGTGAAAACGCATACCTTCAGATTCGGGGACAGTTTCTTCCGAGCTGTTATCGGGCAACTGAACCACTGTATCACCAACGAGGGAGCAGTCCAAACCTATCATCCGCCTCATTGGATACCCTTGGACTGTCTTTAATCGTATTATACTGGACATTATCTTGCACTAAACGTTATTCCCATTATCCTGTATCTGTGCCCTGTGGACGGGTTGATTGTGATCATGCACAGTCTTTCTGCTGACTGGATAGCACGCAACAAAAAAGCTTTTCACTGTACCTCGATACATGTATCCGTACAAAACAAAAGGTGAGGTCCATTGCGTGAGATCCTGGCCCCTGGATTTTTTTCTCGCAGTTTTGATGCTGAAATTTCCATTTCACTCCTTGCCATAGTGAGATTTGGACCCGTGATATCTGGCTGGCTATTCTGGTACCATGAGCAGCAGACCACGATATCCTGACCAAATAGGAAACTAATGTTTTTAATGGTATTATGTAGTTAACGGACAGTGTGCTCCAGTACACTGCATTCTCTCTGCATCGGTTATTGTTTAAGTTCATGCTAGCATGGAAAGGAGAACTGAGCGTGACTCCCTCAATAGTATTTTGAAGTCTTGGTATGTGCTCTCGACTCCACATCTACAACCTTGGGCTGTGGCCATAAGAATACTGTCAGCTGTCAGAGTTTAATCTCCTAAGGCAATATATCTTTCCAAAGTAATGAGTAATGCATGGAACTAAATCAGAATTAAATTTGGGTGGCACAGTGGTACAGTTGCTGCCTTAGAGTTGGTGCTTGTGATGCCAGAGACCTGGTTTCAATCCTGACTACGGGTGCTGTCTGTACGGAGTTTGTGCGTTCACCCCATGACCGTGTGTGTTTTCTCCGAGATCTTTGGTTTCTTATCCCACACTCCAAAGACGTACAGGTTTGATTGGCTTGGCATAAGTGTAAAGTGGCCCTAGTGTGTGTAGGATAGCGTTGATGTGCGGGGGTTGCTGGTCGGCGCAGACTCGGTGGGCCGAAGGGCCTGTTTCCGAGCTGTATCTCTAAACTAAACTAAATTGAATCATGGCATGATCATCCTTGTGGCAGAAAACCAAATGATTCATGGAGCGCTGTTTGCTTTTATTGGATAGGGCAAATCAAATGTTGCCAAGTGGAGGTTACCATTTTGAACTGCTGTATACTCGCATGTATAAAAATACTTTTTACCAAAAAGCCCGACGGAAAACTGTTGTGAATATTGTCGTGGTAACCCAAAATCACAGTCTGCACTGCAAGGATTAAATCATAAATTTGCTTGTTCGAGGTTGGTATTCTCTGGACAGTAAAAGATTAAGGGATGATAAAAGATTAATTGTAGTGATTGCAATGATAAGAAGATTTGACCGGGTAGATGAGAGGAGAAATGCACTTGATATTGGGGCAGGAGCACTGCACATAGTGCTGCTCCCATCTCCCACTTGGTTTGGGTTTGTCTGTGAAGTGTTAAATTGTTGAAAATAAATTGGCGACTCAGACCAGTTAGTAATGATATTTTGGGCTTGGTATAGATTTACTGGTATCATAGGAGCTAAATTATTGTGTGATATTACACAATTCTGGGATCTATTCTGTAGAATTGGGGTCCAGACATGATTTGATCAATGTTGTCACTAGATTTAGTAGGAATTGGATAAAGTACATTTAAACTATTTCGACTACTTGGAAGTTGAGGACTGCAGGGCTTGGCCTAAAATTAGTCCGATTTTTCAAATGTGAAACTATTAGCGCTTATAATTATAATTTTGGACTCACAATTGATGATGGGGCAGCTATGAACACTGATAATCAGAGGTAGATTTGAAATTATCTTTGTTATTATGGATGTGGAGTTAGTGGGATCAGAGCTGATGTGGGAACAGAAGGGGAAACAAGCTCCAGGGCTAGATAGCCAAATCCTGTCCTTGTGTTTGTAAGTTTTCGTGTAGGAAGGTGTATGCCCTGTTGAGGGAACACATTTGGTGTTTACCAAACACTGAGGAATGCTGACTTACTCGATGGTTTGCAACATAGTAGGCCCTGTAGCTAAAATTTGTGTAGTTATAAAGGTGGCAGCGACATTGTTAATACTTAATAGATGCTACCCAATAAAATTTACTCGTAATTACCCCCGAGAAGGATTTTTTTGAATTGCTCTGACAATGTACTGATTAACACCAGGCACCTGTGTAATCAATGCTCCAAGTTTGTCTTAATTACTTCATGCAAGCTGATTATAAGGTGCAGGCACTTGGATGGTTCTAGTGAGAAATGAATGATAATGATCGGCAGTTAACATATAATTAAGTGCATCATGCAACTTTAGCTGTGCTCTTTAAGACCTTTTTAAATGTCTTTTGAGTCATTTTCTACGATACAATGCTGTCTGAATTGCTATTTCTGATTTCTATATCACAATCACATTTAATAATGGATAAAGGTGGAAATTTGGCATTTAGTTGTTTATTCTTAATATTATCTCTAATGAAATCCAATTGCTTACGTATTTCCAGGGCTTTTATCTGTTTGGAAATCCCACACACCACTCTGGATACAGTCATTTGCTTGATCTCTTTGACCCACACTTCCATTTGAAGTAATATTACTAAATATATTTCTATACCTTTTCAATAATCTTGCATTTCGGTTTAATTTAGGATATTCTCATGCGTAAGGAGGTACAGTGAAAAGCTGTTCTTGCACGCTAACCAGTCAGTGGAAAGGCAATAAACGATCACAATTGAGCCGTTCACAGTGTATGTAAATATGATAGGGGAATAACTTTAAGCGCAAGATAAAGCGCAAGATAAAGTCTGATCAAAGATAGTCACCAAATGAGTTCAGGACTGCTCCTGATAATAGTTCAGGACAGAATGTAAGCCTGCCTTCTCTATGCTCCCTGACTGTGGAAGATATGATTGTTGGGAAGTGGATGGGTTACAAAATGTGGAGGATCACAAGTATGGTAATGTATGAGGCCAGTGGACAAAATAAATCCACCTGGTCTATCAAGACAGACGGATCGTGTGATGTCGGAGTCATGCAATATAAACAATTCCTCGCCCCAATCCCAATCGTCCACCAGGAACTATACAATCTCTGGGGAGAAGGCATGAAAGAACACAAAGCACAAGAAAATAGGAACAGGAGTAGACCATTGGGTCTTTCAAGCCTACCCTGACATTTAATGAAGAAATGCTGGAGTAATAGCGGATCAGGCAACAGCTCTGGAGAAAATTAATGGGCGACGTTTTGGTCGGAACCCTTCTTCAGAGTGAAATATATCACCTGTAATCTAATGATTAGTGCTGGTGGGGGATGCTGGCTAGTTCTGTGCTGCTCTATGCTGATCAACTCCTCTTCAGTGCCGTTTTCTCCAGACTCTCTTCCTCGATCCATCAACCAATTAAATAATGATGATGATACCTCTAATGATCCAGCATTTCACCACAAAGATTTTGGAAATCCAGAGATTTACTACCGTCAGTGGCCCCATAGCAGAAGTGTCCATGTCGCGGGGCTGGAAACTGGAAGTATCCTGAGCTAATTCTGCTACCACCATCATCTATTGCGACAAGTGATGGCTTCCACAGATTGTCGCCGGAAGCTTGCGTCCTTTTCAGGACGGACGATGACAGCAAGGTCAACATTTGTAACAAGATGGACACGAAAAGAAGACTACTGTCAGCGAGAAGAAATTTCTCGTTTTAAATGACCGGCTCCTTATGTCGTTATGCCTTCTTGATTGAGACTCCTCCTTGGCCTGGTATGGCAATCCCAATGTACAGAAACGCAGGAGGCATAGCTTGAAGTCGCACACCACCAGGTTCAGGAACAGTAAAATGCCAACGACTATTATGTTCTTGAACCAACCTGCACAACGCTATCTTGACAATAGAATGTTATAATCCACCGCTTCCACTACCAAGGATTCTTTTATTCTAACTGCTTTGCAACAATGTAATTTTTTTTGTGCAGTCTTCTTTCTTCAAGAATACTTTTGTTGTGTTTGTTTGAATTTATGTGCCTGTGATGCTTCTGCAAGCATGAATTTTCAATGAACCTGAACCTCACTGTACTTGTGCATATGATAATGAACTTGACTTGATTTGACCTGAAGATAGACACAAAGAGCTGGAATAACTCTCGGTCTGGCAGCTTCTCTGGAGAAAAGGAATGGGTAATGTTTTGGGTCGAGACCCTTATTCCGACTGAGAGTCGGGGAGAGGGAAACGAGAGATATATAAGGTACATAGAACAATGCAGTGAGAGGGTGTTGCAAAACTCTTGTCAGAGAGAGGGGACGACCTTTTTTAAAGTAGGCATATTGCAGAGCTCACTTGATACTATCGTAAAACACGCGAGGCTAAAGGTGGAATTGAATAACCTTGGAGATGGCATTGGGTCAGCTTGTTTTCGAATGTTTCCCTTGTCCGTTGCAAGTTATGAGTGCATGAAGGAGATTTATGAGGATTGCAGCAAAGAAAGATCTGATAACCTCTGGTTGTTTTATTTGGTATCCAGGAAGTTGAGGTGTATAAAATTATACAAGACTTGGATACGGTAAACAGGAAGGACCAGGTTCCGTTTCGCAGAAGGGACAAAAAAATCCCATTTAAAGTAATTAATGGGATGAGAAGAAGATTGTTTACACCCATCGGGTGGCAGTGTGTGAAAACCACTGCTGGTAAGGCTGGTGGGGGCAGAAATATTCAAAATTAAAACCGTACTAGATAGGGCTATAGGGCTGGAAGGCTGGACTGGTTGAGACACATTGGGCCGAATGGTTTCTTTCTGTGCTGTGGAATCACAGAACATCTAGTAGCACGGTCTCCTGGCTGCTGGACACTTTAATTCTCCTTCCCATTCCTGCACAGACCTTTATGTCCTCTGTCTCCCCCATTGTCCAAGTGAGGCCTAAACGCAAATTGGAGGAACAACATCTCATATTTCGCTTGAGCAGCTCATAGTCTAGTGGTATGCGTATTGATTCATCCCACTTCAGGTAACCCGGCATTCCCTCTCTCTCTATCCCTCCCCCACCCAAGTCACACCAGCTTCTAATTTTCACCCTACAAACAGCTTACAGTGGCCTGTTTCTTTATCATAGTTACTTTTTTGCATATCTTTCATTCATTGTTCTTTATCTCTCCACATCACCGTCTATATCTCTCGTTTCCCTTATCTGAAGAAGGGTTGTCACCGATTCCTTCTCTCCAGAGATTCAGCCTGTCCCGTTGAGTTACTCCAGTTATTTGTGTCTATCTTCGGTTTAAACCGGCATCTGCAGTTCCTTCTTACACATACCTCTGCCTCAATTCAGAATTGGCCAGCTCTTTTGGTGATGCGTAGAGTTAAAACCTGAAGCACAGAGCAGTAACATGTTGTTCCTCTGCGAAAGGAAGTTTGGTCTAAAATTTAACCCAGTACTTTATTTACCCAACTTTGCCGTGACCATCGGGACTCCTTTGTAGGACCGAAAGAACAAAATCTGCTCTACCATCAAATTACCTGGCTATATATTAATAAAGTGAAAAACATAATTTAAGCCCATTTGAGTAACCAAGGCTGATGAAGCTAGGTGTCGTGATTGGTTGCCTACTCTGAATCTTTTTCGTAAATGGGACTATTACTGACATTGTAATTTAAATCTGATTCAATTGAGATATTATAAGAAAAGAAAATAGCGTGAATTGCTTTGTGTTGGCTTTTCTTATCATTTACTAGTTACCTGTGTACTGTAGGCTGATAATTCCCAGGCTGGAACCTTTATAGAATTACAAACTACAGCTACCTACACCATTTCTCTCATGACTACAGATAGACACAAAATTCTGGAACTCGAGGCAACATCTCTGGATAGAAGGAATTCTATCCAGGCAACATCTCTGGATGGAAGGAATGGGTGATGTTTCGGGTCGAGATCCTTCTTCAGGTTTTTTACCAGTATTTTGTGTCTATCTTCTGTTTAAACCAGCGTCTGCAGTTGCGTCCTACACAATCTCTCTTGACCATGTTCAGTTCTATTTAAAATGTATATATCCTACCCAATTATTGAGAAGCAACAGATGCTGGTTTACACTGACGATAAACACAAAATGCTGGAGTAAATCAGCGGGTCAGACAGCATCTCTTGTGAAAAGGAATAGATGATGTTTTGGATCGAGACCCTTCTTCAGACTGTGAGCTTCTTGGCAGAGCACAAATTCTTTTTTCAAGTGCTCTATATTTAAACCAATTTGTTCATCTTGGTACTGCAGATGTATTTGTAGATGAATGCATGTGAAAATTTTAAATCATTTGTGCTGTCAAATTGCACTCTTTATATAATATACACGATGACTGTGCTCAGCTCCTTTCTACAAGTGGGGATTATGATGAGCAGAAGCAGTGCAACACCTCCAAGGTATCAAGTGTATTGACACAGAATGTGTATTTATGCTGAACATCTTAATCTGAGGCTCTGGTTTATTTTCATTTCATGCTGGGCCTCCCTCATCAAAATGTATCAATGGTATGTTGCTGCCCATGCTAAATGTGCAAGTTCCATTCAACTTCATATACAAAGGCTTGCATTAGCTACCAGTCTGGTAGTGATTCAAGAGGAAAAAAAATCATCCTATGTTCTTAGTCATACAGCACAGAAACAGGCCCTTCGGCCCTACTTGCATATGGCGACCAACATGCCCCATCTACACTAGTTCCCACCTGCCTGCATTTGTCACTTTTTAACTATCCTTTTCATGCACCTGTCCAAATGTATTTTAAATATTGTTATCGTGCCTGCCTCGAGCTCTTTTGGCAGCTCGTTCCACAAACCCACCACTCTCTGTGGACAAAGTTGCCCCTTGGGATCCTATTAAATCTTTCCCCTCTCACCTTAAACCTATGTCCTCTGGTTCTTGATTTCCTCTACTCTGGGTAAAAGACTCTACCCTGTCATTCCTCTCTTGATCAAATACTCCACAATGTAATCTCCCCTCGTACTCCTGTGCTCCAAGGAATTAAGTCCTAGCCTGCCCAACCTTTCCCTATAGCTCAGACTCTCAAGTCCTGGCAGCTTCCTCATAAATCTTCTCTGCACTCTTTCCAGCATAACGACTTATTTCCAATAACATAAACTATAGCATACCAAAACTGGACACAATACCCCAAATGTTTCTATTCCATTTCTGCCTTTGCACCCTTTATCTCTATGATCTGTAGTCCTGCTACCTTCAGCAGATTGAGTGTTCATATCTTTCAGTCCTTTCTTGTGGCAATGGTATTTGTTTCTATTCCACTGGCAGTTGTACCTGCAGGAGCTGTGGCCCCTTATGCCTCTGTGTTTCTCAGCCTTGATTTTTGTTTTTGAGAATTTTCGCAAAAGTCGATTTTTAAACGTTCTGTCTGGAATAATTCCTGAGTAAGCACATGTAAAAATTGTTGCAAGGTTCTTTCCATGACTAATGTCAGTTAGAATGTAACTATTTTGGAGGGGGTTCTTTTGGGGAGAGTAGGCTCTTCCTCCAGCAAAGTAATGCTGTAGTTAGAGAGGAGTAACAGGACCTGTTACTCCTGTTCAGGTCCAGCAGGTTAATTGGGTTGTGCAACTGATGTATTTATTGGTGAAAGGATTTTTTATTTCTTGAACGTAAGAGATTTAAGAAAAAGGATTCAAAAATAAATCTTAGCTCACCATTTTGAAATTCTCTCTCTCTCCCTGTATCTAAAGATTCCACACAGAATAAGAGTGGGAAGTGACTTTGTATTTCATTGCTTGCTGCTGCAGTGGGTGTATGAGGATTGCTGCTTTCCAGTTACCACGTTAAATGCCAACTGAAAATCAGAAGTATCTGTTTCTTTAAGTGATTGCAAATATAATTTATTAGATTTTAAAATTTCCCCTCTTTCCACGGGGGGGGGGGCGGTAAAATAAAATGCTCAGGCATGGTTGGCAGACACGATGAATAGATAATTGTATGATTAAATTTGATGCATATCCTGAATATGTAAGAATTGAGGAGTGCGTTATGAGGGGTACCTTCGATCTATGGTAAAGTGTAGTCTGTTGCACTTCCACAGCCACTTCTTTCACTATAGGTTATTGTGTTCTTAATGTTGCCAGTATGCTGTTTCATGCGTGTTTCTGTGTCCTCAGACTAATGCAAGTCTGTGACGATTTTGGCTCGGGAGACTGTGTTTAGTTTTGGTTAGAGATAAAGCACGGAAATAGGCCCTTTGGCCCCACCGAGTCCGCACCGACCAGTGATCGCCACACATTAACACTATCCTGCACAATAGGGACAATTTTCCATATTTTTTAATATCAAGCCAATTAACCTATAAACCTGTACATCTTTGGAGTGTGGGAGGAAACTGAAGATCTCAGAGAAACCCTACGCAGGTCACGGAGAGAACATGCAAACTCTGTACAGACAGCACCCATAGTCGGGTTCGGACCCGGGTGTCCGGAGCTGTAAGGCGGCAACTCTACCACTGCGCCACCGTGCAGTGGTTAGTTCTTGTTCCCATTTCGGTGTCATTAGTCCTTTGCAAAGGTCAAGGGTCCGTGCAATTGAGTTGGCACTTCCCAATATCTACAGTTCTGAGGCCAGTTGCATGTAAACTCTGAAGTCAATTAACCCAGAATTGAACTGGGGTTTTTAATGTAATGAAGATAGACACAAAAAGCTGGAGTAACTCAGCGGGACGAGCAACATCTCTGGAGAGAAGGAATGGGTGGCGTTTCCGGTCGAGACCCTTCAGACTGGTTAGGGATATGGGAAACGAGAGATATAGGCAATGATGTGAAGAGATTAAAAACAATGAGTGAAAGATATACAAAAAAGTAATAATGATTAAGGAAACAGGCCATTGTTAGCTTTTTGTTAGGACAAAAGGAGAAGTTAGTGCGACTTGGGTGGGGGAGGGATGGAGAGGGAATGCCAGGGCTACCTGAAGTAATGGATGGCTCGGTGCTGTTCAGCAAGTGAAAAGTCTCCTTTAAGGTTTGGTCAGTGGCTATATTTTCATTGTTTTGTACCATTCAGAAAGGGGTTATCCTTTGGGTAAAGTGTAGGGAGGAATCATAGCTGAAGCAATTAGTTGTCAGGATTCCATTTAAATTGCTATGAAACATAATGTCCCTACATTGTTTCACAAAATATTTGACAAAGTGTTTCCAACCTCAAATGTTGGAACAGTTTGGATTATCTTGCGCTTATTTAATGTTTTTTTATGTCCTGTCTTCTCTAAAGTCTGCCCATGCCCTATGGACTCTCCTTGAACTTGTAGATATATTTCTAAATTGTAAGTAGGAAAATGGAGATTAGGTTTTGGGAACATTTCCATTTTTATCATTTGGTTGGAAATGTCTCCCAAATGTGAGGAAAATTAAAATCACAAAATCTGTGACTGGATCTCTGGCCTTGCCATTCACCTTATATAACCATATTATTTTTTTTTCACACAGAGTGGTGGGTCTCTGGAACTCTCTGCCACAGAGGGTAGTTGAGGCCAGTTCATTGGCTATATTTAAGAGGGAGTTAGATGTGGCCCTTGTGGCTAAGGGGATCAGAGGGTATGGAGAGAAGGCAGATACGGGATACTGCGTTGGATGATCAGCCATGATCATATTGAATGGCGGTGCAGGCTCGAAGGGCCGAATGGCCTACTCCTGCACCTAATTTCTATGTTTCTATGCCTATGTTTTTAATCAACAATGTAGTTTTATTTTACTGAGGTTGCAAACTGATCTTACAAAAGATTTAAAACTGTGGAAGGTACAGATGGAGTAGATAGAGAAATTGTTCTCGTTGGTGAAAGGATCAAGGACTTGAGGACATAGAATAAATGTGATGTGGAAAAAGAGGCAAAAAGTGACAAGAGTACATTTTTAGGCAGTGAATAATTGGGATTTGGAGAACAGTGGCAAGCGTATTAATGGCGGCTGATTCAATTTTGGCTTTTGAGAGAATTGGATAAGTACAGGTCCACCACCGATTTTCCCGCACCTCCTTTAATCCGGACAAAATGACCAGAGTGCACTTGGAGTGCCCCCCCCCCCCTTCCTGTAAATGCCAGGGACCTGGAACACCGGCCTGGTCGGAGTCAGCAGCATTGTTCCCATATCTGACTACTGCGACCGATCAACAGGGTAAATTTACTGTCTGCAGCCGACTTCCATGGTTGACTTTGCAGGATGGTATCTTGGCCACGCCAAGGCTGCGATCTATGTTGGACCGGCAAAACGAATAATACAGATAATAGTGAATAATAGTTCTGGGACCAAGGGTGTCAGAAAATCAGTGGTCGACCTACATCTAAAACACAAAGAACTTGTCAGACTATTGATTGTGGGGATGGGTATGTGGGAGAGTAGGAATAGCCATATTATTCTAATGTGGAGCTCGTATGGATTTGACATATCCAATGGCAACCTTTAATTCTGCAACCATTCTGTGGTTTGGATCCCTGTTCATATTTGAACACTTCCTCGTCTTTTTTCAACAAGTCGTGCTTCCATTTTGCAAACCGTACACGTTATTTAAATCACATTGTAACATAGCGATTAGATACAAGCCTTGTAATCCAGAGCCATGATCTGAAGCTGTGTTTGAATCCCATGGAGGATTAAAATTCAGTCAATTAAATAAATCTAGAATTTAAACTTCACGAATTAGTAATTGTGAAGTTAATGAATTACCTTAAGATCTGTCTGATTCATGAAATATTTTTCTGGTCTGGCAAAATTTGTTTTCTTTTCCCTCTGGGTGTGAATATCACCAGGCAAGGCCAGATTTAATTGTTCATTCATAATTATCCTTCAGGCTATTTAAACTAGAAATCAATTGAACTAATAGGTTTTACATTAGGACCGATATGGGTAGAAGGGAGGACCTTCCTTTCTTGAAGGATAACAGTGGATCTGACAGACTTTCAGGATAATCCAACTTTTCCAGCCTCATTGTTACTCCAGAGCCAAAAAAGACTGACAATGCTGGAATTTAATAAGTCGGACTCTCTCTAACGGAGGTGTCCCGACCTGAAATCCAGGCTGTCCATTTCCCTCCCCAGATGCTGCTTGACCCGCTGAATTCCCCTAGCAGCTTTATTTTTTTCTCCTTGCTGTTACTTGCACTTTATTTCAGATTTATTCAATTATTTTAATTTTAATTCCCTGGGTGTAATAGTGGGTTTGAACGTGCTCCTGCACCAACAGCCCAGGCCTTGGACAGGAGTTCAGTGAAGGGCATGTCCCACTTAGGAGACCTAAACAGCAACTTCTGGTGACCGTGCCCTCCACCCAAAAAAAAAAATCCAAGGTCGAGGTGACCTGCAACCTCCTACCACCTCCCACGCATATGTTGAAAACCTTCCTTGACAATGAAGAAAACCGGCTTCGACTAGACCTGCAACAATAAAATTATTAATTTTTAAAACGACAACCTATTTTTAGTCGAGGCCAGTTTTAATCATGATGAAAAAATAACAGCAACCTAGATGAAGCCTCGACCACGCGGAAACCACTTTCGCCCATTAGGGAGAGTGACCAAAACCGCCTGTGACCTCATGGAAACCTTGGGTGGCGGGCAAGGTCACCAGAGGTTGCTGTTTAGGTCTCCTAAGTGGGACAGGCCCTTAATGTAATCATATCCTTAAAAAAAAAAAAAAAATTGTGACACTTGCATGCCTCCAGGCCAAGGAGAAATGAAGCTGACTCTGAACTCTGAAGGCGCGTGGCAAAGTATCTATATCAAGTAAAACACAAAGTGCTGCAGTAACTCAGTGGGCAGGCAGCATCTATGGAGAGAATGGATAGGTAATGTTTTGGGTCGAGACCCTACTTCAGACTGATTGGAGTCTGGAGGAGAAAGCTGAAAAAGAGAGGTGGAAATGGGACAAAGCCCGGCAAGTCATAAGTGGGATGCAGGTGAGTGAGGGTTTGAATGGCAGGGTGGAGAATGACAAAGGCTAGAGATGAACAGAGAGAAAACCATGTTGGATAAGGTTATCAAGTAAATGTAGGAATGAGCAATCAATGGACAGTCAATACCCACATCCTATTGGCAATGTATAAAAGAAAAAAGGGATTCTTAATGTCCACTTCCATTTTTGCCCTTGGTTTGTATAATAGTTACAGGAATTTCATTTTGCAGTCTAAACAGAATCACCTGCCCAGCAATTATTTGATGGAACAATTGATAAAAAAATATTTTTTCAATGTTGCTCAAAGACTTTCTCTAATGATTCTATAATTTATTTTCCAGGAAAAGAGGCATAGACGTTGTGCAGGTGAGTCATGTTTTTCTCATTCTGGGCTCTGGAACTTGCTTGATCTGTTGATTCATGCTCGGTAACTTTGTGCAAACAAATAAACTGTTGACCTGTTTAATGATATTCTGAGAGGCCATTCTTGCAGAGTGTCAGCACTGTTATTGGATTCTGTTGATGACTTGCTTA
Source organism: Raja brachyura (assembly GCA_963514005.1). Next base: position 22,310,511 of record OY740789.1, read on the forward strand.
TTTTTAATGATGGACGCTACATGAAATAAGAGTCATTTTTAAAGCTGATAATGTTGTGACATCCATAGGAAGAAGACAATTCGCAGCCTATGAAAGGTGACTGGTTTCTCAATTGGCTGGGGTACATTTCTTTTGGTACATGAAGTAATAAATGTGGTTCTGTGGGACTGCAGTCTAGTATCTGCTTTTGTCTCTCTGAAACATTGTAAAGGATGTTCTACAAGTTGAAATAAATTTGGGTATTTTAAGAGTTGGTGTTAGCAGCAGCTGAATGAATGGAGGTATTGTGGAATGAGAGCTGGGTCATTTTCTGTGACTAAAGTGCTTTGTATATTTCTGGGAGGAGGAGGAAGTATCTTTCATGTTTTCATTGGTGGTATCATTTATATTGTGCTTATTAAAGTTAGTACAAATGGCCCTGAATTCCATTGAATGCAAGGAGGTTGCACAACTAGTTCGGGCTTGATCTGAAATAGTTGAGGTGGAAGAATGTGATTTTAAATTGTGTCCTTTCTGAGTGGAATACAAAACTGCCAACGATATTTCGTAATTAAGCTTCACTTTTATTTGTGTTACTTTTGATTAACTATATAATCAGTGCATGCAAATAAATGTCTCCCGCGTATGTGCTTTAAAAGGGGCATTTTTTTACTTGGTAAGTGGCCATAAACCGGTTCAACAGGTCCTGAACTTGTGAAAACTGATTATATAAATGCAATTTTTGTTTCTTGGTGCTCGAGTCACAATCTGCATGCTAGAATTTTCTGGAACACAGGGTATCTGAACATGAATCGGTTTGGATTGGGTGGATGATAAAATAGAATCTCTTTCTCAAATGCAACTCCACAGTCTATGTAGGTGGTGTCTTATTTAAATGTTCTAACAAGGTTGCTTGCCTCTTATTGTTGCATCCTATTTCATATTTCATGAAGAATTCTTAAAGCTACAATGGGACTGGGTGTTCTGGCAATGAAAATTGATGTTTGCTGGATAGAATGGGAAAATCTTTCTCTAGCACTGGAGAAATTGGAGTAAACGTATCCCTTGTCTGCATGCCATCTGCAACACTCTGTACTCTGTACTGTACACTGCACAATGACAATTAAAGATTGAATTGAATTGGAAAAAAAACCCATTGTGAATGGCTTTGTGTATCTTTTTCACTTTGTTCACACTAGCTGCTGTGTGTTTGTTCATCAAGGACATTCTTTGGAATCACTTGAAAATGGTAAATCTCTTTCAGATGTTCACTTGAGGTATTCTGACTTAGTTAAAAGCAGAATGCTCTTAAAGCTAATTATTTTACACAGAGCCAGTATCTGCAGTTCCTTTCAACACACGCAGGCAGATAAGAGTTTGTTTAGGTATCATGTTTGGCACAGACATTGTGGGCTGAAGGGCCTCTTCCTGCGCCAAACTGATACCAAGACAAACTCTTATCTGCCTGAGTGTGTTGAAAGGAACTACAGATGCTGGTATATACCGAAGATAGACACAAAGTGCTGGAATACCTCGGCAGGTCAGGCAGCATCTGTGGAGCAAAAGGATGGCTGATATTTCATGTCTGAAGAAGGATCCGGACCCAAAACATCACCCATCTCTTTCTCCAGAGATGCTGCCTGACCTGCTGAGTTAATCCTCACTGTGTGTCTATATAAAGTTGTTTGCAGTACAGTTTAGCTCCCTTGTAATTTATAGTCTTGCAAAGATGGGTCATCTTGTTCAGCATGGGCAAGTTGGGCCAAAGAGCTTGTCTGTCTGTGTTATTTAGCAGGATAATTGTCTTTTCCGTCAAGTAGTTGAAGGCAATATCCCTGTCGATCTCCCTGTAAAGCCAGGGGAAGCTGTCACAAGGGATGTTAGTTATTTTTGCAGCTGATTCCACGCATAACTATTTATTTAAAAAAAATTAAAAACTGCTCCTTGGCAACCCTCGTGCTTGACTTGACACAACAAGCCGCAGCACATTTTTTCAAAGGTCAATTGCTGTGAAAGATTTTTCTTCTGGACACAATTTGCAATGTGTTTGGACAACTATGACACTTTGGTAGAAAGTCAAATAACATCAGTCCTGTTTGTTCCTGTCTTGGGGACATTCTGTAAATCGGTGTCCCGAGATGGACGTACTGTGCTGGAGTAATTCCTGGATCTGGCAACATTTCTGGAGAACATGAACAGGTGATGTTTCAGGTCGGAATCCTTCTTCAGACCTGACCTGAACTGTTGCCTATCCATTTTCTCCAGAGTTGCTGCCTGACCCGCTGAGTTGTTCCCACGCATTGTCTCTACCTTTGGTATAAACTGACATTTGCAGTTCCTGATTGTCACCTGCAGGTGTTTTATTTCTCTGTCCATTCATTTGCAGAACTTTTTCTCCTGATTTAATTTTTGTCATGGATTCCCATCTTTTTGTTTTAATGCCTTATCTTTGTCTCTCGATTATCTTTAAGGTGTTTTCCTTTCTTCCCAGATGTTCCTACTGGTGATTCCGACTCGCCATCTCTTCTCTGATGAAAGTCAGCATTCCAGCATTGACCTCTGACTATCCTGCTCCATTTTTCCGCCCCTGCCCCTTGTGTTTGCAAGATGTGGTGGTAAATGCCTTTTGTAGTTGTAAAGAAGAAGTGCATAAGATGAGGGGGAGATGATTAGAAAATATCTGGGTTAGAGGAAGATTAGGAGAGGAAATCTTGTGTGGAGCACTAACACTGATGTATCAATGCTCTCAATGAAGTGGCTCTCTTCTTCCATCTTTCACAGAGGCTTGTTCTTATCCATCTGTACACGAGTAGACTGATATACTTTTTCAAAATGTCCTTTATTTCATATTATCTAGTCGTATATTTGTCTGTCCCAGTCAGAATACCAGAAAGTGGAAATGGTACATAGTGGATGAATATACTGCTTTTGACAGGTTACCTGCAAACTTAATCATTGCCCAGCAACATTAGGAGATGGATGTAATGTACTTGGAACTTTTCCCAACCTTGCCGCAGTTGTGTTTATATTGGATTTGGATGAAGCCTGGAGGCAAGTGTTTGCATTCAAGTTAGTAGCCAAATAATGGTACCAAAAACCAGCTAAGTGTGTGAACTGTAGTTCAGATCTCGTGGGAGATTAAGTTAGCGTGAGAAAACCAAACACCATATTCGGCTACCTAAACCCTTGAGGTCAATCACAAATAAACGGCTAAGTTTATACTGACCTCCCACTCATCATTGACTGTACAATATTCCCTTTGTCTTTGAAGGTGGAAGACAAATATTTTAATACTTTGATCTTATCCAAAAAGGTTAACAATATTTGCTTTCTGTTAAATTCTGTGCAGTTCATTTAAAATCTCTACAAAATGGTCCAAGTGAAGCTGAAGAAGGTAGTCTCTGACCCGAGAGGATGGAAAGATTCTTTATTTTGGAATATTTTTTAAAATGGGGCTTTTTAATTAAAATCTTTATGGACGAAGATTTCTCCATTTAATTCTTTCTGATGAAAGGCCCCCACACTTTAAATGTTGACGCGCTGGAGTGTGGAGAAAGCAAGCCTAAGCCTAATTCCCTAAGACATTGAGGGAAGTTAGTGTAGAAATAGCAGGGGCTATGACAGAAATATTTCAGATGTCATTAGAAACGGGAATAGTGCCGGAGGATTGGCGTACTACTGCGCATGTTGTTCCATTGTTTAAAAAGGGTTCAAAGAATAAACCTAGCAATTATAGACCTGTTAGTTTGACGTCAGTGGTGGGCAAATTAATGGAAAGGATACTTAGAGATAATATATATAAGCATCTGGATAAACAGGGATTGGTCAAGAACAGTCAACATGGATTTGTGCCTGGAAGGTCATGTTTGACAAACCTTCTTGAATTTTTTGAAGAGGTTACTAGGGAAATTGATGAGGGTAAAGCAGTGGATGTTGTCTATATGGATTTCAGTAAGACCTTTGACAAGGTTCCCCATGGAAGGTTGGTTAAGAAGGTTCAATCTTTGGGTGTAAATGGCAGAGTAGCAAGATGGATTCAACAGTGGCTGAATGGGAGATGCCAGAGAGTAATGGTGGATGGCTGTTTGTCAGGTTGGAAGCCGGTGAGCAGTGGGGTGCCTCAGGGATCTGTGTTGGGTCCACTGTTGTTTGTCATGTACATCAATGATCTAGATGATGGGGTGGAAAATTGGATAAGTAAGTATGCAGATGATACTAAGATAGGGGGTGTTGTCGATTATGAAGTAGATTTTCAAAGTCTACAGAGAGATTTGGGCCATTTGGAAGAGTGGGCTGAAAGATGGCAGATGGAGTTTAATGCTGATAAGTGTGAGGTGCTACATCTTGGCAGGGCAAATCAAAATAGGACGTACATAGTAAATGGTAGGGAATTGAGGAATGCTGTGGAACAGAGGGATCTAGGAATAACTGTGCATAGTTCCCTGAAGGTGGAATCGCATGTAGATAGGGTGGTAAAGAAAGCTTTTGTTGTGCTGGCCTTTATAAATCAGAGCATTGAATATAGGAGTAGGGAAGTAATGTTAAAATGTACAAGGCATTGGTAAGACCAATTCTGGAGTATGGTGTACAATTTTGGTCGCCTAATTATAAGAAGGATGTCAACAAAATAGAGAGAGTACAGAGGAGATTTACTAGAATGTTGCCTGGGTTCCAGCAACTAAGTTACAGAGAAAGGTTGGACAAGTTAGGTCTTTATTCTTTGGAGCGCAGAAGGTTAAGGGGGGACTTGATTGAGGTCTTTAAAATGATGAAAGGGATAGACAGAGTTGACGTGGATAAGCTTTTCCCATTGAGGGTAGGAAAGATTCAAACAAGAGGGCATGACATGAGAATTAAGGGACAGAAGTTTAGGGGTAACAAGAGGGGGAACTTCTTTACTCAGAGAGTGGTGGCTGTGTGGAATGATCTTCCAGCAGAAGTGGTGGAGGCAGGATCGATTTTAACATTTAAAAGTAAAGTGGATAGGTATATGGACGGGAAGGGAATGGAGGGGTATGGTCTGAGTGCAGGTAGATGGGACTAGGGGAAAATAAATGGTCGGCATGGACTGGAAGGGCCGAGAAGGCCTGTTTCCGTGCTGTAATTGTCATATGGTTATATGGAAGAGGTATCTCAAATCTGCTCTGTCTTTCATTGAGATTGTGGCTGATTCGACCTTTTGTGTTGGTTCTGTTTCCTGCCTGCGCCTTTGATCTCTGCCAACTGCCCAAAGGTTCGCTAGTTTTGCCTGTGGATGTAGACTTGCCTCCTCAGCACTAATGGAAATGTCAAATTTTGTAGCGCTTTCCCCACCTCACAAGTGCAAAGATTGCTCATCTGAGACTGCGCTCTCATTCTCGACCCACTGACAAGGGAAACGTCCACTTCATATTTTTTTTACTGGGCTGGTAGATCTTGTTGTATGGATGTTTTTCAGACTGGAAGGCAAGAATGATGCTCCCTGAGAATTTGTACTGAGTCCAGATAAGTGGATTGATAGGATGGATGCAGAACTGATGATTCTCCTGTTGATGAGTAGAACTGAGATCAGAGTCTCAAAACAAGGATTCAGCTATTAAAGGCAGACGGAATTTATTTTGGATGTGCAATTCTCTATCAAAGAGGGCTTTGGGGGAGTCGATTGTGTATATTTGACAGGTTGATAGATTTTTGGATATTAAAGTAATTGAAGGGTAGCGTTCGTGAAGGAAAGTGGCATTGAGGTTAGATTAGCCATCATCTTGTTGAATAGCCTACTCTTATTAGTTCAGTTTATTTTTACTGTGTTCCACTATTTTCCCTGGTGCCCAGTGATGACTAGAAATTGGGCACATTGATTAATTCCAACATTTGCAGGTAATGCAAGTCCTGGAAGTGCAGAATCAGAGTAAAAGTCCTTCGAATACTGCAGCTCACCACACTTGGCCCACTATTGCCTGATGGTCCAGGTACCATGTAAGACGAGTATGACTATTCACAAAATCTAATGAGGGGGATCCAACAATTAACAAGTTCGAGACAGTAGGTCATAATTGAGATTTTGTTCATTTAAGAAAAAACAAGTTGAGGAAGATTTATCCAAGTCCTGCGCAGTTATTTCCTCAAAATGGAATGATTTGTTCAATGGAATGCTGTTATGTCGACAAAGATTGCAGAACCAGCTTTCAGAGATGGAAATCGGTATGAAACTTGGTGTGGTAAGCATGCAATTCCCGATGATGGAAACCTGTGTAAACTTGTAAAATATATTAACCTGTTTTTATTCATTTTGGGTTGCATTTTCTGGTTTCCTTGTCCATCTGAATTCCCTGTCCCTCCAATTTATTTTAAGTTTAATATAAAACACCAGATATTTTATAGCTGCTTTAATATTTACGAATTGCAAGTGTAAAAGCTCTTTTGAATTAATATTAAAAACGTAAAAAGGTGGATTTACGTTGCAATTTATTTTTAGGTTTCTCTTCTGTTCCAGCAAATTACACATTCTGTTCTGTTTATGTCACATTTGTGGCAGCGGGGTTGGGGTGTGTTACCGTAGCAATTGAGAGACAGATGTGGTCAGCGGAGGTTCCTCCAATGCGATTTCTCACGGTTAATATTTTTGACTTCTCACGGTTAATATTTTTGACTTCTCACGGTTAATATTTTTGACTTCTCACATGCTTCAAATCGCCAATAAGAAGTAAAGTGGTAGAGATGAGAGTTGGCCAAATGTTGTAATTTCCTTTTATAACCTTGATCTAAGCCAACGGATGGGGCTCCTCTGTACAGGCGACTTTTAATTGTGGTTAAGTGGCTGCATCAGTATCCAGAGAACTAGAATATTGTTTTGAAGACGTGAACTTGCACTCCACCACAATTGTCTGCAACTTGGTTTTACATCATTAAATCATGAAACCTCTGACTATTCAGCCCCCAGCTCTGATCCTCTTGCAGCCATGTCTTTGTAATTCCCACAACATCATACTTACCAATTTCTAACTGGACCTCAAACTCATCCACTTTGTACCATCGAGGGCATGTTATATCTTTTTTTTCCCTTTATTCCTAGTCTGGGAACATTTTGGGGGGGGACATCAAATTTGGCTGGGTGTGTGACAGGCCCTTTGGCCCAACTAGTTGGCGCCAGTCAGCGATCACACCTACACTAGTTCTATCCGAAACACTGGGGCCATTTAACCTACAGACCTGTACGTCTTTGGAATGTGGGTGGAAACCGAAACATCCTTGGGGGAAAAAAACCATGCGCTCACAGGGAGAACGTACAAGCACCATACAGACAGTGTCCATAGTCAGGAACGAACCCGTGTTCAGGCAGAAACTCCACTGCTGCGCCACTGTGCCGTCATTTGGCACAACTGGCGTAAATCAGCTTGGATTGGGAGTTGAAGCAGAGGAAGGATATGTGGGAAATTCGCCAGCTTCCATTGGATTAAGCTGGGAATGAGAATGGGGTAGATTTCTAGTGAGAATGGGATTAGATTCGTTGTCAGCACAGAGGAAATGCTGTCTGATCACCTGAGGACGTATTGAAGATTGTCTTTGTCTGATGATCCCTACCAAAGATCCTATAGCGAGCAAGATAGATCACTCGACGAAAAAGACGTAGTACCGTCATGGGCAGATTCATGGGTAATTTTCGGCCCCATTTCCGCAACCGGCTTCCGTCTCCGCACCAAAGATCCCATAGGATAATAGTGCAGAGACGGAAGCCGGTTACGGAAACACCCTCGTAAAAATAAAAGTTATTTAGTAAAAATCTTCTCATTTTCAGAATTTTAATTTATTAACACAAACTGTTCCCCCGCAACGTTGATTACACTGCGGGTCGGGTTACGGAAATGGATGAAAAATAAAGGCACACGCTCCGTTGCGTACTACACGTCAGCCCATTGCATTTAGCAGGAGTGATCTATTTTGCTCTGCTGTAGGATCTTTGATCCCTACCTCAGCGTGATTTACTGACTTCAGCAAAATCATTTGCTATCTTTCACACTTGTGCTTAATTAAGCATGATTGTTCCTAATGTATAGTATGAATGTTATTGAACTGTATGCAAAAAAATAATTTCACTTACTTGGATATAAGTGACAATAAAGTACCCTGGGTGGGATGACATTTCAAGATGCAAGATACATTTGGGTGCTGGGATTTAGGGATGGGGGCAGGTGGGGATGTTGGTTGGTGGTTTTATAGTTGTTTATGGGAGGAGGGGGGGGGGTGTTGGTGGTGTTGGAGTTATTTATTACTTTGGTGCTAGTTGCTCCATGTCCCCATGCCATCCTCTGGTTTATGAATCCTCATTAGCCATGTTCACTTGTGCCTTTCCCCAAGCTTCACAGGGAAAATAAGTCTCTTCAGAGTCATTGTAATGGAGCGTGAGACTCGAATGGAACCAGTGTTTTTGTTAACAAATGCAGCCTGTGGCAAGAGGGCTGTCGTCAGCTGGAGTATTTAAATGTATTTAAGTGCCTTTTAAGAGTTAAATTGAGACAATAAATAATTAGCCGGTTAATGGTTGAAGTTAAAATTGAAGCCTGCCTTCCCCCCCCTGGCATGATGTCATTGGTGACCAAAATAATACTGAGTAGGTTGTACTTGGAATGCAAGACTGCTTTAATTGTGCATGATGTCTATGCACCCACACACACATACAAAGTATGTTAATTTAGCAACCTTTTTAAGTTGTGTAGACTATGACTCATGGAATGCTGTTTGTATGTCGAGAAACCTTTCTTGTTTTGAATTTGTAGTTAGTCGTGGAGAAACCCGAGACTTCTTCGTCTGTGGAGGGTTTCTGAAGATTACCTCTATTTAATGCACGTTTTAACTTTTTATAATGTTGTAGTCAGTCCTGGAATTTATAAATATTCCCAAGGCTCAGGATCGTGACACTGGGAACAGGAATAGCGAGGGATGTGGTAGAAATCTTTGACAATTGGCCGACTGTTGCTGTGGGTTTTGAACCGGTAATCATATCATCGGACACCTTTTTATTGATTTAACATGTTGCTGGATAAACTGGTTCATTATCACCATCAAAGGTTTTGAAGTGAGTTTTCTCATCTCCAGTCACAGACTCGTTTAATATTAGAAAGAATAAGCACTGTTCTGTTTCTTTATCCACTGCTTTTGTCTCCATTCTGCCATTTCAGTCCTATCACTGAGTAAGAGCATTCTCCAGGTTAACACTGCCATGCCTAAAGCCAGCTGTTTGCCTTCCCATTTGGAGATCCGAGTTCTTGGGCTTCCATCTTGTGCTGAGTCTTGGTTCTCTGCAGAATTATAAAAGACCAGTATAGAGTGAATGTGGAGAGGATGTTTCCACTAGTGGGAGACTTTAGGACCAGAGGCCATAGGCTCAGAATAAAAGAGACATACCTTTTAAGAAAGGAGATAAGAATGAATTTCTTTAGAGGGTGGTGAATCTGTGGAATTCATTGCCACAGACGGCTGTGGAGACCAAGTCAATGGATTTTTTTTTTAAGGCGGAGGTGACAGATTCTTGATTAGTATGGGCGTCGGGAGTTATGAGGAGAAGGCAGGAAAATGGGGTTGAGAGGGAAAGATAGATCAACCATTGATTAAATGGCAGAGTAGACTTGATGTGCGGATAGGTGCAGGAGGAGGCCATTCGGCCCTACGACTGCCATTCAATGTGATCATGGCTGATCATCCCCAATCAGGAACCCGTTCCTGCCTTCTCCCCATCTCCCCACCCTCTGAGGCAGAGAGTTCCACAGACTCACTTCCTCGTCTCTGTTTCCTCGTCTCTGTTCTAAATGGCTTACTCCTTATTCTTAAACTGTGGCCCCTGGTTCTGGACTCCCCCAACATTGGGGACATGTTTCCTGCCTCCAGCATGTCTAAACTCTTAGTAATCTTATATGTTTCAATGGGAATACCCTCTCATCCCTCTAAACTCCAGAGTATACAAGCCCAGCCGTTCCATTCTCCCAGCATATGACAGCCCCGCCATCCCAGGAATTAACCTTGTAAACCTACGCTGCACTCCCTCAATAGTTCTGCTCCTAGAACCTATGAACTCTAAACTTTCATTCTTCTCCATCTCATTTCCTGTCCCTTTCTAAGATCACCTGTTGTCACCTCCACAGCATTAGACTGTCGTGATTCCATGCCCCATCTCACTAATACCTTTGTTAGCATCCTGAGCTCTCCCTGCGGTCTCTCAACAACCACTCGGTGAACTACAACTGTGCATTCTTTCTCTAAGCAGGCCTCCATCCCTGACTTTTCCTCTTGCTATTAATTTGTTGAATTCATGGTCATTTACAGATTAATTCTTGGTATTTCATTCTCTCACCTTCAGTAGAACATGGGCATGCTTTCTGCCTTCCTGTATCTGGTGGCTTTGGAATATGCACCACCATCCAGACCCTCCCTTATATAGGGCCCTACAAACTGGAGCGCCCTCCTTGAACATCTGTTTATAAACCACCTTGTGGCCCCTAGCCCTTGGATCATGCTTCCATGTGCTTTTTTAGGGCACAGTCATTGAATGGGTGCTGCAGAGTAGAAGGTGGCCAAGTGGAGTCCATTCTGGTTCAATGTAAGAGTAATCTAGCCCACTCCACTCCATGGCTGTTTTACTCTGTGAACTTCATGTGAGCAAGGAATTTTATGACTGATGTACAGAACCATAAACTACTGTGAATCTCAGATTCATTGTCACCACCAATTAAGGTACAGTGATATTTGAGTTACCATGCAGCCATACAATTAAAAGAACACAACACAATTAAAAGAACGATAGAACTTAACACAAACATCCACAACGGTGATCACTGTGATGGAAGGCAATAAAGTGTCAGTTTTGTCATTTTGTACGCTGGTGTTTGTGGGCCTTGACCTTCCCAGTCGCCCAATGTACAAGCCCTCTCGTCGGGATGATCGAAACTCCGACGTCGGGATGGATGGACCACACTCTGTGGGCTTGGAGTACCAGAATCGGCCACTTTCTTACTGGAGACCGCTGCTTCTCAATGTTATAGGCCTCAGGCAGGCCAGCAGTCGGAACTCTTCTCCGGCGATCCCCGGCAAGGGATCCCTGGCTCCGGGATGGTAAAGTCCGCTCCATGGCTGCTGCTAGAAGCTCCGCAGACCGCGGCTTCACGATGTTAATGTCAGCAGGCCGGCGGTCGGATCCGCGATATTAAAGCCCGTGCCGCGCCTGCTGCTGAAGCTCTTGGCTGGCTCCGGGAAAAGCCGCACCAATCCAACTTGTTAGGCCGCGAAGGAGAGAGAAAATGCGACTAGGAGAACAGTCGCATCTCTGCCTGAGGTAAGTGGCTGGAAAAGGTTTCCCCTATTTTCCTCACCCCCCCCCCCCTACATAGAAACATACAGAGAAACATTAACACATACATGTAGACACACACTAAAAAAAAACCCAAAAAGTCGAAATCTGAATAGAGATGTAGGAATCTTCAGCAAAAGACAAAAGACAAACTGCTGAAGGGACTCGGTGGGTCAGGCAGCGTCTGTGGAGGGCAATGAACAGGCGACCATTTTTCGGTTGCGGCCCTTCCTCTCAACCTAGAACTATTCCCATCACAGAGGCTGGTCTGTAGTTGTTGGGTTTGTCCATTCTTTTTTTAACAGTGTGTAAAGTGTGTACATTTCCAGTCCTTGGATACCAGCAGATGGATGAGCAGCACTTGAGAATTATGGCAAGGGGTGTGGCCATTTTATTTCTTCCCCCAGCACCGTAAGATGTATTACAACTGGACTGGCTTGTTTATCTGGCCTGTAGTAGACTTGATGGGCCAAATGGCCTTGTTCTGATCCTAGAATTTATGAACAGAACTCCTCTAGATCTCATTTCCTATCCCTTTCTGAGATCACCTGTTGTCACCTGCACAGCATCCAGACTGGCTGGCAGTTCCTCTATCTTTACCCAATCCACAATCTCGATAACATCTTCCACTGCAAAGGCTTCAGTACCATCTCCTTCCTTGATGAAAGCTGAGGTTAAGCATCATTTGGTACCTCAGCCATGGGGTTAATTCTTAAGTTTAATGCTTGGTCTCTTGCTGGCCTTTTTTTGTTCACGTGCTTGTATAGGTCCTCCCCAAATTCTGTCAGGTTACAGTCATGAAAAACTGTTCGTAACCCAAACAGTTTGCAAGTTGGAAATTAATGAATGATACTTCATTGTCACATGTGCCTAGGTACAGTAAAAATCTTTGTTTTGCATACCATACACCAGATATGCAAAGAGTCGCCACATATAAGGTACCGACAAAGTTACATTAGTATTCACCTGTCATTTTCACACCTTGCGTTCTCTTTGTACGCTTCCATATCTCCAGTTTCCCTCTCCCCGACTATCTGAAGAAGGGTCTCGACCCAAAATGTCACCCATTTCTTCTCTCCAGAGATTGCTGCCTGTCCCGCTGAGTTACACCAGCATTTTGTGTCTATTGTCATTATAGTCCCAATTGGTCCCTCTTTGTTCTCGGCGGTCCCCTCGCGCAGAATCCCAAATCGACGCAAATCGAGTTCCCGCACAGCAGAAGGTACCTGCAGAGATGGGTTGTCCCAGAGTAATAGATAACCAGGAGATTTTATTGCAGATGATATTTTAAATGTTACTACCAGTTCAACATAAAAGACACAGCTTCAGGCCTGGATTGTACGTTTTTAGAAGGGATTCACTAAATGGATATTGACATGTTCACTAGAATGTCTTTTACCTGTGGGATCAGTGTGCAAAATTCCAGCTAGTGCCAAGAACTGTTGCTTATGGTCCCCCAGCAATCCGCAAATCCATCCTGCCAGTCTCCCAGATGCTCGTTTGTATGATCGGGCTGTGCATGGTCAAGCATTTGTAAACTGGGGACAACCTGTAGAACATTTTTGGATTTCATTTTACTGCCAGTGTTTTGTTTCATACAAATGTTTTTTTTTTCAACTTCACCACTGAAATTTCTGTAATCAATTTGTGTTAACAACTGGAGATCTTCTGTTCCAGTTTTTAACAGGATCTTTTTGGTCACCCTTGACATTCTTGCTTTCATTTCCCTATCGTTCTCTCTCATTAGCAGCTGAAGCATTTCCACTTTTTAAAATCCTTTAATTATTTAATAACTTGTTGAACTGTCAAGTTTGATTCCAATATTAGTTTAGTTTATTATCGTCACATGCACTGAGATACAGTGAAAAGCTTAGTTTTTAATTGCGTTCTGTCCAGCCAGTGAAAACACTATACATGATTACAGATCAAGCTGTCCACAATGTACAGATACAGGATAAAGGGTATATTGTTTTATTGAGATTAGGAAGAGGATAGTTGGGGTAAGAAATGCTGCTGTTGAAATAAAGATTTAAAAGAGTGGAATGATTGAGGAGTAGAAACAATGAACTGCTGATGCGGGTTTACACAAAAGGACACAAAGCGCTGGAGTAACTCAGCTCGTCTGGCAGCATCGTTGGAGAACACGAATAGGTGATGTTTTGGGTTGGGGCCCCTTCTCAGACTTTCTTTTGATTCCAAGAGAATCTTGCTAGATCTGTTCTTGTCACTTTGAAGTTGGCCCATCTTGTATTGACTGCTCTTACCTTTTGTAGATTCCTATCCTTTTCATGGTCTTAAACCATTAGTGATATTGTCATTGTCATATCCTAGATGCACCCCCCTTCAGTTGCTGTTCTGCTTGGCCTGGATTATTGGTCCTGCAGACTTAAACCCCTGGCTCAAGGTGCGAGTTGGCCCACGAGTGACCCCGAGTTTTCACTCGTGGTGATCACGTACAATCAACGTAGCGGGAACGTCGGAACTCGCGCGAGCAACGTATCGACTCGTGGCGCTAACGGCAGGTACCTGTGAAACTTGTTAACTCGTGAAAAAAATCAAACATGTTTGATTTTTTCCACGAGTCAAATTTACTATTCAAGTTAAAAATGGAAAGATTTAAACTCGTTGTAATAACGTAGTGGCTCGTGCGTTTACTTTAGTGACTCGTGAGTCTACCGTGGGAACTCTTTAATCTGTTCGTTCGCTCGAGTAAAGACTGAACCAAAGATAGACACAAAATGCTGGAGTAACTCAGCGGACCAGGCAGCATCGCTGGAGAGAAGGAATGGAGTCGAGACCCTTCTTCAGACTTACCCGAAACGCCACCCATTCCTTCTCTCCAGAGATGCGGCCTGTCCCGCCGAGTTACTCCAGCATTTTGTGTCTATTTATACTTTAGTTTCGGATATGATCAAGTGTAAGAAACGCAAACCAGACTACCTTCACATTAGAGAATCCTACCGTTCTAGGATAAAAATCCACACACCCTAGTTACATCCAATATTAAATTGCATGAATATCATGCATTTGTATGCATCTATGAGCTCAACATTTAAAGGGCTGCCCTTTAAATGAAAAGAATGCCAATCATAGAGATTGTGTTAAACCACTGTACAATATTTTAAAATATTTATAACCTGTATCTATTTACTTGGGTGACAAAATAAACGCATCAAAACCTAAAAGCGAAAAAGAGAAAATAAATAGGTCCGATATTTGCTTAAAATCATCTCCTAGATTTTAGAAATTATGCCAAAGCCCGGCTTTACCATTCAAAACTGCAGCATTTCAAATTATCTAATATATAAAAATACATTGAGAATCAATGATTCATAATGGAATGACTCCGCTCTTCAGTAGAAACAATTAATTTCCTCTGGGTTTTTTTTAACAGACATATTCTCTTTTTAAACGAGAATTAGTTTAGTTATTTTTGTTTGGAGCTTCTCCCGCCACTTTATTTCTCAATATCATCCTCGCTCCTCCGTCGAGAAAATCTCCACTGAACGCACCGGTTCTGATGGAGGAATTAAATAACATATATAGTGGATATGTCAACATCTTTTTGATCTTAGGGTTAGGTGGGGTGGTTTAGTCCTTCATGTCCGGACACACAGATCTGCTTCAGCTGATGTGAAGAAGGGTCTCGACCCGAAAAGTCACCCATTCCTTCTCTCCAGAGATGCTGCCTGTCCCACTGAGTTACTCAAGCATTTTGTGTCTATCTCAGCAGGGCACAGTCCCGCGGTTAACACCACACTCCAGACCTATCTAACCCCTTATTTGTGAAAGTTCCATACATATTTATCGATACTTTTTCCGGCAGTGTGCCCAGGCTACGGACACCACACTGAGCCCAAACTAAAACAATCCCAGTACTTATTAGTGTGTATGGTTTGACCGAGGACACGTGCAATTTGGCCGAGGCACTTCACTGTCCGTGTGTAGGAAGGAACTGCAGATGCTGGTTTACACCGACGATAGACACAAACATTCTGGAGTAACTCAGCGGGACAGGCAGCGCCTCTGGAGAGAAGGAATGGGTGATGTTTCGGGTCGGGACCCTTCTTCAGACTCCCCGCTCATTCTTCCCTCGTCGATGTGAACTTGTGGGGGTGCGAGGAATCGGGCGTTGCTGGGTAAGGGGAAGAGAGGTTTTACTGCTGAATTATGCGCAAAAGAAGCATGAAGTGGGGGTAAGGTCTGTTTAAACTATCGCGTGTTCCCCCCCCCCCGCCCCCACCCCCCCCCCCGTGTTGGGAGAGAAAGGGGAGAGAGTTGTGCAAACAAACCACGGGAGACTGCATCTTTGGAGGGAAATCATAAAATGTACACGGATGTTTCGGGCCGGGACCCTAAAGGTTGACTACCCGTTTCCCAGATGCTGCCAGGCCGTTGGCTTCTTCCTGCAGTTTGCTTTTGTCCCAGACTCCAGCATCTGCAATCTCCTTGGCCTCCAAAGGGAAAGGTTGCTCGTGAAGTGAAGGTCAATATTGACCCATGCTTACTGCGAAATCAAAACTGCAGTGCTTATGTATTTAGTTAAACCTGCACCTTAAACAGCTTCAAACTCTTCTTCCGTGGTTGGTGCCGACGGAATTGAAACGATTTTCCAAAGCACTCGGTTTGTGCTTCAGATTTAGTCATAACTTCCTCAATTGTATGAACAAAATGATCATTGAGCCCTCAAACTGCTCCTTCATCTCGACCAGTTCGCTCTTCACCTCTTCACCTCTTCTGACCTCCCACCGAGTCTAGGCCCACTCCTCTACCCCTTCCTCTCATTCCTTCTCCTCAACCGCCAACGCCATTCCCAGCCCCCCTCTCACTCCTCCCCACCCATAGTCCTTGCCTTCTCCCAATTCCACCATCCCTCTTCTCCCCCCCCCCCCCCCCCCCCCCCAACCTGTCCTCGCCTGAACTGCTGAAGATAACCGAGTGCTTTAAATGCGAATCCCGGACTGCAGCAACAACACACGCCCTGAGCGGGAGAGGAACTTGGTAACTCAAGAGCAAACAGGAGGGGAACTTGGTAACTCTGGAGACGAACTTGGAACATCGCAGAAATTACAAGAAAACGGCAAACTTACCATACCCGTGGGAACTCGGTTCAAACACTTAAACATCAACTTGGAATCTCGTACACAATCACGAGTCTGTCACTCGGGGACACTCGTGGGTCAACTCGCACCGTGAGACCGGGCCTTTAACGTTTCTTGGTCGAAATTTGGCTTCTTGGCAAAACAGAATGTGTTTAAATATTTTGTCGATGATTTGATATTAGCATGCAGTTTTCTGTGAGGCATTATTGTATTGTCATGAGACCACATTTGATAAATTTAAACTTATTTTCTTTTCTACTTTTAGAACAATTTGTGTGTTTTGTGTCATGTTTTCCTCTATAACAATAGGTGTTTTGTTGGGTGTGAAGTGCACTTGTGATATCCTGAGATTATGAAAGATGTCATCATAAGCATATTTCATATAAAAGATTTAGTTGAGACTAAATTGAAGATTATATGGGGATTTGTGTATCATATTCTTAACGCAACACTTCCTCTTATTGTAAAACTGTTTCTGAAAATAATCCATGGCAACACTGACTGGATGATTCACTGGATGGGACTTCATAAGTACATAAATTGTAGGAGCAGGATTAGGCCATTCGGCCCATCAAGTCTTCTTTGCTGTCTAATTATAGCTGATCTATCTTTTCCTCTCAGCCCTATAGGCTGGCATAGACAAATTGGGACTAAAGTTGAAGGGGAAGTGAGTGCAGGAAAAGTTACAAATGACTCGAATTAATGGGAAGGAAAGTTCGAGAAAGGATAAGAGAGTAAGGTCAGGGCCAATTGCGAGCGGTGCACGAGGGGAGGTGAAAGTGTTGGATATGAATGCGCAAAGTATAAGAAATAAAGTGGATGAGCTTGAGGTTCAGTTAGAAATTGGCAAGTATAATGTTGTGGGAATTACAGAGACATGGCTGCAAGAGGGCCTGGGCTGGGAACTGAATATTCAAGGGTATATTCAATTGGCATGTATTAAAGGTAATGCTACGGTTGTTGTGGGAGATTTCAACATGCAGGTAGACTGGGAAAAATCAGGTTGGTACTGGACCCCAAGAAAGGGAGTTTGTGTTGTGCCTCCGTGATGGATTCTTAGAGCAGCTTGTATTGCAGCGTACCAGGGAGAAGGCAATTCTGGATTTAGTGTTATGTAATGAACCAGATTTAATAAAGTAAATTGAGGTTAATGAGCCATTAGGAGGTAGTGACCATAATATGGTCAAGTTTAATCTACCATTGGGTCAATTGGGTCAATTGGAGGTGTCAGTGTTACAGTATAAAGGGGACTATGGAGCCATGTGGGAGGAGCTGCCCAAGTTGACTGGAAAGATACCCTGGCAGTTCCTGATGTTGGGGGAGTCCAGAACCATGGGCCACAGTTTATGAATAAGGGGTAAGCCATTTAGAACAGAGATGAGGAAACACGTTTTTGAGTTGTGAGTCTGTGGAATTCTCTGCTTCAGAGGGAGCTAGATAGGGCTTTCGAGGTAGAGCTACATGGGGCTCTTAAAGATAGCGGAATCGGGGGATACGGGGAGAAGGCAGGAACGGGGTACTGATTGGGGATGATCAGCCATGATCACATTGAATGGCGGGCTGGCTCGAAGGGCCGAATGGCCTACTCCTGCACCTATTGTCTATTCTCCTGCTTTCTCCCTGTAAACCCTGACACGCGTGCTGATCAAGAACCTATCAATCTCCACCTTAAAAGTATCCATTGACTTGGCCTCCACCATGTGTGGAAATCCCGGGTGGGACAGGAGAGGCACGTGTTCCCCCAAGTTTTCAGAGTAGGGGACAATCTTTCCTCTCTCCCCCCCCCCCCCCCCCCCCCCCCGATGTTTCGTAATCCGGATTTTGAAATTCGGTGAAAAAAGAATCTATAATAAAATCTCCGCGAGACAGTGGTGGTGGAGCTGATGATCGAGGGCACCAATTGGACGTGAGACGTCGGTCAGCAGGCAGTGGGGGGGGGGGGGGGGGGGGAGACATGATGATTCAGCGCGATGATTGGAGGAGGGTGGTGTCGGTCAGAGGCAGAAGTAGGGGGGTGGAACTGAGGATAGAGCGCCGTGATTGGAGGAGGGAGATGTCCTGGTGGAGCAAAGATTATAGTGCAGAGCTTGAATCGGCCCGTTCGCGGAGCTTTTCAACGCCCCGCCTGACGCAGCTTAAAACCAGCCGTGGTATCTTCCACCGCCCCGCGGTCAAATTGCTGCGTCAAGGTGAACGAGGCTCCCGATATTGAAGCCCTGGCGGTTGATGGAAAATCCTGTGGCCGGTGTTAAGCCACGCCGGGCGATGAAAGGTCCCGCGAACAGACAGATTCAAGCCCCACGATTCGGGGCGGACGAAGCTGCTGTTGCTGGAGTTTGGAGTCGGTCACCAACCAGGTCAGCTCTCGATGTTATCGTCCACAGGACCCATGGCTGAAACCTCGTGGGTGTGCGTGCGGCCACCAAGAAATTCCCCCCCGCCCCATGTTTTCATAGTGATTTCCGCCTCCACTGCCTTCTGTTGCAATGAATTCCACAGATTCACCAAACTCTGGCTAAATAAATTAGTCAATTTCTCGCCGCAAACGCTCTATCCAGTCCTTTCACTATTTGGTAAGCTTCAGTGAGGTCGTTCCCCCCCCCTCATCCTGCTAAGCACTAGTAAGTACTGGCCCTATGCTGTTAAACGCTCATCAGAAGACTTGTTCCTCTTTGTCTGCTTGTTGCTATTCTTAGCTTGAGATAGTATTCCAGATCATTCCACATATTCGCAACTCACTGGGTGAATTTTTTTTTTCTTTCTCTTCTGAGTTCTAAATGACCTACCTTTTATTCTTATCCAGTGACTGTTAAAACGTGATAATTCTTGGGTTAATCTGTTCTAGGGGCAATTCGGGGCCCCATCCCTTCGTGGGGCTGTTCATCAACGTTTCAGTGGCCTTGCTTCTGTAATGAACTCTCTGTAGCAAGAAAGATAGCTATCACAATGTTGCTGCTCCCCGCATTGTTACGGGCTCATCATGATGTCAGACTCAAGTGCGACTTCCTCTGATTTGTGCCTGGTTTTAGTTACTTAGATCAGCATTTCCTTTTTGGTTGACTGCTAGATTGTGATGATTTTGCCTTTGGTGAAGGAAGGGCAAAGGTAGGGAGTTGGGAGAAGGTCCCCCATAAAATCTATACAATGTCAGCAGTTTCACCATTGGCAATTTTTGGCACATTGATAAGTTGTGATTCTTTGTTTTCATTCTTCCAGTGCACAGCTCCTCCATATTGGTCAATATTGAATGCACGGTGGCAGATACGATAATGGCATTTAAGAGGTTTTTAGATGGGGACATGGACATGGATCATGTGTAGGCAGAGGAGATAAGTTTAACCTGGCATCATGTTTGGCATGGACATTGTGAGCCGAAGGGCCTGTTCCTGTGCTGTACTGATCTACGTTTTATGTTATCAACCCACCTTGATAGACACACAAAGCTGGAGTAACTCAGCGGGCCAGGCAACATCTCTGGGGGAAAAGGAATTGGTGATGTGTTGGGTTGAGACCCTTCTTCAGACTGACCCAAAACGTCACCCATTCTTTTTCCCCCATGTGATGTTGCCTGACCCACTGAGTTACTCCAGCTTTTTGTGTCTATCTTCAGTGTAAAATATGACACAATTGAGATGGTGGCACTGCTGTGGTCAATGTCCAAGTGTACAATACACTAATGGCTATCAATATTTTTGATCTGTAGAAGTACATCCAGAGTACCTCTATCAACTGTGATCAAAGGTATAGGCTGTTAGTTTTGCTGTACTTTGCATCTATTATTAATATATAATACAATTACATACATAATTTGCAGAAAGCTACAGTGGCTTGCAAAAGTTTTCATACCCCTTGAACTTTTCCCCATTTTGTCACGTTACAACCACAAACGTAAATGTATTTTATTGGGATTTTATAACAGATCGACCCTGTGTCGCAAAAGCTCTGACATGAAATTTGTGACTTTCTGAAAATCTTATGAAGAATCTTTTGAAGAACTTTTTTCTTCCAAACTAGTTAAGCTTTCCTAACTTTATCACTGGTGAATCAAGTGATTTGGAGATGGGCAGTTTGGTCAGAGTTTGTCTGCGGCAGCGGCGCTTTGCTTTCCTTTCTTTCTTCTCTCTTTCTCTCTGCGGGTTAGTGGTTGAGCTGCCGTGATTGCTGTTTGGGGATCTGTACGGGGATGTACCAGTTGCTGCAGGCATCTCGTATCAAGTGGGAAGGGGGCATCACCATGTATCTTCTCTCCACCTCTCCCCTCATCCACCCCTGCCGCTGAGCTGCAACAATCGTGTTGGGGTGGGTGGGGGCGGGAGAGATGTATCTAGTGTTGAGCAGAGCATGGAGCGCTGAGAAGACTCGCTCACCGACACAGTGAGGCTGGCTGGCACCACCTCTCCCACGCTATTTTGGTTTGTTTCTGACACAAAAAATTGGGTTACAAACTGGGGTTGCAAAGCACCAGCTAGATGTGGTTTGCCCTGTTTTCTTCTTCTCCTCCTTCTTCTTCTTCTTCTTCTTCTTCTTCTTCTTGCGAATGAAACATAAACCAAAGGAATAGTTAGATCTCAAGCCGGGTATTGAGCAGCCAGGTTGTTGTCTCTGCGTCAATGTCTGCCAGGTCCTGAGCTCCATTTGGTGGGTGGTAGAGCGGCCACCCAGAGATGACATGGTTGGCTGTCTGTTGTTCTGCACCGCATTCTCAGGCTGGGCTCTGGCGAAGTCCCCATCTCCACATGCTGTTCTCTGTTCTCTGCTAACTGCATATCTGGGAATATTGACGAACATCCTGATTTGTTTTACACAGCTTAGATCGAAGGGGGATAATAAACCAAGCAATAGAACTTGAAAGAGAAGTGGCAACATCCAGACTTTTTCATTAGTCTGGAAGATTAGTCTTTCAATGTCTCTTATGAAGCTTCTGATTCCCTGAATGGTGGATTGAGAAAGATTTAAGCGTATATTCACTCTTGGGTTGCCCAGAAGAAAAGATTTAGTTGGTATTTGTTTGCTTGAAGCCTGGAGCAGCTTTATCATCCCTTGAGATTGTGTGTGAAGGCATCTTCTCCAGAAAGAGAGCCTTCAGCTCCATATCAAAGGTTTCAAAGGTCTTTTATTGTCACGTCCACCAATTAAGGTACAGTGATATGTGAATTACCATACAGCCAGACTAAAAAAGAAACAAAACACACAACTACATAAAAGTTAACATAAACATCCACCACATTCCTCACTGTGATGGAAGGCAATAAAGTCTAATCTTCCCTCATTTTTCTACCAGCGTTGGGGCGGTCGAAGCTCCTGCGGCTTGGAGTTCCTGAAGTCGGTCTCTGACCGCGAGCTCTACGATGTTAGTCCAAAGGCACCCGAGGTAGAGCTCAGAGATTGATCCCAAGAAGATAAGAAGCCAAGAGTTTTTTATTGTCATAATGCAATAAAAATGAACTACAGATGCTTGTTTATACCAACGAGAGACACAGAATGCTGGAGTAACTCAGTGGGTCAGGAAGCATCTCTGGAGAAAATGGATAGGTGATCCAATCTGAAGAAGGTTCCCCACCCAAAACGTCATTGATCCATTGTCTCCCGAGATGCTGCCTGGACCGGCTGAGTTACTCCAGCATTCTGTGTCTAACTTTTGTGTTTTATTTTCATATGTACCGAAATGGAACAATGAAATTCTTACTTGCAGCAAAGCAGCAGCAGCCGCAGCACAACAGATTTGTAAACTCTGTAGTCAATAGATAATACAATAAGCAAACAAGAAAAGGTGCAATAGAAAAAAACAATGTAGTGCAAAAGCCGAAAGATCTAGTGCAACCAAGACAGTTCGTAGTTTGGTTGGAGTTCAATAGTCTGATAGTTGCAGGGAAGAAGCTGTTCCAAAACTTTCTTAAATATTAAGCATTTAGGAGAGTTGCAATGTTCCACAAAATATTATTTTCTGTTTCTTTGGCAATTTTTTTTTTTCTGCATTCAGGATATTGGCAAGTTGTTTCCCCCACAAGCTGACTTATAGTGCAGATTTGCATGCTCTTTGCCAGCAACCACCCACACACCAGTTCTATCCAACATACAGGTGGACAATTTACAGAAGCCAACTGACCTACAAGCCTATACGTCTATGAAATGTAGAGGAAACCAGCGCACCTGGAGAAAACCCACACAGTCACAGGGAGAACATACAAACTCTGTGCAGAGTACAGATGGAACCCGTGGTTGGGATCGAATCCAGGTCTCGCGCTGTAAAGCAGCAACTCTACTGGCCTGCCACTGTTGGAGTTCATCGTTCATAACTGCCCTAAAGCTGTAGGTAGCTGTTGAAAATGTATGTTTCTGGTCTATAGAGAAACCAACTTACTGACAGTACTCGGGAACAGGACCCTTGTGTAAATCAGGGTCTGCCTGTACTGTACTCAACAGATAAAAAGATGAAATGTGCTTCATATCTTCCTGCCATGTCTCTGGTAGATCCTATTGTTCCAGTCTCTATTGTGGTTGTATTGTTTCTGTCTGTTTTTAAAAGTGGTCCTAAGGGCTGTGTGTCAACCTGATGCAGCTGGTAACCTAATGAAAAGCGATCCCATGCACCATAGCTGCACCCCTGATTTCAGTTGCTGTTTATTACTTAATATTACGAAAGTCAAACCAGCCACTCTTACAATATTAATAAAGGATGCAACTGAAATGGGTTGAAGGCTGGCACTTATTTATTATTGATGGTTCCTATTGGCTACCATTAGCAATTTTTTTTTTCCCTCTCGTGAGCTTGCAGAAATAATGAATGGAGCAGAGACAAAATCCTACTGGTACCCTTTTTATATTCAATATTTTCATGGTCATTTGAAGAGAAGAGGATGTCATTGCATTGTCAGTAACTATATAATGATCCTCGTGCCTCTTTCTACTAAGACTCTTGTGGGCAAACCTGCCAGTTTTAGAAAACTGGTTGACTTTTTTTTTCCCTCTGCATTTCCCTCCAGTTCAAAATCCATGGAATGATTTTGTGCCCTTAGAACCGAACCCTTGTGTCCTTCTGTAAAGAATAGTGGGGGTCGGGCCAAACCCAAGATGCAATGTGCTGCAGTGCTCTCAGTCTTCCTGCAATTTTAACTGGGCTGCTTTGAGTAACTACCATGACTTGATGTGACCATCCCAAGGCAGCTTGTAATGGTCTCTGCAAACAATTGGCCAACGTCTCAATACAGTCATTTAGTAGATAGGATGGAGAATTAAACTCTCAAAACAGAATAACACATTGTTAAACATACAGCTTTGAGTATTTGAAGCAATCTATCCTGTTAAGCGGTGAAGGGAAAAATAAATCTAAGGATGGTTTGTGATGATCAGAAGAGATTCCTGTTGAGGATATAACCTGTAAAGAAATCAGGTATTATGGTGATCGGCCTAAAGGAGGGTCTCGACCCAAAATGTCACCTCTCCATGTTCTCCAGAGATGCAGCCTGACGTGCTGAGTTACTCCAACACTGGTGTCCATTTTGTGTATTAACCAGCATAATACAGTTCATTGTTGCTGCACCATGGTGCACGTTCATTAACCAAATATTTGCGAGTTGTGGAATTCCTCTATCTACAAAAAACAGTACAGCAACCTGTCTAAACCTCAGTGACACTTCCCTAACATGCAGTCCTTTGCGCATAGGAATTAGCGCAACAGATTTAACATCATCTCCAAGTCATCCCATATTCTGACTAGGAGGTGCTACAATTCACAGAGTCATGCAGCATGGATACAGACTTCTTCAGCCCCACTTACCCATGCCGACAAAAATACCCCATCTACACCAGTCCCACTTCTCCATATTTGGTCCATATCCCTCCAGTTCCTTCAATGGTGTGTAAAATCCCTGGAACTTGTGATTAGTATAAGTTCACCACACTGCACAGTTCAAGGGCAAGGCTCCCCATCAACCTCGAGGAGATCTATTGATGGGCACTCAATGACTGGCATTGTCAATGACCCTCAAGGCAATGAAGAAAAAAATATTTTTAAATAACTCCCAATCATAAAATATATTCTGCTTATCTTTTCAATATCCTTCAACCTGATTTTTGCTAATTCACAACCTTCCTCTTTAATTTGCATGTTTATATAACTCTTCTTTTGATAATGCTTGGCATTAATTCTATTACTACTTTTAGATGTGTGTAAAATGCTTTGGAACAGAATTTCTCCAGATTTACGCAAGTGTTTTATTTATGAGGAGGTATGGTCATGGAAACATGACTGTGGATAGACTGCTTCAAGCAGGATTTGAAGGTTATTTTTGAGCAGCAATTTCATTTGCTGGAGGTCGCCTAATGTTTTACAAGTATTGCATTAAAAGGAGGGGGATTTAATTACACTAAAGAGCCTGTCCCACTTGCGCGACTTTTTTCGGTGACTTGTCAGCACATGCCGAAAATGTTCAAAATGTTGAAAATCCAGCGGCGACCAGAAAAACGTACAACTCTTTGGGCGACTACTCATGACCATGCAGTCATCACCCCGCGACTGTCAGGGTATATGGTCGTGAGTAGTCGCCCAAAGAGTCCTACCTTTTTCTGGTTGCCGCTGGATTTTCACCATTTCGAAAATTTTCGGCGACCTGCTGCGACTATGACGGGTGCCGGCAAGTCGCCGAAAAAAAACACGTAACTGGGACAGGCCCTTTATTGACTAGATTTTACTTAAAGTTTAGCATGTAGCGTTCTGCAGCAGATAATTTGTTTTCTGTTACAACTGCTAAAATTTTAGTCAAATGACTGTTCTGTTTATATAGCTATGGTCATCAAATATTCTAATTCTTATCTTTTTAATGAGTGTCACTTTAGATTGAAAAGGAGATAAAACATTTTAGCTAAGGGCTTGTCATTCTGATGGCAAGATATAGCCTCATGCAAATGTAATGCTGAAGGGGGTAGAACTGTGGTGAATTAATGTTTAATCTGAACAGATGCATGGTGCTTAAATGGTGGTGATGTTTGGGTATGAGTAATTCAGTTTTGTATCTTTTTATCAATGAAATAGGGTAATGATCTAGCTAGGGCTGTTGAAGATATAATGTCGTAGAGATCCAGTCTATTGACACAAAAATGAAAGCTTGATCCCACTGTAATCAACTTTATCTTGATTAGAACGAGTGTCAAGGGTTATGGGGAGAAGGCAGGGAAATGGGATTAGGTGGCAGAGCTCAAGCATGATTGAATGGCGGAGTAGACTCGATGGACTGAATGGCCTCATTCTACTCCTATAACGTGAGCTTGGAACAATTGTGGTTAAAATTCAAGTATAGACAACCCCCAACATGCGCAATAGGCGACTTGCGGAAATTCTCACTCGCGTAAATCATTTTGGACTCGGTCCGTAGTGCAATGAAGGCAAATTGTAATGTCTACAACACTATACGGTCACTCGCATTTACATCAGAAACAAGCTGGCAATGGCGGTGGTGCTCACCCAGGAGGCCGAGCTCTACAGAAAGTGCCACAACGGCCAGAGTTGATGATTCCGACTTATGTAAAATCTGACTTGCCTGAGGTTTCACGGAACGCAATCCTTGTGAAAGTCGGGGAGTGCCTCGAATTAGAACTGGAATTTATGAAAATAAAACCCAGTTTTAGTAACTAGGTTTAGGTTTATGGAAATACAGTTTAGTGATACAAATATGTATTATTAAATATATTCAGTGTCACCAAAAGTGAGGCTTGTTATTTGACATTGTAAACAAATGGCTGCTCGGGTTAAGAATGAAAAGGGAGTTCTTGTCCTTTTGGAGGATGTATGTACATTGAAGCTGCAGTACCTTCTCCAGGACATATCTCTTCCAATATCTACATATCTTTTCCAATGTGCAGTGACGTATAAGAAATTGCTAGGATGTATATACACACAGCCCATCATACAGTCCTGTGCCCACATATTAATTGTTTAACATGACAGTTTCCATTTGTATTTGTTATAGGGCTGGAATTTAGCCCTTAGTGCACATGGAAAATGTGGAGTTTTTTTTATCATTGTGAATTTTGGTTTAACTTACTTTGTACCAGACAAGCTTGTTTATGTTAACAAGTCCCTACTACTGCACTGTTGCAAGCACTAACTTGAAGCCGCACGCAGTATCCTTTTGTGTGCTTGGCAGAGCGGTACAATGGAAATGATTTGGAGCCTGTCGAAATGTTCCAGGTTGTAAGAGGAGCTATTGTTTGTAACCTATTACTTTGTTAATGATTTATTTCACTGTTTTACTGCCACAAGGACAGGTGCCCATAATCTTATGTCCTAAATCATGGACATTCTTAAGAGTGTGCCATGTGCTTTCTGCTCTTCCTGGTCTTGCCTGAGGACAGCTGCCATTGAAGTGATAGTCTTTGAAAATGACCTTGGTAAAGACCACCAATGAACGGTGAGCCTGCAGAGGCTCCATAGAGTAACCTGGTGGGATTCCACTCTGTACTGAACAGTACGGCTCATGCAGTTCAATCTAGCGTGATTTATCTACACCCTACACCACTTCTGATGGGAAGTCTCTTCTCTTTTTGTAGCTCACTGGGAAATACATTACTGTTATTCCATTATCCACTGCGAAACCATCAATTTGAACCCATTATATTCTTTCATTAGTGCAGTAGCCTCCAATTTCTTCTGTGTCCTGAGTTTCTGAATACCCCATTTAATATTAAACCTGGATTCAGTAAATAAATCTTTAATTTCTCTGTTTTGTGCATTGTCATTATGAATGTTAAATACAGTAAACCCTGGCAATAAAGGACTGGGAGGGAAGTGGGGGTGGTGGAGATGGTGTCTGTTATTGTGGATTGCTTGCTGTATCGGGGGGGGGGGGGGGCGGTGTGTAAGGTTTAACCGAAGGTCAGGAGGGGCTAAACAAGCAGGTATTGGCTCCCTGGCCCAAATTGCAGTGAATGAGGGACGGGACGCTGCCTTTATTGCTCCGTCCACTCCCATTACCTGGCGAGTGAGTGTGGGTGGGGGCAGTGCAACGGGAGCCTCTGTCCGCTATCACCAATACCCTCTATATAGAGGTCCATTATTCCGAGGGTTTACTACATCAGAAAATTTCCCATCCCGCATGGGTTAGTGTCATGCGAGTGAAGGTTAGATGGTCGTGATGCCTGATAAGCTGTGGCTGTGAACTGCTGGGCAATGCATTTGCCTCTTGTAAAGTCGATTGCAGCTTCTAAGCCCATTCCTCGCATTTTGAAAGCAAAATTCGAGGCTGACATCTGAGCACAATATCAAAGAGATGCTGCACTGACAGAAGTGCTGTTGTTCAGATGAAATGTTCCTTTGAGCTCCCTGATGCTGTTCTGGAGAGGGGGACGACCTTGATGTTCCAGGCAATATAAAATTTTGAAGGATGTCATTATGAAACATTTGCTGACCGGGTAGAGCTGCTGCATCCCGGCTCCAAATCCCCATGGCAACGTTGCTCAAGTCCCTTGAGCAACTTCACTTAAATAATTTTTTTAATAAAATCCTATTTTCTGTGTATTTCTCTTTTCAGTGGTACTTTGTTGCATGCACATTGGCTACAGGTTATTCTTGATCTCTGGCACTGTTGGTGTGAAGCTTTCATGTTTACTCTGAGTGCTTGGTTTCCTCCTCGAAATTAACAAGTTGTTCGGTTAATTGACCTAAAAGGAAAAAGAAAGTGCTGGATGTACTCGGCAGGTGTGACTGCCCGAGTCTGAAGAGGGGATCCCAATCTGAAATGTCATCCATCCACATCCTTCAGGGATGTTGCCTGATCCACTGAGTTACTCCAGCACTTTGAGTTTTATTTTTACCGTGTTGGCGGGGAAAGTGGAGAGAATGTTAAAAATAATGTGGGATTAGTGTAAATGATTACTTTAGGGTTGGCAAGGGTTCGGTGGGCTCAAGGGCTTGTTTCTGCACTGGTTGACTTGGATTTTGTGGTGGCAGAATGGTATTATTGCTGCCTTGCAGCTACAGAGAGCCCCGGGTTCAATCCTGACTACAGGTGCTGTCTGTGCAGAGTTGGTACATTCTTCCTGTGGCCATGTGGGTTTTCTCCGGGTGCTCTGGTTTCCTCCAGCAATCCTAAGATGTGCAGGTTTATAGGTAAATTGGCTTTGGTAAATTTAGAAATTGTCTCTAGTGTGTAGGATGATGATAGTGATCATGTACGGGGTGATCGGCTGGTTGGCGAACTCGGCGGGCCGAAGCGGCTGTTTCCACGCTGTATCTCTAAAGTCTAAAAACTCCTTTGGCAGGCGTCGATTTTCTTTACGTCACTGTGTTTTGGAGCTTTGTGTGACAAATTTCCTGCATTGCAGCCAATGAAAGTGTCTTCACTAGCATTGAGATACATTGGAAAATCTGAAGCTGTGAAAACACTGAAGAAATGCAAGTCATTATCTCACTGAGATTAAAGTTTGCAGTTCAACAGCAGGGAAATCGCTCTAGTTTCTTATTCTGGATTGGAGGCCCAGTGCTGTTTTAGTGGATCTGAACTTAATCTGCAGCCTTTCAATATGCATGTTGTATTGCATGGTGAGATTCATTTCTAGCTAGTAAAAGCTTTAAATATGATTGTCTTTGCTGTGTGAAGTCAGGTACACTCCAAGACTTTGCAAATAACGACTGCACAATAATAGTGAATGGAGTCATAGAGTGATACAGTGTGGAAACAGGCCCTTCAGCCCAACTTGCCCACACCAGCCAACATGTCCCAGCTACACTAGTGCCCCCTGCCTGCGTTTGGTTCATATCCCTCCAAACTTGTCCTCTCTATGTACCCGTCTAACTGTTTCTTAAATGTCAGGATAGTCCCAGCCTCAACTACCTCCTCTGGCAGCTTGTTCCATACACCCACCATCCGTTGGTGACAAAGTTACCCCTCGGATTCCTATTAAATCTTTTCCCCTTCACTTTGAACCTATGTCTTCTGGTCCTCGATTCCCTCACTCTGGGCAAGAGATTCGGTGCATCTACCTGATTTATTCCTCTCATGAATGTGAAGTGGTGTCTGTAATTGTGCACAATTTTACATGCGAAAGTTGTATTCCCAGTTTAGTGGCATCTTCCCAATCTTCCCCAAGGCACGACAATTGGTGAGGCTGCAATTGGAGTACTGTCTTCAGTTATGGTCGCCCTGTTATATAAAAAGGATATCAACAAGCTGGAGAGAGTGCAAAGAAAATTTGCAAGGACATTGCCAGGACTTGACGGACTGAGATAGAGGGCGAGGTTGGGGAGGTTAGGACTTTATTCCTTGGAGTACAGGAGACTGAGGGGTGATCTTGTAATGGAGTATAAAATCAAGAGGTGAACAGTTGGGGTGAATGCAAAGGCTTTCACCCAGGGTAGGCAAATCAAAACCTAGAGGACATATATTTCAGGTGAGAGGGGCAAGATTTAATATAGACCTAAGGGACTTCTTTTCCAGTCGGAGAGTGGTGAGTATATTGGACGAGCAGCCAGAGGAGGTAGTTGAGGCAGATACTTTAAAAGCATTTAAAAGACACTTGGATGGATACCTAGGTAGGAGAACCTGAGAGGGATATGTGGGCAAGTGGGACTAGCTTGGATGGGGTATCTTGTTCGTTGTGGACCGAAGGGCCTGTTTCTGTGCTGTATGTGATTATTCTTGCCATTATTCATTGGATCACATGCTTGCCTTTGAATCAGGAGATTGTAAGTTTAAATGCTGCTTTATGGACTTCAGCCACTCATGAAAGAGTGCTGCATTGTCTTAGCAGCTATTATCTGATTTAGATTAGTTTCAAACAAAAAAAACATGTGAGTGTGGTTGGAAGTGGAAGACCTGGTAACTATTAGAACATGAACAAGGCATCTCTTGGTACCCTGTGCAATTTGAATCCTTTGATCAGCGTCAGATTTTTGAAGAAAACATCCTGTCATCTGCGCATACCTCTTTTCAGTGGCACATTGACTGCCGCAGTTCCTCTATGCTTGATTTTCTACCTGTCTTTGGAGTGTGGGAGGAAACCAGAGCACCCGGAGACCACCCACGTGGTCACGGGGAGAACATACAAACTTTCTGACTTTCAGCATCTGTACCCCCCGAGTGCAAAATAAATGAATGCCCACATACATGGGGAAGAATTCAATGCAGACAAATGATCAAACGCAGGTTTCTACTCCATCAATAATCGCCTTTATTGGAGTTGTCAATTATTTAAATTTCTTGTGTAATAATTGGTTTTCTTGCAAGTTCTGCATCAAAGCACAGGAACAATTTTATTTTTCCTTTCAGTTGCTGAAAATCCTTGGTGCCAGACTGCAGTATTCAAGGCGGGGGGGGGGGGGGGGGACCTACCTTAATCGAATGAACACCAGCTCCCAAGTCAACGATTGAATGGAAATGTCCTCGGAGGATGTATTCTTGCTTCAACGAAAGATCCAGCCACGGATTTTCTGCATCCTCCTCATTTTAGTTGAGCGTCAGAATCAAAACTACTCTGGGTTAAAAATTAGGTACACTCTATTTGTTTACGTCTGCAATGCTTTGGGTATCACAGTGGTGCAGCTAGTAAAGCCGCTGCCTCACAGCACCAGAGACCCGTGTTCGATCCTGACCTTGGGTGTTGTCTGTGCGGAGGTTGCACATATAGTGTCCTCCATAATGTTTGGGACAAAGACCCATCATTTATTTATTTGCCTCTGTACTCCACAATTTGAGATTTGTACTACATGTGGTTTTGACCATTTTTTAGCTTTGAAAAACTCCTTTGTTGCTTTAGCAGTATGTTTGGGATCATTGTCTTGTTGTAGAATGAAGTGCCAGCCAATGAGGCATTTGTTTGAACTTGAGCAGATAGGATGTGTCTGTACACTTCAGAATTCATTATGCTACTACCATCAGTGATGGTTAATGAAGATACTATGATCAATGAAGATAAGTGAGCCAGTACCTTCAGCAGCCATACATGCCCAGGCCATAACACCCCCACCACCGTGTTTCACAGATAAGGTGGTATGCTTTGGATCTTGGGCAGTTCCTTCTCTCCTCCATACTTTGCTCTTGCCATCACTCTGATATGTTAATCTTCGTCTCATCTGTCCACAAGACATTTTTCCAGAACTGTGGTTGCTCTTTTAAGTACTTCTTGGCAACTGTAACCTGGCCATCCTATTTTTGTGGCTCACCAGTGGTTTGCATCTTGCCGTGTAGCCTCTGTATTTCTGTTCATTAAGTCTTCTGTGGACAGTGGTCACTGACAAATCCACACAAGACTCCTGCAGAGTGTTCCTGATCTGTCAGACAGGTGTTTGGGGATTTTTCTTTATTATAGACAAAATTCTTCTGTCATCAGCTGTGGATGTCTTCCTTGGCCAGCCAGTCTCTTTGCGATAAGTAAGCTCGCCAGTGCTCTCTTTCTTCTTAATGACGTTCCAAATAGTTGATTTTGGTAAGCCTAAGGTTTGGCTGATGTCTCTATAACAGTTTTATTCTTATTTCTCAGTCTCACAATGGCTTCTTTTACTTTCATTGGCACAACTTTGGTCCTCATGTTGATAAACAGCAATAAAAGTTTCCAAAGGTGATGGAAAGACGGAGGAAAGACTAGGTGCTGAGAGCTCTCTTATACATGCATCGAGGAGGCAATTAATTAAACATACCTGAACAATTACAAAGACCTGTGAAGCCATGTGTCCCAAACATTATGGTGCCCTGAAATGGGGGGGGGGGGGGGGCGGCTATGTATAAACACAGCTGTAATTGCTACATGGTGAAACCAAAATGTATCAAAAATGCCCTTTAATAAAATCCGATAATGTGCACTTTAACCTCATGTGATTTTTTTTTCTCTATTACAAAATCTCAAATGGTGGAGTACAGAGGCAAATAAATAAATAATGGGTTTTTCTCCCAAACATTATGGAGAGCACTGTACTCCTGGTCACCGTGTGGGTTTCCTGTGGGTGCCCCAGATTCCTCCCACATCTCAAAGATGTGTGGGTTTGTAGATGAACTGGCCTCTGTAAATTGCCCCTCGTATGTTGGGAGTGGATGTGAAAGTGAGGTAACGTGTAACTAATGTGAACGGGTGATCGATGGTCGACGTGAACTCAGTGGGCCAAGGGGCCCGTTTCCATGTGGCATCTTTTTTTAATCCTTCACATTCTCCCTGATCTGTGCTTTCCAAGATTGATGGGATTACTTTGAAAGTGATTTTTGTTTTACCACCAAAACTGTGACTGATGAATAATCGTGCCATTCTGCTCCAAAAATAGATTTCTATTTGTGCTTGGTTTGTATGAGATGCTTTTCCCCTGTATGGTCAAAACCGTTTTGCTGTATATTGTAACTAAAGCTATTATAATTCCCGGCTGCCAGAATGAATGGTTTTTCAGTCCAATTAATGGTATCATTATTCCAAATGGTTTCAAGCTGTTCCTTGTTTCTCTCCCTGCCCTCCTCTGTGCTCTCAATGAATGGACTTCCTCCGTTTCCACCCCGTAACCCTGCTGTGCAGCACACTGTCCAATTTGGAGGGGAATCTGACATGGCAAATGCTGCTTTAAAGCCTTTGTGTCCAGTGTTCGCTTGGGTTTCTGTTGTTCTGCATTCGCTCTTCTCTGTACAATAATCAATAAGATTGTGTAACACATGTCTTGCTTGTTTCCGCCTAGAAATTTATGCTGCCATTAATGGTGGAGGCAGATTCTTTCATAGTTATAATTTGTCAGGACTGTAACGTCAAGACAATTGTCTGTGCAGTCAGAAGAAAGAAACAACTGCGTACACAATTCGGAGCCGATTCCAGGCTGCCTCGGGGCGTTAATTAGTCTTTCAACAAGGGGACTGTTGAAACCACTTCTGTTTTGGTCAGGAATAAAGCAAATGGTCTTTGGTCACTTAAAAAAAAATATGGTGAACATCCTGGGTTTTTTCCTGACTCTTCCCTCTATTTTCCATTTCTCATGGACATTGTAACTTGCATGGCCTTGTCAAATCTGCCGCGAGTGTGTCCGTCTTTCCTCATCCAATCTGGATGATGACTGAAAACATAGATCAGCAACTAGAACCTGTGGCTGTCACTAATTTTAAATCCTCTGCGCGGGCTCCCCACCTTCCTTGAGCCTTGCCAGGTTAATTGCTATGGTGCTATTACTGTTGCCATCTGACAGTGGGTGTGGATAGAGTGCATGCGGCGAGGATGTTTCCACTAGTGGGGGCATCTAGGACCAGATGTCATAGCCTCAGAATAAAAGGACGTTCCTTTAGGAAGGAGATGGGGAGGGATTTCTTTAGTCAGAGGGTGGTGAATCCTGTGGAATTTATTGCCACAGAAGGCAGTGGAAGCCAAGTCAATGGATATTTTTAAGGCAGAGATAGATAGATTCCTGTTAGTACAGGTGTCGGGGGTTATGGGGAAGGCAGGAGAATGAAGTTGAGGGGAACATATAGATCAGCATGATTAAATGGTGAAGTAGACTTGATGGGCCGAATGGCCTAATTCTGCTCCTATAACTTGTGAGTGCCAATTAAATGTTTATTTGGGACCAAGTGTGAGACTATAGCGTGAAGGATGAAATAATTCTGTCTCTTGGGAACAGCAAACATTAATCTTTCAATGTTGCTCCGAGTTCTAATTATACAACTTGTTTTAATTAGCTGTTATTCAGTTCACTTTGGTTAATCAATATATATTGTGTGTTTCATTATTTGCATAATGTGGTCCAGGCTTAATGTTATAAAACATAAAACATAAATGCACAGAGGAGCACTTGGACAAACTGCGGAGTTTGAAACTTGTTTGTGATTTGTTAGTTCTATCACAGGGCGGCATGGTGGCACAACAGGATGGCATAGTGGCTCGGCAGTAGATTCGCTGTCTTATAGCGCCAGAGACCAGGGTTCGATCCTGACTATGGGTGGTGTCTGTATGGAGTTTGTACATTCTCCCCGTGACCCTCATGGATTTTCTCCGGAGCTCAGGTTTCCTCCCACACTCCAAAGACCTGTAGCTAATTGGCTTATTATAATTGGAAATTGTCCTTGATGTTTGTAGCATAGTAGTGCTAGTGCACATGAATCACTGGTCGGCGAGGACCCGGTGGGCTGAAGGACCTGTCTCCGCGCTGTAGCTCTAAACTAAAGTAAAAATCTGGCCAGGAATGAGTTGTGTACCTTGTGGTTGGTTCCCTTTTGCACATCCTCTTTTTCTATACGTGGTCACTTAATTTCAATAGTTGTGTCGTGGTTGGGCAGAAGTGAAATTTGGAGTGTATTTATTTTTAGCCACTTGCTGTACTGGCGCA
The DNA here is from genome assembly GCA_963514005.1 of Raja brachyura. The sequence continues at coordinate 22,345,183 of OY740789.1, forward strand.
GCTTCCAGCTAATACTGACCAACTCCACACAAATTGGTGAACAAAATTGCAACTTCCTTACCACACTGGTGCACATGATAATTAAGTGGTTTGCAAAGTGGTTTGTCTGCTAATTGGCTTTGATGAAAATTGTAAATTGACCCTATTGTGTGTAGGATAGTGTTAGTGTACATGGATCACTGGTGGGCTGAACGGCCTGTTTCTGCACTGTATCTCTGAATTAAATGGTCAGTAAATGTGATCCATGTATTGTCGACCACGCACTAACTCATGCCAACACTTGTGCCTGCTGACCGATAATTGGTTCTTGATCCTGCACAACATCCACATCATAATTCTTACCTATGTTTTCATATTCCTCCATGGCCTTGTCCTTCCTTTGGTCTATTATGTACCTGCCCTATCAAGCTATTTTTCCAAGGCTGTGGTGCTTTCATTTCTACAGGGTCTTAACTCCCAACCTGATTGTCTCTCTTCCCCCCCTTTTTTTTAAGGTTCCTTAAAACTTGTTTCTTTTCTCTAACATCTCCCTGTGTAGCTTAAGTGTTGTTTTGCAGTAACCATGTGAAGTTGCTTGGGGCATTGTATCAGCTTCTTGCTAGATAAATAACAGCTGTTATATTGGACGGTTTATTCACGTGAAAATTTGGCTAGCTTTGAGGTCTGCAGTTCCTCTGGCTTTTTGGGAGAAGTGGTCTCTGCTAATTCACGTACGAGGAGATTGAATTGCACAGATGTGGGATTTTGACCTATTCCTTTACATCACGGATGCTGCACAATCTGCTGAACACCTCCAGCAGTTTGCTTGGTGTTGCTAATTGAATAGCATGTTTGTTACAAGCAATTGATAGGATGAGTTTAGAGGGATATGGGCCAAATACAGGCACGTGGGACTGGTGTAGATGGGGCATGTTGGTCGATGAGGGCAAGTTGGGCTGAAGTTCCTGTTTCTATGACTCTATGGATTCTGCATTTAGGAGCCAAGCAACAGTTGGATTACTGTGATGTAGAAAGGAAGAACTGCATTCTGTTAATGCACAGAAGGACACACAGTGCTGGCGTAACTCAGCAGGTCAGGTCTTAAAGAGTCTTGACCCAAAATGCCACACATCCATCTTCTCCAGGGATGCTGCCTGACTTGCTGAGTTACTCCAGAATCTTGTGTCCTTTTGTGGATTACTATGATAGTTGTCGTACTGAGTGACAGAGCAGGTGGTCTATATTAATGCACCAAGAAGCACTGATTTAAATTTTATTTCAGAATCACACTTTATTCGCCAAGTATGTTTTGCAACATACGAGGAATTTCATTAACCAGGTCAGTCATACAATTAAAAGTAACAGATCACTTCAAAAACAATTTTAACATGAACATCCACCACAGTAACTCCTACACATTCCTCATTGTGATGGAAGGCGAAATAAAGTTCAAGTCCTTCCCTTTGTTCTTCCTCGGTCATGGGCCTCGAGCCCCTGTTGACGGGATGATCTTAACTCCCGTAGCAGGCGGCGTTTGGGCCCTCTGCGTTGAGGCGATCGGCTCCCGCATCGAGGGGATGTCAGCTCCACCGCGCTGGACGATCGAGCCTCGTGTCGGGGCTGGTGAACCTTCCGCGACGTTGGAGCTCCCGACTCGGCCTCAACCGAGATGCGAGCCCTTGATGTTAAAGTCCGCGGTGGGAGCAATCCCAGGCAAGGGATCAGTTCCGATGTTAAGTCCGCGACCCGCGGTGGGGCTCATGACAGTCCGAGGAGGCTTCCAGCTCCATCGACGGTAGCCCGGAGAATGTGATCCGAAAATTGATCTCCTGTCCGGGAAGGGGAGAACCTGAAAAAAAGTTTCCCCCTCCCCCCACATAAAACAAACCGAAGAACATTAAAAACAAAACTTTTAACAAACTAAAAAACACCAAAAAGAATGAAAAAAAGCACAGACTGCCGGCAGGGCAGCCATCGCCCCGGCGCCCCTGGTGGTCATGATGGTCATTATTAATTCTTAAGAGCTGCATTTTTTTTTAGAAGTTCAATAAATTGAGTCCGCATTAGGACATTTGATGCGCTGATATGTCCTTTATCATTCTTGATTTTTTAAGGAGGCAATTCTCCAAATAAGTCTGAAACCCAACCACAACTCTTCAATGCCATTATTGTCGAAACACTTGACAGATCAATGTTGTCCTGCCTTGCAGTTTGGGTGCAGAGGCCCACGATGTGCAACCTCCTTGTTTGTGGTTAAAGAGAATCCCTAATAAGGAGGAATCTAGCCATAAATGGGAAGGAGGATGATCAGTAATTAATGTGTCCCTTCCTTCAGCAAGAAACAAACACACTTTTATATCAATGTTTGCCTGCACCGTTTACAATATAATGTATTATTAAACCCTGTGACTAAGGATGAGCGTGTCCAAGCAGTCTGGTTTCCTGGAATTGGAACAAACCATGCTGGAAATATTTGGCAAGTTGTGTAGCATTGGTGAAGAAAGAAACCTAGCTAATGTTTTGAGTTGATAACCTTTTTTATCCGAACTGGGACATATTTGAGGTGCAGCAGCCTTCTAAATGAGAAAAGGGACTATTAAAGAGCAAAGATCCACGATAACATGGGGTGCATTAGTCATTCCGTGACGTTGCTACAAATCGGGCGAGGTTAACAATGGGCAGCGATTGAAATGAAAGATTGTCCTTGCGAGGCCTAAAGGGCCTGTCCCACTTGGTGATTTTTTTCGGCAACTGCCGGCGTCGTATCAGTGTCGCCAAAAGATTTTGAACATTTCAAAATCCAGCGGCTACAAAAAACATGTTGCGACACTTGGAAAGAGCAGCTCGCGTCGTACGTCGTCACGCTGCAAGTTTTTCGGTGACCTGATGCGTCAGTCAATGATGCTGGCAGTCGCTGAAGAAATCGCCAAATGGGACAGGCCTTTACATGGTTTCTGCAGAGGGAAGCAATACACATTTGACAAAACAAGGTCTCCTTGAAATGAATAGAGTGAGTGTGGAGAGGATGTTTCCACTGGTGAGAGAGTTTTGGGCTAGAGGTTATAGCTGCTGAGCTAAAGAACGTTCTCTTTGGAAGGAGATGAGGAGAAACTGCTTTAGTCGGAAGGTGGTGAATCTGTGGAATTCATTGCCACAGAAGGCTGTGGAGGCAGTCTGTGGATATATTTAAGGAAGAGATGGATAGATTCTTGATTAGTGCATGTGTCAAGGGTTATGGGGAGAAGGCAGGAGAATGGGGTTAGGAGGGAGAGATAGCCATGATTGAATGGCATAGACTTGATGGGCTGAATAGCCTAATTCTACTCGTATCACTTATCTCATGAAATGGGAATATGGAAGCTGAAAAGCATATAAGCGCTGGCGTGTAAAGTAGTCAAGAGAACAAAGAGTGTTATATGTCCCGAAACTGAACAATGATTTTTTTTTTACTTGCAGCGCAACAGACATGTAAACTAAGTACTATGTAAACACCATTATAAACAGCAAAACATGTTCAGTGTGTGTGTGTGAATATATTTATATAGTGTGTGTAGATTTATGTGCTCTGTGTGTGTGTGTGTGTGTATTTATATTGTGTGTGTGTGTGCTTACAGAGTACTATGTTTACATATCTGCTGTGCTGCTGAAAGTAAGAATATATGTGTATTTAACAATAATAGTGCGAGGAAAAAACAATGCTCCCCCCCCCCCCCCCCCCCCCCCAGTCTCTGTGGTTTGAGCTTTTTTTTGGAGGTTGAAGTTTTCAATAACCTGATGGTTATAGGGAAGAAGCTGCTCCTGAACCTGGACGTTCATACATCATCTTCCCAATAGTAGGAGTGAAATTGGAGTGTGCCCAGGGTGGTATAGGTGCTGCCCTTTTGTGGCAGCGACTCCTGTAGAACCATTTGATGGTGAGGCGATTAGTACCCTTGACTAGGCAGTGTTCACCACTTTTTGCAATTTGTTCCTGGGCGTCCGAGTTGCTGAACCATGATGCAACCAGTCAATATGCTCTCTACCACATGCCCATAAAAGTTCAAGTGGGTATTCATTGACCCACTGAATCTGCTTTAACTTCTAAGGAAATAGAGGCATTGATGGACTTTATGATTCCATCTACTGGGTCCAGGTCAGATCTTCAGAGATGTACACATCCAGGAATTAGAGGTTTTTGACTCCCTCCACCACTGACCCATCGATGAAGTTAGGTTTGTGGATCCTTGGCCTTCCTCTTCAAAAGTCAATAATCAGTTCCTTGGTTTTACTAACGTTGGGGGCAAGGTTGTTGTTCTGGCACTATTTGGTCAGTCGATCAATCTCCCTCCTATACCGTGACTCATCGTCATCTGCAATTTGTCCAACAATGGTGGTGTGATTGGGTGAATTTGCTAATGGAGTGGGCACTGTGTCCGGCTACACGAGTGTGAGTCATCTGTGAGTCTAATTATGAACACAAGGCTGTGATGAGGTTTTTTTTAAACAATAAAATAAGTCACGATCAGAAAGGCTTAAGAGATAGTGAGGTAAAATGGAAATTCAGCCTCTAAGCAGTTATCAAGTTTGGCTTCAGCTTTGTAAACCATTCTGTATCCTGAGTGGTGACTGTTGTATTCGATGCATTCTTGCGGTTTAGAATATAAATCGATATACTGATTAGAGCTAGCTATAATTGTATTTGCTCGACTGTAATCTGAGATCTGCCTTTCCCGGTAAGCGGATGCTGGCTTTCTATATCTTAAGTGTCTAAATGTTGCTCGGGATCTTGTGATCGATTACATGACGTGTCTTTTTGCATGTGACCCTAGTGAGCTGACCTTTGACCAAGTGGCCTCCGTTGCGCAATTGTTTAGTTTTTATTTTAGTTTTAGCTTAGAGATACAGCGCGGAAACAGGCCCTCGGCCCAGAGTCTTCACCGGCCACGATCCCCGCACCTTAACAATATCCTACGCATTTTGGGACAATTTTACATTTAAACCAAGCCAATTGACCTACAAACCTGCGTGTCTTTGGAGTGTAGCAGGAAACTGAAGAAAACCCATGCAGGTCATAGGGAGAATGTACAACCTTCGTACAGACAGCACCAGTCATCGGCATTGAATCTAAGTCCCTGGTGCTGTAGGGTAGCAAGTCTACTGCTTTGCCACCATGCCACCCTATTGTTGAAAACACTTAAAAATGTTTTTTTTAATGCTACACAGACTAGTAAATCTAGGTTTCATGTTGATAACTGGCCACTTGGTACATTACCACAGGGGCTCTATTTCCTTGTGGTTTCTGGATTTACTCGATTGTCCTTCCATTTTATTTTCTCCTGACGGCTCTTTCCTCGGACTTTTGCCTGGGGACGTGCAGATGGGGGTGCACATGGTGTAATTAAAAAGGAACTGCAGATGCTGGTTTATGCCAAAGATAGACAAGTAATGCTGGAATAACTCAGCGGGTCAGGCAACATCTTTGGAGAAAATGGATAAATGACGTTTCGGGTAGGGACCCTTATTCCTACTTCTTTCTGCGTATGGCATGCACAGCCTAAAGTTGTAGGTCAACTTGGATCTATTTGAAGCACGTCAGGTTGAAACAGGGTGGACCACGTGAAGGTTGCAATCTCCCACCACTTATTCATACTGAACTGCTAACTGATGGTAACATGTTTCATACACATTTATATTGTTTATACACATCTTTATTGGATACATCCTGAATCTGCGGTGAGCTCAAGAATGACAATTTGGTGACTCGAGGGAACGAGTGACCTTTGTGGTTCTTGTGCAAATAAAGCTGCTGATGTCATGCATCTAACGGGTGTGGTTCAATTCCAAACTCGTGAGGTACTTTGGACAAATTAACACGTCTCCATAATCATTCTGAAGAAATTATAGTGCATTAGAGATAAAATTATATGGGCATTATGAAGAATGCTAATCATATGTGAGACAAAGAAAGCACCTGCAGGTTGGAGATTATAAAAAAAACACTGAGCTGATCAAATGTCATGTTGATTCCATGATCGGAATACAAAGCAATCTTTACTTTTGAAGAGGAGTGGTAAATAGCTGTTTAGGCTTTCACGATCAGCTTGTCTATTTTTGTCTTTTTAAATGTGTGTTGTTCTTTATACTTCTAAGAAGTGTTGTGTTAAGGTTGGAATGCTTTCTACGCACAATATAATGATGATGACTATCTATGAATTGGGAACATGCACTGTGATTTCCTGACGTGTGTTTTTATTTTTATATATATATATAAACACGCGTCAGGAAATCACAGTGTATATATAGCAAGAAAACAGACTCTTTGGCACAACTCGTTCCTGCCGACCAAGTTGCTTACCGTACCTAGTCCCATTTACTTGTGTTTGTCTTATTTCTCTCTAAATCTCATCCAAATATCAAAATATCACTGGAAAAGCATGGGCATATTTTAGATGAGCATCTCAGATACATACAGTATAAATGTATAGTAGTACACTGACACAGTATACAGAGTCACCAGATTTGGCACCATATTCAAGTCCCAGTTGTAATTGCAGCGTTCTTGATTGAATGAATGTTTATTGGCCAAGTATTCACATACAAGGAATTTGCCTTGGTGCTCCGCCCCCAAGTGACAACATGACATACAGTGACAGTTAGGAATGATACATAAAACAGTAAACAATAATACAACATTATTGATTAAACATGTGCATTAAATAAAATACCAGGGCAAAAGGAGGCTACAGATTTTTGGTTATTGAGTAGAGCTACCACTCATGGATAAAAACTGTTTTTATGTCTGACTGTGGCAGCTTTGACAATGGGGAGTCACTTTCCAGAGGGAAGTGATTCAAAGAGTTTGTGGCCAGGGTGAGAGGGGTCAGAGATGATCTTACCCGCTCGCTTCCTGTCCCTTGCAGTGTACAATGGAGGTAAGGTTGCAGCCAATAGTCCTTCCGCCCAGCCCATATGCTGATATGCCTGCTATTAAAATTGAGGTTGAAGGTGTCAAGAAGTTATTGCTCAACATTAATACCACAAAAGCAATTGGACCAGATCAGATACAAAATCAAGCCCTCAAGATCGCAGCCGAAGAACTGGCTCCAATTTTACAGTTCATTTTTCAACAATCACTTGACTCGGGCGATGTACCGCTGGATTGGAGGAAGGCCAACATCACTCCTCTCTTTCAGAAAGGTTCAACCACCAACCCAGCGAATTATCGTCCTGTTTCACTAACAAGTACTTGCTGTAAATTGCTGGAGCATATAATTGATAGTAATCTGATGCGTCACGTGAGCAAACATAATATTCTTGCCGACAACCAACATGCATTTAGGAGGCATAGATCATGCGAGTCTCAGCTTATCCTGACAACAAATGACCTGGCCAAGCACCTTGACAGTAACGTCATCATGGATTTAGTTGTACTGGACTTTTCTAAAGCATTTGATGTCATCCCACACCAGAGACTGCTTCGGAAGCTTCACTTCTACGGTATTCGTTCCAACACGAAAGGATGGATTTCCAGTTTCCTGACAAAACGTCTTCAGCGCGTGTGTGTGAACGAAAAGCGCTCCAATTGGCACCTAGTGTTGAGTGGTACAGCCCAGGGCACAGTACTTGGCCCACACCTATTTTTGCTTTACATCAATGACATCCATGAAAAAGTCGCAAGTACGACCAGACTATTCGCTGATGATTGTTTGCTGTACCGTCCAATTAAGTCAGCTGATGATGAAGATGCTCTCCAAAAGGATCTCGGTACTATGGTCGAGTGGTCACAACAATGGGGCATGCAGTTCAACCTTTCCAAATGTGAAACCATACGTGTCACCAGAAAGAGGAATCCAGGCGTCACATCTTACAACATACTTGGTGTCACCCTTGAAGAATCCAAACAAACCAAGTATCTTGGCATCAAATTGCAGAATGATCTACGTTGGAATGGTCAGACTCATCATGCAACAGGTGTCCTAAACTTCCTGAGGCGCAACTTCCATCATTGTTCAGCTTCTGTCAAGGAGAAGCTGTATTTCACCCTCGTTAGACCTCATCTGGACTATGCAGTTGCAGCTTGGGACCCATACACAGATAAAAACATTTCATCCATCAAACGTGTCCAAAAACAGGCCGCTCGATTTGTTACTAACACCTACGAGAGAGAAGCGAGTGTCACCAAACTTCTGAATTCTCTGGGGTAGAACCCTCTCCAAGACAGACGTGAAGATCACTGTTTGACCTGTTTTTACAAAATGTTAAATGGTCAGCTAGACATAGATCACAAGACCTACACCAACCCCAAACCAATTAGGAGCAGACGAAGGCATTCGATCCAATTTGTGGTCCCAGCCTCAAAGACAGATGTGTACAGCAATTCGTTCTTTCCACGCACTATTAAAGCATGGAATAATCTCCACCAAGCCACGGTTGCCCAGCCAGATGCAACTAAACTTAAAGTGGCACTTTCTTCCCAATAACCCTCTCTGGCTAAACCCCTCCCTACACCACCTCCAGTTTAAATTCCAGTTGGAATATTTTGGAGGACCAAGAACCAAGAAGAATAACCTTCTCAGCTGATCGGATGATTCACTGCAGCCTCCGGATGTCGTGCTTGGTGGCTGAGCCAAACCAGACCATGATGGAGAAGGTGAGGACAGACTCTGCGATGGCCGTATAGAGTTGGACCATAATTGCCTGTGGCAGATTGTGCTTCCTCAACTGCCGCAGGAAGTACATCCTCTGTTGTGCCTTTTTGACTGTGGAGTCGATGGTAGCCCCCCACTTGAGGTCCTTGGAGATGATGGTTCCCAGGAACCTAAAACATTCCGCAGATGTGACTGTGGTGTTGTTCATGGTGAGGGGAGGGGGAGCTCTCCTAAAGTCTACTATCAATTCCACTGTCTTAAGAACGTTGTGCTCCAGATTGTTGCGATGGCACCAGGACGGCAGCTGTGTCACTTCCTGTCTGTAGGCAGATTCCTCCCCATCCTGGATCAGTCCAATCAGGGTTGTGTCATCCGCAAACTTGAGAAGCTTGACAGAGGAGTCAGTGGAAGTGCAGTCATTGGTGTAGAGGAGAGGGGAGAGTATGCTGCCTTGCAATGCTCCTATGCAGAGGGTTTGCGGGTCGGAGATGTGCTTTTCCAGCCTCACATGCTGCTTCCTGTCTGTCAGGAAGCTGTTGATTCACCAACAGAGCGGTTCAGGCACAGTCATATCTGAAAGATTGAGTGTAGTTTGGCACTCTGGTGAGCTAAAATCAATAAACAGGATGCTTGAATAGGTCCCCTGGCGGTCTAGGTGCTGGAGGATGAAGTGCAGGCCCAGGTTGACTTCGTCATCCACAGATCTATTGGCCCGATATGCAAACTGCAGAGGGTCCAGCAGTGCATTCGTGATATTTTTCAGCTTGGCCAGCACAAGTCTTTCAAGGGTCTTCATGACTACAGAGGTCAGTGCAACAGGCCTGTAGTCATTAAGACCAGTAATCCTTGCCTTTTTGGGTAAAGGGACTACAGTGGAGACTTTGAAGCAGGCAGGGGCAGCACAGGTTTGGAGGGACTGGTTGAAAATGTCTGCGTAGACCGGTGCCAGTTCGGCACAGAGCTTGAGGGTAGAGGGGAAAACATTGTCCGGTCCTGGAGATTTCTGGCTTTTCTGTCTTCTGAACAGCCTCTCCACCTCCTCTTTATTGTTGATAATGGATAAGTGGTGTTGTGCAGCACAGAGGGGATGGGTAATTGGGTGTTAAGTGGTGATTGGAGATGGGTGGGTGGGAAAGGGTCCAGTCTGATCTGACCAAGAAGGTCCGCTGTCCTAGTGGCTTTGCTGGGTCAGCCTGGCTATGCGTAGCTGGGGTTTCATCTGCCACTGCTCCACCACAGTGGGCCACGTTCGGCCCGCTTGGTCAAACTCCTATAGCGGGGCCTGGTCCGGCTGAACCCGAGGCTGTTGCAGGGCATCCGGTGGCCCTCTCCACCGTCGTGGCTATGCACTCCCTCCCGCAGCCGGTCTGCGTACTGGCCTCCGTCCAACTGCTTCCACTGTCAAAGGGTCATAAGTGATAGGAGTAGAATTAGGCCATTCGGCTCATCAATACTACTCCGCCATTCAATCATGGCTGACCTATCTCTCCCTCCTAACCCCATTCTCCTGCCTCCTCCCCATAACCTCTGATACCTGTATCAATCAACGAACTGGGCGGGTGAGCTGGGCCATCCGGGTGGGTTCCCGTTCTGCGGCAGGCAAGCTTGGCCTTCCTGATGGCTACCCGGCCTACGGCGTGGGTCCTCTGTTCATGGCGGTGGAGACGTGAATTCCAAGTGAGTTCCCGGTCCACGGCGGTGTCCTCTTCAAGTCATGAGAAAATATGGCGTGTGATCTGTGACTCTGAAGGGAGCTTGGAGAAATCTGCATTCTTATGTGCCTGGTCCCTTGTCTTACAGGTTAGATAAAAATGCTGGAGAAACTCAGCGGGTGCGGCAGCATCTATGGAGCGTAGGAAATAGGCAACGTTTCGGGTTTGAAGAAGGGTTTCGACCCGCAACTTTGCCTAATTCCTTCACTCCATAGATGCTGCCTCACCCGCTGAGTTTCTCCAGCATTTTTGAGCAGGTTACCACAGCAATGCCCACTGAGTACTATGGCCATGTGCACTATGCATCACACACTATGTGAATAAACGTTCATGGTGGTGACCCAACTAGGGGAGCTAAGACGGCAAAACATGAACCAGTTGCTACATATTTTGTATGACTCTTGATCTCAGAAATATTTTGTTGAATTAAAAGATCAAACGTCAAACATGGGGAAAACCCATGAGAGCTCATTGAAGAATATGATTTGGTGTTGTGGCCATTTTAACTTCTTTGTAGAGCTTTGAAGGAAAACTGTGCAGCTTGTCCTGAAGTGCAAAGGTTGGGAAGCTTTATTTAAACTCTAAAGGACTGTTTAATGCACACAAAGCTTTGCCTTTGGTAGATTGACACACATGATACACAAGCTTAAGATAGACACACAAAGCTGGAGTAACTCAGCGGATTAGGCAGCATCTGTGGAGAAAAGGAATAGGCGACGCTTCAGGTCGAAACCCTTCTTAAGGCTGAGAGTTGTGGAGAGGGAAACTGGAGGCATCTTCTTCCGTATGGCGTACACAGCCTGAAGTTGTAGGACATCTTTTTCTATTTGATTGTGCACGCCCAGTTGATTGCATTCGTTGAAACAGGACGGACCACATGAAGGTTGAAATCTCCCACCCCAACTAGAGGCATGAAAATGTACAGAACAAAGCAGACGGCCCCAATGGTCAAAGAGCCAACACTGGTCCATTGTTGGTTGAGGGAGAGGTGAAAACAAAGGGATAAGAACAGTAAAATTACGACTGGGGTAGGGAGGGACTGGGAGAGAGTGGGAAAGCAAGGGTTACTTGAAATGAAAGAAATCATATCCATACCGCTGGGTTGTAAGCTGCCCAAGCGAAATATGAGTTGCTGTTCCTCCAATTTGCGTGTGGCCTCACTCTGACTGGCTTGGTCTGTGTGTGTGTCAATCTACAATCATAGCAATAAAACAAAATGACATTTCAAGTGGAGAGGTTGTGGATTCCTTGAAATACTTGCCTGTTACCAAGTGAAGAAATGTGTTTTTCTGTTTTCTGTCCTGCGGTTGGCAACCTGTATTTCAGAATGACTTGTGAATGCAGTTTTTGTCAGATCTCTGATCCTTCCAGGAGTACCATTGTAAAGTTTTTATGAACCATGTTGCCTTTGTACGCGGCCAATAAGTTGTCAGAATTTGCAGGAGCATTGAATATCTCTGGCCTGGTTAAGCTGCACTGCAGAGTTGGAATGAACTCACCGAGCCAAACATTATTCATGAAAAATTAGCCTCGACTGTAAATTTGTTTAGGAATGTAAAGCTGAATTCTATTAGAAAATTGTACCTTCTTTACAAATCAAAGAATTGTACCTTCTTTACATGCAACCCTGTCTCAACTAGTTTGACACAAAGATCTAATGGAGTAATGTAACTTGGATGAAACTATAAAGTGAGATTATTAGTATTTCCCTCTAAGCTTTTCGTTTAGTTTAGAAACGGGCCTATCGGACCACCGAGTCCACGCTGACCAGTGTTTAAAAAGTTGTTTTTTGTTTTTTTGCACTATCCTACACACTAGGGACAATTTATAATCTTAACTGAAGCCAATTGATCTGGCTGCCTTTTTGAGGCAGCGCCTCCTATAGATCCCTTCTATGCTGGGGAGGTCACTACTTGTGATGTACCAGGCAGTGTCTATCACTGCCTGTTAATACCTTCGTTCTTGGGCATTCGAGTTGCTGAACCAGACTGTGATGTAATCAGTGCGCTCTCTACCATAAGACAGATTGTCAAGATCTTTTACTCGGGATGGGGGAAGTCTAAAACTAGAGGGCACAGGTTCAAGCTAACGTGGGAAAGTTTTGAAAGGGATTTAAGATAATTTTCACGCCAAAGATGGTGGGTATTTGGAATGAGCTGGCAGAGTAAGTTGGCGAGACAACTATATTTGCAACTTTTAAAATAAATGTGGACAGATGCATGGATAGTAAAGAGTTTGAGGGATATGGGCCAAATGCAGGCAAAAAAACGAGCTCAGGAAGAAACCTTGGTTTCATCACAGCCTGGTTCAGCAACTTGAACAGGCTAAACCAGGCGTGATGTAGTCTGAAGAAGGGTTTCGACCCGAAACATTGCCTATTTCCTTCGCTCCATCGATGCTGCCTCACCCGCTGAGTTTCTCCAGCATTTTTGTCTACCCAGGCCATGATGTAACCAGTCAGTGTTCGAACTAGGGCCCTCTTTAGTCAGAGGGTGGTGAATCTCTGGAATTCTTTTCACAGAAGGCTGTGGAGGCCACAGCAGTGGATATTTTTAAAAGAGATAGATAGATAGATTCTTGATTAGTACAGGTGTCAGAGGTTATGGGGAGAAGGCAGGTGAATGGGGTTAGGGGGGAGAGATCGATCAGCCATGATTGAATTGAGGAGTAGACTTGATTGGCCGAATGGCCTAATTCTACTCCTGTCACTTATGACCTTGTGACCTTATAACACCATGCCAACTAAGGTTTTTTTTCCTGAGAGATTCAGGTTTCAACTCTGGTTAAGTCCGACTCTACTCTCTTACCACTGGTTATGCGCTGAATGAATCTGGTTATGAAGTAACAGCTTGTATGCTTTGGTTGCTGTTTCTTTTCAGTAAAGAGCAAGATAAAATCTGAAACATGAAACATCCACTCGATGCACTTTGACGTGTAATCATTAAAGTAGTGATTCGCCTCAACAGTGATTCATCAGCTCAAGAATGTTGTGGATGCCTTAGGTCCATGAAAGGTGTGATAGGATGGAAGTTTTTTTGTAAAGGATAAATGAATTATAATGCTAATCAAACATTTAAAAATGAGGGGGCATTAAAAAAATCCGATCTGGTCTAAATGAAGGAGAACTTTAATTTTTTTTTTTACAGCTTCTTAGAAAATTTGTTTGGAGTTTGTGGTGTTCTGGATACCTCTGCCCATTCAGTGTAAAGCACAGGGTTCATCTAAATGCTTGTTCCCCTCCTTACTTCCTGACGCTCTGACGCTTTCACAATATTGGTGAGATTGCCTTTTGAAAGTAGGTGAAGGAGATTCTTCTAGATTTCCAGACACCATAAAACTTTAAAAAAAGTTGGGCATTTTGTTGTGCCTCTTTGGAAATATAAGTCCAAATTGGAATGAATCCTATAGACTGCTTCAAGATCAGATCCCAGCAATCTCAATTTGATTGTAATTAGACCAAGTTAAGCAAGCTTCCACTGGAAACATTTTAACGGGGTTGCTGAAACTTTGAACAATTAAGGTGCAATTGTAGATCGATGGTCAGTAAGAAATCCATCTGTGCACGGCAGGGATAAGTCATCCAGTTGCAGTTAATAATGTTTTGGTTCCATTGTACATTTCTGTAGATTGTTGAGGATTAGCTTATTGTTTAGAGCTTATTTAGTATTTCTCCTAAGATAGACACAAAATGCTGCAGTAGCTCAGCGGGTCAGGCAGCATCTCGATTGAAAATGGATGTCACGTTTCAGGTCAAGACCCGTCTTCAGACTTGAGAAGAAGACCCGAAACATCACTGATCCATTTTCTCCAGAGGTGCTGCATGACTCGCTAGGTTACTCCAGCACTTTGTGTCCCATCTTTGGTATAAACCTGCATCTGCAGTTCCTTTTTATTACCCTTAATATTTCTCCTATTGAGGCTGCCTTTATAAATTACATGCTACCACGAAGTGTGACTGCCATGCATGTGTGAATTTCCACCTGCAATGCTGCAGAGAAATGGCACTGCAACAATTATAATGAGTGTTGCAGGTGATTTTATTCATGCATTTTAATCAAATCATGACTTCAATAAGCTAAAAATGATGTCGCTGGCAATTGATTCAAGTGCTGCAATGGCAGTGAATGGTAGAAAAGGCTAAAGGAAAAGAGTAAGTGATGCCTAGCAGCATCATATGATTTATGGAGAACCATTGTATTCCTCATGGGAAAATGGCAAAGAGGAAATGGGCTGAGCAGCCCTCGGCATTTGGTGACATAATCCATTGAATGCTTGATATTAAGGTCAGTGGAAACTATGGTGAAAACTTTCCAGTGTTCATAGTCCCATCCGACACAAGGATGGATTTGGTGTCTAGTGGCAAATTATCCAAGCCTCAAATATTGCTATAGTGTAGAGCGCTTCATGTACTTCACAATAATATTCACTGTTTATAAGGTCCAGAAATAAACTGGTCTGCTATGGATACATTTGTTCAGAAATGTTAAAGTGGTAGCAGCCATAAAGCTCAGAACACAGAAAAGTACAGCACAGGAACAGGCCCTTGGGTTAATAATATCTGCGTGGAACATAATGCCTATACATTGAATTTTTTTTTGAATTGAATACCTTTATTGTCATTCAGACCTTTCGGTCTGAACGAAATTTCGTGCCTGCAGTCATACATATATAAAAAACAATACAATACCATACAATAAACACAAAATTAACATCCACCACAGTGAGTTCACCAAACACCTCCTCACTGTGGTGGAAGGCAAAAGCCTTAGGGTCTCAGTCTTTTTCTCCCCTCCTTATTCTCCCTCTGCGCTGAGGGGATCCAGGCCGCCGCCACCGCTGACGCCGGAACACCGCCACAGGGCCCGCCGCCGGAACGTCGCTGGAGCACCGCAGCTCCCGAAAACCAGGCCGCCGCTGGAGCACCGCAGCTCCCGACACCCAGGCCACCGCTGGAGCACCGCAGCTCCCGACACCCAGGCCACCGCTGGAGCACCGCAGCTCCCGACATCCAAGCCGCCGCTGGAGCACCGCAGCTCCCGACATCCAGGCCACCACTGGAGCACCGCAGCTCCCGACATCCAGGCCACCGCTGGAGCACCGCAGCTCCCGACATCCAGGCCACCGCTGGAGCACCGCAGCTCCCGACATCCAGGCCACCGCTGGAGCACCGCAGCTCAGAGGGAGCCAGGCCGCCGCTGGAGCTCCCGAAGCCCAGGTCGCCGCTGAAGCTCCGAAAGCCGTGCCGCCGCCGCTGGAAGCTGGAAGGCCGTCACCAGGGCCTCAGCACAGACGGAGACAATGTCGGGGGACACGACAGGAAAAGTCGCATCCCCCCGAAGGGAGAGACTAAAACCCCGTTTCTCCCACCCTTCCCCCCCCCCCCCCCCCCCCCCCACACACACATACACAACCCAACAAACCAAAAATAAACGCCAAAAACAGGGACGAGGACAAAAATAAAATAAAGACAGACGGACTGCAGGTGAGCTGCAGCTGACAAGCAGCGCCGCCACTTCCACATGATCCATATTCCACTATTCCCTGCAGAGCCATATGCTGTCGAAAGGCCTCTGAAATGCCATTATTGTATCTGCCTCAACCACCACGACTGGCAGTGCATTTGTGGCACCCACCACTCTGTGTATATTTTTAAAAAAAACTTGCCCTGCGCATCCCCTTTTAAATTATGCCCCTCTCATCATAAAATATGCCCTCCAGTCACTGATTTGTCTGCCTTGGGAAGAAAAGATTCAGATTGTCAACCATATCTAAGCCCCTCATAATTTTATATACTTGTATCAGGTGTCCTCTTAATCTCCAGCGATTTTGAGAAAACAATCCAAATTTGTCTAACCTCTAAAGATGGACACAAAAAACTGGAGCAACTCAGCGGGGCAAGTAGCATCTCTGGTGAGAAGGAATGGATGACATTCCGGGTCGAGACCCTTCTTTGTCTAACCTCTCCTTTTGTAGTGAATAACCCTGATCTGGTAAATCATTCTCCAAAGCCTCTGCATCCTTCCTGTAATGGAGTGACCAGAACAGCACACAATTCCCCAAAAATGGCCCAACTAAAGTCTTCTACTCCATGCCCCAAGCGATGAAAGTGAGCTTACCATAAGCTTACAGGACCTGTACAACTTAAAGGCCTGAATTGAAAAGACTAGCATGGAACATTTGCACCACTAATGCTTGGTAATTGTAATCTTTAACAAACAAAATGCCATCTCTTCCCTGGGACCACCACTGGAGGAGGGATTTATCTTCTACGAAAACATATTGATGATGTAAAATGCTGGTTTAACTAAGAAACGTATTCTGAGGTAGAGCTGAAATGTCACCAATCCATGTTCTCCAGAGATGCTGCTTAACCTGTTGAGTTACTCCAACGCTTTGTCTCTTTTTTGGTAACTGCCATCTACAGTTTCCTGTGTAGGAAGGAACTGCAGATGGCGGTTTAAACCGAATATAGACACAAAACGCCCCAACCCAAAACATCACCTATTCCTTTTCCCCAGAGATGCTGCCTGACCTGCTGAGTTACTCCAGCTTTGTGTCTATCTACAGTTTCTTGTTTCAACTCTTCACTGAAAGTTGACTTGCAAGTAGAGTTAAGAAGGCCAAAAGTACATTGGTGTTTACTGCAATAGAAGTTGACTAGACAAGTAGTTTTGCCCTGAATTTGGAATACTGTGCACAGGTCTGGTAGTTTGGCTTGATTGTACCTGCGCATGGTATATCTGATCTGTTTGTATAGCATACAAGATAAAGCTTTTCACTGTATAAAGTATTGAGACTTTGAGCAGGTGAATACAAACACACGCACAAGACGGCTTCATACCACTTGCACCACTATTTTTGCAAAGCTGAGTTTTTCAAGTACAACAGGAAGTTGTAACTCATTAATCTGTGTGGCCCACAGAAATGAAGTTACTCTACCTATAGAATTGGGGTATTCAACCCCCTCTTCTTCCTCCGTATGGCGTGCACAGCCTGAAGTTGTAGGTCAACTTGTTCTATTTGATCTCGTTTGTGCATGTCGGCTTGATTGCATTAGTTGAAACAGGGTGGACCACGTGAAGGTTGCAATCTCCCACCCCACTCAACCCTGAAATGGTGCAAACAATGTTTTCTCAAGATTTGACTGTGATATTCTAAAAACTTTTTTTGCATGGGGTTGGTAATTGTTTGATTTAAATAACTCTTTCAGTGAGATAAGCTAATTTCCTGGTACCTGACTGTTCTCTTATCAGGATTTTGATGGCTGAATTAAACAATTGTACAGTCAGTGTTCCGGCTCCTCCTAAAGCTTGTTTGGCTCTCCTTTGAATGTAATGATATAAATTGGCTGCAAGTCCCGAGTATAACATTGAAATATCTGTTGCTGTGGTTGGGGATTTGGAACTCTTCCGGGAAATGATTCATTAACATATTTAATTGAATTAGGGTAATGTGGTAGATACGTCTGCATCCCTGACTACCCCTCTCATCAGTCAGACCTCGCCTGGTATCTGACTCTGTTACAATATGATACGATAGAACTTTAGTTATACCAGCAGGGATATTGGTCTGCCAACAGTCAGAAAACACAAGATAGATGAAATTAAAATGACGAGCGCAAAGTGCAGGGGAGCCCGTCTACCCCACGTCGGAAGGGGGAGGAGTTGGACAGTTTGATAGCCACAGGGGAAAGAAGCTCTCCTGTGGCGTTCTGTGCTGCATCATGGTGGAACCTGTCTGTTGCTGAAGGTGCTCCTCGGGTTGACCAGTGTGCCATGGAGGGAGTGAGTTCTATTGAGTTCAAGATGCTCCACAGTTTGAAGAGCATCCTCCCCTCCAAGACCACCTTCCGTGACTCCAACTACACCCCCAGGTCAGAGCCAGCCTTCCTGATGAGCTTGTTAATTTGTTTTAATTAACAAACTATAATTAACAGGCCCCTCTTGTGTCTGTTGTTAAATATATTTAATGGAAATAGTGCCCTTCCTAAAGTACACTTGTAGTGGATTACACTACTTGGATTTGCTTGGACATCTTGTGATCTTTTGGAATTAAACTGGATTCCTTTCAGTTTTTTTGTGTAAGAATGGACTGTCATTAATAAAGTCTGTTGAATTAAAAAAAAACTGGCCTCTGCTGCGATATTCCATTAAAAACCTTTTTTTCTGAGTACGAATGGAATGAAGTCTGAAACTTGGCTCGGTTTTGACTGTCGTAATGATGATCCTAGTCAGACTGCTTCCACTTTCGTACAGTATAAATATCCCCTCAAGTCACTTAGCAACTTTCAGTCTCTCTCTATTAAGGCCCTGTCCCACTTTCCCGAGTTACTCACAAATTCTCCCGTGTTTTCCCCTTGATTCAAACTCGGAGAATGTCCGTAGTGAGGCCGTAGGAGTCCGTAGATATTTCGTGGCGGCTCGTAATGCCAGACGTAGGTACTCGGGGCATCGGGTAAGTCGGGACGTTTTTTCAGCATGTTGAAAAATGTCCACGAGTAAAAAAATTGCCCCGAGTACCTACGGCTGGCTATTACCATAATTCTCCGAGTTTGAATCGAGGGGAAAACTCGGGAGAATTCGTGAATAACTTGGGAAAGTGGGACAGGGCCTTTAGGTGGCGAGTAGAGCTGCTACCTTACAGATCCAGCGACAAGAGTTAAATCCTGACCTCTGCTGCTTTCTGTGAGGAGTTTGCATGTTTCTCTCTGTGATTGTGTGAGTTCCCCCCTGGGAGCTCTCATTTCCCACCAACATTCATTGACTGTAAATTGTCCCTACTTTGTTGCTGAATGGTGAAACCTAGGGGGGAGTTGAAGTAATGTGTGGGAATAGTGAAAGATTGGTGTAAATGGATGCTTGATGGTCAATGCAGACTCCGTGGGCAGCAGGGCTTGTTTCTGTGATCTGTGACTGATACTATCGCTGTGACTCGGGTAAAATGGGAGCTATTGTCCTCAAGCTCCATCTCCAACATCAACGACACCAGGATATTCCCAGAAGGTCGGCAAATCTTCTTCCTTGAATCTTAATTTCTTCCATGTTTCATCACATATTTGGGAGAAAAAAATAGAATCTCCTTCCTTTCGGGGAAGGACCCACACAAACTTATGGTTGTATTTCCTCAAACGTTTGTTTTTATACTGCCTTCTACCCCGTCTATTTGTGGTGATGGTGGGCTCTTACGGTCTTTGGATGTGGTTGGTGATGGATGAGACTTTGTGGTTTACTTTGTTTGTTTTGGATATGACTTTGTGGTTTATGGTGATGCCACTCTGAACATTTAATAGCTTAATGCTAGCCTTGACACTGCCTTAATGTTACCACATCAATGTTGATGTACCACAGATTCCCAGAAGCTATTGCGTGTGGAGACTGGTTTACATGTGCCCATATGTTTTTACATGCTGTGTCGGGGAGAGGGTTGACCCATAACTTAAGGCTAATTTGGACAAAGGCTAGTTTTTCTAATATAATGTGACACCAGTGACCTGTGCAATAAGGGAACTATGTCCAAAGTTTGATTTAGTGTCAATGCATTATTATTCTGAGCAGCACGTAAAATGTGTGTGCTTCATTGGTAAGTAGCTGTAATTTAGCTCTATTAGATGGTGATAATTCACTTTATCTGAATGTTATTACTTTTTTCAGCCACTCGTTATCAAAGAAACGAACATTTCTTTATTTATACCCGTGCTGAATGCAGCCACTGCCTCACAGCGCGCCAGAGACCTGGGTTCAGTCCTGACTCGGGGTGCTGTCGGTGGTTAGAGTTTGCATATTCCCTTTGAGACCACATGGATTTCCTCCAGATGCTCTGGCTTCCTTACATTTTCTGAGGACGTGCGTTCGTAGGTTAATTGGTCAATGGAAATTACTCCTAGTAGGTGAGTTGTAGAAGTGGGGAAAGGGATTGTTTTAGTTTAGTTTATTGTCACATAGAAACATAGAAAATAGGTGCAGAAGTAGACCATTCGGCCCTTTGAGCCTGCACCGACCGCCATTCAATATGATCATGGCTGATCATTCAACTCAGTATCCTGTACCTGCCTTTTCTCCATACCCCCTGATCCCTTTAGCCACAAGGACCACATCTAACTTACTCTTAAATATAACAAGAGGGAGTTAGATGTCACGTGCACTGAGATACAGTGAAAAGCCTTTTGCTGCATGCTAACCAGTCAGCGGAAAGATATACATGATTACAACCGAGTGTCCACAGTGTATAGATACATGTTAAACATTTAGTTTGATGAGAATATGGGGAGAATAATAAAATGTAGGATTAGTGGATGTGGCTGGTGTGGACTCAATGGGCCGGTGGTCCTGTTTCCATGTGATACCTTTTATGATACTAAAGCATAGTTATATTCCTGAAATTGGCCATCCATGGCATTGCTTGGAGTCTGTAATGATATATCTGTGTCTCCCTCTCATAATTCTTTATCTCTCTTCTAACGGATACATCTATGGAACCTGCATTAATCTTCACCGGAGAGCTTTTTTATTAATTGTTTCTCACTTGTTTGCTGTATGCGGTCTTCAGTAGCAATATCGGCATTCAGGGATATCCATCCCTAAGTGCATCTCAACTGACAAGACAGTGAAGGAGTTAACTACACTGGTGGAGACAGACGAGACAATAGATGCTGGAATCTTGGCCAATAAAACTCCAGCTGAAAGTACTCAGCAGGTCAGGCGGTCACGGTGGCGCAGTGGTAGAGTAGCTGCCTTACAGCGAATGCAGCGCCGGAGACCCGAGTTCGATCCTGACTATGGGCGCTGTCTGTACGGAGCTTGTAGGTTCTCCAGAGAAAAGTGGGTTTTCTCCGAGATGTTCGGTTTCCTCCCACACTCCAAAGACGTACAGGTTTGTAGGTTAATTGGCTTGGTAAATGTAAAAATTGTCCCTAGTGGGTGTAGGATAGTGTTAATGTGCGGGGATCACTGGACGGCACAGACCTGGTGGGCCGAAGGGTCTGTTTCCACTCTGTATCTAAACTAAGCAGCATCTTGAGTGAAATGCTAGGGAAATGGACAGACTGCATTTCGGGTCGGGACTCTTCAGACTGATTGAAAAGAGAGTGGGAATAGCTGGTAGAAAGAAGTGAAGGGAAGGAATAAGTTCATAAATTGTAGGAACAGAATTAGGCCGATAGGTCCATCAAGTCTAATCTGCCATTCAATCATGGCTGATCTATCTCTCCCTCTCAACCCCATTCTCCTGAACTGGGTAGACCCAGGTAAGGAGGGGTTGATTGGCTGCTCTGCTGGGTATGGAGGCACCTGTAGGTTAGTGACTTGGCAATGGTGGCAAATTTCCTTCCTAAAAGGACATTAGT
Organism: Raja brachyura; assembly: GCA_963514005.1. The sequence continues at coordinate 22,366,842 of OY740789.1, forward strand.
GAACATGACGTGTTTTTATGACTATTTCACGCTCACCACTGTCTCCAAACTACCACAATAGGCCAATTACAATGTGAAAAATCGGAGTTAGTTGATGTTGTAGAAAGCGTGTGGTGCTATGAAACTAACCACTAACTAACTAAACTTCAACTTTCTGTCAAAGGCTATTTCATATCTATCCCACAGACTTCATCATTTAGTCTGAAAATAACCTCTGCATTGACATAACCGTTGCATTCCCACTCTCTCTGCCCTTCTCCCCACCCTAGTCATCCTACAAGTTGCACTGTTTGTGTCCCTTCGTTATCACCTCCTCCACAGCCAACAATGGGCCATTGTGGGCTCCTTGGCCATTGGTGCTAGCGCTGATTTGTTCTGTACCTTTTCATACCGCTAGTATCCCTCTCCCCTGACTCTCAGTCTGAGGAGGGGTCTCAACCCAAAACATCACCTATACCTTTTATCCAGAGATGCTGCCTGACCTGCTGAGTTAGTCTAACTAACCAGCCCACTTCTGTTCCATGAGACTAGTGGATCATAAAGAGCCTCTTTTAAGACAAAATTAAGTTGTATACCAAGTCAAAACCAAGACCACCTTTTTAATAGTGAATATAATTGTTTATGTCCCATGTTCTCCCTTCCCTTCATAACAAAGTGTATTCTGGCTGAGGGTTACAAAGGGATTTAACAATCCTGACTTCCTTTCCCTCCCACTAGCCCTGCCCTTGGGAATGGTCAGGAGAGCTAGTTACTGCCCGGGAACACAGGGGAAGCGGGTGATTTTGATAGGGTAAATCTACGGTGGGGAACTACACCTGGTCTCCGGATGGTATGGGTTGCTGCCAGTTTTTCCTCTAGATCTGCCAGCTTTTCTCAGCCACAGATTAATGCTGATTATACTGTGAAGAACTAAGCAGCTGGAAAACACTGTCTCACTTGGTGCTGAGAGCTTAGTGATGAAGATTTAACGGTGACAGGAAGGGGCCAGGTGCTGAGGGGTATGTGCAGCTCTTTATTTCTTCCCATTTCCTGTAGGATTGTACAGGGTGAAGTCGGGTGAATGTAAAGGAGTGACCCAGCAAAAGCCAGCACCTGAAAAACTCAGCTCTGATCTCTGAAAAGCTTGATTCTGATCTCTGTGTGCCTGCGCACTAGACAGCTGGATCATTAGGGTGACACTGTATTGTCTGCAGGGCTACCAGCTTCCTGTCTCTGTGGTCATTTAATATGCTTGGTCTAAACAGGAAATTTGAATCTACACATGTGGCATTCTACGTGCATAGAATAACTTGTAGACACCAATTTCAACAATGCCTATGTAGGGATTTTTTTTTCTTGTTAAAAGATAGCAAGTTCTTTTAGTGCTGTTTCCTATTTAGTTTAGAGATATAGCACAGACACAGGCCCTTTGGCCCACCGAGTCCACGCCAGGCAGAGATCCCCGTACATGAGCACTATCCTACACACTAGGGACATTTTACAATATTTGCAGCAGCTAAATTAATCTACAAACTTGTACGTCTTTGGAGTGTGGGAGGAGGCCAGAGCACTTGGGGAAAACCCATGGGGTGAACTTCTGTACACATAGCACCTGTATTCAGCATGGTACCCGGGTCTCTATTGCTGTAAGACAGCAACTCGACTGCTGCACCACCGTGCCGCCACTATTGTACAAATCTCTGATTTTTTTTCTGTCCTATAATTTAAAGTTGGCTGGTTTAAGATGTGAATTAGCTTGAGAGTAGTGTCAGTTCTAAAACCATTAGCCCATCAGGCTGCCAGGAAAACATGGTGATTTGGTTCAGTTGACTCGCACATAATAATCAGGCGTGGGTTGTAAAGTGGAAGATAATATTTACCCACAGAAGTGCGAGACAATGGCCACTTCCTACATGAGAGACTCTAATTATTTTGCAATATCATCGCAGAATCTCCCTCTCGCATCTAGGTTTTGTGGGTCTTGATTAAGCTGCATTAAGTAAATGACAAGATCATAAGAACAAGTTGGAGGTTGGGTATGCTGTGCCAAAGATCCTTAGAAGGCTTAGGATGTTCAATATGTTCCCAACAACTCTCACCAACTTCTATAGATGCGCCATGGAAAGCATTTTATCAGGATGCATCACAGCTTGCTCTAGGAACAGCTCCATCCAAGACTGCAAGAATTGTGGACGCAGCCCAGACCATCACTCAAACCAACCTCCCTTCCATTGACTCCATTTATACTTCACACTGCCTCGGCAAGGCCAGCAGCATAATCATGGACAAGTCGTAGGTATAGAAGTGTGAAAATGCACATCTCCAGATTCAGGGACCCCTTCCTCTCAGCTGTAATCAGGCAACTGAATCATTCTACCACAACCAGAGAGCAGTCCTGATCTACCTCATTGGAGACCCTCGGACTCTTTGACCGGACTCTACTGAACTTTACCTTGCACTAAAAGTGATTCCCTTATCGTGTATCTGTGCACTGTGACTAGCTCGATTGTAATCATGTATTGTGTTTCCGCTGATTGGTTAGAATCATAGAATCATAGAAAATAGGTGCAGGAGTAGGCCATTTGGCCCTTCGAGCCTGCACTGCCATTCAATATGATCATGGCTGATCATCCAAATCAGTATCCTGTACCTGCCTTCACTCCATACCCCCTGATCCCTCTAGCCACAAGGGCCACATCTAACTCCCTCTTTAATATAGCCAATGAACTGGCCTCAACTACCTCCTGTGGCAGAGAATTCCACAGACTCGCCACTCTGTGTGAAAAATGATCTTCTCATCTCGGTCCTAAAAGACTTCCCCCTTATCCTTAAACTGTGACCCCTTGTTCTGGAGTTCCCCAACATCGGGAACAATCTTCCTGCATCTAGCCTGTCCAACCCCTCAAGAATTTTGTAAGTCTCTTTAAGATCCCCCCTCAATCTCCTAAATTCCAGCGAGTACAAGCCAAGGCTATCCAGTCTTTCTTTCGTCCTGCCATCCCAGCATGCAGCAAAAGCTTTTCACTGTATATCGATACACGTGACAATAAACTAAGCTGAACAATTCCTGACTCCAAAGCCTTTCCACTAAGTACAAAGCTAGGAGGGCAATTAAATACTCTCCATTTGCCTGAGGCTGTTGCACTCGCTATCCAAGGCCTTTCCACTCGCTGCAGCAGCAACAACTCTCAGCACTCTGCAGGAGGTGGGGACAAGGAACTTATTTTAATGTAATTCAGAGTGTGATTTACCCTGTGATGATCTGTTGTAGGGACTAGTTGAAATCCGCTGCTTCTCTTTGGACATTTTACGTCGACCTAAAAGAACAGATGGCGTCTCAGTATCATATCTCAAAAGGACTCCACCTATACCGTGCCATGTCAGAAATATGTAGAAGTGACTCTCTGAACACGCTTGGGTTTTAGTTTTGGTTTAGTTCATCATTGTCGCACATACTGAAGTACAGTGAAAGGTTTTGTTTGCATACTATCTGATCAAATCAGATAATACTAAACATAAATGCAATGAAGCCATACTTGGGTACAAGTATAATGGGTAGAGTAAAGGGGAAGATACAGAGTACAGAACATAATTCTCAGCATTGTAGTACACCAGTTCCATAGACAAAGTCCAATGCCCGCAATGGGATAGAGGTGAATTGGACAGTGCCCTAGCTTATGGAAGGACCATTCAGAAGCCCGTTAACCGGGAGAAGCAGCCGATTTTGGGTCTGGTGGTACACAATTTCAAGCTTCTGCAACCGTTGCCGTATGGGAGTGGGAAGAAGGGGGAGTGATCAGGAGAGGACAAGTCTTTGAATGAGTTTGCTGCTTTTCCAAGGCAGTGTGAAGTGTAGATGGAGTAAATGATGGGGGAGTCTGGTTTGTGTGATGGACTGGGCAACACTCACAACTCTCTGCAATTTCTTGTGGTCTTGGGTAGAGCTGGTTCCCAAACCAAGCTGTGATGTGTCCCGACAGTATCATTGTCTGGTGGGTAAAGTGGGTGCTGTGCATGGCGCGAATGTGCCGTGTATAGCACATTCCTTGAGTAAGTCGTGAAATGAGTCATGAAATAGGAACATTTTTTGTCCAAGAAATCGTTATTGTGGTTTACCATTTAAGAGATTTTAAAACCTGATTTACAATTTTCTTGTACACTGCCACTCGCCTGACTTACAGTGTCATAACAGCGGAAATGGTGAAGCCCTGAAGTGTGTTGCTGAACAGAGAGATCTGGGAACACAAGTGCATGGTTCCCTGAATGTGGTGGAGATGATGTGTGTGAAGGAACTGGCAATGCTGGTTTAAACGGAAGATAGACACGAAAAGCTGGAGTAACTCAGTGAGTCGGACAGCATCTCTGGAGAAAAGGAATAGGTGATGTTTCAGGTCGAGAATCTTCGGGTGAAGAAAGGTTTCTACCCGAAAGATTACCTATTCCTTTTCTCCAGAAATGCTGTCTCACCCGCTGAGTTAGTCCAGCTTTTTGTGTCTATCTGTGGTGAAGAAGGTTCACTAGCAAGGGTATTGAGTACAAACGTTGGGACATCATGATGCAGGCGTACAAGTCATTAGTGAGACTGCACTTAGAGCTTTACTCATCCAGCTATAAAAAGGATCCCATTAAGTTGGCATCAAGAGTGCAGAGGAGATTCACTAGCATGTTACCTGGGCTTGAGATATTGGGATAGGTTGGGATTTCTTACTTTGGAGTATAAAAGTCTTGTGGCTGGCCTTGTTGAGATCTACCAGTTCATGAGGCGAGGGATAAAGTAAATGCTCAGTCTTTTTTCCCAGCATAGAGAATTCTAAAATTAGAGGGGATAGGTTTAAGGTGAGAGCTTGAAACCTTGTACCACCAGTCCCACAAACAGCTTTTTTCCCCGCTGTTAATGGTATTTCTGAATGGTCCTTCCATAAGCCTATGTGATTCACCTCTTTCCCATTGCGGGCATTGGACTGTGTCTATGGGAGGGGGAAGGGGGAGTGAAAGTAGAACTATGGAACACAGCCTGGGGTAAATGATCCATCTATAAGAGCAGGGGGAAAACCATGTTTATGAAAGGACAGAATATTGCATGTCCAAGAATGGAAAGCATCATCTAGGGAGCAGATGCGGTGGAGATGGGGGAATTGAGCGTGGGGAATGGTGTGTTTGCAAGAGTCATGGTGGGAGGAAATGTAGTCCACATAACTGTGAATGTTGCAGTTGAAAAACTCAAGTATTGTGTTCCCAGCATCACCCAAGATTCTGTTGGGAAACATAATAAAGTTGTGGGATGTGTTCCTGCAACCTTTCAACATGAATGTAAGCATGTTGGTAATTATACAAAGCTCCTAATGCTGGTATAATAATCACCGAGTACCTTCTATGTCGAAGTGACTCCAAATAGCTTGCAGAATGAGCTACTATTTTGAAATGCCATGACTATTGTGTTTGTGACTGAAATACTCATTGGCGGAAGGTGTACTTACTGGTCTTTTTTTTTAGACTAGAAAGAGATATAAAAATGCAAAGCCATTCTTGAGTTACATGTTAACGGACACCTATTTTAAACATTCAAAAGCTGCAGAATGCTGACTGGCCTGCTGAGTATTTCCAGCACTTACTTTTTTTATTTGAAATCTACTGTAGTGCAGCAATTATATTTCCATGTCAACACTGGAAGTGATTGATTCTTTCACTAGCAGCAATGCGTGCCTGTCTCACCAGCTCGAGTGATCCTCCAGAGATCTGTCTGTGGCCACGGAATACCATGAACTGTTTCCCAATCCACTCCTCGACAAACCAGTGCCATCATTTGTGAAGGAAGGAACTGCAGGTTCAGTTCACACCGAAGACAGACACAAACTGCTGGAGTAACATCACCCATTCTTTCTCTCCAGAGATGCTGCCTGTCCTGCTGAGTTACTCTAGCATTTTGTATCTATCCAAAATTTGTGAAGCATCCTCTGTGGTGTTCTCTGTCGAGGGCCATTCTTTCTCATATAGGGTTGCAGAATGGCACCTTTGTGGTTAATACAGTGTTTATTACCATGTGTTGATATTCTAGGCCTTGGGTCGCTGAGACCCAGGTCTGAAGAAGGGTCCTGACCTGTAATGTTACCTATGCATGTTCTCCAGAGATGCTGTCTAATCTGCTGAGCTACTCCAGCATTTTGCATCTAACTTTGGTATAAACCAGCAAATGCAGTTCCTTTTGATGACTTATAGGGATGTTACCTGACATGCTGAGTTCCTGCAGCACTTTGTGTTTCAGTCAAGATTCCGGCATTTGCAGTTCCTCGTGTCTCCAATATTAGCAGGCAATTCAGAAGGTGTGGGAGTTGATGGGGTGGGGGAGGATTGTGTTACCTTATGAAGGAACATTCTGGCAAAAACAGTTAGTTTTAGAGATACAGCACGGAAACAGGCCCATCGGTCCTCTCAGTCCGCACAGATCAGCAATCCCCACATATGAATACTATCCTACACACACTAGGGGCAATATCCACTTATACCAAGCCAATTAATCTACAAACCTGTACATATTTTGGAGTGTGTGAGGAAACAGAAGATCTTGGAGAAAACCCACGTGGTCACGGTGATAATGTACAAACTCCGTACAGACTACAAACCATAGTCGGGATTGAACCCTGATCTCCGACATGGCAAGCTTCGGCATTGTAAGGCATTAACTCTACCACTGTGCCACCATGCCGCCCTTAATGGTTTGAAGCTGGTTGCTACCTCTGCTAACATTAAGCAACATTTCATCACGTTCCAGCAAAACGATATTTGGGAAAGTCTGACTGTCGTGTTATGGGTTGTTTCCAAAGGGATGATTGAATATTGCATTGTTAACCCATGCCTTACATAGTTTATCTCCAGCACAAAATTGTTGATGCATAGTTACAGCTCTTTACTATCATATAAAAATAAAAAAATTCTTGGCTCAGTGTTGTCTCTGCTTGGTGTAGTGAAATTTCGGTCTAAGTGCTGGGCTGCTGATAAATTGTGCATGTAAACGGAAAATACTCAGAACATGCAGCGGGTCAGGCACTATCTGCGGAAAGTGAAACGCAATTGATACTTCGGGTCAAACTCGGAAAATGGGAAAACAAGCTCATTTTAATTTGAGAGGATGGAGCAGGAATGGCTCAGACAAAGGGAATAGCTGTGGTTGGACGAGGTCAGGGTTGCTGAGGAGATTGTGCTATTTATGGATCAATCTGGCAGACAGTTTTCGTGACTGTCAGAATTACCTCACTGTATTAGAGACATTCCTTTTTCTTTTACCCATCCTTCCCTTCATCTTCTCCGAAACGTCAACCTGTCTTCCCTGAATCATCAAACTAACCATTTGACTCTTTGACGGAACTTGGAACAAGAGTTTAAAAATAAAAGTTAATTGAGAGTGAGTTTGGGTAATATTAGGAGCAGTATTCAAAAGACTGGAAAATTAGCAGCGCGCAAGTCCCAAGGGTGATAGATTATCAGAGCTTTACTGTTCACTGAAACTGCGAACTAAGCAAGAGGCAATTAAGCCAAGTTGTGTGAGACGGGACGGAGGCCAGTGTTGCAATGGAGAAAGTTAAGCCTCCTGCTCTCTCAGCTGCAGTATTTTTGAGGAGCACCCATGTTCCTTTTCACTCCAGAAAGATGTGCAGAATCTCTTAATTCAGTACTCCCTTTCTTCAAAGGGCCAATCTTTCTCTGCTTTCATTCTGTACCTCTGCAAGCAACTTGACAGCTGGGTGGATTGGGTAGGATTGTGCTGGTGTTCAATGCAGAACCAGCTTGCCCTGCTTGGTGCTGACCTAGAAGAAACAACAGGCAACCACCAAATGTGGGCAGTTTGCTCGTCACCAGATTATCAAACCCATTGTTTTGACTATATTTAACTGCGTTGTTTATTTGATTCCATTATTCCTCATTTCCTTATATAAGCCTTTTTCAAATAGCATGGCACGTTCTCTTGTTTGGGGTTTTGCATATTATGGTTATAAAATGGGATTAATGTTGAGAGTTGTCATGGACTCTGGGCAATTTCCATGCTGCACCATGCCATAACTCTGTTAAGTGCTTTAATTTGGTGAAAGGTGACTTTATTTATCACCTTTTATTGTAAAATCAGTCTGGTGAATCTTCAGAAGATTCACCAGACTGATTCCTGGGATGTCAGGACTTTCATATGAGGAAAGATTGGATAGACTCAGCTTGTACTCGCTGGAATTTAGAAGATTGAGGGGGGATCTTATAGAAACTTACAAAATTCTTAAGGGGTTGGACAAGCTAGATGCTGCAAGATTGTTCCCGATGTTGGGGGAGTCCAGAACAAGGGGTCACAGTCTAAGGATAAGGGGGAATTCCTTTAGGACCGAGATGAGGAAAACATTCTTTACACAGAGAGTGGTGAGTCTCTGGAATTATCTGCCACAGAAGGTAGTTGAGGCCAGTTCATTGGCTATATTTAAGAGGGCGTTAGATGTGACACTTGTGGCTAAGGGGATCAGGGGGTATGGAGAGAAGGCAGGTACGGGATACTGAGTTGGATGGTCAGCCATGATCATATTGAATGGCGGTGCAGGCTCGAAGGGCCGAATGGCCTACTCCTGCACCTATTTTTCTATGTTCTATGTTTCTATGTAAAACAGGTTGGAATAATGTCTGGAGAGCATCCTTTTGTGCGAATAATTTGTGTGCTATTTTTTATTTTGCGAGGACTAGAACATAAAACATAAATGCTGAAGCTTTACAAAGCACTGGTCAGACCGCATTTGGAATATCGTGAGCAGTTTTGGGCCTCATATCTGAGGAAGGATATCCTCGCATTGGAGAGGGTCCAGAGGAGGTTTTACGAGAATGATCCCAGGAATGATTGGATTAACATATGATGAGCATTCAACAGCACTGGGCCTGTACTCGGTGGAGTTTAGAAGGGTGAGGAGGGGACCTCATTGAAACTTACTGAATAGTGAAAAGCCTGGATAGAGTGGATGTGGTGGGGATGTTTCCACTAGTGGGACAGTCGAGGACCAGAGGCCATGATCTCAGAATAAAAGGACGTATCTTCAAGAGGAACCATTTATTTAGCAGAAAGTGGCCTAATTTTGCTCCCATAACCTATAAACATAATAATTCTGGTGCACCATCAGGAGTGGGTTCGGAGGGACATAGACGAGCATGTGCCGTGTCTTATTTTGCACTGTAAAGGCAAATGTAACTTTTTATGCATTCAATTAAATTATGAACTATGCTGCATTTCTTTTGGAAATAATTATTGTGAATTAGGTTGAGCATTGGAATATGGTTGACAAATCTTTCTAAAAATAGTTGCTGTTTTTCAGGGGTGTGGGTAAGTTACTACCTTGCATTGCTGTTAGTTTCTCCTTTGCAGATGAATTAAATTAGCAATTGGTGCAAGTAGGAATTGTAGTGTTCCATTTCGGAACAGATGACAATGAAACACTCTTGATGCTCTCCTATTCTGTATCTCGTAAGGGGCATTATTATTAGAGGCAGGTTATATATCAACAGTAGTCATATTTCATCAAATATTGTGAACCTGAAAGTCAGAATTACCTCCCTGAGGTCAAATTTTGAAAGCTGATTTGAGAGGACAGCTTTGGTCCATGGTATCAACAACCTTATTTGGTGCAGGCTTTTTGCTACTAGTTTGGCTGTTCATCTCTCTAACATTTTAGGTTCAATGATAAGGTGAAACTCGGTGTAATGAAACAACACCCAAGGTATTCACTGAGGGTTCTGAGAAAGACAATAGAAAATATTCTGATTACGAGCAAATTATTTGAGTTTGTGTTCAGTTCAATATATTGTGTGGACTGGGCATCATGTTCTGTGATTAAAATCGTCTGTCGCTACATCTAATTGGATGATTTAGCCTGAAGAAATAAAAGTTGAAAGTTATATTTAGCAAGTTGTGCAAACTGGGTGGCCACACTTGTGCAAAATGTTGAAGAGGTGAATACTAATCCTGTGCCATATCATCTTCATTTAAAGCAGGTTTAGGTCACTGGTCACAAGTCTGTCCATGTAAACTGGAGTTGGATCTCTCGGTTCATGTAAACTGGAGTTGGACCAAGCACTTTAAGTCCCCTTCCCATTCCCACACTGACCTTTCTGCCCAGGGTCTCCTCCACTCTTCTGCCCAGGGCCTCCTCCACAGAGGGAGGCCAAACACAAATTGGAGGAACAGCACCTTCTATTTCACTTGGGCAGCTTACAACCCAACGATATGATATTGATTTCTGTAACTTCAAGTAACCTTTGCATCCCCCCTCTCTCTGTCCCTCTCCCACTCTAGTCGTCTTGCTTAGTTTCATTGTTTGTATCACGTTATCACCTTCTCCACAGCCAACAATGGACCTTTCCTTGATCATCAAGGATTGCTGGCTTTGATTTGTCCTTTTGTGTACCTTTCATTAATTTGTTTCTTGGTACCTTTTCTTACCTCTTGTTTCCATCTCGCCTGACTCTTAGTCTGAAGAAGGGTCTCGATCCAAAGCATCACCTATTCCTTTTCTCCAGAGATGCTGCTTGATCGGCTGAGTTGCTCCAGCTTTTTATGTCTATCTTCCATGTAAACTGGAAGTTGGTCCATTCCTTTGAGATGAGTAAAACTCCTGTATTGATTACTCGTTGCTGAAATGATTTTTTGCTCTCTGCCCAGACCTGCTGGAAATCTAATCTGTGGTGTGCCTGGCTGTTGGCAAGTCAGAGTCCATGAGGAAGGTTCACCACCTTCATCTACAAGTGAAAAGGAAAACAAAAATCAGAATTTAATGATGACACTTCCGACTCCTTAATGTGGATTACAAAATTCTGTTGAATGTGATCGCTAATTGAGGGAAGCTACTTCAGGATTGACGAGTCACTGGGATCGGAACAGTGTTGTGAATGATCTCCAATAGTTTAGTGCTATGTGAGATGTGATTGTGTTTGTGCAATATTGGAGTGGACATTTGCTTGGTCGCTTGTTGAGACTGGGAGATGATCTTTGATGGACTATTGCACGTGTACATGAAGGATGTGCTCTGCAAAATGCAGTTTGGGGACGGAATCCACAATTGGATATGACTTCTCTATGCATACATGAATAGAGCAGTTCAAGTCACACAGCATGGAATCAGGCCCTTCACCCCAACAAGCCCACACCGACCCAACATATCTCATCCACACTCATCCCACCTGCCTGCGTTTAGCCCATATCCCTCAAAATGTATCCTATCCATGCACCTGTCTAAATTTTTCTTAAACTTTGAGATAGTATCTGCCTCAACTACCTCCTCTAAGTTCATAATTTATGGTGGCAGAATTAGGCTAGTCGTCCCATCTAGTCTTCTCCACCATGAAATCATGACTGATCTATCTTTCCCTCTCAACCCCATTCTCCATCCCACAACTGCTGACACCCTTACTAATCCAAAAGCTGTCAATCTCTTGCCTGAAGAATGTCCTCTGGCAGCTCATTCCACACACCCACCATCCTTTTTGTGTAAACAACAATGTTGCTCCTCGGGTTCCTATTAAATCTTTCCCCACTCGCCCTAAACCTATGTCCCCAGGTTCCCCTACTCTGGGCAAGAGACTGTGCATTTGCCCTCATGATATCTATATTTCTATAAGATCTCCCCTCATCTCCTTGTGCACCAAGGGATAGAGTCCCAGCTTGCACAATGCCTTCCTATTGCTCGGCCTTTGAGTCCTGGTAAATCTTCTTTGTGTCCTTTCCAGCTTGACAACGTCTTTCCTATAACATAGTGCCAAAAACTGAACACAATATTCTAAATGTGGCCTCACCAAAGCCTTGTATAACTGCAACATGACCTCCCAACTTCTCAGTTGTGAAGAATGAATGGGAAATGGAAAGCCTACTTATAAAATTTGGGGGTTAGGCTATGCTGCCTTCTTCTCTCACTTGTTTGCTGACTCCATCAGGAAGGATGTAGGTATAAAAGGAGTGAGAAACCCAGCACTGCAAACATTTGGGTTGAAACCTCGTATGAGGATAGCATCATATGAGGGCAGGTTTTGCTTGGATTTACTGACAGATAGATTGAAGAGCCGGTTCAACTAGTATGAATTGGTCTTTGGGCCCAGAGATAACCACAGCAAAAACAACGCCGTTGGTCCAATCAATTCTCTCCTCTTTGCTGTCTGGTCTGCTTACCTGAAGGCGCTGGAAGAGCCAGGACTTGCAACAATAGCAGAAGTGAAACAAGAACTCTGATTGTGGGAGCAGATTTGTTTCGGGAAGCAGTCCTCTCTATATCTTTTCAATATGTAGGAATATTTTGCATCACTTCACAGCTATTTGCATTACTTTTTACATTAATTGTTTATTAGGCCATGAAATATGATATCACTGAAGGGTGGAACCTGATTCCTCAACCTACAAAGGCACTGACTCAAGATTTTATTGCACCAGATCAGAAAGGCTGCTGAGGCCATGACTGGGGCCTAAAGAAATTCGAGCTTTTTCAGTTCAGCTTTGTTTATTGTCACGTGGACCAAGGTACAGTGAAAAGCCTTTGTTGCGTGCAATCCAGTCAGCGGAAAGACAATACATGATTACAATCGCGCCATTTACAGTGTATGGATACATGATAAGGGAATAATGTTTAGTGGAAGATAAAGCCAGCAAAGTCTGAACAAGGATAGTCCGAGGGTCACCAATGAGGTAGATGGCAGATTACAGCATAGTGTTCGAGTTAAGTGGGGCTAATCTGGACAAATCTTCAAATTGATCAAAAATGTACCCAATAACCTAAATTGAAATGTCTTACCGATTCAGATAGTTATTTCTTTAATAGGTTGTAGGTTGAACAGGAGTGGAAACTTGTTGAAACCTGCTCTGAGATTACATCAAATTTGTGACTGGTGGCTCCTCTACACATGCAGAGCCTAAAAAGAATGTAGATGCTTGAAATGCTCAGCAGATTAGGCAGCATTCATGGAGAAGGCAACCGAGTTAATCATACGGGTCGATTAGAAGAAAATCTAATTTGCTTTTGAACTTTAATTGTTGAAAATATCTCAAAGCTGATTTAATTTTGTGTTGTAATATTCTTAGTTATCTGTGGAGTAAGGTTTAGACTACCGCACTTTAAAAAAAAAAGGCAGAATCCATTCATGTGTATACATGCGTGGCCCTCTAGTCATCTCACCTTGAATTAATTTTGTTGCGTGTACAGAGGTACAGTGAATAGCTTTTGTTGCCTGCTAACCAGTAAGTGGCAAGACAATACATAATTGCAATCGAGCCATCCTCCGTGTACAGATACATGATAAAGGGAATAACACGAATAAGCCAACTTTGTATGGACAACACTTGAGAAGAGGCACAGTGGCGCAGCGGTGGAGTTGCTGCCTTGCAGCGCCAGAGAATTGGGTTTGATCCTGACAACGGGTGCCGTCAGTACAGAGTTTGTACATTCTCCCCGTGATGGCGTGGGCTTTCCCCAGGTGCTCCGGTTTCCTACCACATTCCAAAGGTGAGTAGGTTGATTGACTTTGGTAAAAATTGTATATGGTCCCTAGTATGTAGGATAGTGCTAGTGTACAGAAATCGCTGGTCAGTGCGGAATCGGTGGGGCGAAGGGCCTGTTTCCGTTATGTATCTCTAAACTCAACTAAACCCGAGGTCAGAATGGATCTCGAGTCTCTGGTCCTGCGAGGTGGCAGCTTTACCTGCTGCGCCACTGTGCTGTCTTAAGAACCAGAAACTAGTTCCTTAACATGTGCCATGAATTGGATGAGTCTGTAATCCGCTATGTGGCAAAAGAGAAACACTGCCTCGTAAAATACTTGGAAGACAGTGTTTACCGCATAGTGAATGCATGGCATTCTAACAAAAAATATTTACTTGCTAGTGACAGAGAATAAGAAGCTTTAAATGATGGAACTAATTCCTTGGAGCCAAGTACTTTGAAAATTGAAGATAAAATCAGTCTAGTTGGTTGATGTGCTGCTTATAAATTTTTTGCATCATTTTGTTCCATTACATGGCCTTCCGTTGAAAAAATCTAGAACATTTTTGTCATGTGAGTAGGGTCATGCAAAATTCCTGACCTTTACAAAGTATATCTAGCTGTTGCATGAGGAGAACATTTAGGCCATAAACATGTATCCAAGTTCAAAGGCTTTAGGATAAAGAATTATTGAACCAGTTCAAAGAAACACTGAATGGAAGATGTGAGTGGCAGATATTTGCCATGTTTCCAGACCGTGTGTACCACTTATGGCTTGGATTAAATAATTGGATTAGTATCCAGGATAAAGCTTCAGTCTCTGCTTTATTGCACATTATAAGTCCTGGAATGGATTGCAGCCACTTTCTGTTTGGGTTCCCACTTTAAAGTTGGGCTTCCATCTCAAGTCCTATTTACTTGCCAAGCCAGGTTGTTGACTTTGCTATTCTTCAACATTTTGGGAAATTAAACCAGGGTAGGATTTTCACAGTGAACAATGGGGTTCTAGGGAATGGTGTAGAACAGAGGGGTATGGAATACAAGTACATAGTTTGTTGAAAGTGGACAGTATGGTGAAGAAGGCCTTTGGCACGCTGGCTTTCACCAGTCGGGGCATAGAATATGTAAATTGGGATGTTATGTTGCAGTTGTACGAGATGTTGATGAAGCTGTACTTGGAATATTGTGTTTAGTTTTGGTCAATCTGCTATAGGAAAGATACCATTAAGCTGAAAAGAGTGCGGTCTCATCATCCTCCAATCTCATGATGCAGAGTATCACGAGGGGCAAAGGATTCCTGAGGGCCTCCTACGAATATTTAAAGAGTCATTTGAAGACGAACAATTACTTTGTATCTTGTTTTTCTTTGTGTCGACTTGGAATTAGGCATCAAGTGGTTTTTTGTTTGACAACCAGCACATCTGTTTTGATGAGGCAGAGTTGGCAACACGTACTGTGTAAGCCAATTCCTAAAAAGGAGAGCTTTAGAGCTGCAGAACTTCAAAACTGTTATAATGAAGAGGTTAGTTCACGATCGACATTGATGTGGACTCTGCGGGCTTGGATGTTCATTTTTATGATGGATGATGTGCAAAGTATTTTCCCTGCTACAAATAATAAATCTGATTGCCTCCCTCCTGGATTCTGATATCAAACTATTTAAACCAAAGATAAACTTTTGGCCTTTTCCTCCTCTTGTTGAAATGTTCCGTATTGATTCCAACGCTGTGTTTATTAGAAACAGCTGGCTTTGAATTAACTTGAAGGAATATGCTTTGTCAATGTCATGCGTTTCTTATATTGCAGAAAGGGGCTGTTGTTTGCTGTGATCCTAGTGTATTTTCGGGACTGTGAATATTCTGCGTCTAAGCTCGTAGTCTGTGGACTACCTTATGGCTATTCAATTTCTAATTCAAGTTAGCCCT
Source organism: Raja brachyura (assembly GCA_963514005.1). The sequence goes on from OY740789.1 coordinate 22,382,221, forward strand.
ACCATTCTATCCAGCAAGATTTAGTTTATTTTCTGTTATAACAGTTTAGCTTAATTTATTATTGTTGTCACGTGTACCGAGGTACAGTGAAAAGCTTTTGTTTACATGATTACAATTATGCCGCCCACTGTGTACAGATACAGGATAAAGGGTATAACATTTAGTGCAAAATAAAGTCCAGTGAAGTCTGAGTAAAGATGGTTCAAAGGTCTCTGTGAGGTTGATGGAGGTCAGGGCCCCTCTCTAGTTTGTGAGAGGACTGTTCAGTTGCCTGATAACAGCTGGGAAGAAACTGTCCTTGAATCTGGACGTATCCCTATTTGAAACTTCTGTACCTCATGCCTGATGGGAGAGGGGAAAAAGAGGGAGTGACCCTGGTGAGACTGGTCCTTGGTGACCCTGGTGATTATGCTGGTGGCCTTGCTGAGGCAGTGTGAAGTGTAGATAGTAAATGGAAAGGAAGTGTGGTTTGTATGATGGACTGTGCTGCGTCCGCAACTCTCCGCAATTTCTTGCTGTCTTGGATGGAGCTGTTCCCAAACCATGTTGTGATGCATCCCAATAAAATGCTTTCTACGGCGCTTCTGGAGAATTTAGTGAGTGTTGTTGGGGACAGGCCAAACTTTTTTAGCCTACTAAGGATGTAGAAGCATCAATGTGCTTTCTTAGCCATTGCTTTGATGAGGTTGGTCTAGGGCAAATTGCTGATGATATTTATTCCAAAGAACTATAAACTATCGAACGTCTCTACTTTGACACCAACAGTGTAAACTAGGGCTTGTGCGTCACTTTGCTTCCTGAAGTCGATCACAATCTCCTTTGTCTTGCTGACCATGGGGGAGTGGTTGACAAAAATGCTGGAGAAACTCAGCAGGTGAGGCAGCATCTATGGAACGAAGGAATGGGTGAAGTTTCGGGTCGAGAGGTTGTTGTCTTGGCTTCAGGTTGCAAAATTGATCAATTTCCCTCCTGGGATAAATAAAGTTTTATCGTATCGTAGGTTACAAGGTTAACAATCTCCTTCTGGTACTCGGGCTCATCATTATTTGATAGCCTGCCCGCAAAGATGCACTTGAATCTTACACTATTTTCCCCATCCGCAAAGCATGATGAGAATGCATTGACTAGGTGCTTTCTGTCCTTGGATGCTCATTTGCCCATGAAGTAATTTCTGCTTTGGGAGCATGGGATGTTTTCATTCCCTGTGAGGGTTCCTTTCTAGTGTGCGGTTGGGGAACATTAATTTTGTTGTTTCCGGAGTGTCCATTATGAGCCACTTCAGGTGCAAAGTGGTGTCAAATCAGAGTGGTGTCTGACCTGGGCAGATCATTGCAAAAATGTATTAGCCCTTGCAGTAAAGCCCCCAGCAGCCCCTGTGTTAAATCCTGCCCATTTGCCCACTGCACCTCCCAGCTGATTGAGAATGTTGCTGCCTTGCAGCCCCAGCAAGCGGCTCGGATCCGAATAGGAAAGTTGTTTTAGAGGGGATTCAAGGAGATTCTGAAATCCAGCCAGATACCATCTACTGCTCAACCCTCATCAATCATTTTTTGTCACCACCTCAAACAACTCAAGAAAGAGGGAGAAATACCCTTCCATGGACAAAGCAATGCTCACCATCTCTAAATGTTCCACTCTCTTCCATGTGTGAGTAAACCCTATCCTGAAGAATCCTCTCCAAGATTTTCCCAACCACTGATGTGGGGCTCACCAACCTATATTTCCTTGGATTATCTAGACTGGGACGGGGCAACATTGGACCATTATTGGTGGAAGCAGAGATGACCTGTACATTTCAAGAGCTCAAGAATGTATTTCCGAGTCATAATCTTTTATTAATTGCAGGGTTTAGCTTAGTTTCGGGATACAGCGCAGAAATATGCCCTTTTTGTCCGTCGACCCGCGATCCCCGTACACTCGAACACACAACACTAGGGACAATTTACATTTTTTCTGAAACCGATTAACCTACAAACCCGCATGTCTGCAGAGAAAACGGGGAGAACGTACAATCTTCGTACAGACAGCACCTGCAGTCCGGATGGAACCCGGGTCCCTGGCACTGTGAGGGAGCAACCCAACCACGGTGCCACCCCCCTGGGTTATGGCCCAGGATGTGGGAAGTGATATGAACCTAAAGCACATATTTGAGTAGCATGGAAGAATGGGCCGAATGGCCTCCTGTGTTATTGATGCTTGTAATGTTTAATGTTTCCGCTCGACCCCAGTGTGAATCTGGTTGGTGTTAATTCCTGGCTGTGTCTTGCACCTCAGTTGAGTTTCTCACTTTCACTCAGTAGTCCATTTTTATTTTTATTGATGCTGTTCTTCTCCTTTATGACAACTCCTGAATGAAAATATTTCTTAAAGCACATGATCCAGAAACTAACAAAAATTGAACACTGCAGTTGTTGGAAATTCAGAATAAAAGCAGTAATTGTTATGAACAGTTCAGACCACACCTTTAAAGAGCAAAACAGTAAATATTTTAAGTCAAAGCCTTTTAATCAAAATTTGATTTGGGTCAAAGACCTTTTCATCATGTTATCTCTGATTCTTATTCTATGGATGCAGCATGAATTGCCAAGAATTCCCAGCACTTTGTGCGTTTATTATCCGGCAAGTCTGAATATTGGCAGTGCTCTGATATGCGATAATTGACTTCAGATTCAGAGTTCTGATCTTGATTCGGTTTCTCTCTTTTTTCGCTATTCATTGGAATTCAGTGCCACAGAAGGCTGTGGAGACCAAGTCAACGGATATTTTAAGGCAGAGATTGACCTATTCTTGATTAGCACGGGTGACGGGTTACGGGGAGAAGGCAGGAGAATGGGGTTGAGGCGAAGGTAGATCAGCCATGATTGAATAGACAACGGGCCAAACGGCCAAGTTCTGCACCTGCAACTTCTGAACATATGAACTAATTAATGCTCCATGTGCCTGCTCTCTTGTTGTTTGCACCCTGCCAGGCTACTTCTGGTGATATGAGGGATAGCTTCAGTGTATTTTAGTCATTTATTTCAAACAGCATAATGAATAATTACAAGTCTGTGGGCAAAATGTTCCTAATTGACCATGGTTTTGGCCTGTTAAAGAAACCAAGTAGTCCTTTTCTTGGGAATTGAATTCTGATTTGGATTCCTTTCAGATTTGGATTTTAAACTGGGTTTCAAACTGCAATAATTGAGTATTTTGATTCTTCGTGCTAAATTTCTTTCTGGGTAGTTTCTCGTAGTAATGTCGTCTCCTCCCCCAGTTCAAACCTATGCTTTTCATTAATTATGTTGGACGCAACATTTTGTTGCTTTGAAAGAGAATATGTCATTTCTATTTTAACTGAACTTGGCATGAAGACTGGGTGAACCGTGCGTTCCGGAGGAGATATGTGTAATGAGACCTGTTGTGTTGGGTTTGGAAAATGTTCTGAAATTACAATGATATTACACAGACCAAGTCAAGAAGAATTACTTAGAAAAGAGCCATGTGCTGTCAGCAAGGCTTAAATTGAGAGCCTAATTGATGGCAATCAATGCTTGCCCAATTTATGTAGTGGATTTAAATATGGCTCGTTCAATTGGGGCTGAAATACTTTAATCCCATTAGCCATTTTGTAAATTCACTTGTGAGCCTCTTGTTTTTAAAACTAAACCTTTAGAAACAAGGCGGCAGAGTGGCACAGCGGAAGAACTGCTGTCTCACAGAGCCAGAGGCCTGGGTTTGATGCTGACCTCAGTTGCTGTCTATGGGAGTTTGTACGTTCTCTCTGTGAAGGTATAGATTTTTTTCCGGGTCATCCGGTTTCATCCCACATATCAAAGACATACAGGGTTGCAGGTTAATTTGGCTTCTGTGAATTGCCCCTCGTGTGTAGGTTGCAAAAGTAGAATAATATAGAACGAGTGTGAACAGGTGAGCAATGATCAGTGTGATCCATGCTGCATCTCTAAACTAAAACATAAGCATCTAACTGACCATCCCATTCAACTACTCCTAAACTGGAAAGGTCACAAAGTGCTGGAGTAACTCAGCAGCATCTCTGGAGAACATGTGTAAGTGACATTTTGGCACATGACCCTTCTGCAGATTGACCCCAGCAATTAGAAAGGTCCTAACCTGAAAAGTCACCTATCCATGTTCTCCAGAGATGTTGCTTGATCTGCCGAGTTACTCCAGCACTTTGTAACCTTTATTGTAAATTTGTATCTGCAGTTCCTTGCTTCTACCTTTAAGCTGGGAAGTTCTCAGGGAGTAACATCTTGACTTCCAAGTGAAAGATTTACTTATGCCTTCGACATTTGCAGGAGTTGGTTTTTTTTTTTTCTCCCCTCTAATGCACTATCTTAAATGTAAGGAAGTAATTAGCTTGCTGAGCACTTCCCCCTTGAACTTTCAAGATCATGCTTTGAATGTTCTGCCAGGCATTGTTCTGAATTTCCTTCCATTTACACAAACTGAATGTTTTGGATTACCCCTCTCTGCCATTTTGTAAAGATGTTTCCTTTGCTGGGCGATAGGTGCTTGTTCTCTCTATGTTTCAGGGTTTGCGAAGAATACTATCATTGTTCATGGTATGCCTATAATAATGTATTTGACCTTTTCACCATTTTAAATACAGTAAAACCGCATAAGGTTGTCACCTTGTAGGGTACATCCATTCCTGCCAGTACAGTAGTGGCAATCTAAAGAATGTTGGGACAACTCCACGTCCAATTCTGGTTCCAAACCCATATAAATGTGTTGCGACAAGTTCTGACTAATTCAGTTCAGTTAAGATGGCTGCCCTGATTATTCTTTGAACTGGTATAATGCAAAATGACATTGATTAGATGTGAACAAGTATTTTAGCCATTTCTGGTATATAGCCCAGATCATGAACTTCAGCAAAATGGTTCTTTTGGGTTTTTGCCCAACAAAGTTGTTTGCTTTGGTAGCACTTAATTTTTTTTTTTAAATGGAAAAAAAAAATGTGAACAGCAATTGTCTGGAAAATTTTGCCCACCAAGCTGTTGACTTTGCAAAATCACCAGACAGCAGATAAAGATGTTTTCTGGGCTCTCAAGGGAGTTCTCATTTTTTTTTGTGATTTTTTTTTTTCCCCTCCAATTTTCAGGTCGAAGGAAGCAAGTTGTTTTAAAATGCATTTTTCTTTTTATTTGCTTTTCTGAGGCAGTGGTTCTCATCAAAGCATTGGCCCAGTTGGAACGTAGTCTCCATGGAATCAGAAGCCAAACGTGCAGCTAGGAAGCGTGGCACAGATGAGGTGCCAGATTATTTCAATTGAGATGTTAAAGTGGGATCCCATCTGTTAGCAGTTGGATGTATTGGAATCCATCTGAGGGCTTGCCTAATGTAGTCACTTCTACATAGAGCGTAGAACAGTACAGCACGGGAACGGGACCTTCTGCCCACAATGTTGGTGCCGAACTTAACTGAAGCTAAACTGATTTCTTCTGCCTGTACAGGATCCATATCCTTTAATACACTGCACTTCCATGTGCCGATCCAAAAGCCTCTGAAACGCCATTAACGTATCTGCTTCAACATGGACCATGGACACCTGGGACTGTCACTTTCATCAAAATGTTGTTTTATTATTGACTCTCATATCAAGTTTAGCAGTTATTGCGTTCCACATTATTAACTGGGTTTTCACCCATTTTGGAGAAAGTTACAGTATAAGGCCAAGAAGGTGAAATAAGGGGAAGGAAATGAATATGCGGACTATTGATTTTTAAAAAAAATGATGTCTCTCAAGAGTTTTCGTTCAAAAGGAACTCTTGCTGAAAATTTAAATTTTCCACCGTTGTGCATTAGTAATTGAAATATTTCACTTGGAATAAGGATGATTTCCTTCTTTGCATGTGTAATGTTAACCTGGCTGCCCAGTTGGGAAGCCCATGAGACGGCGTGGGAGGTTGCTGTTGCACAGGGTTCAAGATTATTTCTTCTTTGACTTTTAATTGAAATAAAAGTTTGAAGGGATTAAAAGCCATGGATGCATTGAATCACATCAGCTATGTCAGGTGGAAATTTCCTCCTTTGTGCATTTCTCCCTGTGATTCCCCAATTACTGTTTTGTGTGGCACCAGCATAGAGCCTTGCTTGCTACAAATTCCTGGAGTGTGCATTTCAACGAATATACTTTTTTTTGGTCTTTATTTTTGTACCAGAGTAAACCTAATTCCTGTTTGCTTACCCTGGTATGCCGTTTCTGAATGAGCCACAGTTGTGACTGGTTGGAAACTGGCCACGTGTGTATTTGATGATAATATGCTGGTGCGGGCACCAAGTGTGCTGTGACCTCAACCCTTCTCACTGGAAAACGTGCACATGTTATTTATTAATAATGTCATTATTCTGAAGGGTATTCAGTATAGTTCATCAGCATCTCAAGGCAGGGATGTTTGCTGTGATGACATCCAATTTTTGACTTTAGTTTAGTTTGCAGATACAGCATGGAAATGGGCCCTTTGGCCCATCAGGTCCACGCCGACCATTGATCACCTCTTCACGCTAGTTCTATGTTATCCCATGAATTTGGAATGTTTTGCATTCATTCCCTCCAATTTACAGAGGCCAATTAACCTACAAATCTGTGATATGGGAGCAAATCTGAACACCTGGAGGAAGCCCACGAGGACAAAGGAAGAACATGCAAACTCAGCACAGACAGCACCCGAGGTCAGGATGAAATCCGGTTCTCTGACGCTGTGACACAGCAGTTCTACCAGCTGCACTAACTGTGCAGACCTGAGAGTGACTTTTGAATGAGAGCTGATGTCTGTTTTTTAAAAAAAAAAGTGTGTGTATTTTTCCTCCTGTCCCCGATTCTTGAAAAATATCATGGTCTTTAAAAGGAATTAAGTGCGAATCTTGGACACATCAGCCAACAGGGACTACTCAAAATATGCCGTGTTCTTCTGCAAAATGATTTATTAGTAGTTCTGGTTCTGATTAAGTATACTTTAGAAATTTGAATCTGTTTGCCCTCTCTAGTCAGAGGCTGACAGACATGTTTGCGTTAAGCCTGTTCACTTTTTACTTTGGGTCTCGCTGGTTTTGATTCTCTTCAGGAAGTTGCAACCTTGACTACTGTAGTTATGTATCTTTTTTAAGCTGTTCCTAGAGTCACAGACGCATATCAATTTCAATTCCATTACACTTCCTACTTTGCCAAAATCAGTTTGAATGCCTTAAATGCAAACACTGGACATGTTAGCACAGGAACATCCAAATATTTTTTTAAAATGTGGACATGTTAGCATTTCTATAGGAGAGAAGCCAATCATATATACCCTTCACAGAATGAAGGAGGTCCATCATATCTTTTAGAGGACTCGCTAAATTGGAGGATTTTATAGGAGTAGTCTTCATCCATCATTCAGTCGTGGCAGATCTATCTTTCCCACTCAACCCCATTTTCCCACCTTCTCCCCATAACCTCTGACATCCTTACTAATCAAGAATCTTAGCAATCTCTGCCTTAAAAATACAGGTCAATGCGATGCACACTGCTATCTCATGAAATTAGTCTTATAAAAGAGGTGAATGATAGCAAGCCGTGCGAAAAATATATCTGGAGGCTTTTGAAAGACCAAGTGAGGCAGCTCCATGCAAGAAAATGAAGACGAAACAGTTGAAAATTGATGTCAGTGTTCAGAATAGAAGTGGGAAGAGTGGCCAGGAAATGATACCATTCCTGATTTTTGTTTTTTTTTGTTTTTGTTTGGAATGTTTTTTGGGAGGCCAAAGATGAGAAGGTTGGAATGTGTGGGAGAGTTTCAGTGGTGAGCCTCGGGGAGGTCATGGCCTACATTTGGGAATAGAGCAGTGATGTTCGTCAAAGGAAATACTCTTGAATCTGTTCCAGAAATTAGACTGCTCCTTACAGGTCAGGTCCCTTGCTGCACTCTATTTGAAAGTGTCCAGCTGTCTCGAACCTCTCATCGTCCTTGCGTTGTCCAGTAAAGGAAGTGCCACTGATAACCTGGTGTAGATGTGGCTCATTCTGGGTTGATTTTACTGCATTTTGTTTTCATTTTCTTTCGGCTTTGCACACAAAGTCCATATAGGCTATGGGCATAATTTGCCCTTTGGTTGGATCTTTTTGGATTTCCACTAGCAGTGAATTAATTTTAACATTTTAGAAGAAGTGGAGGTGTGACCAGGAATGCATTTGACTTTGGGTTTGACTTCAACTAGTGAATTGGTTGGGACATCCTAAGTGGCCTTGACGTTCCTGGGATCCATCAGAGCAAAATCCAGAGTCCTCTTTGGCAAGGGTGCAAGTGCATGCTCCCTCAACCTGATTAGTGTTACCTGTGCTGCTTCATATAGCCTGTAGGTTGCCTGCACTTACAAATGTTGCTTCCACATGAGGGACTGACACATGGAAAAAATGTCAAATCTAAAAGGCCATAGTTTAGTTTAGAGATACACCGCGGGAACAGGCCCACCGAGTCCGCGCCGACCAGCGACCCCCGTACAACTATCACTATCCTGGGGACAATTGGGGACAATTTACAATTTTACCAAAGTCAATTAACCTACAAACCTGTACGTCTTTGGAGTGTGGGAGAAAACAAACGGCGTACAGACAGCACCCGTAGTCAGGATCGAACCCGGGTCTCTGCCGCTGTGAAGCAGCAACTATGCCGCTATGTTACCGGGCTGGGTGTTTCAAGGAAGGAGCAAATTGGCAACATAATTGGTACCAAACAGGGCAGATAAAGGAAATCAGCACTGCTGAACCCATTGACGGTCTGAAGGAAAGATACAACCTGTTATTCCCTGTGGCACGCCCGATTACTGAGTTGCCCGCGGAATGCTAGAACATTAGAAATTCTTGTGGACTCACTTTCACATTAGTTGCTCAATTAGTTGCCTTTTGCTGCAAAATTGGGGGTGGGACATCAGCTCTGCGCTCCCATTTACAGTGCCCTCCATAATGTTTGGGACAAAGATCCATCATTTATTTATTTTCCTCTGTACTCCACAATTTGAGATTTGGATTAGAAAAAAATCACATGTGGTTAAAGTGCACACTGTCAGATTTTATTAAAGGATATTTTTATACATTTTGGTTTCACCATGTAGAAATTGCAGCTCTGTTTATACAAGAATGAAACTGTTAGAGACATCAGCCAAACCTTAGGCTTACCAAAATCAACTGTTTGGAACATCGATAAGAAGAAAGAGAGCACTGGTGAGCTTACTAATCGCAAAAGGGATTGACAGGCCAAGAAAGCTGATGACAGAAGAATTCTCTCTATAATGAAGAAAAATCCCCAAACACGTGTCCAACAGATCAGAAACACTTCAGAAGTCAGATGTAGATTTGTCAATGACCACTGTCCGCAGTAGACTTCGTGAACAGAAATACAGAGGCTATACCGCAAGATGCAAACCACTGGTCTGCTGAAAAAACAGGATGGCCGGGGTAGAATTTGCCAACAAGTACTTAAAAGAGCAACCGCAGTTCTAGAAAAAGGTCTTGTGGACAGATGAGACTAAGATTAACTTATATCAGAGTGATAGCAAGAGCAAAGTATGGAGGAGAGAAGGAACTGCCCAATTTCCAAAGCATACCACCTCATCTGTGAAGGTACTCGCTCACTTATCTTCATTGATGATACAACTGCTGATGGTAGTAGCATAATGAATTCTGAAGTGTATAGACACATCCTACCTGCTCAAGTTCAAACAAATGCCTCAAAACTCATTGGCCGGCAGTTCATTCTACAGCAAGACAATGATCCCAAACGTACTGCTGAAGCAACTAAGGAGTTTTTCAAAGCTAAAAAATTGTAAATTCTTGAGTGGCCAAGTCAATCACTTGATCTGAACCCAATTGAGCATGCCTTTTATATGCTGAAGAGAAAACTGAAGGGAACTAGTCCCCAAAAAAAGCATAGGCTATAGATGGCTGCAGTACAGGCCTGGCAGAGCATCACCAGAGAAGACACCCAGCAACTGGTGATGTCCATGAATCACAGACTTCAAGCAGTCATTGCATGTAAAGGATATGCAACAAAATACTAAACATGACTACTTTCATTTACATGACATTACTGTGTCCCAAACATTATGGTGCCCTGAAATGGGGGGGACTATGTATAAACACTGCTGTAATTTCTACATGGTGAAACCAAAATGTATAACGGTGGCCTTTATTAAAATCTGATCTTTAACCACATGTGAATTTTTCTATTACAAATCTCAAATTGTGGAGTACAGAGACAAATAAATAAATGATGGGTCTTTGTCCCAATCATAATGGAGGGCACTGTATGTGCGTTTAGAGCGAGAGCCTGGCAGATATACATTTTATTACCCTGTAAGATGTAGCTTCAGACCAAGTCTGTATTTGGGTGAATTGGTATGTGAGCAGTCCTTGAGGCTGACTTAGAAAGCAGGTTTGCAGGTTTCACTAACTGTACAGATGTATATCTTTCAGTGAGCAGCCTATACCTGCTTAACCTCGTGCAAATTAATCACACTTTTATGCCCTGACTTGTCACTTTGGAGACTTGTGAAATGTGCTTCAGTGGAACTGTGTTATGTAACTTGGGTGGAGACGTGAAGGTAGTTGGAATGCATCTGGTGAAAAAGGGAGAGATGCAATGCTGAGATTATCCAGGTTGGTCATTTGCAGGCACTGCTTCCCATTCCATTTCATTGACTGCAATAGAATTCGTATTGGGCAGTCAGTTTAATAAATAGCCAACAAAATGTCATTCATCTGTAGGAAAGAACTCAGAATGCTGGAGTAACTCAGCAGGACAGGCAGCATCTCTGGAGGGAAGGAATGTGTGACGTTTTGGGTCAAGACCTTTCCTCAGACATCAGGAGTCTGCAGAAGGGTCTTGACGCAAAACGTTACCCATCCCTTCTCTCCAAAAATGCCATTCATTACCTGCCACTTCCAGGGGTGAATTTCTGACCCGACGGTGTACATTCGTCCACAAGCTCCGGTGACAGGTTAGTAAATGGTGTTTGGTCGAAAAAGACCTGCCTTTAAGAGATAGGGGGATTCATTTTTCTTATGAAAAGTGGGAACTTGCTTGCATTTATTTTAAAGGTCCATCTAGCTGAGCTGACAAATGTTCTTTCACCTGTACTTCACTGAAGAACATTTGGACGATAATTGTCCATTGTTCAAATTTACGTTAATGGGCTGGAAGAAGGGATTAGAGTGTAAGGGAACCAAATCTGTCGACGATGTAGAACGTAGTTGGGTAGGCTTATTGTGATGCGGATATTTGGACTTGGCAGAAGAATGTGGATTGGTTGAATGAGCGGGTGAAAGCCTGCCTAGTGGAGTTCATGCATCTCACTAAGAGAAATCTAAAAGCATTTATCTAAATGGAGCAAGATTGCCCATGAGTGAAGTACTGCGTGGTCTAGTTGTTCTTGTGCATGCATTACAAAAGGCTTGCCGGTACAGTAGGTGCTGTAAGTAGTTAGGAAGATAAATGGCATTTTGGCCTTTCTGTTTTGTAAGAGCCATGGAGCTGATAAGGAGAAATATTACTTTTACAATTCTGCAGGGTGTTGGTGAGATCACACCTGTGGTGTGGAGCCCAATTTTGATGCCCTTAAGAAGTATGTTAACAATAGAGGGTGTCTTCATCCCTCTGAAAGATTTGGCAATTGAGGGCTGTGGAGCATGGAAGAGGAGACAAGGCCTGGAGCATTTAGATCATCATCATGGGTTACACAAAAAGCTGGAGAAACTCAGCAGGTGTACCAGCATCGAAGGAGCGAAGGAGATAGGCGACGTTTCGGGTCGAGACCCTTCCCTTCCCGAGATCATCATGATGTTGATTGGGGAAGATTTAGTGCCAAGTAGGTTATTGCTGTTCCAATTTTATTTTTTTTACATTCGCTTGTATGTACATACACCAATTGATAATTCTCCAAAGTGGTAATACTCTCTTCTTCCTTGATGTGGTCAACTGGGTTAAAGACCCTCTCCCTGCACGATGCTGTGTGGCAAACCGCCTCTTTGAGCTTTTACGCATGTGACGTGATGTTGTATTTTATTTTGTTGTGCTTTGTGATCGGACTGAGATGCATCCGTGTTAAAGGTAATGTGTAATGTAGTTGACTTTTAACTTGTTTAAAATAAAAAAATCCTCTAGTTTGACGACCTCGAAAAGATCATCCGCACATTTATCTCCTCCGCCTTGATAACTGCTACTCCCTTTACATCAAACATCCTATAGCGGAGCAAGATAGACCACTCCTTCTAAATGCAATGGGCTGACGTGTAGAACGCAACGGAACGTGGGCCTTTTTTTCATCCATTTCCGTAACCGGACCCGACTCGCAGTGTAATCAACGTTGCGGGGGAACAGTTTGTGATAATAAATTACAATTCTGAAAATGAGGAGAAGATTTTTACCAAATAACTTTTATTTTTACGAGGATGTTTCCGTAACCGGCTTTCGTCTCCACACTATTATCCTCTGGGATCTTTGGTGCGGAGACGGAAGCCGGTTACCGAAATGGGGCCTTAAATTACCCATGAATCTGCCCATGACCGTACTACGTCTTTTTCGTTGAGTGGACTATCTTGCTCGCTATAGGATCTTTGCTTTACACTGACATCAGCCAATCTTCCATGTCCCGCCTGCAACTGGTCCAAAACGCCGCAGCGAGACTCCTGACGGGCACCCGAAAAAGGGACCACACCACCCCGATCCTGGCCTCTCTCCACTGGCTCCCTGTGCGGTTCCGAATAAATTTCACGATTCTTCTTTATGTCTACAAAGCCTTTAACGGGCTTGCCCCCGCCTACATCAAAAGTCTGCTTACCCACCACACCACCTCCAGGTCGCTCAGATGGGACGAGTTAGGGTTACTGAACATCTCACGGTCTAGGCATAAGCTCAGGGGCGACCGCGCTTTTGCGTTTGCAGCTCCTAGACTGTGGAACAGCACCCCTCTTCCCATCAGAACTGCCCCTTCCATCGACTCTTTTAAGTCGAGTCTTAAAACTCATCTTTACTCTCAAGCCTTTCTTGACGTCCTCTGAGGGAGGGCTATATGTATGTATTTATGTATGTACTTAATCTATGAACCACTGTTGTACAACGTTAGTACCTCTACCATTGTAAAGCACTTTAGTCAACGAGAGTTGTTCTTTAAATGTGCTATAGAAATATAAGTGACTTGACCTGACTATGTAATGGCCGAGGAAACATGGAGTTACAATCATACAGCACGGAACCAGGCTCTTCGGCCCAACTCGTCCATACATATTAAGAAATCCCATCTTAGCTAGTACCATATGCCCGCGTTTGGCCCATCTAAACCTTTCCTATCTATGTACCCATCTATTAAATACTACAATTATACCCGAGTTCATAAACAATTTGAAAGTACAGCAAATTCTGGCTTTGCCAGTGGCATCCATGTCCCTTTAATGAATGTGTAAGAAATTTATGATATTAATATTTCAGTGCTATGCATGCTGTGTACAGGTTCCCCTGTTGCAAAGACTGTGCACTGTTGATGTTCATTAGATATTTAGGCCTTGCTCGAGATTAAGTTCCTGTGTTGCACTGCAGTGATTATAGAGATATTGGCCGAGTGTCTAGTACAACTCCCAAAAACCTGAATTGGCAATAAAAATAAAGGTCTTCTTTTAAAAAAATATGTTCACTTTTTTATTGTGAACATGATGTTGACACAGATGCAACTCTTTTGAATCCAGTTTGGTTGATACAATTTGGATTTAAAACAGTTTATTTTATGGAACATTGTTCATTATTATCCATATGAAGCAGCCCTACATACCTTTTAGAGGCATGTATTCAGGTTGTGACAGGTTCAATGAAGAGGTGCCTTGACCTGCATGTTCAGTAATGTAGCAATATGCATGATTTGCTGAGTGATTTATCTTCAGCCTACAAATCTTCCCACACAATGTACAATTCAATTGTTGCATCCAATCCTTCCTCTGCCACTTTGTACTCTTTCAATAATTACTTATGCCAGAAGGATTCTGTTACGTACGGGAGAGTGGTTTCATGGTTACAGGTGAAGGGTGAGAGGAATGGATTTTCCTTGAATTAAGGAGACATTAGTTCCGCATATCTTAATGGTTTCACCACTTCTACTTAAACATTAGATTGAAGGGGGAGGTTACATCATAGATTCACTTTGGAGGATCTTTCATCAGAAGTCATTCCTGATAACTTTGGATGGCTTTGCTGTTCCCTCCTTCAGCACTTGGGTGGGATGCCAGTGCTATTCAGAGGGAAGGTCAAGCAGCTTCCAATGATGCAGGTGGTGTTCATGACCTGAAAATAAATCTCTAAGCATTTCCTCATGAAGACAAGTACATGGATAGGATAGGTTTTGGAGGGATACGGGCGAAACACAGGCAGGTGAGACTGGAGTAGAAGGAAGATATTGGCTGGTGTGGGCAGGTTGGGCCAATGGGCCTGCTTCCATGATATATATCACTCTATGATTATTAGACTTGGTTCTGCAGAGGAAGTTGCGGGTGAAGGCTGGAATTTGCTGCCTAATAGAATTACATGGATGGAAACTCTTGTCGCATTTTGGTTTGGATGAGAATAGTAAGATTGAACGAGAACTTACCAGTTCGAAGGTTGATCTTTATTTTATGAGGAGTCGAAGTGAGGGATTTCGTGAAGAGCCCGCCGGCGCGCATGCTCGACATACTTCAAAGTAGCGGCGTGGAATCACAGAAACCAACAAAGAAATGACTTCGCATAGTAAGATTAAAGTGACTAAGATTACCAGATGAAGGTGATTGAGGGTTGGGCGAGGAGGGCACGAAATCCCTCACTTCGACTCCTCATAAAATAAAGATCAACCTTCGAACTGGTAAGTTCTCGTTCAATCTTACTATTTCATTTCGGAGTCACGTGAGTGACTTCGTGAAGACTTCAAAGCTTCTGTGATTACACGCCCTGGACCACGTCCATGCTGACACACCACTACCAGGGATGGATGGGAGGAACAAACTTGCTCAATAGTTCATACTGCAAAACAAGAGCAGAGTTATTAATAACAAATCAAAACCCCTCATGCGGGGACATCTCCACGTTCGTGACCTGCATTCAGCACGGCTTCTGTAAACTGTAGAGGAGCAGCAACAGGCTTGTTATAAAAACGCTGGAACACAGCTTCATTAGCCCATCCTGCTGTGGCGAGAATTTTGTCCATGGGCACCTCCATGACCCTCGCTGTTGACGTCGATGCAGCCCTGTTGGAAAGAGACTTGAACACATTAGTGTCGATACCTGACTTACCCAAAACGACTGAAAGCCACATGGATATCGTCTGGACTGTCACTCGATGATGAGGTCTCTTATGAGTGACAAGCAGGTATCGCTCCATTCCTCTGATGCGTGCCGTCACCTTGACATAGTGGCGGATATGTGAGGCTACACATAGCCTAGCATCTGCGGGGTATGCCGGGAACTTCAGCTGCAGCCCTGTGCACCCAGGTCTATGCTGCTTTAGTAGCTCGTCAATGAAAAAGACTACTTCTGTGGGGGTAGACGTCATTCTGTCGACACGAAGTTTGTGTAGTGTCTGTACCCTCTGAGCTGACGTCAGCGCTAGTAACATCACCAGCTTCATGGTGCGTTGGTCCAGTTGGAGCCCTTCCATGGGTGACCACGTCCTGAGCAGGGTTAATACGTCCCTGACATCCCAGGTGATATTATAGCGTGGTGTAGGCGGATTCATATTGAATATACCCCGCATGAGTCTGGACACTAGCCTGTTGGATCCTACCTCCAAACTGAGGTAGAATGATAGCGCACTTCTGGCGCTGTTGATGGCACTGTAACTTAAGTGTTCATCATGGTGCAACCCCGCGAGGAATTCCAGGACGTCGGTTGTTGTCACGTCATCGTACGTGATGCGAGAGCGGCTGCAGTAGGCTTCCCACTTCTTAATATGCGAGCGGTATCTTCGCCTTGTAGACTCTCGACACGACGCCCCGGTGGTATCCATGGTCCGAGCCGAGAGGCCGTATTGGACTAACGGCCTGTTCAGAACCTGCAAGCCAACAAATTTAAATAGCCATGGCAGGGATGCGGCTCCCCTGAGACAGGGTGAGTAACCAATTGTGGGCAACCCTTCAAAAGGACCCAAGGTTCGTTGAGCATGTCAAAGACCACCGGATACCAAGGCTGTGTGGGCCAGTCGGGTATAATAAGGATGCCCTTGGCAGCATCTGCCTGAATCTTTCCCAATACCCGACTGATGAGGCAAAATGGGGGGAAGGCATAGAAAAACCACTTCCCCCAGTCCAGCGAGAATGCATCTAGCGCTATTGCCCCAGGATCTGGTTCCCATGAAACGTAGGTTGGTACCTGATGGTTCCACCGTGACGCAAAGAGGTCAATGTCCGGTTTACCAAATTTGGCTGTGACTTTAGAAAAGATCTCAGGATGCAACATCCATTCAATGTTGTCATTAAATTTGCGTGACCTGGTGTCCGCCACAGTATTAAGCTCACCTGGCAAATAGGTAGCTGAAATCCAAATGTCTCTTTGAACACACCAGAGCCAAATTGAGTTTGCCAATTTGTCACGCGAAACAGGCCTGGTACCACCCATATGGTTTAAATATGCTACTGCTGTGGTGTTGTCTATTTGGAGACGGACATGTGCTCCAACAAGCTTAGAACAATACGCACGAAGTCCGTGGAATGCTGCCAGCAACTCCAAATAGTTAATCCCTTGAGTTAACAACATCGTTGATTCAAGGGTGTCCCATCTGCCACCACAACTAGAGCAATTATTCGTGGATCCCCAACCATTGGAGCTTGCATCAGTTTGCAAATATACCACCGGATTAGCCTCCCTAATAGGCTTGAATGAGTTGCTAATGTGACACACCCACCATTGCAACTCATTTATCGCTTCGGGCGGCAGCTGCATGGACCGATCATAATAACCAGCGTTCTGTTTTAACGCAGCAATTTTAGCTCTTTGCAAATTCTGATAATGCAAAGGTCCATATCGCGCTGCCGAAAACAAAGCTACCAGCTTCCCAATTATTGTAGCTAAGTGCCGAATCGATGGTATATTGGTGCGGATTAAATCTTGACACACCTGGGTAACCTCCTCAATCTTGTTAATTGGAATGGTAACCCTCATGCTTATAGAGTTCACCGTGAACCCTAGGTAATTAATCACCTGGGCAGGGTAGAACTTTGATTTCTCTGGATGGACAATAAACCCCAATTGTTGAAATATATTGACAGCAGCTGCAACACCCTGTTCAGCCAATTCCAGGGTGTGGCCCACAATTAAGACATCATCTAAATAGGCCATACTATATGGTGTCGTTGTCTCAAATAAGCCATAATTGGCTTCACTAATTTAGTGAACAATCTAGGGCTGTGGTGAGCTCATTAGGCAAAGCCTTGTACTGCCAGAGTTGCCCCATCCAGATGAATTTTTAAAACCTTCTGTCACATTTCCGGACCGATACGGAATAATATGCGTCTTTTAAACCGATGCATGCCATAAAACAACCATGAGAAATCAATGATTTGGTTGTTTCATCGTATCCATTTTAAAATGAGAATATGTTACAAAAGTATTCAAACGGGTTAGATCAATAATGACACGACAACTTCCATCCTTCTTAGGTCTGGTGAATATGTTCGAAACAAATTCAACTGGCTCATGCACCACTCTCTTAATCACTCCTTTGCTCAAGACTTAACAATTCCTTATAGCCGGCTGCCTGTTCTGCAGCAGATAATTTTAAATGTTCGAGCGGGCATGTGCTGGGATGGAGGAATGTCGCCATTAATAAACTCAATTTTATGCCCCTGAATATTCTGCAACACATACTCGTCACCAGTGAAATTACCTCATGCACCCAAAAAACCACCGAAGGTGACCACCAACATGTGAAGTTAAACAGAGAGAAAAGAGAGAACCAGACCCCCTCACCTCCGTGGTTACCGGCGGTCCTTGACACGCGTGTGTGGACGTGGAGGTGCTGGGTTGGCTTGAGGGCGCTGCGTCTTCGTTTTCCACCAGGGTCTCTGCCGACCCTGTCCTAAAAAAGACCCCTGGTGCTGGGTCTGATGTTGCTGTCGTTGTGGAGCTTGAGGGTGGGTCCTCGTCGAGGTACTGGCAGACCCTCGTGATCGAATGTATGGAGACTTTGAGCCTGACGGTGTGGGGGCACTCTGAGGGCGCATGATCCCCACCGTTTTGGCTTGCTCGTCAAGCTCTTTGACTCTCTTCGAGAGGTCCTTCCCAAAGAGCTGACGGGGCGGGGGCGGCGGCGGTGGTTTGCACACTCCTGCAAACTTTGGATTGAGCGCTGGGCGGATGCTGGTTTTGCGAAACCCGTTAATTTCGTGCTGGGTCGCGCACAGGAGGGCCAGGGCATCTCCCTGGTCCAAATTCAATTCGTCCCCGTCCACCGACCGCACAAAGGCGGCAATACCGGCCGTGAGGAGCTTCAGGATCCGCTGCAGTTTTACCTCCTGTTGACGGATAGCCGCACTGATGTTGCCCCATATCGGCGTATTGACCACAGGCACGTTGAGGGAGTTGCAATTGGATGGAGCCTTGTGACGGCTCATTGCCTGGATGAGGACTTCTTCCTGCTGCTCCAGGCTGATAGTAGATGTTTGTGAAGACGCCCTGTGCCTGTTGCTGCCCTGCTGTTGTTGACGTTGAAGCAGGAGCTCCAGCAGCCGCTCCATACGGTCAATACGCCCTTCACCCTGAACACTCAGGTGGTCGGAGTCCTCCGGCTCTGAAAAGAAAACCGGGCTCCTGTCATCGGCCCGCAGCTCGTCGAGGCCCTGCCGGTGCCGGTAGTTGTCGCTAACAGCCGCCGAGGCGAACTGCGCGATTCCTGCGCGGGCGTGTTCAACCGCCTCCGTTTAGCGGGAGCTGAAGCCGCTGCCACTAAGGGCACTTGCGGCGAGGTGTCGGCACCAGCCGAAGCATGGCTGCCTGGGGCCCGCGCAGTCTTGCCGGCTGCCCACATCGTGGACGTTGCCGACGCATGGTCTCGCCCACCCATCCATGGGGGGCTCGGCGACCGTGACGAGACCCGACTCGACCGACCCGTCCCGGCGTCGAGAGTCGGGGCGTGCCGGCTGGACCTCACAGCCGCCCCGGGTCTTTCCCTGGAACCTGACCGCTCCTCTGTGTCAGGCAATGCCTTAGCCCTGGTAGGGTTAGGCTTCTGGGCTCCTGCCCTTCCCCTTCTCGGAGTGGAACAGGCCGTGCAGCCGCACGCACCCAGCTCGAGGTCGCCAGCGAGCCCGCTGACGACCTGACTGCCATGGCAGGGTCCCCCTGCTCTGGCGGCACACCACACTCCTCCTCGTCGAACTCCTCCGAGCTGTGGTGTGCTGGCGGATCTGGACCTGTAAACACAGGGCTTACCCACATCTCCGCCTGAGTCCCGGCCTGCGATGCAGGTACTGCCGATGGTAAAGGCCCCGGAACTGTTGACCGGCGAACTCGTCCTGACGTCCTCCGGCCCTTGGAACTCCCATCCATGTCCTTGCTGCAAGACAAAACCAACAACAAGGACCACCAACTAAAGGTAGAATACTTACCTCCGTGGCCCCTTCTGAAGGGCTGGCGAGGAGCGCGCTCCACCGCCAGCCGTCGCAGCAACGCGGTACGACGATATGTCGAGCATGCGCGCCGGCGGGCTCTTCACGAAGTCACTCACGTGACTCCGAAATGAAATTTGATGCACAAAGGCTGCAGATCAAGAAACTGGGAAATGGGATTAGAGTGGAGATTGGCGTTTAGTTTAAAGACACAGCATGGAAACAGGCGCTTTGGCCCACCGAGTCCACACCGACCAGTGATCCCCACACATTAACAATAGCCTACACACACTAGGGACAATTTGAATTTTTTAAATTCCCAAGCCAATTAACCTCAAACCTGTATGTCTTTGGGGTGTGGGAGGAAACCGAAGATCTCAAGAGAAAACCCACGCAGGCCACGGGGAGAACGTACAGACAAGCATCTGTAGTCAGGATGAAACCTGGTGTTATAAGGCAGCAACTCTACCGCTGTGCCACTGTGAAGGGCTGAAAGCTTGAATGGATGCCAGCAACCTGAAACAGATCAGGATGTTTATCCTTGTCGAGAGTGGCTGGGAAGAAGAGCGGATGGGAAATCATAAACTTGATTTCTTGGAATTAAAATCCCCATCCTACTCATGGGACCTTTCCACGCAGAGTGCCATTAGTTCAATTATTTGCACGTAGGAAAGGAACAGAAAGGCAAAATATCGTTGACGACTAAAGTCGTCTTTTTGTTTCATGGTTCTTGGAGAAAGAAATACTCGAAAGGTTAAAAATCATTGATGGTTCATTGTATCCTCAGATTAGCACAAACCCTTTGCAAAGGAATGCGAAGGCGGCAGCATTTGTGCATTTCAGGACCTCTGTCAAGCTGCCAGGGCAGTTGAGAGCTTTTTTTTGGAAAGTGGCAGATATCCAAAGTGTACTGGATCTGGGTGCTTGTTGCAACCATGGCAACTGTTGTTTTTATTCCAGTCTCTTTCGACAATGACATCTCATGCATGGCACTCACTGGAAAAACTTGATTGCCAGAGTTCCAACTCCAAGATGTCTTGAACCTATCTTATAAAAAGAGATTCACAGAAATGTGGCCCAAAAAAATGACAATAATAAATTTTAGCGTTGTTACCATTTGAACATTCGTTGTGCAAAGGAAGTACCTGATCTTCACTTGGAACTTTAAATTGCCAGTGTTCCTTCAAATATGCTGGTGCACATGTATTGTTCAGTGTTTTGATATTGCAGTGAATTTAAACTTTAGAGATATACAGCACAGCCCACTAGGTCCGTGCTGACCAGCGATTTGCCCCTCCCCACCCTTACCCCTTGCAATCAGCCTGAAGAAGGGTCCTAGCCTAAAACATCACCTTTCCATGTTCTCCAGAGATGCTGTGGTTCTATTCAGTTTTACATGTGCCAGCCATTTGTGGCATAAAGGGTGTGAGACCGGATGTAAAATGCATCCAACCGTTCAGCTGAGATATTCGTGCTCTGCCTCTAGACTTGGTGCAGAGTCCAGGAGCTGAGCCAAAGATTGGATGCTCACCTTGTCGGACCTTGTTCCTGAATTCTGCTTTGTAACACGCAGGCCCAGAAGTTAGGAGTGAGCTGACTTATGCACTGCAATTAGCCAGCATATCTCTAAGGGAAACCTTTGGTTGGATTCGTGTGAAGCATTCTGTGTCCAATTCTCCACAGTTCATTTTCTTCATCAGCTCCAAATGATTGAATCTTAATGGGCCATTATTGGGGAGCAGGACCTGCCCTTTGCTGGAGGATGTTCACAGCATGGTATGGAGATGGGGCCTCGTGTATCTGCAGTTATCCACAATCCTGTTGCGCAGCTTACTCTTCTCATCTGCAGCAGCTGATGGAAGCCAGCCTTGCTGGGAACCGTCACCGACTTAAGTTTGTCAGAAACAATTCAGTTTAATTTTATCTTCCTCCTCCTGGTTCCCAAGGGACGGGTTGAGTTCGTGAAAATGGATCCAGTCACGTTGGTTTTAAACTAACTTGTCATGCAACAAGAGGAAGGAATAACGACATAAGCCCAAATATCAAATATTTAAGTATCCGGTAACAGTCTCCACGTCATTTGTCATTGTAAAAATGTTAACGGTCTCGCCGAGTTTTTGGCTCTTTGCTTTAAACAGATTACCCATCTAGTATATTTTAAACTGTTTGTCTCTCTCTGGCAGGTTTGATCCATTTACAATGCGTGCTGTTCAGAATAGGTATGGGAACCCGAGCTGCGTTTTTAAAACAAAAGAGAAGCAAAGCCCTTATTTTGCCCATAAAAGGTAAAATTAAGAACGGTATCAATTCCGTCTTTCAAGGCTGCGTGCTTAGCGCGTTGCTTCACTCTCTTTGCACTCATGACGGGGGCCAAGAACGGGTCCAAAGCATCTATGAATTTGCTGATGACCCTACTGTTATTGGCCGAGTCAAGGGCGGTGATCAGTCGACATACATGTGAGATGGTTGAGTGGTACCCCACCAACAACCCTTCGCACAGCATCAACAAAACCTAGGAACTAACTGTTGAAACGAGGAACTACAGACATTGAAACATACAGGATAGTGAAAGGCTTGGATAGAGTGGACACGGTCCAGTCTAGGACTAGAGGCCATAGCCTCAGAATTAAAGGACGTTCTTTTAGGAAGGAGATGAGGAGAATTTTCTTTAATCAGGGGGTGGTGAAACTGTGGAATTCTTTGCCACAGAAGGCTGTGAAAGCCAAGTCAGTGGATATTTTTCAAGCCAGAGATAGGAAGATTCTTGATTAGTACGGGTGTCCGAGGCTATGGGGAGAAGGCAGGAGAATGGGGTTAGGAGGGCGAGCTAGATCAGCCATGATTGAATGACGGAGTAGACCTGATGGGCCGAATGGCCTAATTCTACTCCTGTCCATCATGACCTTATGCTGACCACAAGAGAAGCCGAAAAGTGCTGGATTAACTCATAGTGTGTCAGGCAGCATCTGCTGAGAACATGGACTGGTGATGTTACAGGTCGGGACCCTTCAGAAAGGTGAAGTCAGGGGACCATGTGATGGTTTTCATTGGTGGGTCAGCAGTGGCGCGTGTTAGCTTCAAATTCCTGGGCATTAACATCTCAGATGACCTGTTCTGGACCAAGCACATTATTGATAATCATGAAGAAGGTGCATCAATGCCTCTACTTTCCTTGAAGTTTACTTCGTAACCCTTGCTTTCACTCTCTCTCTGTACCTCACCTACTCTAGTTCTCATAGTAGTTTCACTGTCCTCCTGATTAATTTTACTGTTTGTAGGCCTCGTTGCCACCTTCCCCTCGGCCAACAAGGAACCATTGTACATTTCCTTGATCGTCGTCTGCTTTGATCTGTCCTTTTCACACCTTGCATGCTATGCACCCTTCCATATCTCTTGTATCCCTCTCCCAGACTCGGTCTGAGGTACGGTCTTGACCTGACATGCTCCCTGTTCCTTCTCCAGAGATGCCACCAGTCCCGCGGAGTTACTCCAGCATTTTGTGTCTGTCCTCTATTTTATTTTTTTTAGATGTTTAAAGGGATTCCGCATGACACCGAAAACTTTAACAAACTTTGACAGATATGATGTAGAAAGTATCCTGACTGGCGACATCATGGCAATTCCACCGCGCAGGAACACAACTGGCTACAAGTGTGGTGGACCCTGCCTGGTACTTTACATGCAACTCCTGCACACCATCGAAAGCAGTTGCGAGACTCTGCTTCGAGAAGGCAGCATCTATCATCAAGGCCATGTCTTCCTCTCGCTGCTGATTTATAGTAGGGGATACAGAAGTCTGAAGTCCCGCACCACCAGGTTCAGGAACAGCTACATTCCTACAACTACCAGGTTCTTGAACCAACCTGCAAAACCATAATCCTACCTCGGCAATGTAATTCTGTGAACTCCCAAAGATCCAGAGAGAAGAGTGTTTTATTGTCGTATGTCCCAGATAGAACAATTATCTTACTTGCAGCAGCACAACAGAATATGTAAACATAGTACTCTGTAAACAATATAATAATCTAGAAAAAAAGTTCAGCCTGTATACGCACATGCACACCTTTCCTAATTGTGTGTTTTGCACTAATATTCTTGCAAAAAAAAGCAACTTTCTTGTACCATTTATGCAGTATTCATGGTTTTTGTGTGTTCGGCTGAGTCTATGTGCCTGTGATGCTAGATTTTCATTGCACATGAACCTCACCGTATTGTCCATATGGCAATAACCTTGACTTTGTTGCATCTCTGCAGCGACGCCGTGCTGATGGGCCACAGACATAATAGGCATTCGCTATATGGTTTGCAACTGGGTTCTGCAAAGGAGAAGATGTCTTTTCAGTTTTTGTCATCTGATATTCACATGACTTTGACTAATATGGTGGTGGAATGTGGCTTTGCATACAGTACAGAAGGAATGCACATTTATATATGGCCTTTCAGGATCTCTATGCCTGCCAAAACTTTCAAATGTCTCTGAAGTATCTCAATTGTAAAATCGTGTCTCAGCCAAATTAAAAATATGTATATACATCAATATCGTCTTTAGGCCTTTTAAAACTCATCAACCTATATTGATTCCTGCAACGAGGGACCTGTCATCATTTCTTTGCCTAGGTCCGGAAAGGGAAAAAATGCTAATGCTGACAATCTAAAGAAAAAGCAAAAATGCCAGGTCAAGCAGCATCTGTTAAGAAAGAAGCAGAATTAATAATAGAGCTCACTTGATATGCCATCGACCTGAAATGTTAATACCATTTCTCAGTGTCCACAGATGCTGCCTGGCATGCCATGTTGTTGTTTAGTTTGGAGGTGGTGTGGAAACAGGCCCTTCGGCCCTCCAAGTCCGGGCCAACCAGCGATCCCCGTACACTAGCACTATCCTACACACTAGGAACAATTTACAATTTTTACCAAAGCACATTAACCTGAACACCTGTACCTGTTTGGAGTGTGGAGGCAACCGGAGTATTTGGGGGAAACCCATGCAGTGACTGGGTGAACATACAAACTCTGTGCAGACAGCACTCATAGTCGGGATCAAACCCAGATCCCTGACGTTGTAAGGCACCTCAGCACTTTTGTGTTTACATTGCTATGATGCAGTTTTAGTCTTAACTTGGGAAATGTTGATTGTATGTGTGCTCCAAGGAGAATTGCAAATAAACAAGGCAACCACATCAAAACAAACTGGACATTGATAGGATCTTGTCCCAAAATCTGCAGCAACATATATTTTTGTATTGGTCCCATTTAAGGTTGAAAAGGGTATGCTAGTGTTAAGAGGAAGGGTGTGTTGCCATTGGAGAAGGTCCAGAGGAGGTTTATGAGAGTGATCCCGGAAATGATTGGGTTAACGAATGAGGAATGTTTGATGTACTTGCTGGCATTTAGAAGGATGAGGGGGACTTCATTGAAACCTACTGAATAATGAATGGCCTTCATAGAATGGACATGGAAAGGAAGTTTTCAGTGATGAAAGAGTCTAGAACTCTCAGAACGCACAGCCTCCGAACAAAAGGATGTACCTTTAATTTAGGTGGAATTTCTTCAGCCAAAGGGTGGTGAATCTGTGAAATTCATTACCACACATGGTTATGGAGGCCAAGACATTGGGTATTTTTAAAGCAGAGATTGATAGGTTCTTGATTAGTAGGGTTGTCTAAGGTTATGTGAAGAAGGCAGGGGAATGGTGTTAAGAGGGAAAAATTGATCAGTGATGATGAATGGTGAAGTAATGTTAATGGGCCGAATGGCTTAATTCTGCTCCTCTGTCTTATAGTTTTATTAACAAGGATACACTCTTCTTCCCCCTCAATGTGCTGCATCAGGGTTTCCAAAACCCTTCATCAGGGTTTTTGTTTTCCTTCTTAACCAATACCCTCCATCTTGACCAAAACCGTCGTAAATAAGGCCGTCCTAAAGTTCAGGGTTCAAAGTTATATTCCATTCAATGTTAAATAATAACGTTTTTATTAAACCCTGCTGATGGGGAAGGACGGAGGTAAAATTATATCTTGCATTCATCTCCTTTCACTCTTTGTTTCTTTTTTCTTGCTCTCTGCCACTCTCCATCTTTCCCCCCATCTCTTTTGATCAATTTCTCTCTTATTCATTCTAACATTCCCATTCATTATTGTTCCCACTTTGTTGCTTCATCTTTATCCCTCAGTGTTCTGCCTCTGTTTTTCCTTGTGTTAACATCCATTGTCTGTGGTTTGTGTGTGTTCGTGTTGCATGTTGGTAAGCGAAACTAAATTTGGAGTGGAAGGGGTGGTAATAATACTTGGTGACTTTTCAGAGAATCGAGATCCTGGTAAAAGTAAAATTGCCTTTGCTCTTTGAGCTAATTCGCCCACAACAAGAAAAACCCCAAACCCTGTGATTATAAAGTTGCAGTAATTGAATTACTGTTGTTGCATGTCCTCATGAATTGGCTGTTTTCAAATGACTCATTGACACAAATGGGCACTGTCAGTGCCAATTGAATTCTTGTGGGAACAATGTTTTGTAAGCTAAGCTTTCTTGAAAGTAAATTGCTTGCAAGTGTGCAACTGGGTAACAAAATTATATAAGGTAAGGTTTCCCACAAAGACTGCAGCAGTTTAAAGCTGTATGTTTGGATCATTAGCTATCTGGGAAATATCCAAGCGGAAACGATGCAGGTGGAGATTTGTGTGAGAGATTAGTTTAGAGTTACAGCACGGAAGCAGGCCCTCCGAGTCCGCACACGCCAGCTATCCCAAAAACCTCCCCCCCACTATCCTACACACACTAGTGACTATTTACATTTTTTTAATCAAATTCTATTAGCCTACAAATGTTTTTTAGTTCAGATATACAGCATGGAAACAGGCCCTTCAGCCCACCAAGTCCGTGCCGACTAGCGATCCCCACACACTAGGTCTATCCTACACACCATGGACAAATAATTATACCAGTTTGCATTGTCTGACCCTACTCAACACCACTTCTTCAATATGATTTTCAGATTTTATATCGTTAAGTACACTTAGGTAGCAGAGAAGTGTATTTGGTTGGAGCTTAGCAGGTTCTGTGCAATGGAAGTTGAGACGCTGGGAGACGTTTTTGGAGTGTGGGAGGAGACTAGAGCTCCCTGAGAAAACCTACGCCGTCATAGGGAGATTGTACAAACTCGGTGCAGACAGCATCCGTAGTCAGGACCGATTAGCAAAGTGGTCTCACCAGGGCCCCTGTACAACTGCAGTAGGGCCTCCTCCTCCTAAACTCAAATCCTCTTGCAATGAAGGCCAACATGCCACTGACCTATAATTCTAATTCAGGTTTGGGTTAGTAGCAGGCACGTGCTGTGAGTAATTACTCAGGGTAGGCAGTCAGTCGGCTTTTTAAAAAATCTTAAACCGCACTTGCGCAGATTGTTCTCCTCTCCGTA
The DNA here is from genome assembly GCA_963514005.1 of Raja brachyura. The sequence continues at coordinate 22,409,232 of OY740789.1, forward strand.
AGCTGTCAGTTGACTTTTATATAGTCTTCAAAAGCCATATCTCGTCATAAAGTACCCTTATTTCCTGGCAATGAAGACGCACCTTGATTTTGAGTTGTTACATTTTGAAAAAAGGCTGGCGGGACATAGAATTTCTCACGCTCAAAAAAAAAATTAAATAAATAAAGAAACCTCAATTGGTCCCTTGATCGCGCTGACACAGGAGTAAGCTACACCGCTCGCTGTCCTGTTATCCATCGCTCGTTGACCCGCTCTTGAGCTGGTCACCTCACTGTCCAGTCTACATTGAAAGACATGGACTGGGCAGTGAATGCCATGCAGTGTCACCCAGCGCAGTAAGTGAGGCCATGTCCAGCTCCTGGCGGCAGTCGGAATTTAAGGATTTACGGGAAGCGGCTGACATGAGCGAGGCCGGCGAGTGGCAGGTGAGAGATGTTCAGACGGAGAGCACTGCCAGAGGTGAGCGGGCCGGCAGAAGGCGCTGAGTTAGCGGCCAGTTCCGCTGTCCAGTCCTGGCGGCCGCTCACAGCCACCCGAGCTACTTCCCTCCCCGGCCAAAATGAGACGTCCTATTCAATAGGTGGAAAGACCAATTCTTGTCTGCATGCAGCAATACTTAGACAACACGTATAAATGAGGAACTACCAGATGCTGGTTTACCAAAGAAAGACGCAAAATGCTGGACTAACTCGGCAGGTCATGCAGCATCCCTGGGGAATGTGGATAGGTGACCTTTCAGGTCAGGACCCTACTTCCCTATTGTTCAGGCATCATCATCTAAGACCCACCATCCTGGCCATACACTCATCTCTCCGCTGCCATCAGGTAGAAGGTACAGGAGGATGAAATATGTTACATCCAGGTTCAGGAACAGCTCCTTCCCCACAGCCATCAGGCTATTAAACTCATCAACAAATGGACTCTGAACTGTAACAGCCTAGTGCAATTTGTCTGCTTATTTATTTGTATATTGAACTGTACTGTTCTGTATTTTTGCCTACAATATTCTGTTGTGCTGCAGCAAGCAAGAATGTCATTGTCCTATCTGGGACACATGACAATAAACTCTCTTGACTTGACTTGATTTTCTGTGTACCCATGTATCAACATCCATTGATCAGACATTCAACTGGACCAACCATTGAACACCGATTGAACAATATATTTTTAAGGCAGAGATAGACTAATTCTTGATTAGACAGGTGTCGAGGGTTATGGGCAGAAGGCAGGAAAATGGAATTAGGAGGCAGAGATCAGCCATGATTGAATAGCGGAGTGGACTTGACAGGCCGAATGGCTTAATTCTACTCCTATAACTTGTGAACACTGTGGCTATGAAAGCAGGTTAAAAACATGGTGCTCGATAGTCAGTGACCCCCTCCCGACACTGCATATTATTTTTACCCACCACAGAGTACACATCAACACCGCGAGATTGAATAATTTTCACTTGCCTGAAAGAGTACAGCTCCAATAACTATCAAGAAGCTTGACACCTGCACAAAGCAAAGGTTTAATTAGCACACAGTCGATACCTTAAACATCCATTTCCTCCTCCTCCAGCACGCAATCGCAGTAATATGCACCACCTACTGAATGCAGTGCAGTTAGGTTTCCTTGTTGAGTCTGATAAAGGATCTCGGATCTGAGTTGTTAACCCTATTTCTTTCCACAGATCGGCCTGACTTGTTGACGTTTTCCTACATTTTCTGTCTTTACTTCAGATCTCCATCTTGTGAAGATTTTCTGATTTGTCACATTACTGTTAATATTTTTTTTGACCTTCGCCCTTATTAATTTTTTTTAAATAACAGGCAATTAAAGCTGACCCATTAGAACCATTCCGCGTATGTGTTTTAGTTTTTCATTTGACATTGCTCATCATCCCACATACTCCATTTCTATTATCCTGGCAGAGAATTACTGCCCTTTTAATTGCACTTTATTTAGCTGTCAAGAGGTATAAAGTATTGGCAACCCAGAACGCAGATTAGTTTTAATGACTGTTCCCTTGGACAACTCGACCTTCAGATGTGGCATAGAATCAGGTTTGGAGCCCGTTGTCCAGGGAAACCTTCAAATAAGTAATAGATAAGAGCAGCACAAGAACATAATCAAATAGGAGCATGTTGGCAGGCCTGCCCCTTATCCAATGTGATAGTGGCCGATTTATGTTCTCTCATCTGCACCAGTTGCCCATAGCTCTTACTTCCCTGATCTTTAAAAAATATGTCTACTTTCTCTTAAATGGCCCCAATGATCTAGCCTCCACAACCCTCTGGGATAGTGAATGGCAATGTTTCACCATCGCCTGGTTGGAGAAGTTCCTACACACCTGTTTTAAATGGCCAGCTCCTTACTTTGTTAACATGTCTCCTCGTTCACTCCCATTAATGGAATCATCTCAGCATCTACCCTGTCATGTTTCTTTCGGCTTAGCCATCCTTCATTCTTCCAAAGTTCCAAAGAATACAGGTCCAATTTCTTTCATCCATATTTCAGGACAACCCTCTTGTCCAAGGAATTAACCCGGTAAATCTTAGGAGGATCAAAGTGGAATGCTATGCTCCAAGCGTGGCTTCACCGATATTGTGTACAATTATAGAAATGAATGATGAAGACGGGCTGTGGGGTAGAGTTGTGCCCACCAGCTCCTGCGACCCAAGCTAAATCCTGATTTCTGCCGTCTGTTTTGAGATTGTATTTTTCCAGTCTCCTCCCACATCCCAAAGATATGCCGGGTAGTTGTTTAAGTAGCCACTACAAATTATCCTAGGTGCATAGGTTCATGGGAATATTGTGGCATTAATGTGGGTGGGCGCTGTTGATTGGCAGAACTTTGAGCTGAAGGGCCTGGTTCCCTGTTCTGTGACATTTTTATCTTATTACTTCTTGGGGTCCAGATCAAATGTAACTTTAGGTGAAGCAATGTTAAAGGATGGAGAATAGTTGAACAAACATACCTAGCCATAATTTGATCTCAAATTGTTCCATTAATGTAATGGAGTTTTTTCTATGCTAAACTTGTCGGCACGGTGGCGCAGTGGTAGAGTTGCTGCCTTACAGTGCTTGCAGCACTGCAGACTCGGATTTGATCCCGACTACGGGTGCTGTCTGTACGGAGTTTGTATGTTCTCCCCGTGACCGCTTGGGTTTTCTTCGGTTTCCTCCCACACTCCAAAGACGTACGGGTATGTAGGTAAATTGGCTTGGTAAATGTAAAAAATCACCGTAATGTGTGTAGGATAATGTTAATATGCAGGGATAGCTGGTCAGCGCGGACTCGGTGGGCCGAAGGGCCTGTTTCCACGCTGTATCTCTAAACTAAACTATACTAAACACAACCTGGTGAGGACAGTGTGAAAGAAGTGTAGAAATATTGTAAGGTAGGAATTACTTGGTAGTAAACCAAGGTACCTGTGACACACTGGAGCGTGGCAGAAGAGCACCACCAATGGCAGGAGGACCACATGTCGATTGTTGTGGGGATCTCCTTCACAAATATGGACACGAGTTATAGACTCGTGCAGCATGGAAATGAGACCTTTGGTCAAACCCATCCAAGCTGACTAGGTTCCTATTTTCCTGTGTTTAACCCATATCTTTCTAAACCTTTCATATCCATGACAATGATAATAACAAAATGTAGAAACGAGGAACTGCAGGTGCTGGTTTATACCAAAGATAGTCACAAAGTGCTGGAGTAACTCAGCAGATCAGGCAGCATCTCTGAAGAAAAAGAGTGGGTGATGTTCCAGTATTAACAAAAGTTGGCATACACGTACGGCAGAAGTATTCCAGCAAATATTAAGGATTTATAGACTGGAAGCAGGGTTGAATATTAAGCTATATAATTATCATTTGGTACAGTCTATTTGATATAAAAGTAAAGAAAGATTTGCATTGTTCATAATCTGGGTGTGTCTAAACCACCACTGCCAATCAAGCACTTTGGAAAGTTAGTGTAGGAAACATTGGCAGTCCCTTTGTGATCTGTGGTATCATCATGATCAGGATGTTTGCATTTAAGGTTGATTGTGGGATGTATGTTGCTCCGGACAGTGCCTGATATTTGCTGGAGATAGTTACATGGGGTCTTTTTTACATTCACCATTGAGGAAAGACAGGACCATAACTTGACATCTGATTTAAAATCTGGTATCTTTAACCGTACTTTGCTCAGTTCCGTAGTGAGGTCTGGTCAGGGGTGACTTCCCACCGCCAAGGGTACCATGTAATCCCATGCTAGCTGCTCCATGGTCGGATAGTCGGCGACTAAACCGTCTCCCCCACCTGGGTTGCCAGGTGAGAATGGGGCTGTGGACCCCAGCAGGTACCTGTCGAAGGGCGAGTGAGCTCCTAACGAGTCAACGGCCATCCATACTTCAGTAGAAGTTGCGATCACTGCCGTACATAGCATTGTAAGGCACCATGCCCGTTGTTGTTTTCAAGGATGATGATGTAGTGATGTGTTGGCCCAGATTTATGTTCTTGTGTCTATGGAGTGGTTCTTGAACCATCAACTTTCTGTCTCAGCTGCAAGGGTGCTGCAGACAGTTGGCAATGGAGACCTAGGGAGGCACAAACCCTGCAGCGATGGCCAGTTATCCAGTCTTGAATTTGAATTGAATTTTGAAATGAATTGAATACTTTATTGTCACATGTGACAAGTCACTGTGAAATTCTTTGCTTGCATACCCAAGGTATGCAAGTAGTTGACCATAAAGGGAGCTTACAAAGTTACAAATTCCCCACCCCCATGCAAGGTCCCATTTGCCCTTCCCCCTCCCCATGGTAGTTCCCCCACGCTGGCTCCTCCATTGTTCTCCCCTCTCTTCCCCCCCCCCCCCCCCCCCCCTCCCCCTTCACGGCGGTTTCCCCACATCGGGTCCTCCATTGCTCTTCCAAAGGCTGAGAGCTTATATCGCTGGTAACAATCTCCAAGCTTTAAGAAGAGCCCAGTCCTTTCACATGGTCCTTTGGATGTTCTTGCTGGAATATTGGCTGGGAACTCTTGAGCTGCCAGCAGGCCTTTTTCGTGCGCAAATGAATGTATTTAGTTTTTGTTTCGGTCAATGAAGCCTTCAGGAAACTTAGATGACAATTGTCACTGCTGCCTTTGCTAACCTCGTACTAACCATCACCTTTATTAAAGGGTTGAACTCTCTGTGGCTTTGTATAGTGCTTACATTTTTAGTTTGATATATTGAACGCAATTTATCTAAGGGTCTTTTGCAACAGCCAGCTGGTAATTATCCAAAACCCTTATCTTAAAACCTCTGTCTTTGGCCAAGCTTTTGGCAAAGTATTTGCTTATATAGATTGGTGTTAAAATGGTCGCTGTCCACTGGAGTGCCTTGGGCTGTTTTACTGCGTGAATTACAAGTTTTTAATATTTACAGAATTCACAATCTTGTATAGACACAAATAGCTGGAGTAACTCAGTGGGACTGGCAGCATCTATGGAGAGAAGGAATGATCCAACGTGATTCCACCACTGGCTGCATTTTACCATCTACACCCCTTGCCGCCTTCCGCAGAGACCATCCCCTTTGCAACTATCCTGGTTAACTCATCCCTTCCCACCCAAACAACCCCCTCCCCAGGTACCTTCCCCTGCAACTGCAGAAGGTACAGAGGAGGAGCACCTCCTCCCTCGAGTCTGTCCAGGGACCCGACAGTCCTTTCAGGTTAGGCAGAGGTTCATTTGCACCTCCTCCAACCTCATCCATTGTATCCGTTGTTCAAGATGTGGACTCTTATACATCGACGAGATCAAACGCAGACTGGGCAATTGTTTCGCGGAGCACCTTTGCTCAACCCAGGTGAATCAACATGATCTCCTGGTTGCTGGACACTTTAATTCTCCTTCCCATTTCTACACAGACCTTTCTGTCCTCCATTGTCAGAGTGAGGCTGAGGGCAAATTGGAGGGACAGCGTCTCATATTTTGCTTGGGCAAATATGGCATGAATATTGATTTCTTTCACTTCAGGTAGCCCCGGCATTCCCTCTCTCTCTATCCCTCCCGCACCCAAGTCACACTAGCTTCTCATTTTCACCCTACAAACTACAAGCTTTATCATCGTTAATTTTTTGCATATCCTTCATTCATTGTTCTTTATCTCTCCACATCACCGTCTATGTCCCTTATCCCTATCCAGTCTGAAGAAGGCTCTTGACCCGAAACGTCACGCATTCCTTCTCTCCAGAGACGCTGCCTGTCCTGCTGTTATTCCAGCTTTTTGTGTCTATCTTCGGTTTAAACCAGCATCTGCAGTTCCTTCTTTCACAATCTCATATGTTCCCAACCAGATTGTAAAAAACGGGGAGGATATGAATATTTGTGTTGTTTGAGGTGGGATTTCAGAATAAGGCTGTTTAGATGGCTCTTTCAAACTCTGCAATGTGATTTTATTTTTGAAGTTGTGCAATGTATTTTTCAGAGACCGAGGCAACTTAATGCTCAACAAATGACTGAAGAGTAGAATTATTTTGAAGCAGGGCATGTGATGATTTAATGAATTAATTAAATCATCACATGCCCTGCTTCAAAATAATTCAATGTCAGTGAGAAGGGCCTCGACCCAAAACATCACCCATTCCTTCTCTTCAGAGATGCTGCCTGTCCCGCTAAGTTACTCCAGCATTTTGTGAAGTATTTTTTATAGTTTTGACAAAGTGCCCTTTTTAGTTGTATGTTTTGGAAAAAATGTGATTATATCATCTGTTTTTATCTAGAAAACTGCTATGGTCCATCTCTTTGGTCTTAATTGGTTAGGAAAAGAAAATGAATGGAAGCAATACTGTGTAAGAATAATATGTTTGGCTATAAAGGCCACAGAGCATACCAAAATGGTGACATTGATTTATGATGCTGCTTATAGTTATCTCTCGTGATTCTCTGAATTTTGTTTTGCTCCTTGTGCTGGAGACAGGCTGGTGAGTCTAACCAGAGAAAACTGGGAAATCACGTGTGTAGGAAGGAACTGCAGATGCTGGCTTAAACTGACGATAGACACAAAAAACTGGAGTAACTCAGCGGGTCAGGCAGCGGGTCTCTAGAGAAAAGGAACAGGTGACGTTTCAGGTCAAGAAGGGTCTCGCCTTCCATCACAGTGAGGAGGTGTTGGACATTCACTGTGATGGATGTTTGCGTAAACTGTGTTAAGTGTGGGTCTTGGTTTTTTTTGTATTGTAAGACCATAGAAAATGCAATTTCGTTCAAACCAAGCTGTTTGAATGACAATAAAAGGCATTCTATTCTATTCCTTTTCTCCAGCGATGCTGCCTGACCCGCTGGGTTACTCCAGCTTTTTGTATCTATCTTATGAAATCACATGATCTGCTTAAATCTTCCAATCCCTTCTTTCAACCGAACTTGATCAAAGAATCTTGGCGATGAGTTGCTTGAGTTAAGAACGGGTCTTTGAATTTAAAAAAAAATTGATATTATTAAAGGAAATTAAACCACAGCAGGGAAGATACAGGTGAGCCAATGGAAAGGCTCAGTGACTCTCACCTGCTCCACTGATTCACAACCTCCAGCCTAATTCTGCTCCTGTAATTTATGAATTTATGAGGTTGGAATTTTTTGGGTGAGCAATGTCTGCTTGTCTGTGGAATTGTTTCCACTGCTGTTCCCTCTCGAGGTCTGGTCCTTAGAAGCAGCGGAGTACATTTCCATGGTCGCCAACACTTGTTTCTAAACAACTGCAGATGGCCGCTGTGCCTCACAAGAGAAGCCGGAAAACACCAGCTGGCCATTGAACACGAGTCGTGGAAACTGACCAAAGTGTGCTTGTGAGCACTGCTCCGATCACCAGGAGGAAACCAGATGCTTAGTTTAACTAGCTTTCTGGTGAGAACCAGTGTCCGCAGGAGAACCGGGGAAGAAGAAATAACCAAAATACACAGTACGCTTTCAAACGCAGATAAATGCTCTCCTACTCGTTGGCAGTTAGTGCTGTGACAGTGGTTGAACATTTGACTACGTATTCAGACTACGTCTCACGAAGGGTCTCGACCCGAAACATCACCCGTTCCTACTCTCCAGAGATGCTGCCTGTCCCGCAAAGTTACTCCAACTTTATGTGCCTATCTTCGTTTTATACCAACATCTGCAGTTCCTTCTTAGCCCCTGTCCCACTGTACGAGGTCATTCAAGAGTTCTTCCGAGTTTTCCCCTGATTCAAACTCGGAGAATGTCCGTAGCGGGTCCCTAGGAGTTTGTGGATGTCTCGTAGCGGTTCCTAATGCTAAGGGTAGGTACTCGGGACATCTGATAACTCGTGACCGGAATTCCACAGACTCACAACTCTCTGTGTGAAAAAGTGTTTACTCCTGTCCGTTCGAAATGGCTTAGGCCTTACTATTAAACTGTGGCCCCTGATTCTGGACTCCCCCAACATCGGGAACATTTACTACCTCTAGTGTGTCCAAACCCTTGATAATCTTATATGTTTCAATAAGATCCCCTCTCATCCTAAAACTGCACACAATACTCCAGGTGTGGTCTCACTAGGGCCCTATACAACTGCAGAAGGACCTCTTTGCTCCTATACTCAATGCCTCTTGTTACGAACAAGAACCCCCAGACAGGCACGTGCCGTGAGTAATTACTCAGGGTATGCAGTCAGTCGGCTTTAAAAAAAATTTAAACCGCGCATGCGCAGATTGTTCTCTCCGTAAAAATTAAAAATAAAAATAAAGAGAGCAACAATTCAATTTGCAAAAAGGCTTCCAAGTCTCCTTTATTCTGAATTACTGAATGGGTGGGGGGTGAAGGGTGATGGCAAGTGGACAGATGGTGGGAAAAACGGAAGCACAGGGAAAAGTTGAACAGTTGTCATCTAATTGAATGACAACACTTGTTCAAGGGACCAATTGGGGGGAGAGTTCCTTTCGCAGCGTGTGGAGAATCTGTGCCAGGGGTAAAATTGCGGGGAGGACAGGAGTGTTGGGTCGGGGATAATGCTAGTAACTTACCGCTGCCGCGGCGCTCCGGGCGGTACCGCACTGTGGCCAGGGATAGAAGCAGCTCGGGTAGCTGCAAGCGGCCGCCGGGACCCGACAGCAGAACTGGCTGCCACTTTAACGCCTTCTCCCAGTCCGCTCACCTCTGGCAGTGCTCTCCGTCTGAACACCTCTCACCTGCCGCTTGCTCATGTCAGCATCTTCCTGCAAATCCTGAAATTCCCACAGCCGAGTAACCTCAACCTCAACCTGACATGAGCGAGGCCAGCGAGCGGCAGAAGAGTTTTTTAGATGGAGAGCTGCCAGAGGTGAGCTGGGGCTGGCAGAAGGAGCTAAGGTGGCGGCTGGTCCGATCTCCAGCACAGCAAGGAGCGTCGCAAGTGGCATGCTTCCGATCCCCTCCTTCACAACATTCGTGCCCTCCCCGCCAATAATCTTTGCTCCCCACAACATTACCCCGGGCCAGACACCCCAAATGCTGTGAAAGGAGCGCTCCCCCCACCCCCACACCCCGGGAAATACGGTATTTAAAAACATAAACACAAAATGTACTTACCACATTATTGGTACACAAACTCCATTCTTCTCTCTTTGTTTCCTAACATACACTTAAAATAATGACAATCCATATTTGAATACCCTGCCAAGAAATCAGCGCTGCGCATGCATAGTGCAGCAAAGGCAGAATTTCTGCTGCCTTCAGCCCAGCTTGAAATTGATGCTTGAAGCAGCGCTGACGGCACGTGGGCTGCACAGACCTTCGCGTGTTACAAGCACTGCGGATGAAAGGCACGGAGAATTATGCCTACCTAAGAGATCGAACTCTTAGATAGGCATATTTCTCCCATGTTTTATTATTTATATTTATTAATTACTATGTAATAATTTTAGTCATGGTAGGCAGTGCCTACCTTGCCTACCCTGACGGCACGTGCCTCCGCCCAGATCCCATTGTACTTCCCCTTTTCCCAACTTGACACCATTTTGATAATAATCTGCCTTCCTGTTTTTTTGCTACCAAAGTGGATAACCTCACATTTATCCACATTAAACTGCATCTGCCATGCATCTGCTCACTCACCCAACCTGTCCAAGTCACCCTGCATTCTCATAGCATCCTCCTCACAGTTCACACTGCCACCCAACAAAATCTGCAAATTTGCTAATGTTACATTGAATCCCTTCATCTAAATCATTGATGTATATTGTAAATAACTGCGGTCCCAGCACCGAGCCTTACGGTACCCCACTAGTCACTGCTTGCCATTCTGAAGGGGACCCGTTAATCCCTACTCTTTGTTTACTGTATGCCAACCAATTTTCTATCCATGTTTGCACTCTACCCCCAATACCATGTGCCCAAATTTTACCTACTAATCTCCTATGTGGGACCTTATCAAATGCTTTCTGAAAGCCCAGGCATACTATATCCGCTGGCTCTCCGTTGTTCATTTTCCTAGTTCCTAGTTACATCCTGCATGTAAGATGTAAAAAATTCCAGAAGATTAGTCAAGCATGATTTCCCCTTCGTAAATCCATACTGACTGGATCGATCCTGTTACTGCTATCCAAATGTGCCGCTATTTCATCGTTTATCATTGACGCCAGTTTCTTCCCCACCACTGATGCCAGGCAAACTGGTCTATAATTCCCTGTTTTCTCTCTCCCGCCTTTCTAAAAAAGTGGGATAACATTAGCTACCCTCCAATCCACAGGAACTGATCCTGTATCTATAGGACATTGGAAATTTATCATCAATGCATCCACGATTTCTAGTCACAAGTACCCTGGGATGCAGACCATCAGGCCCTGGGGATTTATCAGCCTTCAGTCCCATCAGTCCACCCAACACCATTTCCTGCCTAATGTGGATTTCCTTCAGTTCCTCCGTCATCCCAGATCCTCTGGCCACTAGTATATCAGGAAGATTGTTTGTGTCCTCCTTAGTGAAGACAGATCCAAAGTAGCTGTTCAACTCATCTGCCACTTCCTTGTTCCCCATAATAAATTCACCTTTTTCAGTCTTCAAGGGTCCAACTTTGGTCTTAACTATTTTTTTTCTTCTTCACATACGCAAATAAGCTTTTACTATCTTCCTTTATATTCTTGGCTAGCTTACCTTTGTACCTCATCTTTTCTCCCCATATTGCCTTTTTAGGTTATTAAATAATTGATAGTGTACAGGTAATGGCTAGTTGGTGTGGACTCCGTGGGCTGAAGGGCCTGTCACCACGTTGTAGCTAGTCTAAACTAAACTATCTGGCACTCCTTGGAATGTTCATTAACAGAAATGATGCATCCTGTGGGAATGTTCATTAAATCCTTGCTGATGAATTTGTGCCTTGCGGCACAATCCCTCTAACTTTGTTATGCTATTATTTTTCAGTTGTGTATCTCCCATACATACATACATGTTTAACTTCCCAAATCTATTTGTTGCTTATGAAGGCATTCACATCCACTATGGGATCCAGGATCACAGATCATCGCGCTAGTAACTTCAATAATGTTGCCTAGCCAAATGACATTCTATTGTTCATTGTGATTGTTTCTAGTTTTAGTAATCTGCGCTCGAGTGAACACAGTTCCCCATTATTAAATGTTAGCTTTGATGTTGTTGATTTCTGCACTTCATCATGGAAAGAAGTGGTTAATGCATTAGTCATTCACATTATACTTTTTGAGCAAACAGAATATGAAAATCACACATGTCATTGAGTGTAATTGACACTCTACTAACTATCCACTTCAGTTTGTCATCAAATTTCCAAAAACTGTTCCATTTGAAAGAGATTTGCAGTTTTACTGTTTCTCTAGTATTTTATTAGAGGCAGAGAATTCTACTTCTAGACTTTTAACAGTGCAATAATATGCATGTAAAGCCATGGGGTAAGCTTTAAACTATGAAGTTGGCACTAAATTAAACGGGGAAGGAGCATACTACCAGGAATATCCAGGAGACAAAAGAAAGATGCCAACAAGCTGTGGGAGTTTCCAGACAGTAAGGATGGATATAATGGAAGACACCAAGTTATGGAGTAACAGGCAGCATCTCTAGGGTAGTCATGGTGGCGCAGCAGTAGAGTTGCTGCCTTACAGCGAATGCAGCGCCGGAGACATCGGTTTGATCCCGAATATGGGGTGCTGACTGAACGGAGTTTGTACGTGACCTGCGTGGGTTTTCTCCGAGATCTTTGGTTTCCTTCCACACTCCAAAGACGTATAGGTTTGTAGGTTAATTGGCTTGGTAAATGTAAAAATTGTCCCTAGTGGGTGTAGGATACTGTTAATGTGCAGGGATTGCTGGTCGGCATGGACCCAGTGGGCTGAAGGGCCTGTTTCCACGCTGTATCTCTAAACTAAACTAAATTGGAGAGAAGACATGGATGATGTTTTGGGTCGAGACATTCTTCAGATGGGGAGTCGGGAGAGGGAAGCTCGATAGGAAGGGGACAAAGGGCATGTAAGGTGTGAACTGGACAGCAATGCAGACAATGCTCGGGGAAATGCACAATGGTTCATTGTTGGCTATGGTTTCGGGACAAGAATGTTTGAGTGGAAACTCTGGCTGCATTTAGAGAATTATTACTTGGTCTAAACTCAAGTCACAATACGCAAGCCCCTGTGCCATGTGCTGGGGTCAGGTTAGCTCTGTTACAACTAGTATGAACACTGTGGTCTTCTGTGTGGAAAGTTTTCTATGATTAGAGGAGAGGATGTCTAATAACCTTTTTAAAGTTAATATCCAACTGTAGGTTCACAGTTTAAAAATAAAATGTCACCCATTTTAAATATGAGAGGAGGCACTGTTTGTTCCTTGAAGGTTGCTTGAGCATTGAATATAGGAGTAGGGAGGTAATGTTAAAATTGTGCAAGGCATTGGTGAGACCAATTCTGGAGTATGGTGTACAATTTTGGTCGCCTAATTATAGGAAGGATGTCAACAAAATAGAGAGAGTACAGAGGAGATTTACTAGTATGTTGCCTGGGTTCCAGCAACTAAGTTACAGAGAAAGGTTGAACAAGTTAGGTCTTTATTCTTTGGAGCGCAGAAGGTTAAGGGGGGACTTGATTGAGATCTTTAAAATGATGAAAGGGATTTATCAGAGTTGACGTGGATAAGCTTTTCCCATTGAGGGTAGGGAAGATTCAAACAAGAGGGCATGACATGAGAATTAAGGGACGGAAGTTTAGGGGTGACATGAGGGGGAACTTCTTTACTCAGAGAGTGGTGGCTGTGTGGAATAAACTTCCAGCAGAAGTGGTGGAGGCAGGATCGATTTTAACATTTAAAAGTAAAGTGGATAGGTATATGGACGGGAACGGAATGGAGGGGTATGGTCTGAGTGCAGGTAGATGGGACTAGGGGAAAATAAATGGTCGGCACGGACTGGAAGGGCCGAGAGGGCCTGTTTCCGTGCTGTAATTGTTATATGGTTGCAGGTTTTGGAATTCTTCTTCCTTGGGCAGTGGAAGCAGAATCTTTAAACGTGGATGTAATTTCTTGGAAAGCTACTGGTTGCAAGTTTCCAGTGGGTAGACAGGAATGTGCATTAAATATTCTAAACGGATCAGCTGTGATATCACTGAATGGCTAAAAATCACTTTTTAGGCACTGTTTTATGATAAGCTATCAAAATGCAGTGAGCTTGCATGATGGGTGGTTCCAGTCAACCCCTTCTGAAGAGCTGGGGTTACACAAAAAGCTGGAGAAACTCAGCGGGTGCAGCAGCATCTAAGGAGCGAAGGAGATAGGCGACGTTTCGGGTCGAGACCCTTCTTCAGACTGCTGTCAGTCAGGAGTGTGTCACCTGCAATAGAGATGGTGAGGTCAAGGAATGGTAGGGAAATGTCGGAAATGGTCCAAGTATATTTGAGTGCCGGATGGAAGTTGGTGGTGAAATGGATAAAGTCAGTCAGTTCTGCGTGGGTGCAGGAGGTGACACCAAAGCAGTCGTCAATGTAACGGAGGTAAAGGTCGGGGGTGGGGCCCTGGTACGCCGAGAACAAAGATTGTTCGACGTACCCGACAAAGAGGCAGGCGTAGCTAGGGCCCATGCGTGTGCCCATAGCTACGCCTTGTGTTTGGAGGAAATGGGAGGAGTCAAAAGAGAAGTTGTTTAGGGTAAGGACCAACTCCGCTAGGCGGAGGAGGGTGTCAGTGGATGGGTATGGGTTGCTCCTCTGGTCGAGGAAGTACCGGAGGGCTTTGAGACCATCCTGGTGGGGGATGCAGGTGTATAGTGACTGGACGTCCATGGTGAAGATGAGAGGATGGGGGCCTGGACAACGGAATGTGCGGAGCCGACGGAGAGTGTCTGAGGTGTCTTGAACATAGGTGGGGAGGGATTTAACAAAGGGGGATAGGATGGAGTCAAGGTATGTGGAAATGTGTTCGGTGGGGCACGAACAGGCAGAGACAATGGGTCTGCCGGGGCAGTCGGGTTTGTGGATTTTAGCAGTCTGAAGAAGGGTCTCGACCCGAAACGTCGCCTATCTCCTTCGCTCCTTAGATGCTGCTGCACCCGCTGAGTTTCTCCAGCTTTTTGTGTAACCCTCGATTCTCCAGCATCTGCAGTTCCTTCTTTAACACCTTCTGAAGAGCTAACTGATATGAGGGAGGGTGTCAGCAGTTTATTCGAGATCTGCAGCAGAGAAGCCATTCTTCAAAAGAAATCTAAAACTTTCATTACTTTTTTTGCAGCTTGATTTGGAGAAACCACTCGAGGAACAGGGGCCACTTGATGTTATCATTCACAAACTGACGGATGTCATTCTGGAGGCCGATCAAAATGATGCACAATCCCAGGAGCTGGTGCAGAGGTTTCAGGTGAGGACACAAACGCAGTTCCATAAAACTTCAATGCATCCTGCTATGAATGTTACATCTGCCTTGGACAGGGTTGCCAGCACTCCAGGACAATGCCATGGGCACAGTGTCGCAGCGGTAGGGTTGCGGCCAGAGACAGGGTTTGATCCTGACTGTGGGTGTGCGGAGTTTGTACGTTCTCATTGCGACCGCTTGAGTTTTCTCGGAGTGCTCTGGTTTCTTCCAAGGCTCTAAAGACATGCAAGGTTGTATGTAAATTGGCTTTGGTAAAAGTGTCCCAAATGTGTCGGATAGAGTTAGTGCACAGGGTGGTCTGCGCGGACCCGGTGGGCCGAAGGGCCGCACTGTATCTCTATAAAGTAAAGTCTAAACTGTGGAGGATAATCATTAAGGGGAAGAGGAATAAAATATTCTTCCTTGTACTAGAACAAATTCTGATGAATAGCTATCTTTAAAAAAAAAAGCTGTTGAAGTAGAGGAAAAAAGCTTTCTGGCTGACTATTAGGAATATCTTAAGAATAATGAGAACTGCTGCCTTGCAATTGGTTTGGCACGCACAGTGGCCTAGGAATAAATGCAATCTACGATGGCCAACCATGGCTGAGTGGATGAGGCTATTGATGCCTGAGGTCTTGTGATGGAATCCCCAGAGTAAGCAGTAAAGCTTTGAGTTGGCAATCCATAATCAAAATTGGAAACACTTGACAGTCTCATGCATTTGTGTACAATTCGTAGAGCAAGTGCACTGGAGAAGAATAGAGATTTATTAGAAAGAAAAATAGACCTTAAATGGAAATCCACGGGTTATTTTCCATTATTTATTTTCATTTTTCCTAAGGCTTATGATTCTCATAGCCGAGAAAGGGCAACATAGAAACATCGAAAATAGGTGCAGGAGGAGGCCATTTGGCCCTTCGAGCCAGCACCGCCATTCATTGTGATCATGGCTGATCATCCCCTATCAATAACCCGTGCCTTGCCTTCTCCCCATATCCCTTGATCACTAGCCCCTAGAGCTCTATCTAACGCTCTCTTAAATCCATCCATCCCTGGAGAGAAGGAATGGGCGACATTTCGGGTCGAGACCCTTCTTTAGAATGACGTCAGGGGAGTGAGTGAGACAGAGATAGTATGTAGTCGGAGACAGTTAGACTGGTGGGAGAACTGGGAAGGGGAAGGGGATGGAGAGAGAAGGAAAGCAAGGGCTATTTGAAGTTAGAGAAGTCAATGTTCATACCGCTTGAGTGTAAGCTACCCAAGCGAAATATGGGCTGCTGTTCCTCCAATTTGTGCTGTGCCTCATTCTAACAATGGAGGAAGATGGACTGAGCGGAGGTGTTCGGTGAAACAATCATCGAGGCTGTGCTGGGTCTCACCGATGTACAGAAGTTGACACCTGGAACAGTTTTCCTACGCACACATATTGTGTTCCCCTCATAATAGCTTCAAAAGCCCCAGCAATTCCAAAGAAGTCACTTTCACCAAAAGATCGCGGCAATAAACATGCTGGAAGCAATTAACAAAAGTAAATTGGTGGGCATTAGTTTTAGAGCTACAGCATGGAAACAAGTCCTTCAAACCACTGTGTTCACACCAATCATCGATCGCCTGTCACACTAGTTCAATGTTGTCCAACTTTCTCATCCACTCCCTACACACTGGAGGCTCTTTACAGAGGGCCAAATAACCAATCAACCCGCAGAGATGTGGGAGGAAACCGGAACACCCGGTGGAAAACCACAGAGTGAACGTGCAAACTGCACACAGATAGCATCTGAGGTCAGGAACAAACCTGGATCTCTTGTGCTGTGGCCAGAGCTATTCATTACATCTTGCAGTATCATCAGTGCAAGCTTGCCTTAACAGCACTGAGAAAAGAAAACTTAATATAAGTAACAGTTACCATTTTAATGATTCGAATTGAAGATGACCAAAGACCAAATATTTAGAGTATTGAGTTCAGTTCTGGGCACCATGTTATAGGAAAGGGTACAGAGAAGTCTTACAAGAATGTTTCCAGGACTTGAGGGTCTGAGCTATAAGGAGAGGTTGTGTAGGCTGTGACTCTATTCCCGGAAGCGCAGGTGGATGAGGGATCATCTTATAGAGGTGTATAAAATCATGGGAGGAATAGATCGGGTAGATGCGCAGAGACTCTTGCCCAGAGTAGAGGAATCGAGGACCAGAGGACATAGGTTTACGGTGAAGGGGAAAAGATTTAATATAAATCTGAGGGCTAGCTTTTTCAAACAAAGGGTTGTGGGCGTATGGAACAAGCTGCCGGAGGAGGTATTTGAGGTTTCAGAAGCAGTTAGACAGGTGTTCAATCCCAGTTTTAAAGTAAGCCAAAAACTAGCCCCTTCCGCAGAGACCATTCCCTCCGCAACTCCCTGGTTAATTAATCCCCTGCCACCAAAAACACCACGTCCCCAGGTACCTTCCCCTGCAACCGCAGAAGGTGCAACACCTGTCGCCATACCTCCTCCCTAGACTCTGTCCTGGGACTCCCGACAGTCCACTCGGGTTAGGCAGAGGTTCACTTGCACCTCCTCCAACCTCTTCAACTGTATCCGTTGTTCAAGATGTGGACTCTTATACATCGGCAAGACCAAATGTAGACTGGGCGATCATTTCGCGGAACACCTTCGCTCAGCCCGTGTGAACCAACCTGATCTCCCGGTTGCTGGACACTTTAATTCTTCTTCCCATTCCCACACAGACCTTTCTGTCCCCTGTCTCCTCCATTGTCAGAGTGAGGCTAAACGCAAATTGGAGGAACAACATCTCGCATTTTGCTTGGGCAGCTTACAGCCCAGTGATATGAATATTGATTTCTCTCACTTCAGGTAGAGCTGGCACTCCCTCTCTCTCCATTCCTCCCCCTTCCAAGTCGCACTCGCTTCTCAATTTCACCCAACAAACAGCTTACAATGGTCTGTTTACAAGGGCTATATGTATGTATTTATGTATGTACTTAATCTATGAATCAATGTTGTATACCGTTACTACCTCCACCAATGTAAAGCACTTTGGCCAACGAAAGTTGTTTTTTAAACGTCCTATAGCAATAAAAGTGACTTGACTGTTTCCTTTATCATCGTTACTTTTTTGCAGATCATTCATTCATGTTCTTTATCTTTCCTCATCACTGTCTATATCTCTCGTTTCCCTTTTCCCTAATCAGTCTGAAGAAGGGTCAATGCAAAACGTCACCCATTCCTTCTCTCCAGAGATGCTGCCTGTTCTGCTGAGTTCCTCCAGCTTTTTGTGTCTATCTTCGGTTTAAACCGGCAACTGCAGTTCCTTCTTGCACACTAAAACTAGAGGGCATAGGTTTGTGGTGAGAGGCGAAATGTATATGAGTTCCGACAGGCAAGTTTTTCCATGTGGGTTGGTAGATATATGAAACAAACTGGCAGAGGGAGCGGTAGAGATGGCTTCAGTCACAACATTTAAAATACATGGGGGCGGTACATGGTTAGGAAAGGGCTAGAGGGGTATGGTCCAAATTAGGATTAGGATTAGCATAGACAGTCATCTTGGTCAGCGAGGCCAATTGAGACCAAAAGGGCTATTTCTCTGCAATGTCTCAATGCTGGAGGGCAAACACCAAGTGGTGATACTTTTAGCCTTCAGAGACACAGCGTTGCAACAAGCCCTTCAGTCCACACCGACCAGTGATCGCCCCGTACACTAGCACAATCCTACACACCAGGGACAATTTTACCAAAGCCAATTAACCTACAAACCTTCACGTCTTTGGAGTGTGGGAGGAAACCGGAACACCTGGAGAAAACCCACGTAGTCACAGGGAGAACGTACAAACTCTGTACTGACAGCACACATAGTCGGGATTGAATCCAGGTCTCTCTAAGGTAACAACCCGGCCGATGTGCCACTGTGCCGCCCACAGCCTTAGCTCCTTTTAGTAATGGTGATTATGCTAATGGTTCACAGTTCATTTGACTGTTGATGGTTTCCATTGTTCAGTGGAAGTGAAAAATATATTAATTTTAACTATTAGCACAAAACATGAAAAGGCCAGGTTTAAAATAAGGACATAATTGCATCAGCGAAGCACAATTGGATTCACTCTATTATAACATGCCAAGCTTAAAAACTCATGTTCTAGAGTTGATAGCCGGCAGAATAATTAATTGCTGCATTGCTAAGTAGTGAAGAAATAAATAACTAGGAACTAATTGGATATATCCCAATATTTATATTCCCAATTTATCTTTACAGTGTACTGGCAGGATGACAAGTACTGTGCTTCTCTGACTTCTGCCTCTGGAACCATTGCTTTCCTGTGTATGTGACTGCACTAGTTTGATCATTCTTAGCTCTTCCCCCCCCCCCTCCCCACCTAAGAAAAGATAATCCATGTACTGAGGTCCTGATGGGCTGAGGAGGTAGAAACAACGAACTGCAGATGCTGGTTAATGCACAAAAGGACACAAAGTGCTGGGGTAACTCAGCAGGTCGGGCAGCATCTCTGGAGAACATGGATAGGTGATGTTTCAGGTTGAGACCCCTCTTCAGATTGATGAGTGTCACCTATCCATGTTGTACAGACATACTGCCTGACCTGCTAGGTTACTCAGCACTTTGTGTCCTTTTGGGTTCAGGAGGTGAGTCAGCGGAGAGGACATGGTTGGGCAGAGGACTTGTGGATGGGGGATGCGGTGGGGTGGAAATGATGCTGGATATGTATTATCACTGGACAACATATTATTATGTGTGTCTTTTATATATGCTTCTCCCCATGGCCCCCCTCTTCCCACTCCTAAAGGTGGTCAAAATGATCTACCAATTATCCCTCCTCACCTGTATCCCGCTATTGCCTACTACCTCTTGCCCCACTCCTTGTCTTTTCTTACCTACTTTCCCCTCTCCTCTTACAGTCTAGAGGAATGGTCTCAACCCAAAACATTCACTGTCCATTTTTCTCCACAGGTGCCATCTGTCCCATTGAGTATCTATTCTCCCCCATTTTGCTGCAGATTCCAGCATTTACCATCTCTTGTGCCAATAGACAATAGGTGCAGGAGTAGGCCATTTGGCCCTTCGAGCCAGCACCGCCATTCAATGTGATCATGGCTGATCATCCCCAATCAGTACCCCGTTCCTGCCTTCTCCCCATATGTAAATTGTGCCTCAAATATAAATTGCTGTTCTGAGTCATTCCACTATCTCGAGTTGTTTTCTTCAGTTGCTTTGCAGAATCATTCCTGCCTTATCCCTTAAGTTGTGCAATAAATAATATCTGGCACCGGCCCACATTTCATAAAACAAACAAACTTTGTCTTCAACCTTGTTTATTGAAACAGTCACATTAAATATGAACACCATTCTGGTTTGTTGCTCTGGGCCTTATCCTGGCTCTGCTGATCTTTTCAATGGGAGTTTTATATTCCGAATCGATGGCAAGACGCCAAGATGAATGACGCTATTTGATTTCTGTCTCGCTTCCTCTCTTGTTTGCCACTCCACCTCGCCCAGATCTAGAAACGCTCTTTGTTCATTAGGAACACTAGGTCCTCGCACCACCAAACTCTGCCCATTGCACCCTACTCCAGCCTAATATCAGAGTATTGTCATCAGTCAGAGTATGGAGTATAGAAGTTGGGAGTTCATGTTGTGGTTAAATAAGACACATTTACACAGAAAGGTAGAAACATAGAAAATAGGTGCAGCACTGCCACTTCGAGCCAGCACTGCCATTCAATATGATCATGGCTGATTGTCCAAAATCAGTACCCCGTTCCTGCCTTTTCCCCATATCCCTTGATTCCGATAGCCCTAAGAGCTAAATCTAACTCTCTCTTGAAAACATATTGTGAATTGGCCTCCACTGCCTTCTGTGACAGAGAATTCAACAGATTCACAACTCTGGTTGAAAATGTTTTTCCTCAACTCAGTCCTAAATGGCCTGCCCGTTATTCTTAACCTGTGACCCCATGTTCTGGACTCCCAACATCACAAGAAATGTTCCTACATCTAATCCCATAAGATTTTTTAATGTTTCTATTAGATTTCCTCTAATCTTTCTAAATTGCTGTGAATACAAGCCCTTTTGAGCTATTTTTTCATCATATGCTAGTCCCGCCATCCCAGGAATTAACTGGGTGAATTTATGCTGCACTTCCTCAATAGCAAGAATTTAGTATTGTGTTCAGTTCTGGGCACCATGTTATAGGAAATATGTTTTAGAAACATAGATAGAAACATAGAAAATAGGTATAGGAGGAGGCCATTTGGCCCTTCGAGCCAGCACCGCCATTCATTGTGATCATGGCTGATTGTCCCCAATCCATAACCCGTGCCTGCCTTCTATCTGGAAAGAGTACAGAGAAAATTTACGAGGGTGTTGCCAGGACTCGAGGGACTCAGCTATAGGGAGAGGTTTAGCAGGCAAGGACTCTATTCCTTGGAGGGCACGAGGATGAGGGGTGATTTTGTAGAGGTGTACAGAATCATGAGGGGAATAGATTTGACAGTCTCTTGCACAGAGTGGGGGAAATGAGAACCAGAGGCCATAGTTTTAAGGTGAGGGGAGGGGGGGGGGAATTTAATAGGAACCTGAGGGGTACCTTTTTCACACAAAGGGTGGTGGATGTTGGAATGAGCTGCTGGAGGAGATAGGCAGGTACTATTACAAAATTTAAGAAACATTTAGACAGCAACAAGGATAGAATAGATTTAAAGGGATATGGGCCAAACGCAGGCAGGTGGGACTAGTGTAGATGGGACATTTTATGGGGAAGTTGGGCCAAAGGACCTGTTTCTGCACTATGGCAATGATTGGCAATGGCAAGGGTACTGACCCTCCCGTCACCCCCTCCCCGCTCTAGACAGATCTGCACAGCTCTCCCCATCCTGGGCACAGGGAATCCCTGGAGAGGGGGCGCGAGGCCGTGTAAACGTACAGGGGGAGCAATGTCAATGGGCAAAGGATTCTCTCTTAAACCTTGTGTATACTTGGTTTAGTTTAGTTTACTCTAGTTTAGGTTAGTACACTGGTTTATTTAAATCTCTAGTTTATTTTAGTTTGTTCTAGTTTAGTTTAGTCTATTGTCACATGTATCAAAGGTACAGTGAAAAGCTTTTTGTCACGTGCTATCCAGTCAGCAGAAAGACTATACATGATGTATAGTCTTTCCCTCAGGGGGGGATCTTATAGAAATGTAAAAAATTCTTTAGGGGTTGGACAGGCTAGATGCAGGAAGATTGTTCCCGATTGTTCCTGATGTTGGGGAAGTCCGGAACAAGGGGTCACAGTTTAAGGATAAGGGGGAAGTCTTTTAGGACCGGGATGAGAAAAACATTTTTCACACGGAGAGTGGTGAATCTGTGGAATTCTCTGCCACAGAAGGTAGTTGAGGCCAGTTCATATTTAAGAGGACGTTAGATGTGGCCCTTGTGGCTAAAGGGATCGGGGGTATGGAGAGAAGGCAGGTACAGGTTATTGAGTTGGATGATCAGCCATGATCATATTGAATGGCGGTGCAGACTCGAAGGGCCGAATAGCCTACTCCTGCACCTATTTTCTATGTTTCTATGATTCTACGACATTTTCAGGACCTGACAACTGCAGAACGGAGCAGATTTTCACAAGCCAGTGGTCAGGGTGCAGAGTGGAAGAACGATTTTGGGGGGGGTTGCCTCAAAATGCAGCTCACCAACATATCTTCCTCTTGCGGAAAATTTAGTCTCGCTTTGTTATGGGTGCGTGCCACCCTCAGTTTGGGGTTCCTCTTGGAGTAGAACATGTGCAGAGGAAATATGTACTCAAGTACTGTATCTTTCTTTTCAGGATTATATTGATTCGCACCCAGAGACCATCATTCTGGACCCACTCCCTGCAATCCGGACCCTCCTGGATAGATGTAGGTCCTATGAGCTGATTCGCAGACTTGAAGGCTGCATGCAAGGTATGAAAGTGTTGGAAGTGTATGGCTGCAACTCTATTCACTAATTATCTGTTGAATGACCTCCTTGGAACCTGAAGTGCAGGAGATTTTTCAGAGATCTTCTGAAATTATAAGGGTTCTGATCACGCCAGAGCAATGTTACAGCTTTATGGAACTTTAGTTAGGCCGCATTTGGAGTATTGTGTGTAGCTCTGGCTGGTTCCTTTATAGGAAGGATGTGGAGGTATTGGAGAGGGTGCAGAAGAAGTTCATCAGCATGCTGCCTGGATTGGACGGTCTTAGCTGCATGGAGAGTTTGGACGGAGAGAGAGTTTGGCCAGAAGGCTGTGGAGGCCAAGCCAATGGATATTTATGAGGCGTGGACAGATTCTTGGTTTAGTATGGGTGTCGGGGGATATGGGTTAGGAGGGAGAGATAGATTAACCATGATTGAATGGCAAAGTAGACTTGATGGGCTGAATAGCCAAATTCCACTCCTATCATTTATGAGCTTATGAACTTTTGAGTTTTGTTTTCTCTGGAACATTGGGTGCTGAGGGGTGTTCGGGTGAAAATACATAAAATTATGGGATGCATAAATAGACAGTCAAAATCTTTTTCCCAGACTGGAAATATCAAAGACTTCATATCAAAAATTGAGCTGCACGGTGGCGCAGCGGTAGAGTTGCTGCCTTAAAGTGTCAGAGACTTGTGTTTGAACCTGACCACGGGTGCTCTCTGTACGGAGTTTGAACGTTCTCCCTGTGATTGCATGTGTTGTCTCCGGGATCTCCGGTTTACACCTACACTCCAAAGACGCACAGGATTGTAGGCTAATTGGCTTCTGTAAAATTGTAAATTGTCCCTAGTGTGTGTGTGTTGGATAATGTTAATGTACGGGGATCTCTAGTCGGCGCGGGCTCGGTGTGCCAAAGGGCCTGTTCCACGCTGTATCACCAAACATAGTTTTAAGTTTGAGAGTAGCAAAGTTTAAAGGAGATATCCGTGGCAAGTTTTTTTTTACACAATAGTGGGTGCCTGGAATGAGCTGTCAGGGGTGGTGGTGGCACCAGATACGACAGTGACATTTAAGAAGCTTTTGGGCGGGCACATGGATATGCAGGTAATGGAGGGATATGGATCACATGCAGGCGAGGATATTAGTTTAACCTCTGATCATGTTCAGCACGTGTATTGTGGGCTGAAGGGCCTGTTCCTGTGCTGTATTGTTCTATGTTCTATACCTGCCCCTGCCCACCCACCTGTTGACTTGGTGGTAAAGGATCCTTTTGGGCCTGATATAGTAGCAGAGTGCACTCCAGTTTTGCATGTGTAATGTGGCAAATTTGAGGCAGACACAAATGCTGAAGTAAATCAGTGGGACGGGCAGCATTTCTGGAGAGAAGGAATGGTTGACGTTTCGGGTCGAGATCCTTCTTCAGACTGATGTCTGGACTTGCCTGGAAAGCCTCTGCTGATCTTTGGTCAGTAGATGCAGCTCACGCTTCGGTCGAGACTTTCCAGGCAATTGACCAGAATCTCTGGTGACTCATGGAGAGTGACCGGAACCTCTGGGAACCTCACGGAAACCATGGGTGGGGCACACGGTCTCCAGAGGTTTCCATTCAGGTTTCCTAAGTGGGACTGGGGCTTAAGACTGGTGGGCGAACTGGGAAGGGGGAGGGATGCATAGAGAGGGAAGGCAAGGGCTATTTGAAGTTAGAGAAGTCAATGTTCATATCGCTGGGGTGTAAGCAACCCAAGCAAATATGAGGTGCTGTTCCTCCAATTTGCACTGGGCATCACTCTGACAATGGAGCAGGCCCAGGACAGAAAGGTCAGATTGGGAATGGGAGGGGGAGTTAAAGTGCTGAGCAACCGGGAGATCAGGTAGGTTAGAAACATAGAAAATAGATGCAGGAGTAGGCCATTCGGCCCTTCGAGCCTGCACCGCCATTCAATATGATCATGGCTGATCATCCAACTCAGTATCCCTTACCTGCCTTCTCTCCATACCCCCTGATCCCTTTAGCCACAAGGGCCACATCTAACTCCCTCTTAAATACAGCACATGAACTGGCCTCGACTACCTTCTGTGGCAGAGAATTCCAGAGATTCACCACTCTGTGTGAAATATGTTGTTCTCGCCTCAGTCCTAAAACATTCCCCCCTTATCCTTAAACTGTGGCCCATTCTCCTGGACTTCCCCAACATCAGGAACAATCTTCCTGCATCTAGCCTGTCCAACCCCTTAAGAATTTTGTACGTTTCTATAAGATCCCCCCTCAATCTTTTAAATTCTAGCGAGTACAAGCCGAATGTATGCAGTCTTTCAGGTTAAGATGGACTGAGCATTGAAACATAGAAAATAGGTGCAGGAGTAGGCCATTCAGCCCTTCAAGCCAGCACCTCCATTCAATATGATCATGGCTGATGATCAATTCCCTTAGCACTAAGAGCTAAATCTAACTCTCTCTTGAAAACGAGAGGTGTTCAGCGAAACTTTCGCTGAGCGTTGCTTGGTCTCGCCGATGTACAGGAGTTGAGATTGGAGGAGGTACAATTAAACCTCTGCCTCACCTGGAAAGACTGTTTGGGTCCTTGGATGGAGTCGAGAGGGAGGTAAAGGGACAGGTGTTGCATCTCCTGCATTTGCAGGGGAACATACCCGGGGAGGGTGTGGTTTGGATAGGAAGGGACGAGTTGACCAGGGAGTTACGGAGGGAACGGTCTCTGCGGAAAGCAGATAGGGGTGCAGATGGCAAGATGCGGCCAGTAGTGGGATCCCGTTGGAAGTGGCGAAAATGTTGAAGGATTGGTGCTGTATGTGCTGTCTGATGGGGTGGAAGGTGGGGACAAAGGGGACTCTGTGCTTGTTATGAATCGGGGGAGGGGGAGCAACAGCGGAACTGCGGGATATTGAGGAGACCCGAGTGAGAGCCTCAACTATTGGCCGTTTCCGAAAGAATGAGGACATCTCCGATGACCTGGTATGGAAAACCTCATCCTGGGCGCAGATGCGGCGTAGACGGAGGAATTGGGAGTAGGGGATAGAGTAGGGGATAAGCAGGGTGGGAAGAAGTGTAGTCTCGATAGCTATGGGAGTCAGTGGGTTTGTAATAGATGTCAGCCAATAGACTGTCTCCTGTGATGGAGACGGTGGGAGATTTGAGGATTGTGCTCCATCAGCTTCAGGGCTGGAACCGTGGTGAAACAAATGATGCTTCACTGTGGGACAGATTCTGAGCCGGTCTGGAGGAGTGACTGCTTGGTTGACACTCGCAGGGGAAAGAGCCCCAGTATTGGCTAGAAGGCGGCCATTCAGCTTCAGCACCTACGTAGAGCCACTGGGTCCTTTTTGCTGAAATGTCCAGTTCCCCGTGAATGGAAATCCGTCTCCCCTGCTCTGTATTCTGTTAGGCACTTGGACAACCTGGCTTCAGATGATGCTACAGAGCTAACAAGCAGCAGCCTCCTTGCTCGTGTTTAAATATCAGCTAAAAACACTATAAATCCCAGGAGCAAAGCATGCCAAAGTAAAGTGATGGTGAAAAGAGGTAGCTTTGTCCTGACATCGATGTTCTTAGAAATTATTAACATATCCTTTTTGTCGGTTAGAACAAGTCTGAAAATTTGGCTCCAGAATAAAGACTTTAATTTGAAGGTACAGCATGGAAACAGGCCATCCGGCCCCCCGAGTCCATGCCAACCAGCGATCACCCCGTACACCAGCACTATCCTACACACTAGGGATCATTTGTGATTTACCAAAGCCAGTTAACCTACAAATCTGCAGGTCTTTGGAATGTAGGAGGAAAACGGAGCAGCAGGAGAAAACCTATGCGGTCATTGGGGGAACGTACTAGGGAACGTACAAACTCTGTACAGACAACACCCTTAGTCATGATCGAACCTACAACTCTACCACTGCGCCACTGTGCTGCCCAAGAGATGGCCGTTTGTTTAGTGTACAAACCAACAACTGCCTCTGGTATCGGTTAAGTCAGCCACTTGTGGCATAACTCACAACGTGACAAACCCTAGGGTGACTGGACATCCATTTTAAAACTCTTTGCCAAATAGCTAGATTAATCTACTGACTCCCTAATCACTTTAGAACTCTGTTCTATATGTTTATCCCTCCTATGCTTGTATGCAATGCTCTGAGGCTGTTGTGATGTGGATTGAAACTATAGAGAATCCATGGAAGGACAAAAGAACAGCTGGAAGAACTCAGTAGGCCAAGCAGCATCTGTGGAGGGAAATGGACTGTTATAGTCATAGGAAGAGAATTAAGCGATTTGGCCCATTGAGTCTACTCCACCATTTAGTCATGGCTGATCTATCTTTCCCTCTCAACCCCATCCTCCTGTCTTCTGACCGTAACCTATGATACCCTTCCTAATCAAGTACCTGTCAATCTCTACTTTAAAAATACCCAAACACTTGGTATCAACAGCTGCCTGTGACAATGAATTCCATAGATTTACCACCTTCTGGCTGAAGAAATGTTCTCATCTCCTTTCTAAAGGCAGGTCTTTTTATTCTGAGGACGGGCTCTGGTCCTAGACACTCCATTAGTGAAACATCCTCTCCACATCCACTCTATCCAGGCCTTCCAATTTTCAATGGGTCCAGGCCAAAGCCATCAAATGCTCATCATAGGTTAACCCAATCATCCCTGGGATCATTCTCTCACCTCCCCCAACATCAGCACATCCCTCCATGGGTATGGGGCCCAAAAGTGATCACGATACTCAAAAAATTCACACAGATGGTCATATTTTTGCTGGTGCTTTATAGAGAAGGTTGGCTGTGGTCTCATTCTGTTATGAATGAATACATTATCCCCATGGTTGAAAGTAATGACTGGGGTGTAGTATTGATTAAACCTTAATGTGACAGCAAGGAGCACTGAAGACCAGTGGTAACGGATCAAAGACAAAATGTTTTTGTTCTATCAGTTTAGTTTAGTTTAGAGATACAGAGCGGAAACAGGCCCTTCAGCCCACCTAGTCCGCACCGACCAGCGATCCCCGCACATTAACACTATCCTGCACACACTAGGAACAATTCAAACTTATACCAAACCAATTAATTTACAAACCTGTACGTCTTTGGAGTGTGGGAGGAAATCGAAGATCTCTGAGAAAACCCAGTGGTCACAGGGAGAACGTGCAAACTCCGTACAGACAGCACCCGTAGTCGGGATCGAACCGGGTCTCCGGGACTGCTGTCAGGCAGCAACTCCACCGCTGCGCCACTGTGCCACCCCTGTGCCGTTCAAAGAATCCCATTTCTTCCTTGTGCTTCCAAGCAATTGCTAACATTTTGAAAGATTTGTCATTGAATACACATCAGAAAATGCCGGCGGAAAAACTATCCTCTTTAATCTCCTAGCCTTGACTAGAACAGCAAGTTGTTGCGTTGTCCTTGCGACCAGGAAGATCTGAGAGTTAACTGAGTGCTATTGAAAAAGCAGTTGTGTTTAAACAGGCCAAAGATGAATTGTATAACCAGTTAAAGTGTCATAGACTAAATACAGTTCATGTAATCCTGCTAGAATGTTAAACAAGATATACTTATTGCAGCTCCTTGTCGGTATCTTGTATTGGAGAAACCATAAACAATCCCATCAAGGCCAATCTAAAATCAATCTTGCATGCTGACACATCTGTTTGATTGAAACATCTGCAGATCATCATGGCGTTTATGAAATATCAACTTTTTAAAACAAAAAGATGGCAGGGACCAATGGAATAATCCTTGGGGGTTTATGCCTCCGCATCCGTGGATAAACCTAGGTTGTTTTCTGTGTAACAGAGGCAGTTGAGAAAATACTTAATTGTGATGAATAAAATCTTTTTTTTTGTACCTGGTTTGACTCGCCTTAATTAAGGTGAATAAAATTATAAGGAGCTCAGACAGTGTAGACAGGAAGGGCCGTTTTAGTTCAGAGATACAGCGTGGAAACATTTCAGGAAGAACTAGTGCCTATTGGGCTGTGGAGTACAGGAGGGAACCATTTGGTAATTCCTTTGGTAAGTGATAGGAGCAGAATTAGGCCATTTAGCCCATCAAGTCTACTCTGCCATTCAATCATGGCTGATCTACCTCTCCCTCCTAACCCCATTCTCCTGCCTTCTCCCCATAACCCCTGACACGCATACTAATCAAGAATCTATCTATCTCTGCCTTACAAATATCTATTGTCTTGGCCTCCACACCCTTCTATGGAAATGAATTCCACAGATTCACCACCCTCTGACTAAAGAAAATCCTCCTTATCAACTTCCTAAAGGAACGTCCTTTAATTCTGAGGCTATGACCTCCAGTCCTAGACTCCCCCACTAGTGGAAGCATCCACTCTATCCAGGCCTTTCACTATTCGATAAATTTCAATGGGGTGTACCCTCATCCTTTAATCTAAACTCTAGTGAGTACGGGCCAGTACCGTCAAAAGCTCATCATATGTTCACCCGCTCATTCCTGGGATTCTCGTAAACCTCCTCTGGAGCCTCTCCAGCACCAGCACATCCTTGTAATGTTCCTGAGCATGTTCTCAACCCTACTGGAGTACACTTGTAGCCTTGAGCTCTCTCCTGGGATTACTTCCATAAGCACTGCGTTGAACTTTAATATTAATTCCCGAGAATGAAATGCTGCCCTGCCTATTATCCATTTTCCTTTTTGTTTTGTTTTAAACTGCTGAGTTTAAAGTGGCCTTCAATTCACACACTCTGAAGCCTGTTTTGTTCGATAAACTTGTGACAAGAACTCAGTCTTGAACATAGGGATAAGTATTATTTTAGTTAGGGTTCATTTTAAAATGTTAGATAAAAAGCTTTTTCTAGCCGTTTTGCAGTGGCATCCATTGTGTGTTGTGATTCAATTTCCCTGTGTGTGGTGTCTAGACTACCATCTGCGGCATTAGCTTTAACAGATTTCCTGGCCTCTGTTTATAAGATTAATCCATTTAGGGGACGATCCATAATATCTTGGCTCTGGACATGTGTTACAGTTTGTAGCCGATAGAATCACTGAGAGTGCACCATCGGAGGAGACTATGGATCTATGGTGGATTTTTGGTGGGGTAATCTCGTCAGTCAACTTTCTGCCGCCTTCAAGTTTAGTTTCAATTTAGTTTTGTTTTAGTTTAGAGAGGCAGTGCAGAAGCATGCCCTTCGGCCCACCGAGTCCGTGCCGACCAGCGCTAACACTATCCTAACACAGAGCCAAAAGAGATAACACAGCGCTAACACAGAGCCAAAAGAGATGGGGGAGATATTGAACAATTTCTTTACTTCGGTATTCACCAAGGAGAAGGATATTGAACTCTGTGAGGTAAGGGAAAAAAGTAGAGTAGCTATGGAAACTATGAGATTCAAAGAGGAGGAAGTACTGACACTTTTGAAAAATATAAAAGTGGATAAGTCTCCAGGTCCAGACAGGATATTCCCTAAGACATTGAGGGAAGTTAGTGTAGAAATAGCAGGGACTATGACAGAAATATTTCAGATGTCATTAGAAACGGGAATAGTGCCGGAGGATTGGCGTACTGCGCATGTTGTTCCATTGTTTAAAAAGGGTTCAAAGAATAAACCTAGTAATTATAGACCTGTTAGTTTGACGTCAGTGGTGGGCAAATTAATGAAACGGATACTTAGAGATAATATATATAAGCATCTGGATAAACAGGGTCTGATCAAGAACAGTCAACAAGGATTTGTGCCTGGAAGATCATGTTTGACAAACCTCCTTGAATTTTTTGAAGAGGTTACAAGGGAAATTGATGAGGGTAAAGCAGTGGATGTTGTCTATATGGATTTCAGTAAGGCCTTTGACAAGGTTCCCCATGGAAGGTTGGTTAAGAAGGTTCAATCTTTGGGTGTTAATGGCGGAGTAGCAAGATGGATTCAACAGTGGCTGAATGGGAGATGCCAGAGAGTAATGGTGGATGGCTGTTTGTCAAGTTGGAAGCAGGTGACCAGTGGTGTGCCTCAGGGATCGGTGTTGGGTCCACTGTTGTTTGTCATGTACATCAATGATCTAGATGATGGGGTGGAAAATTGGATAAGTAAGTATGCAGATGATACTAAGATAGGGGGTGCAGTGGATAATGAAGTAGATTTTCAAAGTCTACGAGAGATTTGGGACATTTGGAAGAGTGGGCTGAAAGATGGCAGATGGAGTTTAATGCTGATAAGTGTGAGGTGCTACATCTTGGCAGGACAAATCAAAATGGTACATGGTAAATGGTAGGGAATTGAGGAATGCTGTGGAACAGAGGGATCTAGGAATAACTGTGCATAGTTCCCTGAAGGTGGAATCGCATGTAGATAGGGTAGTAAAGAAAGCTTTTGGTGTGCTGGCCTTTATAAATCAGAGCATTGAATATAGCAGTAGGGAAGTAATGTTAAAATTGTACAAGGCATTGGTAAGACCAATTCTGGAGTATGGTGTACAATTTTGGTCGCCTAATTATAGGAAGGATGTCAACAAAATAGAGATAGTACAGAGGAGATTTACTAGAATGTTGCCTGGGTTCCAGCAACTAAGTTACAGAGTTGAACAAGTTAGGTCTTTATTCTTTGGAGCGCAGAAGGTTAAGGGGGGGACTTGATTGAGTTCTTTAAAATGATGAAAGGGATAGACAGAGTTGACGTGGATAAGCTTTTCCCATTGAGGGTAGGAAAGATTCAAACAAGAGGGCATGACATGAGAATTAAGGAACAGAAGTTTAGGGGTAACATGAGGGGGAACCTCTTTACTCAGAGAGTGGTGGCTGTGTGGAATGATCTTCCTGCAGAAGTGGTGGAGGCAGGATCGATTTTAACATTTAAAAGTAAAGTGGATAGGTATATGGACGGGAAGGGAATGGAGGGGTATGGTCTGAGTGCAGGTAGATGGGACTAGAGGAAAATAAATGGTCGGTACGGACTGGAAGGGCCGAGAAGGCCTGTTTCCGTGCTGTAATTGTTATATGGTTATCCTATACGCACTAAGGATATTTTACAATGCTTACCAAGCCATTTAGTGTATAAACCAGTACGCCTTTGGAGTGTGGGAGGAAACTAGAGCTCCCGGAGAAAACCCATGCAAGGGAAAATGTACAAACTCCGTACAGACAGCACCAGCAGTCGGGATGGAACTAGGGCCTCTGGAGCGCTGTAAGGCAGCAACTCTACTGCTGCACCACCGTGTCGCACAAAAAATTATTTTGGAAAATTTTGAAAACATTCTCATTCATCCCCCTTTCTCCCAATGAGACACAAAATACTAACCACGTCTGGTTCTTTTGTACATCACCTTTGCTTAGATCTGGAGGACGTGCCGTCTATGAAAGGCATTACAATGATGAAATTGGCTTAAGAGTATATGATCAGGAATAGGACATATGGTCGCTCAAACCTACAGTAGGATCAAGGCTTATCTGATTGTTCCATTTCCTCACCTGCTTCTTAAATCTTTGATATCCTCAAAGTTCCCCAATCAGTCCACCTTTGCCTTGAATATTCTTACTGATTTTGCATCTGTATCTCGCAATGTGATAGAGTAGGTCCAAAGAGTACAATCCTTTGAGTGAAGAAATTCTTCCTTCTGCCTTAAAGGGGTATTATTTTGCCTTGGAGTCATGCAGCACAGAAATAGGCCCTTAGGCCTAACTGTATATTCACCCTATCAGTTCCCCTCATGTCCTGATCATTCTCCCAATCAGTTTACCTGAGACACTGCCCCATTGTTCTGGAAACATCATCACAGCATCTTCCGTATCACATCCAGAAGGTACAGTATAAGATCCATCTGATACGTTTTTCCTCACTAGACAACCTATCCGATCAATCTACAGAACATTCCCTGTGCTGCCCTGAATGGAATAGATCTTTAAATATGGACACCATATCTACACATAGGAGTCAGTTGATTGCAGTTAATTGGGAGTTGGAGTGAGGCTCCTACAATAAAGGTCATTGGCATTGAATAATAAAATGATAAGTTACGTTGAGCTAACGGATCCAAGCTGGTCAACAAATATTGCTCCATTTTAAGAAATTACACAAATTTTCTAAGTTTTTATTGAATATGTGTCAGCAACTCTTTTTTTTAATAATTATCCATTTTTTGAATATATTGTTTTTTGATTAGTTTTTATTTGCAGGCCAATGTTTCAATCCTCTTACTCTGCACATATTTGCTACAATTGGATTATTTGTTAATGGCACTGTAACTAAATCAGACGAAGCAGAGAGCCGAAGCTTGTTGATTAGATGCTGTTAGATAAATCATGGCACCGCGAGAATTGGAGTTTTTCAAATACTTGTCGACCCAGTTACAGATTAATCAAGAGCTCTTCACATACTGCTTGAGTGTCACTTCTTATAAAATGTTTCAGTGTTGGCACTAATTCAATATTACTACATTACTCAACTTATGCACACTACATGTAATTGAAAATGGGGGCGTGCTGCATGGTCCAGTGCTTTCTGTGTAGAGTTTGCACATTCTCCCGCTGACTGAATGGGTTTCCCTCAGATGTTTCAGCTTCCTACCCTGTCCCAAGAATGTGCTGTAGATGGACACAAAATGCAGGAGTAGCTCAACGTGGGGAAAAGGAATGGGTGACTTTTTTGGGTCGGAACCATTCTTCAGACTCGCTCCCCCCGCTGGTTCAAAATATCCTTCTGTGTCATACATTTTTATGATGAGACACTGAGGACTACCTTGTATGCAACTGAAACATTCAGTGTCCTGTGAAAAATCTGCTTGAAGCCACCCTCTAAGACGGAACCAATATCGTGACTCTATGGTGCAAGGAAATAAATGCAGAATATGTTTCATGTAGGAGACTGCACATGTCTACAAGTAACAGTTGTCCCTTTTCAGCTTATTTTTCATCATTTGGTTTGCCCTGAATCAGACCAGATCGGTTACAGGCAACATCTGATGCTATGGCAAATGGCCTGGTATTTGGTGCACAAGGGTTATATTTTCCTCTTCAACTTCCCAGCTTCAATATAAAGCATTCTACAAATGAAAATAGTTTTAACTGAACAAAATAGATTCTGAGAAGTTCTGCTTTGTACTGAAGTACTGAAGTACTATTCAGCCAAATTGTGTTCAATGCAATTCTGTAAGCAGTCAGGAAATGAAGATACAAATCTGAAGCGTTATTTAATAAACAAGTCAAGAGTGTTTTATTGTCATATGTCCTGAAAATGGAACAATTAAATTCTTACTTGCTGGGTTAGTTTAAATGCTTTAATTAAATAAGGTTTTCAACTGGCTTTCAACTTAATTCTGGTAAATGTCATGCCGTTAATTTGAGCATTTCTCTGCTTTCATGCTTTCATTTCATTTCCAAATTATACCAGTTCTTTAAGGCCAATTAGTTTAATTTTGTTATCAAATAATTCTTGATTGTCATCTTGTTTATCTAATGAATGAAATACTTGTTTTTCTTGCAATACTGTTTGCAAGAGAGAGTTAGATTTAGCTCTTAGAGCTAAGGGAATCAAGGGATATGGGGGAAAAAGCTGGAATGAGGTACTGATTTTGGATGATCAGCCATGATCATATTGAATGGCGGTGCTGGCTCGAAGGGCTGAATGCCCTACTCCCGAATGGTCTTTTCTATGTTTCTTGGTGGATTGGAATGCTCTATGCTCAATTCTGTTGGAGATTGTTGTGCTTTTAAGCCTTCCATGCAGTCTCTACTCTTAAAGTTTGCTTTCTGAACTGTGTTTAGTTTAGAGATGCAGCCCTTCAATCCACTGAGTCCATTCCGACCAGCAATGTCTGTACACTTGCACTATCCTTCACACTAGGGACAATTTAGAATTTTTACAAAAGCCAAATTAGCCTACAAACCTGGACGTCTTTTTCGAGTGTGGGAGGAGACCGGAGCACCCAGGGAAAATCCATGTGGTCACGGGGAGAACGTACAAACTCTGTACAGACGGCACCTGTAGTCAGGATTGAACCCTGCGTATGGTGTGCACAGCCTAAAGTTGGAGGGAAACTTGTTCGGTTTGATCTACTTGTTTGTGCACATCGGGTTGATTGCATTTGTGAAACGGGGTGGACCATGTGAAGGTTGTAATCTCCCACCCC
The DNA here is from genome assembly GCA_963514005.1 of Raja brachyura. The sequence continues at coordinate 22,444,062 of OY740789.1, forward strand.
TATCTGTTCCTTGTAATCCCGACTCTCCCATATTCCAAAGATCAATCCATCTTGATCTTGAATGTTCTCAATATCTCAGCCTCGGTACTCTCTGAAAGAATTGTACTCTTCCAGAGTAGAATTTTCACCACCTTCTCCATCTTAAGCAGCAGGCCTCTTTTCCAGATATTTTTTTTTTTTTGCTGCAATTCATACTGAACGCTTAAGTTGTGTTTCTGTTCCTGTTCCTTTCGATCAGAGTGGCAAACGGGTAAAGATGATCATCTAGGAAGTTGACTAAGAAATGGTATAAACTTTCATTCGTACATGGACCTCAAAGGCAACAACTGAATATTGAAGCACATGTTGCATCATGGCAATTTTGAAAATAATATTTCTTTAATATCCACCCATGGTTATTGGTATATTTTTAATTTAGTTTAGAGAAATAGAGCGGAAACAAGCCCTTCGGCCCACCGGGTCCGCGCCGACCAACGATTCCCACATATTAACACTATCCGACACACACCAAGGACAATTTTTACATTGACCAAGCAAATTTACCTACATACCTGTACGTCTTTGGAGTGTGGGAGGAAACCGATGATCTCCGAGAAAGCCTATGCGGTCACGGGGAGAACATACAAACTCCATACAAACAGCACCCGGGTCTCTTGCGCTGTAAGGCAGCAACTCTACTGCTGCGCCACCATGCTGCCCTATCTCTATGCTCATATGGTTAGATTGTTAGTCTTAGTTGTGGGCTGAGGAACATCAGGTACAATACTCACATCTCTTCTTTAGAGAAAGAGAGAGAAGATTGCCAGAGGCAAGTCCAATTTTGGACCATTTAAGGAGAATCAGAGCAGGAAATTATCTCCCTTCGTTTCCTATCAGTTGAAGATACAACAACGATTTTAGTTTAATTTCAAGATACATTGTGGAAACTGGCCCTACTGCCCACCGAGTCCGCACCAACCAGCGATTCCCGCACGTTAACACTATCCTACACACACTAGGGACACTTTACAATCCTATCAAAGCCAATTAACCTCCATACCTGCAGGTCTTTGGAGTGTGGAATGAAACCGGAGTCCCCGCTGTACCACTGTGCCGCCCTATTCTTGCCATTTTTGGAGCATGACATATTTTTTTAATGCTTGATTAATCTCTCCTGAAAGCTTGACTACCAATAACTGCCTTGTATTGGGATAAACCTCTTGCAATAACTGTCATGAACACCAGTTAGGAGACATTGAGACACAAGGAACTGCAAATGCTGGAATCTTCAGCAAAACGCAAAGTGATGGAGGAACACAATAGGTCGGGCAGTATCTGTGGAGGGAATGGACAGGTGACGTCTTGGGTTGTGATCCTCCTTACTGATTCCAGTTGGGGGAGGGGTGGGACAAAGCCCTCAAGTGATAGGTGGATACATATTGGGGTGGGGGGGGGGGGGGGGATTAGAAGATAGGTGGGGAGATTGTTGTCTGGGAGGAACATTTGATTCCTGCCCATTTTAGATTAGATTAGATTTTATTACTTGTCATCCGAACCTCAGAGAGGCTTGAACGAAACTCTACAAGCCATACAAACAGAACAATTCATAAAAAAACACACAAACAATTCAATTCACACAAACATCCATCACAGTGAATCTCCTCCTCACTGTGATGGAAGGCAAGTCTTCTCTCTCACCCACACCATTTCTCTCCCGATGGCCAAGCCCCAGGCAGGCGGTGTTACGTCCCACGGCCATTGAGGCAGCACCGGGCGATGTACGGCCCCGCTCTAGGCCCGACAATCACAACTTTGGAGCCCCTGGCGGGCGCTGGAATGTCCCGCGGCCATTAAAGCCGTGCCGGGCGATGTACGGCCCCGCTCCGGGTCGCTCCAACCCCGCGACACGGGCTGGAGAAGTCGTGTTGCGGGAGCTCTGGAGAGCGGTCTCTCACCCGGACCCGCGAGCTCCCGATATCCCGACAGTGCACCGGTAGCAATCTGCAGCTGGAGCTCCGGAGTCGGGCCGCAGCTGGAGCTGTGGCGTCGGGCCGCAGTGGCGAGCCACCACCGCTTCCCACGCTCCGAGGCCGGCCAGCCCCACGATGGTAAGTCCGCAGCTCCGCAGGCTCCGTGACTGGAGCCCCCAGGTCGTCCCGGCCGGAGGCTGCTCCACGGTGCTAGGCCCCAACGACAACGGAGACCCGACAGGGAAAAAGGCGGGTCTCCCGTGCGGGGAAGAGATCTTAAGTTTCCCCCTCCCCCACCCACCCCCCCACATATACACAGTTTGAAACCGTACAAAAAAAACACGAACAACTACATTTAACCAGACAAAAAATTAAAAAAAAGACAGGCAGGCTGTAGGGGCCGCTGCAACGTGACTCGCGCCGCAGCTCCATTAGATGCCAAGTTTGTGCCATATGCCAATTCTCACACCAAAGATTAATTGTGAACAATGGTTAGGCGAGTAGACCACTGGAGTTTGTATTGGTGCTGTGTCATCCGAGCCCCAGCAAAATGTAAATGCGTTGGGAAGGAGGAGAATAGGTTGGCGATCAAATGGTTTTATTCCTATCAAGCTGGAGTATTGCTGTGCAGCTATGGAACTGCGTGGAATAGAAGGCAATAAATGAGCCGTTCTCACAAGTACGTTAGCGAAGCTGTGTTCAGAGTGAATGGAGTTTGTGATGGATCATACAGCAGATGTGTGTGCATTCATCTGGAACTCGGATTCATTTTCCCTGAGGGAGCGAGATGTTGCATTGAGTTAGAATATTGCCCTTTCACCCTGCAGACTTGGAATTCATCCCAGAATATTGGGATAAAAGCTTAAAAGATTTGGGGATTGCATTGTGCAGTCAGACTCAACTCCAGTGTAATTCCAACATGGTTTGGCTCAGATGTAACTAAAGCTCGGTGCAGCACAAAATATAACAGTGAGGAGAGCTCCAATTATTCTTGGGTCAATCTTCAGAGACCAGATCTCGGTGCTTCATTATGTGAATCCACTGGCGCTCAACTTGACAAGGACATCATTTTAGGAACAAACGCAATCAATGTGCAGCAAAAATGAATCTATACTTGCTTACTTTTTAAAATAAAATTATTGCATCCCTCCTACTTGGTATTGATTGCTCATGAGAATGGTGCTTTGTGGCATGCACTGTATCCTATGGGAAATATCAGCATATTTATTCAATGGAGTAAGATGGTATTGTCTGTGTTCTGTGTTAGCAGTGTATGGTTTTGCTGATTCTTGTCAGACTGGCATAGGAAGACTTTAACCCTCGTGGGATCAGGAATTAATTTTAGTCCTCCATGAAGTGCTTCTGATCTGATCAATGAACTTGGATGAAAACTGGACTTTTCCTGGTCGGAGTAGCTCGGCTATTAAGTTGCTTCTTGCAATGATCCCTGGTTGCCATGGGAAGTATCCTTTGGTGAAAAAGAACATTGCAATTTCATGAGGGCCCAGTTGTAACACTTCTGTTGAATATACATAAATAATCATTGTTAGAGGAATTAAATGTCTTGCGTTTAATTCCTGCTTGTTTTCTTATTTGTTCTCCAGACATGGATGACATTTTAGTTTATCTAAGATGCCCTAAGAGATGGTGGGTTTATGCTATGCCGTGCCTGCTTTATAATTGAGCCTGGGAGGACATTAATAGTCAACCATAGCCTTGGAGTGTTGGATAAATGTATAGTGAGCCAGTTTACATGTTATTACAATCCAGCAGTTTCCAATGCAATTAAAGCAGAAACTGATAAAATACTTGGGTCAGGCAGCATCCGTGCAAAGATAAACAGGGTTAATGTTTCCAGTCCAGTGAAAGGTCATTAGTCTGAAACCTTAACTCTCTTTCTCTCTCCAAGATGCTGAATGTTTCCAGCATTTTGTTTTTCCTAAAAATCTCAAGGATCTGCAGCTTTTTGTGTGTAGATCAAACTGCATTAGGATGGATGGGTACTTGATGGTTGGCATTGACATGGTGGGCCAAAGAGGCGATATTTAAGTATTTGGATAAATGGGAAATGGTACGGAACAGTGAAACTGGTCCAAAGTATCTGCAGGGCTGAGCCACAATAAAGGGCATGAGTCCATAGTGTATATATTGACGTGGAATCTTTGCTCACCTGCCGGTTTATGAGCATTACTTCATCGGATCCTGTTGTTCAGTTATTTTGTTCCGAGTGGTCTACTGCGGAGTTGGATGATAACCAGAGCTATTAAGCAGAATGCCACAACCTTTGGTCAATAAAGCCGAGCCCTGTCAGAGCCAGTACAATCAGGTTGCCAGAAAGCTTTCTTTTTTTTAAATGGCTGTCTAGAGATGTTGTCACAGCTGACTCTGTCTAAACCACAATGCGCCTATTGTTTGTGCAATATTAAACTAGCAAAAAAGGTTGATGAGATACTGCTGCTGCATTCTCAATAGGCTAATTTAATTTTGTTCCACTTCTTAAGGCAGCACGGTGGCACAGTGGTAGAGTTGCCGCCTTACAGTGCCAGGGACCCGGGTTCGATCCTGACAATGGGTAGGGTTGCCGACTTTCTCACTCCCAAATAAGGGACAAAAGGACAAAATACGGGACAAATTCCCGACGACAATTCTTTGGCCGACTCGGCGGTGGCTGGGTGTAATGATGAGTTGGCCCGGGTGTTGAACTGCACACAAAACCCAGCCGGCGGGCCAGCTGAGGAGTTTTGGCCCGCGCGAAGTGCTGCTGCTCTCCATGGGCTGCACTACATCGGGGCCGGACGCGGCGCTCCGACTCGACAATCCCCTCGATCCAAGAAGTAGCAGTCAAATACGGGACAAGGGCTTTCCAATACGGGACAAATCAATTTAGGCCAATACACGGGATGTCCCAGCTAATACAGTTGGCGACCCTAATTATGGGTGCTGTCTGTACGGAGTTTGCAGGTTCTCTCTGTGACCTGCACAGGTTGTCCCCAAGATCTCCGGTTTCCTCCCACATTCCAAAGACATAGAGGTTTGTAGGTTAATTGGTGCAGTACAATTGTAAATTGTCCCCAGTGTGTGTAGATTAGTGCTAATATGCGGGGATCGCAGGTCGGCCGTAGGGCTTGTTTCCATGCTGTATCTCTAATTTTCTTTGTGCCTTCTCTTTCTTGTTCAGAGTTCAGTTGGCAAAGGCAAGTCCACCCAGCCTGCTTGGGATTGCTGCCTATGTTCCCAGCCTGGTCCTGTGCAAGTATTTGGGATCAGTGAAGTTCAAGCATTGAAGCCTAATAGTCACGGCTATCCAGGAGTAGCCAGGAGATGGAAAGATTACCCGCTGCTGGACTTGCACGCCAGCATTTGGTTTCAGTATGTGTTGGGAAGAACTGCAGATGCTGGTTTGATTGAAGACGGACAGAAAAAACAGGTGTAACTCAGCGGGTCTGGCAGCATCTCTGGAGAAAAGGAATAGGTGATGATTGGGGTCTGAGGAAGGATCTCAACCCAAAATGTCACCTTTCCCTTTTCTCCACAGACGCTGCCTGACACTCCACCTTTGTGTGTCTGTATTTGGTTTCAGTATGGTCTGTAGTTAGTCAGGTGACATTTTACTGCTGCTACGATGCTCAAGCATTTTGCACAGAACCTCGGCAGAGAGGAAAAGGTAGCAAATAATTACAGGTGCTTTCCCCATTACTTTAATTTAGTTTTGTGCTTTATTGTCATCTGCACTGAGGTGCAGTGAAAAGCTTCTGTTTGCATGCTATCCAGTCAAAGAATAGACTAGACATGAATACATGAAAAAAACTAAACAAGGCACAGATAATAGATAAAGGGGCAGGTATAACATAGAAATCCTATATCATCTGATTAAAGAAAGTCTCCAATGAGTAGATGGGCGGTCAGGACATGACTCTAGCTGATGAGTGGACTGTTCATTTTCCTGATAACAGCTGGGAAGAAACTGTCCCTGAATCTGGAGGTATTCGTTTTCAAACTTCTGTACCTACTGCTTGACAGGAGTGGGGAGAAGACCAAGTCTGGTCCTCGAAGACTGGTCCTCGATTTAGCTGGTGACCTTGCCGAGGCAGTGTGAAGTGTAGATGAAGCCAATGGAAGAAACTGGCTTCACACATTGCTCAAAGTAGAAACCCAATCTTAACTCACAAAATTGGGGACGATGGCACTTAGAGTTGTTTTGTTTTGGAACTTTACAAATCCCCATTTGTGTTTGGTTTTGTTGTGTTTGGTTTATTTTTTTAACCTGCGCTTTCTCTGTAGCTGTAACTCTGATTCTGTACTCTGGTTGTTTTTCTCATTGCACTGAGCCAATTAACTAATGTACGTACCTGTACGTCTTTGGAGTGTGGGAGGAAACTGATGATCACGGAAAAAACCCATGCGGTCACGGGGAGAACGTACAAACTCTGTCCAGACAGCACCCAGGAACCGAACCTGGGTCTCCGTCGCTGCAAGCGCTGTAAACCAGCTATTCTATCGCTGCGCCACCGTGGCAGTCCCACATGAACGTTAATTTCTCTAATTTCAAGTAACTCCTACATTTCTCCCCCCCACCCCCATCCCATCCTCCCTCCTCCCCCACCCCCCTCCCTTCCCCCCCATGCGGGGAGGGGCTGGCAGGAAAACACGTTATTTGTCTGTGCCATTTACTGACAATTCAGCAGCAAAGCTGTCTTCTGCCCTAAATTCAAGTGACGTGAAAATTTGAAGTAGATAGACTATTAACGATGTGTTTCTTTTGGAGTCATTAGTATATTCGAGGGTCCGATCTGTGATATTGTTAATGTGAACTTGATGGGGAGGGTGGGTTTAAAAGTAACAGGTGATTTTCAATAGTTTAGATTATAGAGATACAGCAAATTACCAGGCCCTTCAGCCCACCGAGTCCGTGCCGGCCAGCGTTCCTTGTACACCAGCACTATCCTACACACGAGGCATAATTTATAGTCATTACCAAAGGCAATTAGCCTACAAACATATACGTCATTTGGAGTGTGGGAGGAAACCGGAGCACCCGGGGAAAACTCACGCAGTCACAGGGAGAACGTACAAACTTCGTACGGACAGCACCCGTAATCAAGATCGAGCCCAGATCTCTGGTGCTGTAAGGCAGCAGCTCTACCGCTGTGCCATTGTGCTGCCCCCTGTTTTTGTGGGCAATAAACTCATCATGAAATCATGAAACCCCCAAGGCAAATGCCAATGTTGGTTTAAAAGGACACACCTGCATTTATAAAGTCATTAATGGCTGTTGTCTTTCTCCTCATGGACACAATTAACAGACTATTGCTTTGCTAATACAGCAATATCATATTGATGAACATGACACCTGTGGATTAAAATTTGGACACATCAGGTTTACTGACTTGAGCCACATAGGAGTTACTGCTCTTTGTGCTTGAAATTAGTTTCCAGTGAATCCAAGCGAATATAATTTCAGAAACTGAGTTCAGTGTGTAATCGCTAACCAGATTGTACATTTAACTGAAGCGATTAAAGATCGCGACATGGTGGCGCGTCTGTAGGGTTGCTCCCTTACAGCTCTAGGAGTGGGACGAAGGGCCTGTTTCTGCGCTTTATCTCAAACCTAAATTGAATTTAAAAAATATATATTTGCCCTAAATCATACCAGAACGGAGTACATTGTGTCCACTTGATGTCCCAATATTGTGTTGTATGAAGGGCAATTACATTCAGTTTTCTAGCCCTGACACAACAACAACCATTGTATAAAACAGCCAACATCTTTTCTAGCTAACCCATGTTTTCTTTCTTGGACCAGGTGTTGATTGCAGAAGAACTTCCACTGAGCTTACAATCAGATGGACACTATATGCAGGAGTAACTCAGTGGGTCGGGCGGCATCTCGGCAGAAAATGGTTCGGTGACGTTTTGGGTTGGGACCTTTCTTCAGACTATGGTGGCTGGGGGAGGGGAGTGCCAGGGTGGTTCCCTGATAGGCTAATTGTTGACTAGGGATGGTATGACCCCATTGTTATGAACTGTGGGGTTAACCAGCTTTTAGTGGAGGAAGGGGGAGGAAACTGAGGGTGAGGGAGGGAAGTGTATGTAGAAGTTCTACACCCCCTGCCCCTCCAGTCTGAAGCAAAGATCCTATAGCCAGCTAGGATCTTTGGTCTGAAGAAGGCTCCTGACCCGAAAGGTCACCTGTCCATTTTCTCCAGAGGTGCTGCCTGATCCGCTGAGTCATTCCAGCATGTTGTGTCCATCTTTGGTGTAAACCAGCATCTGCAGCTCCTTTTCATTACAATCTATGGACTGGGGCGCTTGGTCCATGAATATTGTAACTGGACAGTTTTTAATGTATTTGTTTCCCAGCTGCATTTACTGGGCACTTCCTGGTTTTAGATTGGTGATGGATGAATCAGTTCCTGCTTGGAAGAGTCCTGTTTACACAGTTTGGCTCCTGCCTGACTGGAACTCTCTCCTATGCTGGGAGCGCTTAGTAAATTTTCGCATGCGTGCTCTAGAGTTGTGCTGCTTGACACTGAAATCAGCTTTAATGTGAAATATGCTGTGGCTGTTGTCCCCGAGGTTCCAGTTGCTTTTCACTTTAATACTCCATCCCACCTCTACTCCATCCTACCTGCCTGTGCATTCCTGCACTGCTTCAACAAAGCCCAATGTAACAATCACACGGGCTGGCACAGTGGCGCGGCGGTAGAGTTCCTGCCTTCCATGACCAAAGTCTGAGTTTGATCCTGACTACAGGTGCTGTCGATACAGAGTTTCTATATTCTCCCTGTGCCCCGCGTGGGTTTTCTCCAGGTGCTCTAGTTTCCTCCCACACTCCAAAGACGTACAGGTTTGTTGGTTAATTGGCTTTGGTAGAATTAAAACTTGTCCCGCGTATGTAGGATAGTGCTAACGTACAGAGCGGTTACTGTTGGGCGCGGTATGGGCGGGCAAACGGGCCTGTTTCCACACTGTATCTCGGTAGTTTAGAGGTTACTCTTCCAGTTAGGCAGGTACTGCCTTCAGGTCTCCTTATCGAATTAACCAGTTTTAGTTGGTTGTATCAGAATAAACCAGTTTGGCTGTGAAGGTAGAGAATCAATGAACTGCAAATACTGGTTCATAAACAAATACATAAAGGGTGGAGTAACTCGGCGGGTCAGGTAGCATCTCCAGAGAACAAGATTGGCTGACGCTTAAGGCCGAGCTTCTCCAGACTGATTGTGGTTGTGGGAGGGGGAGGGGAGAAAGCTGAAAGAGGAGGGGCTAGACAAAGCCTGGTGAGTGATAGGTGGATACAGGTGAGCGGAGTTTTGGATCGGAAGATAGTTGGACAAAGGCCAGAGATGAAAATTCAAAAGGTGTGAGATAAGAATAGAAGAGTTATGAATTGTGAAGTCAGAGGTAGGAATGGAGGGGAAAGTGGAGCGAAGGGAGAAATAGATGTGCATCCAGCTGTGGTACTGGGAAGATTGGGGGGGGAGGGGGGATTGGGGGAAAAAAGGCTTGTTTGCAGGTTTGTTACCTAAAATTGGAAAATTCATTGTTCATACCATTGGGTTTTAAGCTGTCCAAGCAGAATTTGAGGTGCTGTTCCTCCACTTGCATCTGGCCTCACTCTGGCAATGGAGGAGGCCAAGGACAGAAAAGTCAGTATGGTGAAGGGAGCTGAAATGGTTAGTAACCGTGAGATCCTGCAGGCCTTGACGGACCCTTTAAAGCAATCCATCTCTGATATTAAGGCAGAGATGCAATGAACTGTAGATGCTGCAATCTTGAGCAAAGTGCAAGTGCTGGAGGAAGTTAACAGGCCAGGCAGCATCTGAAGAAGGCTCTCTCCACAGAGGCTGCCAGACCCTCTGTGTTCCTCCAGCTCTTTATGTTCTGCACATATGAATTTGCCTTTTCTTTCTACAGGCATTGCCTGTTCTGTTGGACATTTCCAACATTCTCCTTTTGTTTAAAGTTTTCAGCAGCCACTTTGACCTGCATTTCACAGCTCTGTTTGCCTCCCTGTACTCTGTGCATCTCCCCCATCCCTCCCACTCAGATGCCTCAATAAACACTGGGTCTCCTGAGCAACCGTGACGTCACTCCACCCAGTCAGAGGTATTTCCTTTGTCATAGACATACCTCCACCCCTCGCTGCAACGTAAAGCCAACTTGTTTTTTCACTTGGCCGGTTCTGACAAAAATAAAAGCCTTTGCCCTGAAATATTAATTGGTTTGTTTCCCCCGCACATGCTGTCTGACCTGCAAGGTATTTCCAGCGTCATCCATTTAGACTTTTTGACATTTTGACCGTGTCATTTGCTTGAAGCTCTGCTCCCAACATTTATCAATTGCATTTGGGAATTTTATTGTAGAGGATGAGAAGTGGGAGGAAGCCTTAGGAAACCCATGCAGAACAAAGTCAATGTCAATATCAATATCAATCAATATCAGTTTTATTCGTCACTTGCATGTAAAGTGTAAGTGAAATGAATTCGCCAACAGTGGTACAATGAGAAAAGAACACACAAGAACACAATAAAAATGTAACACAAACATCCACCACAGCATTCATCACTGTGGTGGAAGGCACAACATTTGGCCAGTCCTCCTCCATTTTCCCCCGTGGTCGGGACCTCAATCCTCCGCAGCCGCCGCTGCGGGCGTCCAGAGTAGTAGTATAGATAGGTGAGTGCAAACTCTACAGAACTCTACCCAGATCGCCTGAGCTGTGAGGCTGTACATCTTTGTAGTGTGGGAGGAAACCTGAAGCACCCGGAGAAAGCCCCACGTGGTCATGTAGAGAATGTACAAACTTAGTGCAGACCAGCCCCCTTGGGCAGTATCGAACCCGGATCTCTGGCACTGGGAGGCAGAAGCTCTACCTCTGTGCCACTCTGCCACCCTTTTGTTGATTCACACTAAATGTAAATAATCTTCTTCTTGCGTATGGCGTGCACAGCCCAAAGTTGTAGGACACCTTGTTCTATTTGATCTTGTTTGTGCATGTCGGGTTGATTGCATTAGTCGAAACGGGAGGACCATGTGAAGGTTGCAATCTCTCACCCCAATGTAAATAATTAACTGTTCCTAATTCAGATTGTTAACAGCACATCTTGTGCCCTAGACCTCAGTCACACCCATCCTTCAATGGGGTCAACCTCTTCCCTTTCAGTTGCTGAGGTGACTGATCAAAATCATCCATACTCCAGTCTCTCCTCCAGACTGGTCAACTGTGATCAGCAAGCGTTCATCTTACTGGTATAAATGGTACCAACCACATTGTTGTCACTGGGTCTAACTAGGCCTCAACCCGAACTAGTCTGAATAAGGGTCTTGACCTGAAATGTTACCCATTCCTTCTCTCCAGAGGTGCTGCCTGTCCCACCGAGTTACTCCAGCTTTTTGTGTCTCTCTCCACAGGAGCTGCCCGTCCCATTGAGCATCTCCAGCATTTTCTGTTTTTATCTTGGAATCCCAGCATCTGCAGTTTCAAATTTATTTTTATCTTTGCTTGTCGGGTGAATGAGTTGGGGGCGTATATGCTTACCTGACTAAGTTGAACTCTACAGTCTTCTGTTTAAGAAGGAACTGCAGATGCTGGAAAATCGAAGGTAGACAAAAATGCTGGAGAAACTCAGCGGGTGCAGCAGCATCTATGGAGCGAAGGAAATAGGCATTGTTTCGGCACAAAACGTTGCCTATTGCCTTCGCTCCATAGATGCTGCCTCACTCGCTGAGTTTCTCCGGCATTTTTGTCTATCTGCAATCTTCTGCCTTTGTTTTGTATTCAACTGCATGATCAAGCATTTTTTTTGTGGTTTGGTGGCTCAGCACTGTTTATGCTGTATTTTGTAACCCTGAGGAATACTTGTTGATTGCTTTGCCTGTTTTAAATTGAGAATTATTGGCGAGCCACGTGAGGTAATGCGGTGCAACAGTAAGATTCAGAAATTTGAAGCTAATGGTCTTACAGTCCTGACCTTGACTATTCTGATAACCAGAATGGTGCCTGGATTAGGGGGTATTAGCTCCAAGGAGATAGACACAAAAAGCTGGAGTAACTCAGCGGGACAGGCAACATCTCTGGAGAGAAGGAATGGGTGACGTTTCGGGTTGAGACCCTTCTTCACTTCAGACAAGAAGAGGTTGGACAGACTGGATTATTTTCTTTGGCATGTCAGAGGTTAAGAGGAGACCCGATAAAGGAGATGTTGTAGGGCCAGTTTTTTTACATAGCGGATAGTGATTTTCTGGAATGCATTATCAGGAGGCCGGTACAATAGCACAAAGGCAACTTTTTAGGGAGCTTTTAGGAAACTTTTAGAAAGATTTGCAGGAAATGGAGCGATTTGGATTATGAGCAGGCAGGTGAGAGTTGGTTTTGGCATCATGTTCAGCACAGACATTGTGGGCCGAAGGGCCTGTTCTTGCGCTGTAATGTTTTACCTTCTATATTCAATGATGGTGTGTCATGAGCGATGATGGGAGGGGGGTGAGTGCAGACAAGAGCTAGAGTGGACTGGATCATCCAGAACAAAGGCTCGCTCCATATTTTCCGATCCCACAAGACTAAAGGGCCTGTCCCACTTGGCCTCCCTATGCGCCTCATTTACGCGTCATATGTAAAATAGGTTGTCGCATTGTGATGCACGGGTCGTGTGGGGGTGGCACGTGACGGGCGCATGGAGAGGCGTGGAGGAGTGTGGAGTTGTGCACGGTATCGCGCGGCGCTCCAGGATTTCGTCCTGTACGAAATCCTCGTGCGCCACCTGCGTGACGCATCGCATACGCACGCTGATGCATTGGCGTCGCATGCTGCGTCCTGACGTCTCACGTGTATCACACGGTGACGCATGGTTACATCACCGTGCGTAACCATGTGTCACCTTATCGTATTTTAATGACGATATGCGCACCAGACGGCGTGATGACGCGCGTAACGATGCGTCGACCTATTTTACATATGACGCGTAAATGAGGCGCAAATGACGGCCAAGTGGGACAGGCCCTTTACTTTCTTCAAATGTGGAGTCCTCTGCTGCAGGCTGACAGCCTTTGAGATGTTGTGCCTGTCCAAAACCTAAGTGTCTTTGAAAGTTAGAGACAAATAACATAATTCAAATGCATTCAAATAATTAAACAACTAAGGAGTGAATTATTGGTTTTATTCTCTATTTCATATCTAAAATAAACTCTTTATGGGCATTCCTGCCCTGTTAAAAATCTGTATAGATGAATCTAAATAATTTTGGTTATAAATTCCTTCTCTTTTGATAAATAAGAGGGATTGGTGTAGCTTTACAATACAGAATAAAACCAGGAGAGCCAAGTTTCCTTTAAAATGATTTTAGCAACAAGGTTATGGCTGCCACAGAAACTTTGTTGATGTCCAAAATAGTATGAACAGGAAAATAACAGTTTGGCGATATATCTGTGTCACCCTCTATTTGCGCAGGGATTGCTGTTTCTAAAGCAGGTTTTGAGAACTAAGTAATCTTCTCAGATTCTGACCAGGTTTATATATTGTCATAAGTGATAGGAGCAGAATTAAGCCAGTCGGCACATCTAGTCTACTCCATCATTCAATCATGGCTGATCTACCTCTCCCTCCTAACCCCATTCTCCTGCCTTCTCCCCATAACCCCTGACACAATCAAGAATCTATCATTCTCGGCCTTAAAAATATTAACTGACGGCCTCCACAGCCTTCTGTGGCAAATAATCCCACCCATTCACCACTCACTGACTAAAGAAATTCCTCCACATACTTCTTAAAGGAACGTCCTTTAATCCTGAGGCTATGACCTCTAGCCCTAGACTCTCCACTAGTAGAAACATCCTCTCCACATCCACTCTATTCAAGCCTTTCACTATTCTAAAAGTTTCAATGAGGTCCCCGCCTCATCCTTCTAAACTCCAGCAAACATACGTCATCTGGTAACCAACACATTCCTGGGATCATTCTTGTAAGCCTCCTCTGGACCCTCTCCAGAGCCAGCACATCCTTCCTCGGATATGGTGCCCAGAATTCATTTCAAGGTTTCAAGGTCAGTTTAATGTCACATGTACCAATTAAGGTACAGTGAAATTTGAGTTACCATACAGCCATACTAAGTGAAAAGCTACAAGACGCACAACCACATAAAAGTTAACATCACAGTGAGAAATGTGGAATCCACTGTGATGGAAGGCAATAAAGTTCAATCTTCTTCCTCTTGTTCTCCCACGGTCGGGGCAGTCAAACCATCCGCAGTCGGGGCGACCAAAGCCCCCGTCCGCAGCACAAGAAATTGCTCACAATACTCCAAATGCAGCCTGACCAGCGCCTTATAGAGCCGCAGCATTACATCCCTGTTTTTATATTCATTGTGGAGATTTTAAATTATTGTCGATGTTGAAGGCACATTTTTGGCCATTACTGCCATTGACAAGGATCTTCATTGCACCAACCCACACAACCAACCATTATGGCTAAAAATATTTAATTGTAATAGCATGGGACCAACTACTGTATGAAGGATTTGATTCTCATAGAAAGTCCAGAACCAATACAGCTTTCAAGTTATTAAGTTCTTTTTTAGAAAAAGGATGCGATTAGTTTGTTCATGGTACGCTTTGCCACATGGATAAATTATTTGATACGTGATTCTTGATGCACTGCATATGTCATTCCTTCAATAAATGGAGTGAGCCACCATTGAGTTGAGAACATCAATGTAATGGAATGGGAAAACAGTGCAAAACGTGGGAACTCTAAAACCATTGAGAACGCAAGTTATAGGTGGATGACTTGAATTTGAATCTGGGTCTGGAATCCAATGGTGATTGGTGTTCTGATTAAGTTGGGGCTTGCAGGTAAAATCATTGCACTTCTCTTGTTGATGGAAAGTGAAGCTATGATTTTGTGCAGGGAATGTTGGTGCAGGATTCCCAAAAAGTTAAATTGTAGGTCGAAGCAGTAGTAATGAAAGCAAACACAATGCTGGCATGTATTTGGAGAGGGCTTGTATACAAAAACAAGGACGTAACGCTAAGGCTCTAGAAGGCGCTGGTCAGCCCGCATTTGGAATATTGTGAGCAATTTTGGGCACAATATCTGAGGAAGGATGTGCTGGCTTTGGTGAGGGTCCAGAGGAGGTTTACAAGAATGATCCTAGGAATGAGTAGGTTGACCTATGATGAACGTTTGTCGGCACTGAGCCTGTATTCGCTGGAGTTTAGAAGGATGAGAGGGAACCTAATTGAAACATACAGAATAGTGAAAGGCTTGGATCGATTGGGTGTGGAGAGGATGTTTCCACTAGTGGGAGAGTCTAGGACTAGAGGTTATAGCCTCTGAATTAAAGGAAGTTCTTTTAGAAAGGCGATGAGGAGACATTTCTTTAGTCAAAGGGTGGTGAATCTGTGGAATTCTTTGCCACAGAAGGCTGCGGAGGCCAAGTCAGTGGATATTTTTAAGGCAGAGAGAGATAGATTCTTGATCAGTATGGGCGTCAGAGATTATGGGGAGAAGGGGTTTGGAGGGAGAGATAGATCAGCAATGATTGAATGGTGGAGTAGACTTGATGGGCCGAATGGCCTAATTCTACTCCTATCACTTATGATTGTATGATCTGAGCTCATCTTCACATGGATGCCACTCTAACCGCCCAGCCCTGTTTCTTTTCAACTGTAGAAGACTCTATCATCTTCTGGCATTTCACTTATTTTGCTAAGACCCTTTAATGTGTAGATGTTTTTGTAGATTTGCATAATGTGCAATAAATCAATATGGAGGTGGATGCGGTCACACCAAATTGTGGGATTATATTGATGTGAAGAACAGTCTTCATACTAACCACAAGAATGTGCGCATGGTTTGCTGGCACTGCTCTGAGATTCCTCATGATTGTTTATTTGGATCCTAACAGAGTTCCACTTGAAGCAAAGTATTTCACTTACTCAGTGTTTTAAAATCTGTCCTGTGGAATAGGTCAAGGAACTGATGTAGAAGGAAAGTTGCAACAAATGTATCCTTGGCCCGGCTGCACCTCGTTGCCTGAATGCTTGGCGTAGATAAATGCGCATTTCTGAATGCCTTTTATCAGCTATGCGGTGGCACATTGGCACAGTTGGTAGCAGCTGCTGCCTCACTGTGCCGGGTTCGATCTTGACCTTGGGTGCTGTCTGTGTGGAGTTTGCACGTTCTCCCTGTGAGCATGTGGGTTTACCCTGGGTGCCATTGTATCGCAACGACGTGCAGGTTTGTTTGTCAATTGGCTGCTGTAAATGCCCCTGGTGTGCAGGGAGTAGATGAGAAAGTACAATAACATACTGTACCTCAAGCAATAACACCAGAACTAATGTGAATGGGTGATCGATGGTCAGTGGAAACTCGATGGCCTGAAGGACTTGTTTCCATGCTGTATGTCTAAAACTAAACCTTGAAGCCACTATCTACTTATTATAAGAAGCCAAAGGACTAGTAGGGAAATAAAGTAGGAAACACTCCTCCTATCGCCATTTTTCTAAGCTAATTGCAGGGTGATTGAGCCATTAGGTTCGCTCAAGCATAAGAGGCTAATTTTTCTTCCTGTAGCGCAGAAGGAAAGCCTTTCATCCCATGTCACAGGTGCCATAATTTGCAAAGCCACACAAACTCCAGAGTCACATTGTCAGTTGGAGAGGATGGGGGGGGGGGGGGGTGGATCTATGGGAATGGTTTAACTGCTCCATCAGGTGCAGGCAGCGGCGATTAGTTTAATGTGTTCAACACGGGCATTGTGTGTTGAAGGGCCTGTTGCTGTGCTGTACTGTTCTATGCCCTTTGTTCCCACTCCATGCCAATTTAGAGTGGTATTAGTCTTCAAAATAATTCTTGAGTATCCTTTGGAATATGAAAGAAGCCACTTTGAACACCATTCATACCAGTGATATGAATATTGATTTCACTAACTTCAAGTAACCCCGGCATTTGCTCTCGCTCTATCCCTCCTCCACCCAAGTCCCACTAGTTTCCCGTTTTCACCCAACAGACAACTGACAATGGCCTGTTTCCTTTATCATCATTACTTTTTAAAGTATCTTTCATTCATTGTTCTTTATCTCTCTGTATCATCGTCTATATATCTTGCTTCCCTAACTAGTCTGAAGAAGGGTCTCGACCTGAAACTCCACCCATTCCTTCTCTCCAGAGATGCTGCCTGTCCCCCTGAGTTACTCCAGCTTTTTGTGTCTATCTTCGGTTTAAACCAGTATCTACAGTTCCTTCCGACACCATTCATACTCGGTCGCCTTTGCCTCCAAGGGTCGTTCTTGAAGTGAAGTTTCTGAAGGGGCTGCGTCGTTCAAATAGTTTCTTCCTGATCCCAGGGATTGGGTTAACATATTTAAGGCGCTGGGCCTATACTCGCTGGAGTTTACAAGGGTGCGGGTGGACCTCATTGAAACTTACCAACTAGTGAAAGGTCTGGATAGAGTGAGTGCAGGAAGATGTTTCTCCTAGTGGGGGAGTCTAGGGCAAGAGGCCACAGCCTCAGAATAAAATGATGTACCTTTAGCAAGGAGATGAGAAGGAATTTATTTGGTCAGAAGGTGTTGAATCTGTGGAATTCATTGCCACATGGGATTCATGGATATTTTCAAGGTGGAAATTGACAGATTCTTGATTAGTAAGGGTGTCAGGGGTTATGGAGCGAAGGCAGGAGAATGGGTGAGAGGGAAAGATAGATCAGCCATGATTCAATGAGGGAGTAGACTTGATGGGCCAAATGGCCTTATTCTGCTCCTAGAATCTATGAACTATGAACTTATTCCTTTACTTTGCAAGTATACTTTGAAACCGGGAGGTGCTATGTGGTTTGCTGTGAAATGTGGTTGCACCAATTGGCTCACTGTTCTTCTTATCACACAAGCCAGGCATTATTCTCAGTCGCCCAGCAATCCATTCACCTCCATTGACTCCGCTGCTTTAGAGCCTGTTTAGTTTAGAGACACCGGGCAGAAACATGACCCCTGGCCCTCCCGAGTCCTCACCGACCAGCAAACCCCATACGTTAGCACTGTTCTACACACGAGGGATAATTTACAATCCGCACCAAAGCCAATTAACCTACAAACCTGTACGTGTTCAAAATGTGGAAGGAAACCAGAGCACCCGGGGAAAACCAACAAAGTCACGGGGAGAACGTACAAACTCAGTACAGACAGCACCCGTTGTCAGGATTGAACCCAGGACTCTGGTCAATGTAAGGCAACAACACTACCGCCTGCGCCACCGTGCCGCCCCCTTCTCTCTGGCTAATAATTCTGTAACCCTGCATGATTTCTGCCCCTCATCTTGACATCTGCTGAAACCTTCTTCCTTTTCATTAAACTATTATATTCCTTTAAAAATACATGAGTGGCTTTGCCGTTTCCTTCACCTATCTTGTGGTTTGAAGTCTGAAGGTGTGTCTCCATCTGAAATGCCATCCATTCCTTCTCATCCAGAGATGCTGCCTGTCCTGCTGAGTTACTCCAGCAATTTGTGTCTATCTTCGGTTTAAACCGGCATCTGCAATTCCTTCCTTCATACACTTTTTAACGTTGGTTCTAATTTTTACATTCACAATGATGAATTTAGGTTCAGTGTATTGGGTGTAATGCCACGTGTTTTTCAGAGTGTGTTGAGCAAAAGCTAACAAAGGCAAAATCGCAGGAGCAGCCAAAGCTGTATTTGTTCTGCCAGGGACATTCTGCACATTATCTGTTTATGTGGGTCTTCGCTGTGACTTGTGATCGATGTTCTGGTCCATCAAACCTTAGAATTATTTTAAAAAGAAAATCCAGAACGTTAATCAAACATAATTGAGGGATAAATTATGATCAACTTTGGATTTTCTACTGCTTACTAATTGGTGACTGCGAGGAATGTTTTGGTGGCACCGTTCTCTTCTAAGGAGGGAGATTTACCAAGTGTCTCCTTTGTGTGTGCATGTGGTGTATTGCCTTGCCTGGACTTTCCTTTCCAAAACGCAGACTTGCTAACCTGGTGTGCTGCCTTTTGCAAACTGTTGATTGAAGTGCAGTATTGTTAAGGTGGGGACTGACAGATGTTTGATTAACATGTGTGACGGGGGTTATGCAGAGAAGGCAGGTGAATGGGGTTGAGAGGGAACGATAGGTTAGCCACGATTGAATGGCAGGGTAGACTCGATGGGCTAAATGCCCTAATTCTGCTCCAATGACTGATGAATTTATGCACACTCTCCCGTCCCTGGCTTCCCGCAGCTTAGCTAACTCTAACAAAAATGGTGGATTCTCCTCCCCTTGCAGATGATCGCATTTGTTCGCCTCCATTTATGGAACTCGCCAGTCAGTGTGGTGAAGACACGATGGCAGAGCTGAAGAAACACAAGCTGACATTCCCATTCAGTAAGTAGTAGAACATGCAACTGAATCCCTGGGACAGCCGTATACTTCCTGATGTTTCTGCATGCTCTTAATGTTCAGATATTACCTAAACACAATTGAAGCTGACCTTGTTGCTTGTAATACATTTCTGGTGGCAGTCTGTACATGGGGAGAGTGCGCTTTGTGATTTTTTTTAATATTGAAAGCTGCAGTGATTCTTCCTCCACATTTGTCACAGTGACACAGCTGGTAGAGCCGCTGCCTCACAGCACCAGAGATCCAGGTTCAATCCTGACCTTGGGCGCTGTTTGTGTGGAGTTTACACCACCTCCCTGTGACCACGTGGGTTTCCTCCTCCGGCTTCCTCCCACATCCCAAGGACACGCAGGATGTAGGTGGACTGGGAGGCAGACACAAAATGCTGGAGTAACTCAGCGGGACAGGCAGCATCTCTGGAGAGACGATTCGGGTCGAGATCCATCTTCAGACTGATATCACTGGCTAGCCTCTGTAAATGGGCCCCGATGTGGATGAGTAAGTGGAATAACATAGAACTAGTGTGAAGGGAGGATCGATGGCCAATGGGACTGTTTCCATGCTGTATCTTTCAGTCAATTCAATCAATCAATTGATCACCCAGCATCTGACATGTTTGGCGAGCCATCCTGTCAGATCTATCCCACCAGCACAGAAATAGTACAGTCTTGAGGATGCATCTTCATCAATGAATTCCACAGATTCACCACCACATTGTCCAAAGTGCCAAAGCATCCCTGCACCCTCACCAAACATTTTACTGTGTATAAACCATTCTCCCTTTCATTCTGAAGAGGGTCTCGACCTGAAACGTCGCCTATCTCCTTCGCTCCTTAGATGCTGCTGCACCCGCTGAGTTTCTCCAGCTTTTTGTGTAACCCTTGATTCTCCAGCATCTGCAGTTTCTTCTTTAACTCCCTTTCATTCTGTTGCACCTGAGATATTAACTTCTGCTATTTCTGCTATTTTACTTTTTCTTGCTTTTTTTGTTGTGCTTTTTGCTGCCCCATTTGTTTTAATTCCAATCTCTCCTCCTCAGCACAGAAGCATGGGTTCCATTCTTTCCTGAGAGGAATGGGCAGAGAGACATGTTGAGATGCCGCCAGAGCTTTACTGTGTAAGCTCATCCCGATCCCGTGAACTGCCTTCTGATATTTCAATGTTTAATTTATTTAAAATTAACTGTGCATGGTAACACTTTGTGTCAGCCTATCCCCTGGCGTTTTTGGCTGTGCGTGTGACTGTGTCAGCACAGGGCTATGCTGTTCCCAGTGAGGTATTCGTGACCTTTAGGAAGGTCTGAGAGAGCAGGAATCGCTGGTTGGAATGGGTAAGAGGTTTGGCCCACTTCACTTTCACACCTGCACCCCATCCTCTCCACCACAGCTCTATGATTGTTTCCGTCCCGTTGCCTTGCACTCAGCAAATCTTCTTGACCAAGGAGCACCTTTAGATTTTAGAATTTTGAGAGATACAGCGTGGAAATGGGCCCCTCAGCCCGCCGAGCCGGCACCGACCAGCAATCACCCCATACGCCAGCACTATCCTACACACTGGGGACATTACCACAATTTTATCAAAGCCAATTAGCCTACAAACCCGCATGTCGTTGGAGTGTGGGAGGAAACCGGAGCACCTGGAGAAAACTTACGAGGTTACAGGGGGAACATAGAAACTCCGTACAGACAGCACCCGTAGACAGGATCGAACCCTGGTCGCTGGCGCTGTAAGGCAGCAACTCTACCACTGTGCCACCCCTGTGCTTCTGTCCCACCCCTGTTGATTGGTACTGTCCACTGTAACTGTTTCTGGGATTAGGTCACTCCAGGTTTGGTGGAGGAGAAATTTGGGAAAATTTGCCAGGGGTTGCTTGTGATCAAGCATTTTAATGATCTTCGTTTCTCTTTGCAGTTTGCAAAACCAGAGTGGCACACGGCACCAACTCTCACGAGGTGAGTGACTACAAAGGACTTTGTGGGAAAATAAAAGTTGGCTGCAGTGAGAAATCTGAGAGCATCATTTTAAAACTGGATGGTGACAATTATGTGGATAGGAATCTGTGCTGCAACTCTGGAAGTATTTCCCCATCATTGGGCCAAGTTGTCAGGCATGTTGTCTTCCAACAGTAAAGCCCACAAATTTCTTCTGCTCTCTGCTTTAGCCCAAGTCGCACAAGGCAACACAGACAGTCACTGAGCTGATGGAACTAGCAGCTTGCGAGCAGTGAATGAGAACAAAACAAATGGAAGCTCAAGCGACATCGGTGATGTCTTGGGTCGAGACCTGTCTTCAGACGTCCTCCTCTCTCCTAAGAAAGTTCTGCATGTCACCTGTTCCTTTTCTCCAAAGTTGCTGCCTGATCTGCTGAGTTACTCCAGCTTTTAAAGGGTGCTCTTTGCGAAAGGAGGTGAGGAGGAACTTCTTTAGTCAGAGGGTAGTTAATCTGTGGGACTCATTGCCACAGAGGGCTGTGGAGGCCAAGTCAGAGGATATTTTTAAGGTAGTGATCGACAAATTCTTGATTAGAACGGGTGTTAAGGGTTATGGGGAGAAGGCAGGAAAATGGGATTGGGAGGCAGAGATCAGCCATGATTGAATGGCAGAGTAGACTCGATGGGCCGAATGGCCTAATTCTACTCCCATAACTTGTGAACTTGTGCCTGTCTTTGGTTTAAACCAGCGCCTACAGACCTACACAAATGGAAGCATCTGTCTTAAATGTAATTAACAACTGAGCTTCCACAGTCCTTTTGGGTACAGGATTCATAAGATTCACTATCCTCTTGTTGATTACATTTCTCTTCCTGCACCTTGAAGGACTACCTCCCGACTTTGATATCAAGGAACCTTGCCAGGGAAAACAGTAACTCCATAATCTATCATTATGAGCTCCCTGAGAAATAAGATCTCAACTAATTCTATTAAACTCTCGAGAGTGCAGGCCAAGTCTGCCTAATCTCTCGATCTGACCATCCCAAGAATCAATCATTGCACTCTCTCAAATATAAGTACGCCCTTCCTTTGGTAGACAGAGACAAGATCAGTGAACATTATTCCAGATGCAACATCACTGGGGCCCTGTATAATAAGAACAATATGTCTCTACTCCTGTACTCAAGTTCTCTTGCCATAAAGGACAAAGTACTATTTGGTATGCGCTCACTCGATTAGATTTCCTGTATTAATGCGTCTAGTTACTCCACTGGTATTCTCTTCTAGACTTGTGGTAATTGATTCAAAGCAATATGTCCTTTAAGGACTATAATTCCACAGAGTCACTGAAAGCCATGGCCTTTGTTTTTTTTTGGCATGACTCTGGGAACATCGGAGCTTGGGACTCTTTCATGGAAATATTTATTCATAAAATGGTGCTAATTCTGTTTTTTGCAGTAACGATATCGTGGGTACAATGTGGCCAGAAAACAGGGCCTCCATCAGTAGTTAATTGGATGTGCTCCAGTTGAAATCCATGGATAGTTCCTACAACAGCTCCAGTCAAGCGTAAAGTGCCCAGACGCGCGCTCCGCACTCTCCCTAGTTAGCAGTGAAGAACGTGTCCTGCTGTTCAGGCTGGCTAACCACGCCAGTTCTGCAAACTTCTAAATCTTCTCGACACTTGGACAAAGCTCTCTGGAAGCAGACTCTGTGGAGCCAGCTATGGCTCCGGGTCTGTTTAATTCACACTCCGACCTCTGATTTGTCTGAGGAAGTTGCAATAAAAAGGCCTCTTTGCTCGGACAGTTATCAGGGAAAGGAAAGTCCGATGTCTGGAAAAGCCAGCATAACAAGTACTGTGCTTTGGCAGCATTCAGTTTGAAATTGGGGGGGGGGGTTACAGAAGTACTCTGTGTGCATGACTATTAATCTGGTAAGTGTATAAGACTTAGAGGCAGGTGGAAGTTTTCCAGTGGCCTGAGTCTGTCCTGCCATTCACTTCCATCCTGTCCCTCAGCCCTTGTTTTGCGACTGTTCAGGGGATGTTTCCTGGACTAATGCCTGGAATGCACAACAACATTTAAAAGCCATTTGGCTATATACGTGGATAGGAAAGGTTTCACAGGGAATAGACACAAAAAGCCGGAGTAACTCAGCGGGACAGGCAGCATCTCCGGAGAGAAGGAATGGGTGACGCTTCGGGTCGAGACCCTGTCTAAAAGCCTCTTAAACATTTTAGCGCCTCTAGCTTTTGTGATGAATGTCTCACTTGTACGTCTTTGCCTGCCAGCCTTTACACTAGGGGGCAGAGACCATCATGTTGACGTAGTTGACAGCAGGAGGAGAATATCCAGTATAAAGGCAAGGCTCTTCCCATCAATAAAAGTAATGGCCTGTATCCTCATCTGCTCTCTCTCTCTCTCAAGTGAGGGGATGACTGTCCTCTTGTCGAGGTGCCAAGAGAAATCTACAGCACAAGAGTGGGTGCTATTGCATTTAGAGGGATAGGGGCCAAATGCAGGCAGGTGGGAGTGGTGTAGATGGGACACATTAGCCCGCATGGGCAAGTTGGGCCAAAGGGCCTGTTTCCACACTGTAAGACTAAATGACTCTTGCACCGAAACAGGTCCAATGGTTGTGCCAAATGTGTAGCCAAGTTAAACTGATCTCATCTCCCTGCAGATGATCCGTATCTCTCTATTCTCTGCACTTCCAAGTGCCTGTGTAAAAGCCTCTTAAACATTTTAGCTCCTCTAGCTTTTGTGAAGGTCATCTCACTGGTAAGTCTTTGCCTGCCAACCTTTACACTTGGGGGCAAAGACTATTGTGTCAGGATTTCTCCACCTGAGGCCAAAGCACAGATGCGTTTAAAATACGTTTCCTGTTAGCTTTCTGTGAACTCTAGGATAGCCAAGCTGACACTCAAGTGCTGACGGCCCTGTCAGTTCACAGGAGTCCTTCTGCACCAGGCAAGAAAATGTGATTCTAGAGTATGAAGCAAAGCAAGGAGTTTAGTTTAGTTTGGAGATACAGCGCGGAAACAGGCCCTTTGGCCCACCAAGACCGCACTGACCAGCAACCCCTGCACATTATCACTATCCCACACACACTAGGGACAATTTACATTTATACCAAGCCAATTATCCTACAAACCGATATGTCTTTGGAGTGTGGGGGGAACCCTGAAAATCTTGGAAAAAACCCATGCAGGTCGCGGGGGAGAATGTACGGCACGCAGTCAGGATCTGTAGTAGCCTCTCTGCCGCTTTAAGGCAGCAACTCTACCGCTGGGCCACCGTGCCACCCTACTCTGTTCTGTTAATCTGACGCACCCACTCATAAACATTAAAGAAGTGATCAGCTGTCTATGTACTACAGTAAATACCACCAGATCCGGACTGGCGATGCCTCCAACAAGGAGTTACACAAATATTCGGTTTTACCCCCCCCCAGTCATGCTGGTTTTGTGAACCTAATAACACGATGCATAATTTTCTGTTTGTAGAATATTTTTAGTTTACTGATTTAATCTTTCCCTCATCGATGTCTGTTTTGTTTGTTTTGATTGCTGGTGTTCTTTTTTTCTCCTCCAATTCTTTTAATCCACGAGGTTAAATGATTGCCAGCAAAACATTCCACATCTTTTCCAAAAGACACTGATCTCCAACAAAGGGAGCTCTTAAGTGAAGGTTATGTAATAGTCCGACTGTTTTGATAAACACTGTCAGCAGCTGGTACTGTTCCTTCTGAAGACTGCTCTACTCCAGATCAGAGGGAATTGGTGCTCTTTATATCCCTTGTCTTACTATCTCCTGTCCTTTGAGTTGGAGATGTTCCCTTAGGCACCATGCCTTATCTTTAAACAACAGCTGCAAAACATCAATGCTAATTCAAAACCTAGCACAGGTTCCCCCAGTTAGGGCAAGGTTCTGAAGAAGGGTCTCGACCCGAAACGTCACCTAATCCTTCTCGCCGGAGATGCTGCCTGACCCGCTGAGTTACTCCACCTTATTGTGTCTATCTTCAGTTTAAAACCGCATCTGCAGTTCCTTCCTGCACATTCTGTTTCTGAGGGAGTGCAGCGTAGGTTTACAAGGTTAATTCCCGCGATGGTGGGACTGTCATGTGCTGAGAGAATGGAGCGACTGGGCTTGTAAACTCTGGACTTTAGAAGGATGAGAGGGGATCTTATTGAAACATACAAGATTATTAAGGGTTTGGACACGCTAGAGGCAAGAAACATGTTCCCGATGTTGAGGGAGTCCAGAACCAGGGGCCACGGTTTAAGAACAAAGGGTAAGCCATTTAGAACAGAGACAAGAAAACACTTTTTCTTACAGAGAGTTGTGGAATTCTCTGCCTCAGAGGGCGGTGGAGGCCGGTTCTCTGGATACTTTAAAGATAGAGCTAGATAGGGCTCTTAGAGATAGCAGAGTCAGAGGATATGGGGAGAAGGCAGGAAAGGGGTACTGATTGGGGATGATCAGCCATGATCACATAGAATGGTGGTGCTGGCTTGAGGGGCCGAATGGCCTACTCCTGCACCTATTGTCTATTGAGAGTTGTTTGTAAGTCCATGAGTCAGAAATGCAGCCATGAACCAAGTTCCCACACGACAGCAGATCATGAGGATCAAGTGAATGTTTAATTATCATATGTATCGGCAATGGAACAATGAGGTTCTTGCCTGCTGCAGCTTAATGGACCATTAATGCAATCAAATAAATTTAGAATAATCAATAATACAATAAATTAATAGCCGTTTAGACAGAAGAAACTGGGGATGCTGGAATCTTGGTCAAAACACAAAGTGCAAGAATAACGCATCAGGTCAGGCAGCATCAGCGGAGGGAATGCACAGATGAAGTCTCAGACTCGCGGTGGATAATAGTGTAAAACGGAAGTCCGTAGTGCAATCAAAAACACAGAGCATTGAAGATCACACTTGGGCCTCATCGGGAAGGCTGGCTCCGTCCTGGGGGCGGAGTTGGATTCATGCGAGGTGGTCTTGGAGGGGAGGATGCCCCTCAATCTGCAGAGCATCCTGGACAATACAGTTCACCCCCTCCATGACACACTGGTCGACCTCAGAAGCACCTTCAGGTTCCACCAAGATGCAGAACAGAACGCTACAGGATATCCTTCTTCCCTCTGGCTGTCAAACTGTACAACTCCTCCCCCTTCTGTCGTGGGGTAGACTGACTCGCCTTCCCCCTCCCCCACCCCCAACGCCCGCCGTCCCCAATCTTTGCACATCCCCAGTCCTTTCCACTAGTCATTTTAATTGGCGGGACTGTCATATGAGGAAAGATTGAAAAGACTAGACTTGTATTCACTGGAGTTTAGAAGGATGATGGGGGATCTTATAGAAACATATAAAATTATAAAAGGACTGGACAAGCCTTGGAAAAATGTTCCCAATGTTGGCGAATCCAGAACCAGGGGCCACAGTCTTAAAAATAAAGGGGAGGCCATTTAAGACTAAGGTGAGAAAAAACTTTTTCACCCAGAGAGTTGTGAATTTGTGGAATTCCCTGCCGCAGAGGGCAGTGGAGGCCAAATCACTGGATGGATTTCAGAGAGAGTTAGATAGAGCTCTAGGGGCTAGTGGAATCAAGGGATATGGCGAGAAGGCAGGCACGGGTTATTGGTAGGGGACGATCAGCCATGAGCACAATGAATGGCGGTGCTGGCTCGAAGGGCCGAATGGCCTCCTCCTGCACCTATTTTCTATGTTTTCTATGTAATTTCATGATTCATGTGTTTTGTGTTTGTTATGATTTGGTAGATCAATTTTCCTCCTAGGATAAATAAAGTTCTATCGTATCGTTGGGATAGTGGTTGGTGTTGCGCAGTGTTCAAGAGCCTGATAGCTGCTGGGAAGAGACAGGGCTGGTCATGCTTTTCAGCATTGTGTGCCTTCTTCCAAATGTGAACGTGGACAGGGTGGTGTGGGTCTTTGGTGATATTGGCTGCCTTTTTGATGCAGTGCGTCCTAAAGAGAGATCCCTTCGATGGTGTGGAGGTCAGTACCTGCGACGGATCAGTTGATCAGCCCGTCACGCCCATGTCTGCTTGCAAACCTGGCCCATTCTCCACTTAGTTGCCCGAAATGGAAGAATATAGAAATCTGAGCTTTCCTTGAGAAAACAATACAATCAATGTATCTTTGGATTCGTACGTGACACGGTTAATTTCCGGGATGGCGGGACTAACATATGATGAAATAATGGGTCGACTGGGCTTGTATTCACTGGAACTTAGAAGGATGAGAGGGGATCTCATAAAAACATATAAGTTTCTTAAATGGTTGTACAGGATAGATCCAGGAAAAATATCCCCGATGTTGGGGGAGTCCAGAACCAGGGGTCACAGATTAAGAATACAGGGTAGGCCATTTAGGACTGAGATGAGGAAAAACTTCTTCACCCAGAGAGTTGTGAATCTGTTGAATTCACTGCCACAGATGGCAGTGGAGGCCAATTCACTGGATGTTTTCAAGAGAGAGTTAGATTTAGTTCTTGGGGCTAAAGGAATCAAGGGATATGGGGAAAAAGCAGGAACGGTGTACTGATTTTAGATGATCAGCCATGATTATATTTAATGGCGGTCCTGATTTGAAGGGCCGAATGGCCGCCTCCTGCACCTAATTTTCCATGTTTCTATGAGAATGGATATTTGCAGAAGGGTTGCATGATGTTTTCCAGTTGTACCTCTTAGAGATGCCACTAGATGGCACCTGAATCCCAGAAACAATGGAACACACACACACACACACACACACACACACACACACACACACACACACACACACACACACACACACACACACACACACACACACACACACCCCGTGGGAACATGCTTATAGCTGGCTGCTGATTCTGTAGAGACCAAAGCTGGAGGATTCTGTGCAAGCTTTAAAGCATTCTAGGCCTCTATATTTGTGCATTGCAGCCAGAGGAGTAGAAACATAGAAATTAGGTGCAGGAGTAGGCCATTCGGCCCTTCGAGCCTGCACCGCCATTCAATATGATCATGGCTGATCAATCAACTCAGTATCCTGTACCTGCCTTCTCTCCATACCCCCTGATCCCTTTAGCCACAAGGGCCACATTAAAAACTCCCTCTTAAATATAGCCAATGAACTGGCCTCAACTACCTTCTGTGGCAGATAATTCCAGAGACTCACCACTCTCTGTGTGAAAAATGGTTTTCTCATCTTGGTCCTAAAAGACTTCCCCCTTATCCTTAAACTGTGACCCCTTGTTCTGGACTTCCCCAACATTGGGAACAATCTTCCTGCATCTAGCCTGTCCAACCCCTTAACAATTTTGTAAGTTTCTATAAGATCCCCCCTCAATCTTCTAAATTCTAGCGAGTACAAGCTGAGTCTATCCAGTCTTTCCTCATATGAAAGTCCTGATATCCCAGGAATCAGTCTGGTGAACCTTCTCTGTACCCTCTCTATGGCAAGAATGTCTTTCCTCAGATTTGGAGACCAAAACTGTATGCAATACTCCAGGTGTGGTCTCACCAAAACCCTGTACAACTGTAGTAGAACCTTCCTGCTCCTATACTCAAATCCTTTTGGTTTGAATGCTAACATACCATTCGCTGTCTTCACTGCCGGCTTCATCTGCATGCCTACTTTCAATGACTGGTGTACCATGACACCCAGGTCTCGTTGCATCTCCCCTTTTCCTAATCGGCCACCATTCAGAATAGTCTACCCTCCTGTTTTTGCCACCAAAGTGGATAACCTCACATTTATCTACATTATACTGCATCTGCCATGCATTTGCCCACTCACCCAGCCTATCGACGTCACCTTGCAGCCTCCTAGCATCCTCCTCACACCTAACACTGCCCCCCAGCTTTGTGTCATCCGCAAACTTGGAGATGTTGCATTCAATTCCCTCGTCCAAATCATTAATATATATTGTAAATAGCTGGGGTCCCAGCACTGAGCCTTGCGGTACCCCGAGTGGAGCGATTTTATTTTCTGGCTGTTCAGTTTTGAGCTTGGATTCTTATTTATATGCAGGTTGGATTTGGGAAATTCTGGAGCATAACTTTGATAACTTTTCCATAACAGACTAGAGATTTTGATGATCCTCCAAGACACCAATTCCATTGCGGATATCTCGTCTTCCTCTTTCCAGAGGGGTTAAAGTGAGAGGGGAAAGATTTATTCGGAATGTGAGGGGCAACCTTTTTCAGGCAGCATGTTGTGGGTATCTGGAACGAGCTGCCAGAGGAGGTAGTTGAGGTAGAGTCTGCAACTACATTTAAAAGACATTTGAACAGGGACATGGATAAAAAAAGGTTTAGAGGGATGAGGAGCAAACATGGGCAGGTCGGACTAGTGTAGATGGGGCACATTGGTCGGCATAGGCAATCTGGGTCAAAGGGCCTGTTTCTGCGCTGTATGACACCATGACTTGAGTATCAGATACCACAAGGTGACCAGTTAAAGTGCACCCAGAGAGTGCTTGTGTGATTAAAATCTTTAAAGTTTAAAAATGAGCAAAACTGAAGATATTTCCGTATTTCCTTACAGCATACTGTAGAAGGAATCCGATCGGCCCCACAATTCCAGGCGAGTTCAGAGGGCAGTCCAATTCCCTCCACTAATCATTCTCCCAACCACCCACTTGTACTCGGGGCAAGTCGCAGTGACCATTTGACCTACCATCCTGCACAAACTTGGGAAGTGGGAAGAAAACGGACCCCACAGAGCAATCTCCCTTGGTTGCAGGAGAAATGTGCAAATTCCATCAGTAGTCAGGATCGAACATGGGTCGCCAGAGCTCTGAGGCTGCATCTGTGCTGACTAGACCGCTGTGCCAAAAGGGTGGGGAGCTCACGGACCCAGAGAAACAATGAGAGGATGGTGGTGGTGTGGTAAATGAATGAGAGGGTGGTGAATCTGTGGAATTCATTGCCATGGAAGGCCGTGAAGGCCAAGTCAATGGATATTTTTAAGGTGGAGATTGATAAATTATTGATTAGTCCGGGTGTCAGGGGTTATGGGGGGGGGGGGGGGGGGGGGAAGGCAGGAGAATGGGCTTGAAAGGGAAGGATAGATCAGCCACGATTGAATGGCGGAGTAGACTTGAGGGGCCAAATGACCTAATTCTGCTCCTATAAACCTATGACAGTAACTGTAATATTTCTGATGCAGACACATTATTTCCACAGATGGCGATCATTTTTAGTGAAGACGGCTTGAAAGACGTGAAGCCCCAGTGTGTCATCCAGAGCTTTATCAACCACAATGCGGTTCTCTACAAAGTATTTGTGGTCGGCGAGTCGTACACGGTGGTGGAGCGGCCATCACTGAAGAACTTTTCCCCTGGTGTGTCAAGTCAGTCACGGGGTGGACCCGGTGAGAATGCTTCATCAACGTGTGCCACTTGCTAGAAGTTTGCTGAATTAACTTAGAGTGATAGTGGTAGATCGGGTAGAAGCACAGACACCTTTGCCCAGAGTAGGGGAATCAAGAACCGGAGGACTTTGTTTAGTTTAGTTTACAGACACAATGCGGAAACCGGGTCTTTGGCCCCTCCGAGTCTCCGCCGACCAGCAATCACCCATTCTCTAGCACCATCCGACACTCTAAGGACAATTTACAATCTTTACCGTAGCCAATCAACTTACAAACCTGTGCATCTTTGGAATGTGGGAGGAAACTGGAGCACCCAGGGAAAACCCATGGGATCATGGGGAGAAAGTTCAGACTCCGTACAGACAGCAACTGTAGTCAGGATTGGGCCTGGATCTCTGGCGCTGTAAGACACCAACTCTACCGCTGCACCAACGTTCCACTCGGTTTACATAGGGTTAAGGTGGTGGTGGTGTTGGTGGGGGGGGGGGGGGGGGGGGTGGAGGTGTGGCAGGCACTATCGCATCTTTTCAGAAACATTTAGATCGGTTATGGATTGGGTAGGTTTATAGAGACAGGGGCCAAATGCAGGCAGGTGGGACTTGTTTACATGGGACATGTTGGTCGGCGTGGGCAAGTTGGGCAGAAGGACCTGTTTCTATGCTCTATGACTATAATGGAATAATTGATGACTGATCCTAAAGCCCATTAATCATGAGCCTTGATTTGGCTGGGATTTTAATGCGTGCTTTCCCGATTGGACCAGTTATCAAATATAGGAATGCATACCTGGTTTGTATCCCTGACATGCAGATAGTGTTGAGCCGACTTGTTTGCTGCAATGTGCTGGTAGATGTATCAGGGTGATATTTCTGCCTTGGCAATCATTCTGTTAAAAATTTGAGAACACCATGAACCGTTGGCAACTCAGCATCTGTGGAGGGAATGAATAGGTGACATTTCAGGTCAAGACCCTTCTTCCGTCTGATTGCAATGGGACCTGACCTGAAACATCACCTGTCCATTCCGTCCACAGATGCTGCCAGACACACTGAGTTCCTCCAGCGCATTGTATTTTGCTTAAGATCGCAGCATCTGCAGTTCCTTGCGTCTTCGAGAATAATTGGTTCCCAATTGGTATTTTATTCCTGGTTATGAATGCTTTAGATGTCTTAAAGCCCACTGCAGATCCATTTTGTTAATGCATATGCGGGGAATTTTGTGTAGATAATTAATAAATAAAAATAAAATTTTCATTGGTTACAGATAGAAAAACAATATTCTTCAATAGCCACAATGTGTCAAAACCAGAATCTTCATCTGATTTAACAGCGGTAAGTTCTTACCTCTGACTGTGTGTGTGTGTGTGTGTTTGTATATCTGGAACTCAGCGGGATAGGCAGCATCTCTGGAGAGAAGGAATGGGTAACTTTCGGGTCGAGACCCTTCTTCAGACTGCTGTTATTTATTCTTTCTCTCCAGGGATGCTGCCTGTCCCGCTGAGTTACTCCAGCTGATTGTAGAGGGGAGGAATTGGAAGCAAGGAAAGACCAGGACAAATCAGGACCGGCCGCTCCTTGGGTCTCCATTTTGCTGTTTTAGATTAGTTTAGTTTGGAGATACAGTGCGGGAACAGCCCTTCAGCCCACTGAGTCCGCACTGACCAGCAATCTCTGCACGCTAACACTATCCGACACATACCAGGGACAATTTACAATTTAACCAATCCACAAACCTGTTTGTCTTTGGAGTGTGTGAGGAAACTGGAGTACCAGGGGAAAACCCATGCGGTCATGGGGAGAACGTACAAACTCCTTTCAGACAGCACCCATGGTCAGGATCGATCACGGGTCTCTGGCGCTGTAAGGCTGCAACTCTGCCCACTATCCACTGTGTCACCCCAATCTATTGGAATTACATGGATCACCAATGTGTTTTGCTGATGAGCTGTTTGCACTTTCTTAGCTGGATGTGGTGGAAGGAGTCTGCAGGCCGCCGAGCGATGAAGTCATCCGGAAAATCTCCAGGAATCTGCGTGAAGCACTTGGAATTTCCCTGTTTGGCATTGACGTTATTATCAACAACCAGACTGGCCAGCACGCTGTCATTGACATCAATGCGTTCCCAGGTAGGGTGTATGTTCAAAACAATCACACTTCCGCGGGATGTCATGAACTTGGGGTACAAGTCACCAATGTTTCTTTGAGAAGTTGATGTTTTCCAACTGGTTTGGTGGTAGTGAAAGATGCTTTTGAGATTTGAGACCTGGTGTGCCACAAGGATCCGTGCTGGGTCCACAGT
The DNA here is from genome assembly GCA_963514005.1 of Raja brachyura. Next base: position 22,477,035 of record OY740789.1, read on the forward strand.
TGTTTAGTTTAGTGTAGGGATACAGTGCGGGAAACAGGCCTTTCGGTCCACTCTGTCCGTGCTGACCAGCGATTCTCATACACCAGCACTATCCTACACACACTAGGAACAATTTACTATCTTTTACCAAAGTCTCAATTAATGTACAAACCAAAGTGTAGGAGGAAACCGGAGCACCTGGAGAAAGCCCATGCGGTGAGGGGAGTATGTACATACTCCTTACAGACAGCACCCGTAATCAGGATCGAACCGGGTTCTCAGTGAGGCAGCAACTCTACCATTGCGCCACCGTGCAGCCGCTAATGTTCGTCACCTATATTAACGGTTTGGATGAGAATGTAGTTGGCATGGTTGGTAAGTTAGAAGATGAAGAAGGTTATTTAAGATTACAACAGGATCTAGAACAACTGGGAAAGTGGACCAAGGAATGGAATTTAATATGGACAAGTATAAAGTGTTGCATTTTGGTACGCAGGTCAGGACTTGCACAGTAAATAGTAAGGCCTTGGAATGTGTCGTAGAGCAGAGAGACCTAGGGGTATAAGTAAGGGGTTTCTTGAAAGTGGTAGCACAGGAGACAGAATGTTAAATGTGTTTGGAATGTTTTTTTCATTGATAAGGCATGTTGGGGCATCATGTTACAACTATACAAGATATTGGTGAAGCCATACTTTGGAGTATTGTGTGTAATTCTGGTCATCTCACTATAGAAAATGCATCATTGGGCTGGAAAGGATGCACAAAAGATTCACAAGGATGTTACTGGAATGGAGGTCTTGAATTCTATGGAGAGATTGGATAGGTCGGGCTGTTTTTCCTGAGGTATAGAGGTTTCTCAACTTTATGAGGAGCACTGCTGGCTAGATAGTTGCATTTTTTGTTTCCTGGGTAGGTAGTCTAAAACAGGAGGGCATAGATTTAAAATTAGAGAGGGAAAAGTTAGGGGAGATTTGAGGGGCAACTTTTTCATACAGGGCAGTGGATTATATATAACAATCCATGTGTGTATTTATCTGTAACAAGCTGCCCGAGGAGGTGGAAGAGGCACGTACCATTGTGTCAAATGTGTCAATAAGGTAGATATAATTTGTCAAATCTCTTAAGGAAAGTTTTGTCAGGTTGTGTGCAGAAGACCCAACATGGGACAGGACAAAACTTGATCTATTTTCAGTGACTTGAGCAGGGCTTTTGACTGAAGTGTTAATTGGTGATCCTTTTGGGACCAGCAACCACAGTTATGTTAGCTTTAAAATAGTTATGGATAAGGACTGGGCTGGTCCACAGGTTCAAGTTCTAAATTGGGGCAAGGCCAACCTGGATGGTATTAAACAGGAACTTGCAAAGGTTGATTGGAAGTTACTTGCAGGGAAAAGGGAAGTCCGGAAACTAGGATGTTTTTAGAAGTGTGATGGTATCTATGTATGATTCAAAGTACTTGTTCAGCACCTTGCCTACTTCCTCTGACTCTAAGCATAAATCTGCTCCTTCAGTTCCAACTCTTATTAATGTATATACAAAATGCCTTGGTATTCTATTTAATCTGACTTGCCAATTACTTTTTATGGCCCTTTCTGTTTCCCCTTGTTCCCTGCCTGACTACTTTCCTGCTCTCTTTATATTCCTCAAAAGCCCTGTCTAATTTCACCTTACTTCATTTTTTTCTTTTTTGACCAAATGTGCCAACTCTCTTGTCACCCAAGGTTCCCTTATCTTGCTACTTGTGTCCCTCCGTGTCACAACCGCCTTGCTGTAACATGCAGGTCCTGAACTTTGATCAGCTGGTCTTTAAATGACTCCCAAATGTCAGATGTGGACTTGCCCGGTAAATGTTGTGATTTGCCCTCTACCAATTTACTTGTTCCCCCAAGGTAGAGACTTATGCTTATTCATAACTATCGTTAAACCTAAGGAGTTGTGATCACTGATCCAAATAATACTGTCAGAAATCAGTCTGGCAACAGATAGCATTGATTAGGAGGATGAGTGTTTTTAGATAAAGCCTATATATCTTATTAATGTTGTTACCTTGGGCATGTCAATCGATTTTGTGTGGTGAATGGTGGAAGCGTTCAGTCTCTAACGTGTGTCTCCTGCAGCGTAGGAAACTTCAGTGCACTAAGATATTTAAGGGTTTCCTTCATATTATTGCAAACTGCCCTTGAAATTTTTCAATTGAATATCATGCGAGAAGCAGACAGGTTAGGATTACTGACGCGTTTTAAAATGAAGTGGACCATTTTAAAGCATTATTTGGATGCAAATTGGAGAGCTTAGTACCGAAAGATAGTGTGATATTAATTTGTCCAATCACAGAACCTAATTTTATGAAAGTGCTTCGAATCTACATTCAGTTCAGCTTATTGTTATGTGTGTCGAGTTATAGTGGAAAGCTTTTGTTGCATGCTAACCAGTCAGTGGGAAGACTATGCATGATTACAATCGAACCATCCACAGTGTGCAGATACATGATAAGGGAATTATGTTTAGTGCAAGATAGCCATTAAAATTCGATCAAAGATAGACCGAGAGTCCAATGAGGTTGATGTTATCTCAGGACCACTCTCTGGTTGTTGATAGGATGGTTTGGTTGCCTGATAACAGCTGGGAAGAAATGTGATATAAAAACTGGGTTCAGTTTGAACAGTTTTGAAAACAAATAAAGAGTACTTCTCGAGGGATTTGACTTTGTTATGACTCCTAGATACTATTTTGTGTGGGCACAGTCTTAAAAGGTGCTGGCACTTCACTGCACTGCCAAACCAGGGCACATTTGTATACAAGAGAATTTCCGGATCATTGTGTCAGTCATGCCGATCCCTATCAGTCTGTGGGGTTTTCGCCAAAAGGGCATGTTCATAACCTTATAAATATTGCTTCCACACATTATCAAAATCTGCAGCAAAATATTTGTTTAAGTGCATTTATAAGAAAACAACCCTTTTCCTTGATTTTATTGTTAGTCAAACATGGATTGTTTTCTCTGTGTAGCTTCACAGCAGAGACCTGATTGAAATTTATTAAATTCTATAAAGCATAGATAGGGTGCACAGTCAGAACTTTTTATTTCCTATTGTGGAAATCAAAGACTAAAGGGCATAGCTTTAAAGTGAGAGGGGCAAAGTTGAAAGGAGATTTGCAGTGCAAGTTTTTATTTGCACCGGGAGTACCCAGAGTGCACTGTCAGGGGTGATGGTGGAGGCTTACGGATAGGCACATAGATATGCAGGGAATATAAGGACATGGATCACGTGCAGGCAGAGTTGACTACTTTAGCTTGGCACCATGTTCAGTGCAGACACCGTGGGCCGATGGGTCTGTCCCTGTGCTGTACTGCTCCTCTATGTTCTGTGTTCTATTGCAGGATACGAAGGCGTGCCGGAGTTCTTCACAGAGTTGATAAACCACATTCAAGTTGTCCTGCAAGATCAAAACCCGGAGTCTCCTCAGTTCAGCCAGAACAACACTGCGCCCGAGCAGGCCGCAAGCATTTGTGGGGACCGAGCCTGTCCTGCCGCCTCGGGCTTTGTGACCATGGCGACCAAGGAGACGTGGCTTATGGAAGACGACCCGAGCAATAGCAAGAGGTTGCAGCACCAGCGGCTAAGTTGCAATTCAGCTCTGCCGCCCAACTTTCAGAACTGCGTCGCTCCCATGGCAACTAAAGCTTCTTCGCAATAAATACAGACTAAAACCGAGGGAGAGAGAGTGAGGAAAAAAAATCATTAATGGGGATCAACATGATTCAGTTTCTTAAATCAATAGACCAATTTATGTTTTGTTTGAATGACTTCACAGACTGGTGCAGAAACTGGAGCACAGTGTCGAAAGGTTTCTTGACGAGCAGTTTGTAGACTCTTTGATAAAGTGTGGACACAGTCTAGTTCTTGTCAGGCATTGATAATAGCAAAAATCGCTTTGATTGGGTTTCACCATTCTCATCAGGAATCCGTTATAATTGGCCAATTTGGTTCATCAGAAATCCTTCCCCTTCCACCCCTCCTATTCGGGCATTTAATTTCCCCCTCTCATGGCACACCGCTCCTGTCAGTGCAAATGAGCTCTTTTTAAAACCGTTACATAGTTTTGCTCTCAGGAGCTGCAAGCTATTATAAGAGTTCTGTGAAGTCGATTAAACTCCAGTGGGACTTGTTCTGTCAATTTGTAAGAATTGTGTTGGTGTTTGGGACGGGACATTTGGGAGGCTCTATCTGACAAAAGCCAATACAAATTCTGCACTTAAATAAATTTGCAAAAGATAAAGTTGAGGCGATTGTTAAAGTATGATGAAGTGGGATGGGTCCAAATAATAGCATAGTTGCTTGTGAGTTAAATGACTTCTGAAAATACACAACATGGAATCCAAGAAACTCAGATATGATGATATAATATCTTTTGTGGTCTTATTATTGTTACATTTAATAATTGTTAGCAATGTACTTCCATGTGTCTCTTGGTTTGAAAGAAAGGTGTGAACAAAACTGCAAATTGCTGCAATGCTTCATTTGTTTTCGACTGTGTCCATAGATCGTGGTGTTTACAGTGCAATGCTACAAATACTCATTACTTTTCTGATAATCCCCTTTCGAAGAAGGAAAAAGAAGAATGACTTTTGAGGAATGTTTGGGATGTTTTTGCCCATATGCCAGGCCTGCCCTTTGCAAGCTGTGGATTGGTGGGGTCTCAAAGTTCTTTCCTATGATGAGAAGGTTTCGGCATTTTGGACTTTCAGTGGCAGTCTGCAGTGAATCTGTGTTTGGATGAGTTTAGAAAGTAATAGCAAAAGAGAGGCTCAGAAGTGCTCAGATAAGCACTTGATAAGTTAAAGTAAAAGGGGAGAAGTGAATCTCTTGAAACCAAAGGTAAGTGGGCATTTTTATTTCACAAATTCCATGATCTCTTGCATCCACTGCTCCTTGTTTTACATAAAACTAAAACCTATATTTTTCTGACTCAAATCCAAAGTCATTATGTATGAAGATAACCATCGAGATTGCAGGCTAAATGGACAATGCATCCAAATAAAATCTGCATCATTTTTTTGGTTTAATAGTCACTCCAGTCACTTGATTTATTTACAAAAGCATTTCTGAGAAGATTTTATTGAGATTATTCTTAATAGCTATGCCTTTACACTGGCCTAATCTTGCAGCTTTTAAGTGTAACCCAGGCCTGGGAATGATTTGGATGTGTTCCTCCTGCCCATGGAAACCAGGGCCAAATATGTTTACAGCACGTTGTTTAGTGCACTAAATATTAGACAACCACTTTGGCATGTTAGCACATTTCCTCTCTTGCCTCGTTGGATGAGACTAGTGTGAGGCGGTAGAGGGACTGCCCTTTAACACTGGTTCATTCTTCAATATCACTACTGAAAGGTTAATTTAGCAGATTTAAAACATGAGAAGTTAGAACTTTTAATTTTGTTTGCTATTGAATTAGAGCTTCACAATTTTCATGCCCATGTGCAATATTACCAGGAGGTGGCACTTTGAGTTAACGTCGTTGGTTCCTGAGTGGAAGGGTACGGGGCACCTGCAGTTTAGAGTCGTGAGTGGAGAATTTAACGTTTGATCTCCCACGTTCCTGCTTGTGGAAATTCGGAACAGATACATTTTCCTCAAATTTACGAGAAGAAATTTGAGGGGGTGGAGGGATGGGAGGTGAGGGGTGGATTTGGGGTTGGGGGGGAGGACGGGGGGGGGGGGGGGGGACGGGGGTGGGAAGTTGTACTCTGGATATTGACATGCACTATTTAGTAGTCATATATAACATAGCACAGTATAACACAGGAATAGGCGCTTTGGCATACAATGTGCAGGCTGAACACGATGCCAAGCTAAACCAATCTCCTTTACCTGCATCGAAGATGTACACAAAATGCTGGAGTAAATCAGCGGTTCAGGCAGCATCTCTGCGGAGAAGGAATGGGTGATATTTCGGGTCGACACCCTTCTTCAGACTGAGAGTCGGGGAGAGGGAGTCTAGAGATATGAAAGTGTAAGGTGTGAAAACAACGGATCAAAGCAGCCGATGATCAAGGAAAGTGTAGAATGGTTCATTGTTAGTTGAGGGGAAGGTGACAAGGAGGCATACAATCAGGAAAATTAATCAGGAGGACAGTGAAACTAGTTGGAAAATTCGGGTGGGGGAGGGACGGAGAGGGAGGGAAAGCAAAGGTTATTTGAAGTTCTCTGTACATGATCTAGACAAACTTAATGGCAATGTTAGATAACGATTCATTGTATCGTGCAGAGACAAACACCTGGATTCACTACTGTTGGTAGGTACATTGCGAGGTCATATTCAAGAAGATGTACATTTTGAGGAAAAAATTCGACTTTTCTTCCAGGTCCATATTTCCCAGTTGCTGCCACCTTGTGGAGGGTCAGTGCCAAGATGATGATTCTTTCCTGGTTATCTGTGTTAGTATATGAGGTAAGGTGGTTTAGGAGAAGCACCTTTTGGAGGGGAGTGAGTGGCGGTACGGACAAACCTGGCAGAGTTTTGGAAAAATGAAGCCTGTTGCTAGGTTGAGAAGACCTACTGCAGAGGAAGATATACAGCAAACTATTTCAGGCATTGTACAACATTCTTTTCTCAGCAGCTGTTTCTATAAAATGGCAGGCAACTGAAATGTTCTTTAAAGCAGCAAGGTAAATGTTCTAGGTTTGTACAAGAAGTTTTCTTTATACGGCATGGTGGAGTTTCTGCCACCATCGATCCTGACTACGGGTACTGTATGTACAATGTTTGTACGTTCTCCCCGTGACCGTGTGGGTTTTCTCCGAGATCTTCGGTTTCCTCCCACACTCCAAAGACGTACAGGTTTGTAGGTTAATTGGCTTGGTATAAATGTAAATTGTCCCTAGTGTGTGTAGGATAGTGTTAGTGTGCAGGGATGGCTCCACACAGTGTCTCTAAATGAATAAACTAAACTAAACTCAAGAATGTGAACATTGCAACCTTGAACTCATGGATCATGAGACCCATCCTACACGGTACGAATGATTTTCTCCCTTCGTACATTTAGTTGGTCTGAAAGGCATTGTGCTCTGCCAATGACTTCCACAAACAGATGCATGCAACTGGTCGTGGTCAACAAATTCCTGGCTTTGTCTGAATCTCAGCAGCTCACAAGTAAACTGAATGGATTGGAGTAAATTTAATCCAATACATTCATTCATCTGTCTCTGTAACATTACCCAAAGCTTTCTGGTAATATTGCACAATGTTTAATGCTGTGCACTCAAGTGACTGGTGGAGTGTGTATTTAATGTGATATGTACTTTGTGTGACACCAATTTTCATAGCCTGCACACCAGAATGTATTGAATTTTAATTTATCTGTTTCTAATTTTACCAACTGCTGCTTATATAAAACCAAAAATATTTGATGTTTAATCTGCGATTTTTATTGCATGAAGAACTGTCTTGTATAAGTGAGTCATATTTCCGAACATTCTCCAGTTGGTCCATTCGGAAAGATTTTTAATATAAGAGTCTGGGTCTGAATGTTAATAAGACATTCTGAAAGGTTCAGTGACCAAGACGGGCAGACCAATTTGGGTATTGCAACTTTTGTCCATTAATTTTTGGGTTGTAAACTTGCAATTTAATGAGTGTGTTTCTTTTAAATGGAATGGACCTTTGGATACAGTTTGGATACTTGCCTTTTTATAGCATTTGGGATTCCCTGCACACAGTGCCCTAAAGCAGTTGTTCAGTTCCAGATAGTTAATTGCAAGAGAAAATGTGTAAATGATGTGACTCGTAAACCTTCCTTTACAGTATGTTTTTTTTCTTTTGTAAATTTTGCAATATTGCAAGAGTATATCAATAAATATTCACTATTACGAATGGACCAATTCTGGTGAGGACAGTGACAATGGGCTGACCAAGCCTAGGGAACGGGGGCAAATTAGATGGGATACTAAAAATGGTAGCTATCAGAATACAAACATATGACAATGAACAAGGAAATTGGAGAAATTGAACAAGGCAAGGTAAGACTTTATTTCCATTCAAAGTGCCTCCTGTATAACAAACAAGAAATTGGGGAATGATGTATCGAGAATGTGCAAGGACAAAAAATGTGCCCCTTTTGACAAAATCCTTCAGACTCATCGATTTCAGCTTTAGTTTGCAATTGCACCCATCGAAAACATGGAGAGAAATATTATTTGAATGGAAAAAACAGAATCTAGCTTTGTCTTTGCCAAATTTAACAATGTTTTCTATTTTATTCCTGTGTGTTTAGCAATTAAATATTATTTTTTTCATATATATTCTAATTCTGTTCTTTGAATGACTTAAAAAAGCAACTGCAGACTAACTCAAACTGTGGTTAGATCTTTGACTAAAGTCATGTCCTGCCTTGTAATAGTTTGTTGAAAAGAATAACACCAGTTTTAATATGGTTTATGCTGACTTCAGAAGGCCGCTTGAAGACTCTAATGTGACCTGCGCTTTAAGCATAAGTTTGCAGTATTCGAGTATGGAGAAGGTTGAGAATAGGTAGGGAAGGCTGGATTAAACTTGGTAACTAAAACTGTTTGACTGTGTCTTGCCTCAGTAATGGTCGCACTCCTTGTGGGTTAATGAATCCTTTTGAAATATACAGAGACAACGGCATTGTGATGGTTGACAACATCCAAGTTACAGACATACTTATTTGATATTTAAGTGTTGCTTCAATTCTAGAAGCCAACAGGCCATTCACCTTTGTGGGTCTTCAGAACCTGATAGGTGCTTTGACAGGGGCGGCACAGCGGTAGAGTTGCCGCCTTACAGCACCAGAGACCCAGATTCGACCCTGACTACTCTGGTGCAGTCTGTACGGCGTTTGCACGTTCTCCCCATGACCGTGTGGGTTTTCTCCGGGAACTCTGGCTTCCTCCCACATTCCAAAGACGTACGTGTTTGTAGGTTAATTGGCTTGGGTAAGAATTGTAAATTGTTCCTTGCATGTAGGATAGTGCTAGTGTACACGGATCTCTGGTTGGCATGGACTGAAGGGCCTAATTCCGCACTGTATCTGTAAACTAAACTAGACAGTGAAATATGTGCATCTTCACATGAGAACCCTGGCCGATGTTACCTGTTTCATTGCCTCACCCCTTTCACAAAGACACCTAAAGCCAGCTTCACTCACTGTCCTGTCCCAACCCCATCCACTACTATCAGCTGCCCACTTTCATCCTACTTTCTTACTGAATCAACATAAACCTAGGACGGAATCTGAAACTTTGGTGTTATAACTCCAGTTGTTCAATGCATTCATATATTAAGCCCATGTGATAGGTTTGTGTGAATGTTTCCCTTCCGCATGAGAATCCATGTGACTATTTTTGCTGTCTCAGTCATACAGTATGCAAACAGGCCCTTCGGCCCAACTCGTCTATGCTGACCAAGATGCCCCATGTAAGCTAGTCCCATTTGCCCACAGAGGCCCATATCCATCTTTCAGATAAGCCTTCCTATCCATGCACTTGTTCAAATGTCTTATATGTGTAGGAAGGAACTGCAGATGCTGGTTTAAACCAAAGATAGACACAAAATGCTGGAGTAACTCAACATCTCTGGAGAGAAGGGAAGGGTCTCTCCTGAGATGCTGCCTGTCCCGCTGAGTTACTCCAACATTTTGTGTCTATCAAATGTCTTAAATGTTGTTTTGTACCTGCATCCACTACCTCCTCTGGCATCTTGTTCCAAAATACCCACCACCCTCTGTGTGAACAAGTTGCCCCTCAGGTTCCTATTAAATCTTTCCACTCTCTCCTTAAAATCTTTCACCTCTCGTCAGTAATGGCTGAGCCACTCATTAATGAGTTGTAGACACAAAGTGCTGGAGTAACTCAGCGGGTCAGGCCGCATCGCTGGAGAAAAAGGATAGGTGACGTTTCAGGTCGGGACCCTTCTTCAGGCAATCTGACAGTCAGAGATGCTGCCTGACCTGCTGAGTTACTAATAATAATAATAATAATATTAAAACACTTTATTGTCATTGTAAATTCATGCAACAAGATTTCAGGTGCACTGACGTATCAGGTAAATAATAACGACAAATAATAACGGCAAGAAAAACGTCAAGTCAGAATGTGCAATATTTCACAGTATAGTGATATAGACGTACAAAATATTGGCTGTGGGGGGGGGTGTGTGTTCAGTACAGAGTTCAGAGTGGTGATGGCCTTGGGGTAGAAACTGTTTGTTAATCTTGTGGTGTGTGATTTGATGGACCTGTAACGCTTTCCTGAGGGCAGAAGGGCAAACAAGTGGCGTGCGGGATGAGATGAGTCATTTTGGATGCGTGATGCCGAGCAGTTTGTTTCTATCTTCGGAAAATACCGGCATCTGCAGTTCCTTCCTACACATTAACTAGTCCTGTCCGATTTTCCTAATGATCAGAGTCACATAGAAACATATAGAAACATAGAAAGTAGGTGCAGGAGTAGGCCATCAGGCCCTTCGAGCCTGCACCGCCATTCAATATGATCATGGCTGATCATCCAACTCAGTATCCCTTACCTGCCTTCTCTCCATACCCCCTGATCCCTTTAGCCACAAGGGCCACATCTAACTCCCTCTTAAATATAGCCAATGAACTGGCCTCAACTACCTTCTGTGGCAGAGAATTCCAGAGATTCACCACTCTCTGTGTGAAAAATGTTTTTCTCGTCTCGGTTCTAAAAGATTTCCCCCTTATCCTTAAACTGTCCTGGACTTCCCCAACATCGGGAACAATCTTCCTGCATCTAGCCTGTCCAACCCCTTAAGAATGTTGTAAGTTTCTATAAGATCCTTCAGCTTCAGCTTCCTCAATCTTCTAAATTCTAGTGAGTACAGGCCGAGTCTATCCAGTCTTTCGTCATATAAAAGTCCTGACATCCCAGGAATCAGTCTGGTTCACACCCCCTTGTGACTGCAAATCGTGGAGTTCTAAAGGGCCTGTTCACGACCTAATTCACAACTTTTTTTAGTCGTGGCATTTTTCATCAGGCTAGAAAAACGCCCTGACCTACTTGATGCCAGGAGTACCTACGACCAGCATCACGACCTCCCTACGACCTTGTGACGACCATGCTGCGAGTATGAGTCAAGGGAAAACTCGGCAGAGGTTGTGAATTAGGTCGTAAAAGTGGGACAGGCCCTTAAGTCAAAGAGTATCACTTTCAGTGAAAATAGAACTTAATCACAGCTGTGATCGGGCGGTGTTCGAGCCCAGATTAATAGATTTGTTTTTAAATGTTTCTGATAATGGTAGCTGTACCTTTCATTAATTGTCCACAGGTTGTAGCTGAATTTGCTCGCACTGAACAGCTGTCTGTCTGTCTGTCTGGGAGCCACATCATTGGAATTGCTCAGAGGAAGATGTACATTTGGAAATCATCAAATCACTTGTACTGTAGTTCCAGACTGTAGCAATGCACACCTTGGACACCCCAGCAGAACTGTGTCTGCAAGCAGTAGTGCTGGTGCTGGCGGGTTCTGGTCATGTGCTGCAGTTATTCAACTTCCACATTGCCCTCAACGATGCAGTTTTGGCACTGTGGGACATTATGACGGCAAAGGGCTATGTTGGGTACAGGTTGCTTTTGAATATCGTTGGTTTATGTTGGTTGATTGGAATAAAGTTTTTCACTGAGGCTGTTGCTTATGAATTATGTTCATGATATGGGCCTTAAAATAATTGTTCCTAGAAATTGAGCTTGGCCTATTTTGTTTGATGCACTAAAACATCATTTGATAAGGTCGAACATAGGGGATTAGTGCGCAAAATTAGGGCACATGGTATTGGAGGTAGCGTGCTGACATGGATAGAAAATTGGTTGGCAGACAGGAAACAAAGAGTAGGGGTTAACGGGACCCTTTCAGAATGACAGACAGTGACTAGTGGGGTACCGCAAGGCTCGGTGCAAGGACCGCAGCTATTTACAATATACATCAATGGTTTAGATGAAGGGATTCAAAGTAACATTAGCAAATTTGCAGATTGCACAAAGCTGGGTGGCTGTGCGAACTGTGAGGAGGGTGCTATGAGAATGCAGGGTGACATGGACAGGTTGGGGGAGTGGGCGGAAGCATGGCAGATGCAGTTCTGGATGTGGATAAATGTGAGGTTATCCACTTTGGTAGCAAAAACAGGAAGGCAGATTATTATCTAACTGGTGTCAAGTTGGGAAAAGTGAAAGTACAACGGGATCTGGTGGTCCTTGTACATCAGCCAATGAATGTAAGCATGCAGGTACAGCAGGCAGTGAAGAAAGCGAATGGCATGTTGGCCTTTATAACAAGAGGAGTGGAGTATAGCAGCAAAGAGATCCTTCTGTGGTTGTATAGGGCCCTAGTGAGACCACACCTGGAGTATTGTGTGCAGTTTTGGTCCCCTAATTTGAGGAAGGACATTCTTTCTATTGAGGGAGTGCAGCGTAGGTTTACAAGGTTAATTCCCAGGATGGCGGGACTGTCATATACTGAGAGAATGGAGTGGCTGGGCTTGTATACTCTGGAGTTTAGAAGGATGAGAGGGGATCTTATTGAAACATACAAGATTATCAAGGGTTCGGATATGCTAGAAGCAGGAAACATGTTCCCAATGTTGGGTGTGTCCAGAATCAGGGACCACAGTTTAAAAATACATTTTTTCTCACAGAGTGTTGTGAGTCTGTGGAATTTTCTGCCTCAGAGGGCGGTGGGGTCTGTTCTCTGGATACTTTCAAGAGAGAGCTAGATAGGGCTCTTAAAGATAGCGGTCAGGGGATATGGGGAGAAGGCAGGAACGGTACTGATTGGGGATGATCAGTCATGATCACATTGAATGGCAGTGCTGGCTTGAAGGGCCGAATGGCCTACTGCACCTATTGTCTATTATATTTGACTTTAGCACCAAGTCTGCTCCCCCACAAGAAAATCATAAAACAGACCAAATGGAAATTTGAGACTGTGCTGTACTGATTTACACTCAAAATAATGAGTTGACCATGCATTTGCTGAAGGCAGCTTTAGTTTATTTTACAGATACAGGCCCTCTGGCCCACTGAGTCCTCACAGACCAACAATCACCCCCATACACTAGTTCAATCCTCCACACTATGGACAATTTACAAAGGGCCAATTAACCTACTAACCTGTACATCTTTTGAGTGTGTGAGGAAACTGGAACACCCAGACGAAAGCCAGAATGCGACCCTCAGTTTGTTTGGCCAACATCCCTCCTCTCTCCTTTCCTATGAAGTTTATTGCTGTGATGGAGGCCAATGCCATAGTGGCTGAATGCCTCACTGATCGGTTAAGACCAAAGTTGGACCCTTGAAGACTGAAAAGGGTGAATTTATTATGGGGAATGAGGAAATGCCAGATGAGTTGAATGGGTACTTTGGATCAATCTTCACTAAGGAGGACACAAACAATCTTCCTGAGGTACTAGCCAGGGGATCTGGGGTGACGGAGGAACTGAAGGAAATCCACATTAGGCAGAAAGTGGCTCGAGAAAGTGTGGACGCATTGGTGATCATTTTCCAATGTTCCATATATTGAGGGTCAGTTCCTGTGGATTGGAGGGTAGCTAATATTATCCCTCTTTTTAAGAAAGGCGGGAGATAGACCGGTTAGCCTGACATCAGTGGTGGGGAAGATGCTGGAGTCAATCATAAAAGATGAAATAGCGGCACATTTGGATAGCATTAACAGGATTGGTCCGAGTCAGCATGGATTTACGAAGGGGAAATCATACTTGACTAATCTTCTGGAATTTTTTGAGGATGTAACTAGGAAAATGGACAAGGGAGAACCAGTGGATGTAGTGTACCTGGACTTTCAGAAAGTATTTGATAAGGTCCCACATAGCAGATTAGTGGGCAATCTGCTCACTAAAAGAGTAGGGATTAACGGGTCCCTTTCAGAATGGCAGGCAGTGACTAGTGGGGTACCGCAAGGCTCGTGGTGGGACTGTAGCTATTTACAATATACATCAATGATTTGGATGAAGGGATTCAAAGTAACATTAGCAAATTTGCAGACGACAAAGCTGGCAGTGTGAACTGTGAGGAGGGTGCTATGAGAATGCAGGGTGACTTGGACAGGTTGGGTGAGTGGGCAGATGCATGGCAGATGCAGTTTAATGTGGATAAATGTGAGGTTATCCACTTTGGTAGCAAAAACAGGAAAGTTTATTATCTAAATGGTGTCACGTTGGGAAAAGAAGAAGTACAATGGGATCTGGGGGGTCCTTGTTCATCAGTCAATGAAAGTAAACGTGCAGGTATAGCAGCCAATGAAGAAAGCAAATGGCATGGAACGGGGTACTGATTGTGGATGATCAGCCATGATCACATTGAATGGCATGTTGGCTCGAAGGGCCGAATGGCCTACTCCTGCACCTATTGTCAATTGAATTTCCCATGCATTTCAGTGGTAAAGATCAGATGATATCCTGAGGTGCCTTTAATAAGGCTGCAACTAATTTTGGAGCGGGGAGAAAATGATTGGAAGAATATTGTTGATCATTGGAATATGAGCCGTTTAGATGTTGGGATCAAAATATAAAAAGTCAGAAGGGAGAGCCTGTAATTCAGCCTTCACTGGGATTACAGCCTGTTGTGTTCTTGTTTTTTTTAATGACTATCACACATTGATTATTCTCCCAACATCAGAGTTCCGGTCTCAATGGTGTCCAGGGGTGATATTGATCACAATCTATGCGCATCTGACAGTACATCAAGATGACCCAAGCCCAATTTTGTAAGGACACAATGTACTGGGGTAACTCAGCAGGTCGGGCAGCATCCCTGGAGAACATGTCGGGTTGGGTCGAGACCCTTCTTCAATTCTGTGAGGGTTGCGAATTTGCTCGGAAATGATCATGACTTTTTCTCGATAAAATTGAATGTTAGCACAATTAGCAAAAGCAAATAGTAATTTCTAAGAGTTTTAAAGCTCTGTTCTCATTGGTCAACAACACTACCAACACACCTTGAAAGAGACAAAGATCATTGCCCACAAGGAAGGGGATGCACAGATATGACCTTTAAGTTGAAGATAAACACAACATGCTGGGGTAACACAATAGGTCAGGCAACATCTCTAGAGTAAAAGGATAGGTGACGTTTCGGGTCAAAATCCTTCTTCAGACATGTTACCAATTCTGTTGAGCTGCTGCAAGTAAATATTCTTTCCGGGACATATGACAATAAAACATCTTCACTATACGATTTTCTCCGAAGATGCTACCTGACCAGATGAGTTACTCCAGCATTTTGTGTCTATCTTTGATATAAACCTTTTTATTACATTATGACAGTTTAGGGGGAGTTTTAAAAAGATTTGGGGGGAAATTTGAAAAAAAGTTTCTATAGTGCAATTTTTAAATCCTTGGTCAGCATTGAAAATTGTTGACAGGGTAAGCTAGTTCGCCAGTCCCCACAGTTTTTCTGTTCAAAGCCAATAGCCCCCATCTAGAAGCGAGGACGGAGGGATATAAACGGCACAAATATTGCCTAGCCCACTCTATGGACACTGTGTTGCTATCCCACTCTTTCCAACAGAAGCAGCAGTATCAATGTTTATTGCAGTTTAGAACCACGCTTCAGTTTCAAGTTAGTGGGTTTGAGCAAACTATCTCTCTTTATTTGCTCTTTCCCCCAAGTTCTGTTGTATTTTTTGTGTATCATGGAACCTTGTCATAAATTCACATTTATTCTGTTACTCTTTGACATGCTATTAAAATTAAATGGTGTTATATTTAATCTACACTGAAGGTTGGAAATCATGTTTTTATTCCACCTTTTACTCAAGTTTTGCCACGTTTGTATTCCACTTACAGTGATGCATTACTTGAATGGCTTAGCAGGTGCAACACAATTTCACTGAGAAAGTACATGCTGACTAATTGTTTGCAGTTACAGCGATATGGATTTGTTAGCTTGAACGGCAAAGGGCATTGAAATGAGATCCCTTTATCCTGTGTTCAAACCTGATATTGGGAGTGAAGGGGATTCGCAGCTGCCTGAGGCACAAGTAGGGGGGCAGTCTGTGGGTTACAGGCACAAAGGGGAATGGCAGTGTCTTTGCTGAGGTTCACAGACGTCAGTTCTGGATGACAGCGGACCTTTGTCTCATATCTCAAGTAGGTAAAGTAGAAGTTAAGTTCAGCTGACACTCACCAGAGTCGAGTCCGGAGTCAGGAAACGTGTGGTAAAATGCTTTCCATCAGAAGTACTCCATTGCTCTGTGAGCTGAGGTTTACGAAGAAACGGGACTCAAATCTGCTGACCATTGCCAATGCACTACACCTGTTTTGTTGAATAGTTTCTGTTTCAAGCATAATGTTTGAAATGATCCCGATGTACCATTTGCTTGCTGCCGTTAGCACTGTCTGTTGTAACCTTTACCACTGTATATGTAGCTGACCATGGATGTATGACCAGGATTCACTACCTCTTACAGCTCCGACGGATATCAAATACCCAGTGACTTGTGTGTAAATGAATTGTGGCTTTTTTTTAAAAAAAGGTTCATTCTGAGGTGTCTGAAATGCTTGAAAGAAATTGAGGTGAAGTCTGTATTGAGGTGAAGTCTGTATTTGAAATCTGTTTTGTAGTAAAGTCTGTATTGACCGAATATCTGCCTCTCCTTTGCAGTGCAATCAGTTGGGTTTAAGCAATGCCTTCACGTGCCTTGAATCTAATTGTGCTCCTGTTCACTGTGTGCATGATCTTACTGTCACCCAAAATAGTAAAAAAAAATGACAACATTTGGAGAGCTCTTCCTCTTATTGCTTTGAAGTGTGCAGCCTTTCATCAGCCCCATTGTTGAATCATTTCTAAACCCATTTGTTGAGCTGCCTAAAATTCTTGCTCCTGCTCATCTCATCTCTTATTTTACTTCCCACTTAATATTTGAAATACACTTAACTAAAAAGAAGAATTACCAGTTTAAATTTTTTTTTCCTTTTTAGCCGGATGTTAAATGTTGTTCTTTGACGCTGTCGTTATGATGATTTTTTTTTCAGTTAAAAAAAAACAAGTTTCTAAAGATTGTGCAAACTAAATAGTGGGCTGTGGACATTCTCATCAGAGCAGTTATGGAGAGAGAAATATGTCATCAACCTTAACTCCAGATGAAAACTCATGTGAAGATCATTCATTTTATTTGAGCATTTTGGCTGGAATCCAGAATTGCCCCCTGCAAACTATACACATCAGACCTGGGCCACATGGGGAGGGTCAAACACACAGATCACCTGCAAACTCTAGTTAAATGGCAAGGATGGGTTACCAGTTCTTCCTTGGACATTGTAGTGTAGAGTTCTGCCCAGAGTTCTGACAAAGGTGAAACTGGGGATGGAGCTGCTATTGATTTTTTAAAAACATTTTTGCTAATACTGAAAATAAGAATTGGTTTTATTAATGAATGAGTTAATTGAAAATACATAAACATAATTAAACATTAAGCATTTGGCTTATCCTCCTAATCTGCAGCCCTGGAACTCCAATCCAGTACAAGGTGTGAGAGGTGATGCTTCTCCAGAACAGCATCATTAGGTCCAACTGTTAGACTCCATGGAGATAACAATGCCAGGGGAACTTGAAAATACAGACTTTGCACTTTCAGTTCATCCAGGACTTCAGTTAGGACAAGAGTCAGGAAACCATGATGCAGCTTTACAGAACTTCGGTCAGCCCGCAGTTTGGAATATTGCCTGCAGCTCTAGCCGCCCCAACACAGGAAGGATGTGAAGGCTTTGGAAAGGGTGCAGAGGACCATAAAAGGTGTATCCGAATAGTGCCTGGATTGTGGAGTATTGGCTACAAGGACAGGCTGAACAGACTTGGATTGCTTTATAAGGTTGAGAGGATGTTGAAGATGGAACTGCAGATGCTGGAACAATCGAAGGCAGACAAAAATGCTGGATAAACTCAGTGGATGAGGCAGCATCTATGGAGCGAAGGAATGGGTGACGTTTTGGGTTGAGATCCTTCTTCAGCCTAGAAGGGTCTCGACCCGAAACATCACCCATTCCTTCGCTCCATAGATGCTGCCTCACGCGCCGAGTTTCTCCAGCTTTTTTGTCTACCTTCTAAGGCTGAGAGGAGACTTGTTAGAAGTACATACAATTATGAGAGGTAGAAATAGGGTGTGCAGGCAGAACCTTTTCTCCAGGATAGAAATATCGAATACTAGAGGGCATATCTATAAGGCGTGACGATACAGAATAAAGGAGATGTGAGGGTCAGATTTCTTACCGAGGGGGGGGGGTGATAGCCTGGAACATGTTGCCATGAGTGGTGCCGGCATGTACGATAATGGCATTTCAGAGACTTTGGATAGGAACATGGATATGCAGGGAATGAGAGTTATGGATTATGTGCAGGCAGGTAAGAGTTGGTCTTGGCATCATGTTTGGCAGAAGCAATATGGGTCTGTTTCTGTGCTGTACTGTTCTATGTTCAGTTGTTTTCAATGGTTAACTGCCTGCCACTGCCAGTGATGTTTGACTCGCTGTTTTTCGGCTCATGCTGCCTCAGAGCTTAACTTGTTCAACTGTACAGAGCCCTAGTGAGACCACACCTGGAGTATTGTGTGCAGTTTTGGTCCCATAATTTTAGGAAGGACATTCTTGCTATTGAGGGAGTGCAGCGTAGGCTTACAAGGTTAATTCCCGGGATGGCAGACTGTCATAGGCTGAGCGAATGGAGCAGCTCGGCTTGTACACTCTGGAGTTTAGAAGGATATGAGGGGATCTCATTAAACCATATAAGATTGTTAAGGGTTTGGACATGCTGGAGGCAGGAAACATGTTCCCGATGTTGGGGGAGTCCAGAACCAGGGGCCACAGTTTAAGAATAAGGAGTAAGCCATTTAGAACGGAGACGAGGAAACACTTTTTCGCACAGAGAGTGGTGAGTCTGCCTCAGAGGATGGTGGAGGCAGGTTCTCTAGATGCTTTAAAGAGAGCGCTAGATAGGGCTCTTAAAAATAGCGGAGTCAGGGGATATGGGGAGAAGGCAGGAACGGGGTACTGATTGGGGATGATCGGAGATGATCAGCCATGATCACATTGAATGGCGGTGCTGGCTCGAAGGGCCGAATGGCCTACTCCTGCACCTATTGTCTATTGTCTCTTTGGTGAGCATTTTGTTACTCAGGCCTTCACAAAGCAGCATTATATTTCACCTATGAAACTTAAATCCATGAATAGAAACACCTGTGCTTTTGTACAGCATCTAACGCAAACTTAATATTATACCAAGGTCTAACAAATGGAGTGTCAATGTGCTCTTGGAATAAACGTTCAGTACTAAAAAGGAACATGCATGTGATTGTTGGCTTGTGAAGAGAAAAAAGGCCATTAACTTATCTGACCCACATGCCTCTTCCAAAAGTACACATTTTTCTGTTTAATTTCTCTGATTATATGTTTTGTCAATCAAATCAAAAGATCAGCAAAAAACATTGAATTTTAACCAAGGTAAAATTCAATTGTTTGATGCACCTCTTGTTTGATCACAAGCCTAGTACAACATTTGTTTTTAATTGTGTTAGATGAAAGATAGCAAGAAGATCCTTTTGGTCTGAATTTGACACCAATCAAAAATATTCAGACCAATGTAAAGCAAAAAAACAATTCTACCAACTCTACATTGGGATAAGGGACAAAGGACATTTATTGTCATACACCATTCCTGGTCTAGTGAAATTTGAGTTACCATTTGCAGCACACCAATAAAAAATAAAACACAACATTAAAGAACTTGACATTAAACATAAAAACATCCCCCCACAATGGTTCCCACTCAAGTCAAAGTCAAAAGAGTTTATTGTCATGTGTCCCTGACAGGATAATGAAATTCTTTATTTTAAGTGATACGTCCCACAACAGTGGTGTCGTCAGCGAACTTGATGATGGAGTTCGCACTATGACCGGCTACGCAGTCATGAGTATAGAGTGAGCACGCAGCCTTGAGGTAACCAGCTTGGAGGGGATGATTGTGTTAAATGCCGAGCTGTAATCGATGAATGACAGCCTGACATATGAGTTTTTATTGTCCAAGTGGTCCAGAGCGGAGTGGAGGGCCAGCGAGATCGCATCCACCGTTGTTTGATTGTGGCAGTAAGCGAACTGCAGTGGGTCGAACTCCAGGTTTTTGTCAAAGTAGGAGTTGATTTGCGCCATGATCAACCTCTCAAAGCACTTCATCATCACAGGCGTTAGTGCCACTGGTCGATAGTTATTGAGGCATGTCACCTTGCTCTTCTTGGGCACCGGTATTATTGATGCCCTTTTGAAGCAGGTGTGAACCTCAGACCTCAGACCTCAGAAGTGAGAGGTTGAAAATGTTCGTAAAAACTCCAGCCAGTTGGTCTGCACAGGTTTTTAGAACACGACCAGGTATACCATCAGGTCCAGATGCTTTTCGAGGGTTCACCCCTCTGAAGGATTTCCTGACGTCGGCCTCTGTGACTGAGACTGAAACACCATCACAGCGAATGGGGGCTCAGGAAGGCACATCAGCGTTCTCCCACTGTGAGGGAAGGCAGCAAATGTAGAATGTGCTTGAGGAATTCAGTGGGTCAGGCAACATACATGGAGAGAAATAGTCATGTTTCTGGGCAGAAACCTTCAGACTCTTCTGTCTCCCGAGGGGATGTTGATGGAGAAGGGAGACTATTAAACTAAATGAAAACCTACTAAAACAGTCAGGGAGCTGGATTTTACATTGTGGTACATATGACTTTATTCTCTTTGTGTATTCAATCTAGTTGAATCGGAACAAAAGATCTCATCCTCATTTGTGGCATTCATCATAAGCTCATAAGTCATAGGAGCAGAATTAGGCCATTTGGCCCATCGAGTCTATTCTGCCATTCAACCATGGCTGATCTATCCTTCCCTATTCAACTCCATTCTCCTGCCTTCTCCCCGTAACCCTTACTAATCAAGAACGTGTCAAAGGAAGACACAAAATGCTGATGTTTCTGGTCAAGACCCTTCTTCAGACCTGTCAATCTCCACTTTAAAAATACCCACTGACTTGGCCTCCACAGCTGTCTGTGCAGTTAATTCAACAGATTCACCACCCTCTGGCTAAAGACCACAAATTGATCGCCCTGGCTAAAGATGATTAGTCAGTAAATTCACATTGTACATTTCCTACGATCTCTTCTATTATTGAAGTGTAGTTGTTTTGACTGTATAGTTTGATGATATGTTGGTCTTGGGTTAGGATTCATGATCCTGGCCAGTCAAAGATATCTTGATTCATTTCCTTGTATCCACGGGGATCCACATATGGCTTTCTTCCATTTCACCCTCACTCGCTACTGTCCAACTCTTCAGCAAATCACTTCACGTTGCACTTTTCAACTCTTGCCTGTGGGTACAATTTCACACCTGTGCATCTGCCCAACTCTTCTCTCAACTGTGTATAATGTATTTGGCCACTAATTGCCAGGTCTGGCCACATTATACCAGGTGCTATTGAACAACTGTGTTGATTATTAATTAAAATGTTGGATTCATCTGTGAGCCATCCAAAGAACAGTGAGTTCTTTACGACCGTTACTGCTATATTATGAAAGAACTATGATACGGGCTCCATTATTGATGGATCATTTGGTAACAATAGTGATTAAAAACAGTATTTCCAAATATAGGTAAATCGTTTCTGTACACCTAGTTTCAAATGCTTTTTTAACATGTAAGTGCATTCTTAGCCTTTTTTTTAAAGCTTAGAATTATATATAGATATTTTCCATCCAATGGCAAAGTGCTATTATTATGTTACTGACCTTGAAAACTGCTTGCAGTAATCAAATGATCACTGTTCCAAAAGTTGCAACCTTCTTGACACTTCTTGGCGTACTGTTGGGTTATAAGCTGTGAGGGTGTTGTTCCTCCAGTTTGCGTGTGGTCTCTCTCTTGTCAATGGAGAAAGCCCAGTACAGAAAGCTCAGCGTGCAAATGGGAAGAGGAGTTAAAATGGTTGGCAACCGGGAGATCCCATAGGCCTTGTCTGAAGGAGGGTCTCGACCCGAAACATCACCCATTCCTTCAATCAGGAGATGCTGCCTGTCTCGCATTTTGTGTCTATCTTGGCAGTAACGTTGATGTCTAAGATTCAATCACAATGATTTTAATAAGGTGTGCATTTTTAAATGAATATTTTAAACATTTTAAAATAAAAAAAACTTCAAAACATATAGGGTAATCAACAATCTTTTTCACAAACTTCATAAAAAATAAAGCTTTATATATTTTCCAATTTTAATTTCAAATTTAAAAAAATTATGAGTGAATTATAATCAATACGCACCAAATGCCCAGAGAGTTTAAGTAGTTATTATGGATTAAGATACTATTAAAAGTTCATTTATTTTTCCAGAAAGGCATAACATTCTTGGCATATTGTGTAGTGATAATAAATCCTAAATACACAAAATCCATATGGAAAACTCGAAATAGACGTAGAAACCTTGTTGGATAGTTGGAGGTCACTCAGCCATTTGAAAGGAGCACGGAGCTCCTATATGTAGCCATGTTACAACATTTTGAGATTTTATAAATCAAGTCTGCAATTTATCCCATCAGATAAAGCATAAAAAGAAGTTTAATTTGACACCTAATTCACTTTCATATCTTCAGTATTAAAAAAGTTATGGCCATTTTCGGAAATTAGCATCTTGTTCCCCATTGCCTTTCCATTGACCTGACTCAAAAGCTGTGATCTAGGACAGTCAAAAGCCCAAAACTTTCTTAAAAATTAAGAGAACTGAAAGAAATGTTCAGTTATTTTAGATTGAAGCATTCTGAAACAAATATGAAACAATCTTACTTGGATGACCTGAAATTAAAGCATATAATTAGTTAGTTACCTAATTGTAGCTAATTACAAAATTCAATTACTAGATCTAAACATCTATCCATTTCTTAAGAAAAGATAAATATTTTTAAATTGCCTAAGTGTCCAAATAACATTCACACAAGAATTCACAATATAACATGATTTTTAAATCTAATTTTCATGAATTTATAGGCCAAATGGAAGGAATTTAGCATTTAATTCCCGTAAATTAATGGCCATTTTAATCAACTTGCGAGTGGGTTTAAGTGGAACGCGGTGGATTGGAACGGTGCGGTTTGCGATGAATTTAACCCACAGTCGGCTGGAAAAACACTGCCGGTTCGTATATTTCTTTTGTTCCCTTTTCGCATTATGAAAATTTGATTAAAGGCTTCCTAAGAAGCACGTTTTTATGTAAAAATAAACTGTGTACCTTATTTTATCCCCTACGTAAAATCCTTCTCGTTGTCGGTGCTCAAGGCTTCAGAAGATGATTTTTGAATTAGCTAATAAATGATCTAGCGTAGTTTAAAAATACCTTAATAAAACAAATGTCGGAGCGATTTCTCTTTAGCGACGAAATCCCCTGAGATGGATCGATTTGAACTGTCTGGAGGAAAATGGCACTTTAAACCCGCCCCCCTCTGAAAGGTGTCAAAGTCGCGCACACGGGGAGTGGCAGAACTGCAGCGCCGCTCAAGGTAAGTTTTGTAACATACCTACTATATGACAGAGGGAATACTTGTGTAGGTGCCCAAGAAACCAGCCGTGTCCACATGGGAGCCTGAGACCAACTGGGATAATAGCAGCAGCTGGTGAGGGACGAGTCATTGTGCGTTAGTGAGGTACAGCACAGAAATAGGCCGAAGACACAAAATACTGGAGTGACTCAGCCGGACAGGGAGCATCTCTGGAGAGAAGGAATGGGTGATGCTTTGGGTCAAGACACCTTCAGACTAGAGATGCTGCCTGGGTTTCTCCAGCATTTTGTGTCTATCTTCGGTGGAGACCAGCATCTGCAGTTCCTTTCTACACAGGAATGGGCCCTTTCGCCCACAGAGTACACAATGACCATCAACCACCTATTTACACTAATCCTGCATTAAACCCATTTTAATTCTCCCCACATTCTCATAGAATCCCCGCACATTCTACAACAGACCAATGCACTAATTGCATTAGTGCAATTTACAGTGGGCAATTAATCTACAAACCTGCCAATGTGGGAGGAAGCACCTTTGGTCACTGAGAGAGAACACAGATTCCATGCATAAGTCACCAGAAGTCGAGAATAACCTTGGTTGCTGGAGGTGCAAACTGGCTTTCCAAACACAAGGCATAGCTATGGGCACACGCATGGGCCCTAGCTACACCTGCCTCTTTGTCGGGCACGTCGAACAATCTTTGTTCTCGGCGTACCAGGGCCCCACCCCCGACCTTTACCTCCGTTACATAGACGACTGCTTTGGTGTCACCTCCTGCACCCACACACAACTGACTGACTTCATCCATTTCACCACCAACTTCCATCCGGCACTCAAATATACTTGGACCATTTCCGACATTTTCCTACCATTCCTTGACCTCACCATCTCTATTGCAGGTGATACACTCCTGACCGACATCCATTACAAACCAACTGACTCCCACAGCTACCTGGACTACTCTTCCTCCCAACCTGCTTCCTGTAAGGACTCCATCCCCTATTCCCAATTCCTCCGTCTACGCCGCATCTGCTCCCAGGATGAGGTGTTCCACACCAGGTCATCACAAATGTCCTCGTTCTTCAGAGAACGGGGTTTCCCCTCCCCCACTATAGATGAGGCTCGCACCAAAGTCTCCTCCGTACCCCGCAACACTGCCCTCTCTCCCCATTCCCCCACTCACAACAAGGGCAGAGCCCCCCTGGTCCTCACCTTTCACCCCACCAGCCGGCGCATACAACAGATAGTCCTCCGCCAGTTTCGCCACCTCCAACGTGACCCCTCCACTCGCCACATCTTCCCATCTCCCCCCCTGTCTGCCTTCCGCAAAGACCGCTCCCTCTGCAACTCCCTTGTCAATTCTTCCCTTCCCTCCCGCTCCACCCTTCCCCGGGCACTTTCCCTTGCAACCGCAAGAGATGCTACACTTGTCCCTTCACCTCCCCCATCCACTCCTTTCAGGGACCCAAGCAGTCATT
This sequence comes from Raja brachyura, assembly GCA_963514005.1. The sequence goes on from OY740789.1 coordinate 22,502,058, forward strand.
CCAAGTCCGACAGAGGTTCACCTGCACCTCCTACAACCTCATCTACTGCATCCGTTGCTCCAGATGCTAGCTGATCTACATCGGCGAGACCAAGCGGAGGCTGGGCGGTCGTTTCGCCGAACACCTCCGCTCGGTCCGCAATAACCAACCCGATCTCCCGGTGGCTCAGCACTTCAACTCCCCCTCCCATTCCGTATCCGACCTCTCGGTCCTGGGCCTCCTCCACGGCCAGAGTGAGCAACACCGCAAGTTGGAGGAACAGCACCTCATATTCCGCTTGGGGAGTCTGCATCCTCTGGGCTTAAACATTGAATTTTAACAGAATTTTCTCAATTCTGTTAACCCAGGCTGCCTCCTCCCCTTCCCACCTCTCCCTCAGCCCTCGGGCCCTGGCATTCCTTCTCTCTCTATATCCCCCCCCCCCTCCCCCCCCAACCCAAGTCACACTAGCTTCTCATTTTCACACTACAAACAACTTACAATGGCCTGTTTCCTTTATCATCAATACTTTTTTGCATATCTTTCATTCATTGTTCTTTATCTCTCCACATCACTGTCTATATCTCTCGTTTCCCTGATTCCTGACCAGTCTGAAGAAGGGTCTCGACCCGAAACGTCGCCTATCTCCTTCGCTCCTTAGATGCTGCTGCACCCGCTGAGTTTCTCCAGCTTTTTGTGTAACCCTGGCTTCTCTACTAGTTTCCACTGTACCAGCTGTCCTTTTCAAATAAGAGGTTGTCTCACTGCAAATTCCATAGCTGCTGTGTCATCTTAACAATAAATTAAAAATGTTGTAAATGTGCTTAATTCCTTCCTTTCTTTGTTTACAACAAAAAGTGGAGGCCATTCAGCCCATCAAGTCCATATCACCTCCCGGCAGAGCAACCTCAGAAGGGGCATTCCCCCAACCCCCCCCCCCCCCTTCAGATTGTACATTCTCACAAGTCTTCTCTCCTGCATGGTCTGCTCTTACACAGTGGTAGCCTCTGAGGAGTATAAGCAAGATTGTGGGGTGACAGGAAACATCTGCTCCATGTTGTCCATTGCCTGAGAGTCCTGTTTATGTGTGGGATTGAAAGTGACAGGATTAGGTTTGAGAGTATCAATCACCATTAGTGTGTGGAGGAAAGGGTGGGATTATGGTGATCAGGACAGCGTGAAATGTGTTTGAGACTGCAGCTGTTCTTCCCCACCGTGTTGCCTGAAATTGTCAACATCACCCTTGCTTAAAATTAACCACTTTTTTTTAAATTATGAAGGCTGGATTGACAAGTTTAGTTTAGAGATACAACATGGAAACGGGCACTTTGGCCCACCGCGTCCACACATACCAATGATCTCCCGCACACTAGTTCTGTACTACACACCAGGGACGATTTACAAAAGCTAATTAACCTACAAACCTGTAAGTGGGAACTGCAGATGCAGGTTTAAACCAAAGATAGACACAAAATGCTGGAGTAACTCAGCAGGGCAGGTAGCATCTCTGGAGAGAAGGAATGGGTGACGTTTTGCATCAAGACCCTACTTCAGACTCGCATTTTGCGTCGAGTCGGAAGAAGGGTCTCGACTCGAAACGTCACCCATTCTCTCCAGAGATGCAGCCTGTCCTGCTGAGCTACTCCAGCATTTTGTGTCTAACCTACAAACCTGTACGTCTCTGGAATGTAGGAGGAAAGTGGAGCACCTGGAGAAAACCCACGCGGTCACAGTGGGAATGTACAAACAGCATCCGCAGTCGGGATCGAACTCGGGTCTCTGGCACTGTCAGGCAGCAACTCTACCACTGCTCCACCATGCCACAATTTAATGCAAAAGGGTCATAGGTGATTTCTTAGGTGTGAGCCCCTTTAGAAATATGACAACGTTTCCTATAAATAAAGAATTAAAATCCTGATTTCAGATTGAACTAAATAAAGGAAACTATAAAGCATAAGTCTCAGATTAGCCGGGGTGTCTGAAAAGGTAAGAAACAAAACAACGGAGAACATGGATAGGTAATATTTTAGGTTGGGTCTCATCCGCAGTCTATAGGTGGTCCACTCGATCTTCACTGTAAGTGGTCCAGTAATTTAGAAAGTGAAGTTTAAAATAGATTTAGATTTTAAAATCGATGTATAATATTGCCAAAAAACAACAGAAAACTGGGAACATTTCAGAATTCAGCAAATGAAGACCAAGGCATTGATAAGGAAATGGAAGATAGACACAAAAAGCTTGTGTAACTCAGCTGGGACAGGCAGCAACTGGAGAGAAGGAATAGGTGACGTTTCGGATCGAGACCTCAGTCTGAAAAAGGATCTTGACCCGAAACAGCACCCATTCCTTCTCTCCAGAGATGCTGCCTGTCCCAGCTGAGTTACACCAGCTTTTTGTGTCTATCTTCAGTTTAAACCAGCATCTGCAGTTCCTTCCTACGCACAAGGAAATGGAAAGTTGAATATAAGAATAGGGCAGCAATGGACAGAAATATGGACTTAAACAGCCTCTATAAACATTGGCCGCCCCGATAATTAAACCAACTGAGACGCAGGAAATCTTTCAGGAAATGCTGGAAATTCTGAGTGGGTCAGGCAGCATCTGATGGAAGGAAAAGGAGTCTCTTCATCAGATCTGTAAAGGCGACAAAAGAAGTTTGTAGAATGGCAGGGAGGATGGGAGAGAAATCTCCGAAAGGGTGAAGCCAGGCTGACCGTGGGGGTAAGCTGTAAACGGGTTACTTTGTCAATGAGTGAATGAGAGCAGCTAGGGAGAAGGCCTTCCTGTAGACTGTTTCATTACTCTGATTACAGTTTCTCTAACTGCTCCCATTCATTTATTGACCACATGCCTTGTTTACAAGTTCTTCCCTTGCTCACCCCAGTTTCACCCTGTCAAAGTCACCATCCACCCTGCAGCTTTTTAAAACTTTTATCCCTTTTCAGTTCTGACAAATAGACTCTGACCTCCAATGTAAACTCTGTTTCTCTTCCCAGAGATGCAGTCTGACCAGCTGAGCGTTTTCAGCATGATCAGACCCACTGACAGCAGAGTGTTCCTTTCCTCTCCTTGCAAGGTGAAGATATGCTTTTTCTGATGGTGGCGTAAATATAGAAACATAGAAACATAGAAAATAGGTGCAGGAGTAGGCCATTCGGCCCTTCGAGCCTGCACCGCCATTCAATGTGATCATGGCTGATCATCCAACTCAGTATCCCGTACCTGCCTTCTCTCCATACCCCCTGATCCCTTTAGCCACAAGTGCCACATCTAACGCCCTCTTAAATATAGCCAATGAACTGGCCTCAACTACCTTCTGTGGCAGAGAATTCCAGAGACTCACCACTCTCTGTGTAAAGAATGTTTTCCTCATTTCGGTCCTAAAGGAATTCCCCCTTATCCTTAGACTGTGACCCCTTGTTCTGGACTCCCCCAACATCGGGAACAATCTTCCAGCATCTAGCTTGTCCAACCCCTTAAGAATTTTGTAGGTTTCTATAAGATCCCCCCTCAATCTTCTAAATTCCATCGAGTACAAACCGAGTCTATCCAATCTTTCCTCATATGAAAGTCCTGACATCCCAGGAATCAGTCTGGTGAATCTTCTCTGTACCCCCTCTATGGCAAGGATGTCTTTCCTCAGATTTGGAGACCAAAACTGTACGCAGTACTCCAGGTGTGGCCTCACCAAAACCCTGTACAACTGCAGTAGAACCTCCCTGCTCCTATACTCAAATCCTTTCGCTATGAATGCTAACATACCATTTGCTTTCTTCACTGCCTGCTGCACCTGCATGCCTACTTTCAATGACTGGTGTACCATGACACCCAGGTCTCGTTGCATCTCCCCCTTACCTAATCTGCCACCATTCAGATAATAGTCTACCCTCATGTTTTTGCCACCAAAGTGGATAACCTCACATTTATCCACATTGTACTGCATCTGCCATGCATCTGCCCATTCACTCAGCCTATCCAAATCACCCTGCAGCCTCCAAGCATCCTCCTCACACCTAACTATACCCCCCAGCTTGGTATCATCTGCAAATTTGGAGATGTTGCATTGAATTCCCTCGTCCAAATCATTAATATATATTGTAAATAGCTGGGGTCCCAGCACTGAGCCTTGCGGCACCCCACTAGTCACTGCCTGCCATTCTGAAAAGGACCCGTTTACTCCTACCCTTTGCCTCCTGTCTGCTAGCCAGTTCTCTATCCACATCAATACTGAACCCCCAATACCGTGTGCTTTAAGTTTGTATGCTAATCTCTTATGCGGGACCTTGTCGAAAGCCTTCTGAAAGTCTAGATATAACACATCCACTGGTTCTCCCTTATCCACTCTACTAGTTACATCCTCGAAAAATTCTATCAGATTTGTCAGACATGATTTACCTTTCGTAAATCCATGCTGACTTTGTCCAATGATTTCACCACTTTCCAAATGCGCTGCTATCCCATCTTTAATAACTGACTCTAGCAGTTTCCCCACTACCGATGTTAGACTAACTGGTCTGTAATTCCCCGCTTTCTCTCTCCCTCCTTTTTTAAAAAGTGGGGTTACATTAGCTACCCTCCAATCCTCAGGAACTACTCCAGAATCTAAGGAATTTTGAAAAATTATCACTAAATATGGATGAAGATTTATTGTGGGACAGCAGAGAAGAAGATATTTGAGTTATAAATATGGACTCTTGAATTGTATGGGCTTCAAATATACTTTGGCCAAAGTACAACTGAATATCATGAGACTATAGAGTTTACTCAAGGATTTTAATTGCTTAATCTTTGGCTTCATGGTTGGCACATGGAAGGCATCAGTGACAATCTGCTGATCCCGGTTATGAATAGCTACTTTGTTTAGTTTAGATATATAGCATGGAAACAGGCTTTTCAGCCCACTGAGTCCACACCAACCTTCGATCAGCCATTCATATCAAGTTCCATGTTAATCCACTTTTTCATGCATTCCCTGCACATTAGGGGCAATTTTACAGAAGCCAATTTACCTCTACACCTCATATCTTTGGGATGTGGGACGAAACCGGAGCACCCGGAGGAAGTCCGTGCGGGTCACAGGGAGAACGTGCAAATTCCACACAGACAGCACCCAAGGTCAGGATTGAACACAGGCCCCTGGTGCTGTGAGGCAGCAGCTCTACCAGCCACACCACTGTACCTAAGGTTGCCAACTGTCCCGTATTAGCCGGGACATCCTGTATATTGGGCAAAATTGGTTTGTCCCGTATACACCCTTGTGCTGTATTTAACTGCTAGTACTCTGTAATCACCAGAGGGCACACTTACAGACAGATCCTAAATCTGATACTACAGCATGCGTGCATGTTGCATGTGCTGTTGAAGCAGCGCACAAATGATTCACCTGTCATCCAATTACAGGCCCCCTTATGCGCATCAGTTGTATGCTATATTTTGCCCATCTCTGTAACCCCCTTCCCTCCCCCTCAATGTTCCCTCCTGTTCCCCCTCCTCTCCCTCAATATCCTCCCTCCTCCATTCCTCTCTATCTACCCACCATGCCCCTGTCCCATCTCCCTCTGCCCTCCTCCCCTCCCCTCTCCTCTCCCTCTTCCTCCTCTCTCCCCCTCCATGACCCCTCTCGCCACCCAGCGCATTCCCTCCCATCCCATCGAATTATTCCTGGGATACAGTCACACAGCATGGAAAGAGGCCCAACGTGCCCACACCGACCAACATGCCCCGTCTACACCTGTCCCTTATTGTCCCTTACATGCCCCTTCTACTCCCACCTTTTTGTTCCTTATTTGGGAGTGGGCAACCCTAACTGTACCGTCCTACTTGTGGTGATAATTCATAGCTTCAGTTACCGCCCGGCAATATAAGTGACAACCAGCCCTTTAACTATCCTCCAGTGGCTAATGCTTTATGCATGCTTCAGTTAATTTATCAAGATAATGTGCTGAATTCAGTCTAAACTATATACTTCATTTTGGGAATTGTTTAAGGGCTGAAGGAGGTATGAAAAAGTGATCCTTCAGTCCCTGTTATATCCAGTTCTGGTGAAGGGTCCCTACTATTTCCATCTTTCGTGTGGCGTGCACAGCCTAAAGCTGTAGGACAACTTGTTCTATTTGATCTTCTGTGTGTGCACGTCGAGTTGATTGCATTAGTCGAAACAGGGCGGATCACGTGAAGGTTGCAATCTTCCACCCCTTGTCCTCCAATGACGCTGTGTTACTCCAGCACTTTGTACTCTTTAGCTTGAAAATCAGCATCTGCAGTTCCTTGTGCCTAGAGTGCTGGTGAATGTCAGATGACCTGAAAGGTTAGCTCTGTATCATCTTTCACAGTTGCTGCTTGCACCTGGGAATGTTTTCCAGTAGCTTCTCTTTAAATGTCAGATTTGCAGCATCTGCAGTAGTTAGTAGTTGATTGATTACAATGCAGGTCGCAGCATTCGCAGTCACTGAAGCATTTCAGGCAAGATTGCAGAGCTCAGCAGGAAATAATGCTGTTTCTGGAAATTTGTCAGAGATGTTATTGGATGATGTGCAAAGTTGCACCATCCCCCATTTTTAACTTGAAGACATGCTGTCTCTAACCTCAGTGCCGTTTTACATCCTATATAATGGGCACACTGTCTTTACTTGTAAATTGATCAAAATTACATTATAACACGGTGGTGCAGTGGTAGAATTGCTGCCTTATAGCAGGAGACCCAGGATCGCTCCCGATTATGGGTGCTGTCTGTACGGAGTTTGTACGTTCTCCCTGTGACCTGCGTGGTTTTCTCCGAGATCTTCGGTATTCACCTACTCTCCAAAGAGAGACGTATTGGTTTGTAGGTAAATTAGCATAGTACAAGTGTAAATTGTCCCTAATGTGTGTGTAGGATAGTGTTTGTGTGCAGGGATCGCTGGTTGGTGCCCCAGAGCCTATTTCCACGCTATATCAAATAATTTTAAAGACAACATGGGATTTAAATGCCTGAAGGTAATAATGCTGACGTTCCCCATAGTGCCCCATTTCACATGACTCCCTATTGTGATTCTTAAAATATATGGATCCATTTTCTATTTTATCCCAGATCCGTAACGACTGCTGAGATTGTAAAACAAATCTAATCTGTCCACTGGATCTCGTGATCTTAAATCTATCGATATTGACACATTGCCAGAAGGAATCGATTTTTTTTTCTTAAACCACTCCATCAGTGGTGTTTGGCTTGAAACCATTATTAGGTCACCTCTTAATCATCTCTGTTCCTAGGAGAATGGGCCTAATTGTTCTGGTCTCTTATAATTGAATACCATTATATTTGATTTATAGAAGATTTGGTATGTCAAGGAATACTCTCTTGAACTTCTACACAGGTGTACCGTAGAGAACATATTGATTGGTTGCATCGCAGCTGGATTAGGCAACTCGAACGCCCGAGAATGAAGAAGATTGCAAAAAGTGGTCAATCTTGCTCAGTCCACCACGGGTGCTGACCAACAAGAGTTGCTGCCTCAAGAAGATAGCCAGCATCATCAGACACCCACACCACCATGGCCACACTCTCATTTCACTCCTGCCATCGGAAAGAAGGCAGAGGAGTCTGCAAACTGTAACGTCCCAGCTCAGGAGTTGCTTCTTCCCTACAGGCATCAAGCTATTACCCACTGCAATTCCAAATAGGCTCCGAACTATATAGACAGCAACAATATTTTTGACTTTGCATTACTATTGTCTTTTTTACATATACTTCACTTTTTTGGTTATTAATTATAGAATTTACAGATTAATATGTTTACATGTCTGTTGTGCTGATGCAAGTAAGAATTTAATTGTTCCATTCCGGGACATATGACAATAAAACATTCTTGACTTGACCTGGGGACAGCCTAGTAACCCACTATCCTTTAAAGCCCTTACAATTTTTCATCAAAATCAGTGCTTTGCTGTGTCCATGGCACTCCAGCTGATCCTTGATCAGTGACTATAAAGTTCTAATATATTGCCTTTTGCTTTTATATTACAATTGTATTATATTGTTCTAACACACATCAATATGCCTGATCATCCATTAAGGATATCTCTGCACATTCACCCTTTAAATAAATCTAGCTTAAATTCAATTTTTCCCCCAAAAAAGAAAGAAAACAAAAGTTGCAAAGACCATGGGCTAAAGTTACTTTAATTACATAAATTGTATATAGAATGTACAGTACAATTAGTTTGACTTGGTGCAGTGACCAAGTACAACAATATTTCAATGAATTTCATATCTCTTCATAGGGTATTCTAAAAGGCCATCACATTTTAATCAATAAAGTAAAATATTGCAAACTCGATCAGCTATGATGGAAAGAAAAGATCGCCATGAGTGTTGCCTGAAGTAAAATGCAAAATGATTTTTGTAAGCATAAGTATGACAGCACCTCAAAGAATAAATAAAGGGTTCGTGGTTTGAGCACTGGTGATTTTGGTGCACTTGATAAAATATTAATTGTCAAACAAAGTATACTTTGAAGGTGCTGATAGTTGCTTCGTTACTTAGCTTTGTAGCACTACATTTAAATACTACGCATCTCGTGCAACCTCCTTGCCATCGCTTCGAGTTCACTTTCAATCTCCTCAAGGCTCTCCACTTCTTGCTCCTGAGAAAATATTAGGAAGAATGTTCATTAAATTATTGCTTGAAATGAACTTTGTCAGAATAAAAATGACTGGCACTTTCAAAGTAACGATATCTTAACAATTCGCCTATTTTCCAGGCAACTAATGAGGTGAAAATAAATATGCACCAAATTCCAAATGCAAGCATCTGCTGTCTTGAACCTCAAGGTGCCATTTGCCACTTGCAAATCAATTCACATTTAAAATGAGTTTTGCAAATACATTTCCTAGAGTCAGAATACAGTGTGATTGCAGTTAACAGATGTGGACTCTATCTCGCCAGAGGAAAGTGAAAGTAGTTTGAGCCTTTGTTTCACAGGCAATTTGAGCCTCTATGCTCTTGTTGAATATAACAAGTTTAGCATTGGTATGAAGTTGGAAGTATTTGCACCAACACTAAACTAGTAGCATAAATGCAATATTAACACTATTGCATCCTTAATTGCACATTTAAAAATAGGATCCCCTAACTACATATTCTGTCTTTTATGATTTCTGCACTTTCTGTTCTTGGTCATGTGTGGAGTCATCCCATTGAATGAAATGTTCCACATTTACGTGGTGAGTGAACCTAAAGAGTATCCAGTTAGTTCATTTAATCATCCATGTGTGTATGGCTTGCATGCAGATCTATTGTGTGAATATTTTGCAAGTGGTGGCTTATGGGAAATGAACTCATAAACCCACCATCTGTTTTGTTGGCAAGATATACTTGTGGCAAGCAATCATCTGTGTTAATCTAGGGTCGGTGTTAATGTTCTTTCTGCCATTCTTGGAAGTGCGCAAAGCTTCTGTTTCTTCAGCAATGCCATCTAAATACTTATGTTGAAAAGCACAGCAGTAAAGCATCTCAGATCCCTCACTAAACACCCAAATTTAAAAAAAAGCTTGGTGAAGCTCACAGCTCAAGTGACCTGGGTTCAATTGTGACCCAAGGTATAGTCTGTGTGGGGTTTGCAAATACTCTAACATGCCCATGTGTTTCCTAAGGGTGTTTCGGGTCCATCCATATCCAGAAGTCATGCAGGTAGGCAGGTTACCGACTACTCCAGGTTGTCTCTGGTGTGCAGATGAGAGGGAGAATCTGGGATAGGGAGAAGGAGATGGGGAAAATAGTAGAGAGCTGCTGGAAATATGTGGAGAGTAAAATGGGAAGAGTGCAAATGTGCGAGAGGTGAACGGGGCTGTTTCTGTGCGGTATAATTATATGATTTAATTCCACCAGACAGTGATGAGCTTGAATTCCTGGTGACTGTTCAAGGCTGTTCAGCCAGAGAGAAAGACTGTGACAAATGAGCTCGCTGACATTAGATTGGGTTGCAATTCCAAGAAAAAAAAATAGGCATTTGGCATTCATTATCAGATCTACACATCGATAATTACCAATTAGAAAGTTGTTAGAATCTACCCAAGGCATGCAGTCACTTCTCAGAAGCAGCTAATGTTGAGAGGAAGGGAGAATATTTCAACAAAGTATAGTAAGGGGAAACGCAAGTGTTATCCATGTTTCATTCAGCTATAATCAACATGGATTTAAAGCCTAGAATTCACTCAAACCTCTCATTTAAGCCACTTAAAATTTGCAGCTTTGATCACCTGTCTTGTTACCACTCAAATGGCTCTTGTCTGTTAATGCTCTGTGAAGATGTACCATGCTTAGAATGCTAACAAGGTCATGGTATTGCAGATAACTATTACTGAAAGTGAGGATATCAACATATTGAAAGTTGTTCTGTTGCTTGGAAGTTTTTTCCCCACAATATTTGCCTCATATCCAGAGATCTAAAAAAAAAATCAGTGCTACTGTGGGAAATGTTCATCTCATAATTCTGTTTACAAGTGGCCAGTGTGGAATTTCTGGAAAAAAACTATTTCCACTAACTGGTGAGAATGTGGAGATTGCTACCATATGATTTGTTGAAATCAATGGTGCAAGTGCAATGTATGGTTGTGTGGAAATATAATAGTTCATAAGTGATGGAAGCAGAATTAGGCCATTCAGCCCATCAAGTCTACTCTGCCATTCAATCATGGTTGATCCATCTTTCCTTCTAAACCCCATACTCCTGCCTTTTCCTCATAACCCCTGACACCCACACTAATCAAGAATCTATCTCTGCCTGAAAAATAACTATTGACTTGGTCTCCACAGCATTCTGTGGCAATGAATTCCAGATTCACCGCCCTCCGACTAAAGAAATTCCTCTTCATCTCTTTTGAAAATCTATGACAATATTGAATGCGCTACCTATTTTGTAAATCGATTCTGAGCCTCACCATTTTAGAGCTTAGAGATTGCTAGTTTGGGAAATGGCTCAACTCATACTGATCGCAGACCTCTAATTTAGGCAACAATCTGTAGAACACAAAAGATGAAGTGAACTCTTTACCCAAAACATATCTTAGATTGTCAATGCGAATTTCTAATTTGGACAATTGGGAAGGTTGCTTGCAGGTCCAAACATCTCCAAATCTCCAGAAACATCTGCAAATTCTTGAAGGGGCCCCGAACCAAAATGTTGTCTGTCCACTTCCTTCCACAGATGCAGCCTGACCTACAGAGATCTTCCAGCACTTTTTGTTTGCTTAAGATTGCAGTATCTGTAAACTCTTGTGCCTCCATCTCCAAATTATTTATAGAATCCTTAAAATTCTTTCTATAACCACAATGCCATTGCAATTAAAGAAATCCAAAATAAATAAATACATGGTGCGTTTATAGTATTTTTCTTGTAAGTCTTTTGGTCATGCTTTCAGGAACAAGACACCACAATTTTGGAATACCCCTTTAAATGTCAGCATTGTGACTGTAGTATCATGGTTTTGTCCACTAGGTGCTGCTTGGATTGCTGGTCAACGCGGACTCAGTGCACTGTAGGACCTGCTTACGCGCTGTATCTCTAAACTAAACGCCTGCTCTTGAAAGTTAGGGTCAATATGGATCTAGTGCACACCCGAATAAGAATTTCTGAACTACCTTTCCTCATCACGTTGTTTTTATACAATGAGATTAGTGTTATTTACAATGAATGTGATCTGGAGAAGAACTGGTGGAGAGATTTAGCCATTGATTATAAACCCATGTCATTTTCACGTTGATTTGTATCAAGTCTTAGTTGAAATAGAGTAGACAAATGTCACGCAAGCCCTGCCAACGTTTTTCCCAGCCAAGTATCTCACACCATGTCCCAATCTAGCAAGCTTCAAGATCCCAAACAAAAAGGCAGCCATGTCCATGTTTTTCTGATGTTGATGAGCTGCTCTCCCCGGGGACAGGAGTGGGAGTTTACATGCACTTGCTAATCTACAGCAACATCTGCTCCCCCAAAGGGAGTAGTCGACCAATGGTTTACAGACTCAAGCTTAACAAGTGACTGTGCAGTTTTAGCGCCGACACATCACAACCATAATCCAGCGGGCCGCGCGGTGGCAGAAGCTCCCAGTGGGCTGCGGCCTGTGGGCTGGAAGCCGCCTGAGACCCGGTGGGTCGTGATCCGTAGGGGGAGCGGGGGGGGGGGGGGGGGGGAGCCGCTGAAGACGACTGATGCAACGGGTGAGGAACAAGGGTGTTAGGAGAGGCGACCAGGGAATGGCCGACTTCACCTTGCAGGTCTGTGGCAGGAGGCGCCCCCAGGGGCACAAAGGTGGACGGGCGAGGAGAGGTATGTCAGTTCGCAGGTTGATCCACACGTCCAAGGGAGGCGGCAGCTGGAGGCCCTGCGGCAGCCTGGAGCTTGTCTGGACCGGGCAATGCTCATAAGAACTAGAGCATAGACTGGACTCTGAAAATGGCACCAAAACATGGCACCTCATGCATGCGGGCTCGGTGGACTATTTCTGTACACTCTGCTAAATGGGATGTGCTTCGATATGGCAATAACCTGCTGGACTCTTTGTAAGAAATGAATTTCACTGTGCATTTTCACATGTGACAATAAAGCATATTTGGACCACAATTGATAGGAAACACCACAACACATCAGTTATGCACTTAACTATGGCACCAACCTCATTCTTCCTGGTCGCACTTCCTTCCTCTTCCTTCTTATCTTCCACATCAAGCTGTTTTCGCAATGCAGGTGATGCAATGGTCATCTTGTCCTTCTGCCTAACCTCCTCAGGATGAGATCTTCTGTTTCCCTGCACATGTTGGAAATTACCATGCCTGCCATGTGGTTTAAGGTTTTCAAATCGGATCAATTTGTCTTCACCACTCGCTTCATGTTTTCTCAACTTCTTCTCTGGGACTAATTCTTCCATCTTTTGTTTTCCCTCCTCCCACTCGTCAGACAACTCATCTTTTCCGTCATTTTTGCTTGAATATTCTTCCTCTACATTTTCTGAATTCTGGTGCCTCTCGCTGTTCTCATTGGACCTAATTTCTTCATCTGAGCCCTTACCATTTTCCTTCACCTCTGAACTATCACTGTTGGTTGCTTCGTCTACCCAGTCTTCTTGTGAGGGTTCCTCACTATAGATTAGTTCCTCATCCTTACTATCTTCGTTAGGGTTGTGAGTTTCTTCCTCATCACTACTCTCTTTTACGTGGTCTTCACCCACTTCCTCGGTGTATTCATCTTCATGTGCTTCTGCGTTATGCTCCTCACTTTGCCTCTGATCCTGGGACGGACCCACATCAGACTCACTTTCAGAGGATGTACTTTTGAATGGCTCGTCACCTATTGGAACCTTCCTTGCTGTTTCTCCATCTCTGAGGGTTATAATGCTGCTCGAGTCTGTAGTTGTGTCCACAAGGTTCATATAACGGTGCCTTCTTGCAGCTGGTTGTTTTTCCTTTCCGATTTCCTCCTCCATTTTCACTTCCTCAGCAGATGATCGATGCTGTCCTGCTGGATTCTCTTCACTGTTATCTGCAGAGCAATCAATACACCAAGTTAAATGTCAAAACTTCATCTTGATCACTTGCTTTTATTCGGTTATCATATTAATGTACAATGGCAACACCTTCTCCAAAGTCAGCAGGGTAGCAATTTGTGTAGGAAGGAACTGCAGATGCTAAGTTATACCAAAGATAGATACAAAGTGCTGGAGTAGCTCAGCGAGTCAGGCAGCATCTCCAGAGTGAAAGGATGGACGACATTTCAGGTCGGAACCCTTCGTCAGACTGCTAGGTAGAGGTTGTTTGAAGAAGGGTTCCAACCCGGAAACGCCACTCATCCATTTTCTCCATAGATGCTGCCTGATCTGCTGAGTTACTCCAGCACTTTGTGTCTATGTAGGGTAGCAATTTGTCTTTGATCATTAGTGTACGTTGGGCACCACAGTACCAAATGCAGAGCTGAATAATATTAATAATAGGGCCGAATATTAGTGCAGCTGTAGTAATCAAAGGAAAATCTCTGTCCCTCCAATTATCACTATAACAAAGGCACACAAGTTTTCAGTGCTAAATGGAAATCATCATCTTAATACTACCCCCATTTTTTGCCCCTCACATTTTGGTAAAACAACATTCTTTGCCTTTGAGATGCACACCTGGTTAAAAATGCTGGGAAACTAACAATGGAACAGCAATACTAAATTAAATCAAAAGGCTGGAGAAATGCCATGTGGCAGGCAACATCTGTGGCGGGAATACACCCAACTCTGAAGTAGGGTCCCAACCCAAAACATCATTTGTCCATTCCCTCCACAGATGCTGCCTGATCCACAGTGTTCCTCCAACAGTTTAATTTTTTGCTCAAGAGTTCAGCATCTGTATTTTGAGTCTCTGTAGTAATACATTTTTTTTTTTGCTTTGTAATTAATCTATGTTAGGCAACTTCTGCTGATGGATGTTTGTGAACTAAAATTGCAGCGACATACATTCTTTCATCCAAAATGCTTCACAAACATTTAGCTGATGTTTTACTGATTTCGCTAATGATTGTAGTGTGGCTGGGACATTGTTGGTTGGTGTGGACAAGTTGGGCTGAATGGCCTGTTTTCACACTGTATCATTCTATGATTAGAAATCCGAGCTCAACTGAGCAGGTATTTAGATTATGCTGAACTGTTGTCATGCGCCTCTAGTGGGTTATCTCGACACGTACCCAATGATGATATCTTTTTGTTGCCATTATTCTTGAGAACTTCAAGTTGCTTTTCTTTAAAATTATTGTTCTGTTTCATCTGGAGTGCCTTCTCATTGGCCCCTGAAACAAAATATCAAAGAAAATTATGGAAGCAACAGAGATTTTCAGTTCCATTTGGACTTGGGTAGAAATTAAGTATTATTGCCTTCCTTGGATTTCCAGCATACTATATCCTTGATACCAATGCTTTGCCATCTTGGGAACCAAGTTACTCATCGTTCACATTCTATGTCATAAAACATTGTAATAAGATACATTTGGAAGTAGCACATTTCACTTTTTTTTTCCCCCAATGCAAATACTATTTTTTAATGTTTTTTTAGTTTAGAGATGCAGCACCCACCGAGTCCATGCAGACCAGCGATCCCCGCACACTAACACTATTTTACACCCATTAGGGACAATTAACAATTGTACCAAAGTCAATTAACCTATACACCAGTACGTTTTTGGAGTATGGGAGGAAACCGGAGTACCTGGAGTAAATCCATGCAGGTCACGACGAGAATGTACAAACACCATACAGACAGCACCCGTGGTCAGGATCGAACCCAGGTCTCTGGTGCTGTAAGGCAGCAATTCTACCACTGCATGACTTACTTAATGTTACTCAAAACACCAGATTACTATTTGGGTGCTTAATGATGGACAATGGAATTAATGTTAATGGCGTAAGATGGGTACTACATCCAATGGTCATGCTAGGACAATTGATTCATTTTTATTTGGTTTAATCTCGTGCACTCATTCCCAATAGGTAGTTAAGCTGAACTGCAGACACAGGTGCCTCTGCTTTACCTGGTGAGATGCTGGCCACAATGGGTCAAAGCTATCACCCTGCAAGCTTTCATACAATCTGGCTACATCTTGGTGGAAGGAGTGTGCCCCAATGGAGAGGCCTGCAGTCAATATTGGACGTAGAACCAGCAAAAGTGTTCTTCCAGATCCCAGAGGCTTGATGGACAATTCCAAAACATACTGATCTTTCCTCCCATGTCAGAAATCTCGACCCAGTAGCTAACACCATCTCTATTGTGTACAGCAATCCATTATTAAACAAAATTAACACCGAGCCAAATGGACTATTGCAACACATGACAAAGCTTAGAGTGACAGAATCATACAGCATTAACAAGTCCTTCAGTTCACTGGGTACTGAAGTCCTTCAGTTCACAGGGTACATGCCAATTATCTAGCGCTCCTGTTATTCTTCCTGCACTCACATCAACTCTCCCCAGATTCCAAGCACTCAACGGATGATTGGCCTAACAACCAACGTGCCTTTGGGAGGACACCCGGTTAGTCACAGGAAGACCATTCAAACTCCATACAGACAGTGCCCAAGGTCAGAATTGAAATGGAGTCATCTGAGCTACGAGGATGTTTCTTTACAAGCTACCCCCCTGTGCTGTCCTCCAGATGTCAAAGTAAACTGTACGGTGACTTTTGAAGGACGTGGTGAGTGAATTCTAGAGTTTGTGCTCTTTTAAGCTCAAGATGGTGCCAAGGAATATGGAATGGCTATATTCAGGAGGATCAGCAAGCCACATTAAAGATACAGAAATATCCAAATGCTGGAGATAGTCAAGGGAAAGGAGACAATAAAATGATCAAAATGGGGAATAAAAGACAACAGAATTATTTGAAGAGCCAAGAGACAAGATGTGGCCCAAAAGAAAATAGTGATAATTGGTCAATGCAACTCTGAAGATGGCAGCAGGCTTTGGATTGACCGCCAGTATACGGAGGAGAGAATGAGAGAGGCCATGTGGGGTGGTTGGGACATTATCCAAAGATAACAAAGGGGATCGATGTAGAGATCAGCAGCTGATCAGGTTAAGAGAGTTAACTCATGTCATGGAGTTGGGAAAAAACAATATTCGCAAAAGGTTTTTTTTTAAGTTGCCTTTGGAAGGACATGTGGTACTTTGCAAAGTTGTGATTCTGCCGGGTCAAAAAGAACGTTGGTGGAATAGTATTTTAATCTCCTCAATTAGGAATTGCAGAAGGAATGGAGTGTTCATAAGGAATGTGGGTGTTAAATGTGCAATTGCTGCACAGAAGTCTGGCACTATCGAAGACACGATCTCAGACTGAGCAAAACAATTATCAGCGATGGACACAAAATACTGGAGTAACTCAGCGGATCAGGCAACCTCTCTGGGGAAAAGGAACATGTGATGTTTTGGGTCGAGACCCTTCTTCAGACTCAGGGGAGAGGGAAACTAGAGATATGAAAAGGTACAAAGAACAAAAGAATGCACCCCTAATCGTGCTAATAATTTAACAGTGATCCTGCTTAGTTTCATTGTTTGCATCCACTCGACCCGCTGAATTACTCTAACATGGTGTGTCTATATTCAGTGTAAACAGGCATATGCAGTTCCTTCCTACACAATTATCAACGAGTACCTTCAGCAGCAAGTTCCTGAAATTCACGCAGAAGGTTTTGATGTCGAAGCATGCTGATTATTCTCTCATCTACAAAGGAGCACAGAATTGAAAATATTGAAACTGCTAATTGAAATTAGCAGTTCACTTACTGCAAATCCAGGTATCTAAAGCTACTTCATGCTTAAGAGTGTAGATTTTACAAGGTTACAGCGAGTTAAATTGATTAAATTAAAATCAATTTAATCTTTTAAGTAGGTATAATGTCTTCAAAACCATAGAGGTGACGGTCCAGTTGTTATGAGAAATTAAATGGGTTTTCACAATTAACTTAATGAAATGGGGATAGAAATTGAAAGGATTTGAGTACAGCTTACCTCCCTTGAGAGCTTCCATGCATTCCTGGCTGATCGGCAAAGGGCTGGGGTTGGACAGCGTGTCGGATATTACCTCCACAACACAATTCATTATCTACAAAAAGGGGGAAAAAAAGTATCAGCCACTCAATGCCATTGAGGTGAAAGTGGTCCCTCGGGAGAAAAAAAATACATCAAGGTCAGAGAGAGGTCAAACAACAATCTTACCTTGGCGTCGGTTTTCGATGGCTCCTTGGGCACAGGCGACGAGGAAGCTAGAAGGAAGGGCAACATACAAGAACATGTAATCGAATCTACTGCCGATGCGAGGAAGAATTTCAGCGCGGAGTACAGGAGCGAACGGCTGCAGGGTGTTGGTGGAGCAACGAGGTTTTTGAAGAGACCGATTTAAACAGGCAGTTAGTGTAGGATAGCAACAAAACCTCGCTCGCCAGTCGCCATCACAATGTTGGGACAGATGAGTGTTGGCGAGCGGCTCGGATCAGCGACGGGTTTGGCAGCAAAGCCCGCTGTCCTTGGTGCTGAAACAGGGTCATTGCAGTGCCTCTATCGTCTATCAACTTAATTTCTTTAAAATAAAGACAGATTGCAACAATCAGGAGATGAAGACTGGTGGAAATGGGAAGCAATAAATCGTCCTTACCTTGCTTGGCAAGTAAAAGTGTGAAAAATATCAGGGCGATCATTTTTCTTGCAAAATGTGCATAAGCCAAATCGGTGCAAAACAGTCTCTCTCTCTCTCTCTCTCTCTCTCTCTATCCCTCTCTCTGTCTTTTCCCCCCTCTCTCTCGATTTATATTTCTCTGTCTCTCTCCCCACGCGTTTAATCCAGATCCCGCATCAAAAAGTCACACATAAGTACAAGGCGAAGGCTCCGATGCGCTGTGAGTCGGATTGCGCTGAGCTAACCGGTTCCCGCAGCTCGCTGGAAGCAGCGTGGATTGCAGCAATAACTCCAGCTTTAAATCCCAGCAGCCGGATGTGACAATCAGCAGTGTCAAATGAAAGCCCGGCGGAGTCCAAGGCAGAACCAATCCAGGTAAACCCGGTTGAGCAGAAGCAGAAGGCAAACCAACCAACCAACTGGCAACATTAGGTTCCATTCTCACCCGAAGCAGACAGCAAGGCATCCAGGAAATCTGCGTGTCCGATCTTTGTCCAACGTTACTTCAAACACTGTACACTGTGCATAAATATAAACTTTCAGTTACCTGAAAGGTTGCTTTAAACAATTAAAATGCCATCCGTGCCAAGAACACTCTTTGCTTAATACTTTTTCCAAGTACTGACTGAAACGTGTTATAAACTCATTTTACCCTTTCCGAAATGAGTTTATAATATGTCAGTTAGTTTTCTGCATAAACATTCAACAAAATATTTGTTCATACTTCCTTATGGCATAGAAGGTGACCTTTCACCCATCAAGTATATGCAATAAAAAGGAACTGCGGATGCTGGTTTACCAAGGAAAGACACAAAGTGCTGGAGTAACTCAGCGGTTCAGGCAGGGTCCCAGGACAACATGGAGAAAAGGTGACCTTTTTAGGTCGAGACCCTTCTTCAGGCTTTCATATGTAGGCTCTTTTTATTTACATAAATGGTTACTTAACACGACTTTATAAATTTCCAAGTGTGTAAAAGTACACGATTGCATTTTAAAGATTATCTGAGCTTTTAATCTTTGCCATCTAAAAACCTATAGATGCCCATCTGAATCCACTCAGCAACTAAACCTCCATATTCCAACTGGGGAATAAATGTCAAAGATTCACCATTACGTCAGTGGAAAAACGTCTCCTTTAAAAAAAAATGTGAGTAGCCAGTATAGATTGTGTAATATTTCCCTGGCAACATTCTGTTACCACATGAACAAGTTCATAAAATTCAACAGACTGTATAGGACTGGAATACGAATCAGTCTCACCATACTTCACCTTCTGAAGATGATATCTGTTCTATTCAGGCAAATTATTACGTTTTGGTAACTGTCCTTTACAGTAATGGTTTGTGGTGCCCTTTTTAACATCAGGCACACTGATAGTTCAGTAAACTTACTGACAGCAACTGAATTATGCTGGCAATTATTTGGGCTGTGGACATTCAGCAGTGATTGTATGTCAGATGGTAGCATATTGACTGTAATGTTAAAAAAGGATGATTATTCCATAGCCATTGACAACATTTCCTCAAGTCAGAATTGTTCAATGGTTCTTTATTGTCACGTATGCACAGCACGGTGAAATTCTTCTGCACAACCCACAAATGCACAGTACCTAATCATTGAAGAGCCAGAGCACGGTGGCACAGCGGTAGAGTTGCTGCCTTACAACCTTCGGGCCCGAGTTCGATTCTGACTACCGGTGCTGTCTGTACGGAGTTTGTATGTTCTTCCCGTGACCTGCGTGGGTTTTCTCCAGGATCTCCGGTTTCCTCCCACAATCCAAAGTCAATTGACTTGGTAAAATTGTGAATTCTCCCTAGTGTATGTATGATTGTGTTAGTGTGCGGGGATCATTGGTCAGCGTGAACTCAGTGGGCCAAAGGGCCTATTTACGCATTATATCACTAAGCTGACAGGCTAGACAATGGACAATAGACAATAGGTGCAGGAGGAGGCCATTCGGCCCTTTGAGACAGCACCACCATTCATTGTGATCATGGCTGATCATCCGCAATCAGTGTTCCGTACATGCTTCTCCTCATATCCATTAACTCTGCTATCTTTAAGAGCTTTATCTAACTCTCTCTTTAAAGCATCCAGAGAATAAGCCTCCACTGCCTTCTGAGAGGCAGAGAATTCCACAGATTCACAAATCTCTGGGTGAAAAGGTTTTTCCTCATGTCTGTTCTAAATGGCCTACCCCTTATTCTTAAACTGTGGCCCCTGGTTCTGGACTCCCCCAACAGCAGGAACATGTTTCCTGCCTCTTTCGTGTTCAATCCCTTACTAATCTTATATGTTTCAATAAGATCTACTCTCATCTTTCTAAATTCCAGTGAATACAAGCCCAGTCGCTCCATTCTTTTGTAATATAACAGTCCCGCCATCCCGGGAATTAACCTTGTGAACCCCCTCAATAGCAAAAAATGTCCTTCCTCAAGTTTGGAGACCAAAACTGCACATAATACTCCAGGTGTGGTCTCACCTGTACAACTGGAGAAGGACCTCTTTGTTCCTCTACTCAACTCCTCTTGTTATGAAGGCCAACATGCCATTCACTTTCTTCACTGCCTGCTGTATCTGCATGCTTACCTTCAGTGACTGATGTACAAGGACACTCAGATCTCATTGTACTTCCCCTTTTCTTAACTTGACACCATTCAGATAATAATCTGCCTTCCTGTTCTTGCCAGCAAAATGGATAACCTCACATTTATCAACATTAAGCTGCATCTGCCATGCATCTGCCCATTCACCCAACCTGTCCAAATCACCCTGCATCCTAATAGCATCCTTCTCACAGTTCACACTGCCACCCAGCTTTGTGTCATCTGCAAATTTGCTAATGTTACTTTGAATCCATTCATCTAAATCATTAAAGTATATTGCAAATAGCTGTGGTCGCAGCACCGAGCCTTGCAGTACCCCACTAATCACTGCCTGACATTCTGAAAGGGACCCGTTAATCCCTGCCCTTTGTATCCTGTCTGCCAACCAATTTTCTATCCATGTCAGTACCCTACTCCTAATACCATGTACTCTAATTTTGCCCACTAATTTCCTATGTGGTACCTTATTTCAGAAGGTTAGTCAAGCATGATTTCCCCTGCAGACCATTCCCCGTAAATCCATGCTGACTCGGACCGATTCTGTTACTGCTATCCAAATGTGCGGCTATTTCATCTTTTATAATTGACTCCAGCATCTTCCCCACCACTAATGTCAGGCTAATTGGCCTATAATTCTCCCTCCTTCTTAAAAAAGTGGGATAACATTAGCTACCATCCAATCCACAGGAACTAATCCTGAATCTATAAAAAGTTGGAAAATGATCATCAATGCATCCATGATTTCTAAAGCCACTTCCTTAAGTACCCTGGGATGCAGACCATCAGGCCCTGGGGATTTATCAACCTTTAGTCCCATCAGTCTACCCAACACCATTTCCTGCCTAATGTGAATTACCTTCAGTTCCTCCATCACCCTCGGTCTTCTGGCCACTAGTATATCTGGCAGATCGTTTGTGTCTTCCTAAGTGAAGACAGATCCAAAGTACCTGTTCAACTCGTCTGCCATTTAAATTCCTCCCAGAATAAATTCACCTGTTTCTGTCTTCAAGGGACCCACATTTGTCTGAACTAATTTTTAACTCTCCACATAAGAAGCTGTTACTATCCTCCTTTATATCCTTGGCTAGTTTACCTTCGTACCTCATCTTTTTTCCCCTTATTGTTCTTCTTATTGTCTTCTGTTGCTCTTCAGAGGTTTCCTAATCCTCTGGCTTCCCGCTCATCTTTGCTATGTTATACTTCTCTTTTATTTTATACTGTCCTTGACATCCCTTGTCAGCCACGGTCGCCTCTTACTCTCCTTAAAATCTTTCTTCTTCTTCTTTGGAATGAACTGATCCTGCACCTTCTGTATTATTCCCAGAAATACCTGCCATGGTTGTCCTACTGTCATCGCTGCTTGGGTCTCTTTCCAGTGAACTTTGGCCAGATCCTCCTGCATGCCTCCATAGTCACTTTGTACAACTGCAATACTGACACTTCTGATTTTCCCTTTCTTGGGGTCCAGTACTAACCTGATTTTCCCAGTCCACCTGCATGTTGAAATCTACCATAACTACTATAGCATTACTTTTGCTTCATGCCAATTTTAACTCTTGATTCAACTTACGGCCTATGTTCAGGCTACTGTTTGGGGGCTTGTAGATAAGTACCATTAGGGTCTTTTTACCCTTACAATTCCTCAGTTGTATCCATACTGACTCTACATCTCCAAATTCTATGTCACTCCTCGCAAGGGACTGAATTTAATTCCTTATCAACAGAGCTACCCCACCCCCTCTGCCCACCTGTCTGTCTTTTCGATAGGAGGTATACTCTTGAATATTCAGTTCCCAGCCCTTGTCCGCTTGCAGCCATGTCTCTGTAATTCCCTCAACATTATACTTGCCAGTTTCTAACTGAACCTCAAGCTCGTCCACTTTATTTCTTATACTTCACGCATTCATATACAGCACTTCGGTATTCACCTCCCTTCTCACACCGATCACTATTGCCCCTGACCTTACTCTCTTATCCCTTCTTGAACTTTCCTTCCCATTAATTCGGGAGCCTTTTGTAACTTTTCCTGTAGTCACTTCCCCTTTAACTCCATCTTTATATAAATATGAACCAGCATGATCATATGTAATGGTGATGCTGGCTCGAAAAGCCGAATGGCCTACTCCTGCACCTATTTTCTATGTTTCTATGTTTCTATGAAAAAAAACTAAACAAAGTAAGTAAAAGACATTTGACAAGGGACTCTCATATTCAAAAGAACATGACTCCCAGGATCATTTTTTAGGATAAGTAATTTGTTTTCCCAGTCATCTCATGGGTCACCAATGAAATGATTGTCCTTGCAGCAAGTTGGGTATTGTTCTGGCTACACTGAAAATGCCAACATTAACACAAATCTGAACAGAAAGAGTGTCTGTTCATATAGTTCAGTTCTGAGTAAGCGATTATATTAGAGTCATAGATTCACTGAGTGATAAAGTGTGTAAACAGGCCCTTCAGCTCAACTTGCCCACACCGGCCAACATGTCCCAGCTACACTAGTCCCATCTGCCTGCGCTTGGTCCATATCCCTCCAAACCTGTCCTATCCATGTACCTATCTAATTGTTTCTTAAACGTTGGGATAGTCCCAGCTTCACCTACCTCCTCTGGCAGCTTGTTCCATACACCCAACATCCTTTGTGTGAAAAAATTACCTCTCAGATTCCTATTAAATCATTTCTCCTTCACTTTGAACATATCTCCTCTGGTCCTGAATTCACCTACTCTGGGCAAGAGACTCTGTCCAAATACCCGATCTATTCCTCTCATGATGTTATACACATCTGTTAGATCACCCATCACCCCCCTGCTCTCCAAGGAATAGAGACCCAGCCTATTCAACTTCCCCCTATAGCTCACACCCACTAGTCCTGGCAACATGGACTTCAAATTATTGATTTCTAAAATTATAAATTAGATGCCCATACAACAATATTTTAGAAATATTTCAAATGTACCTTCATGGTATGAAATTGACTGAGGAGAGGGTATAAATTGTTGATATGTGTCTCAATTTGTTTCATTTTTTTCCTCCTTCTTCCAATCTTTGTGGCATTATGGATATCACTCAGCTTTAACCATGTAATTTTCTTTCATTGTATCAATGCATAGTCATAGAAATCTAATGTTACTCTTAATTTAGAAAGAATCAATAAGATGACGGATCCCATTTGTAAAAAATGTATTCAAATGTTACTTTGTGAAAACTACTGAAGATTCAGATAGATTTTATTTTCAGTTATATCTTTGAGTTACTATGGGTTCATAACTAAATTGATTTTCGCACATGCACAGACCTAATCACAGGTCGGCATAAATACTGCTACAGAAATGCTAGCATTTGTGCTTTGTACACAAATACAGATGTACGTCTGCACAGAATCCCAGAATGCACAGATTTTGTGTTACCACACACGCATACACAGACTTATACACATTGGTAGATGTTCATATGTATGCACACTGAGACATTTGCACACAAATACACAAATGTAGACATTCACACATATACATTGGCATAAGCATGTGCATCCATTTGCAGCTATATGTGAACACATGCATGAATATATGCATTCTCTTCTCTGTGGATTGTCACCTTGTCGTGGTGGAGAAGCTTGTGTGGTCCTGAGATCCTGAGAGCGATGCCGTCTGGAGCTATGCTCCTGGTAGGGCCACCCATGGTGGTAAGGTTGAGGGGGAGGTGTCTGACAAAGAACAATCCAACCAAGACCTCAATGGTGGAATTGGCAGAGCATGATGGCTGACCTTAGTGGAGCGTCATAACAGCTGGGAAGGCGGGTGAAGGCTACAGCAGAAAAGGGTCTCCGGTCATCTTGGATTCCATGCCACTGGATTCTGACCCAGATCTGACAAGGACCGTGTGGTGGCTGTCTGTGCACCAGTCTCCTCATGTTAAACAAAGTCACGCACAGGCGTCCTCCATGAGAGGACAGTCATATTAGTTTTGAGTGACTGCCGATGATATGCATTCACCTGCACACACCAACAGAGATAAACCATATCAAAACATCAATGAGCACTGACATATGTGCACTTCCAAACAGGGGTATAACTTATGTGCTGATACACAATATATCTTTCTGTAAAAACAAATGTTTCTTCATCCCCTTTAATCCTGAAATCTTTCACAACTATTTGGAAATACTTTTTCTCAAAGCACAGATGCAAAACTTTTAGCAAAATTAAAATCTGAAACTAAAACAAAAATTGCTGAAAATACTTAGCCGGTCAGGCTGCATCTGTGGGAAGAGAAACAGAGTAAGTGTTTCAGGTTGCAGGCTCTTCATTATTTTCCCATAGATGCAGGCTAACCTGTTGAATATTTCCATAAGTTTCTGTCTTTGCCTTGGCCGAACTGGTCCATGTTGATGGATAATCTTAATAGATTTCTTGTCTAAACGCCTAGTATTGGATTATGTTTTACATTACTGAACAATGGGTCTAGATTTTCTTTCTGTTCATTAATTTAAATGCACAACCTGGGCGACACGGTGGCGCAGCGGTAGAGTTGGTAACTTACAGTACGAGAGACTTGTGTTCGATCCTGTCTATAGGTACTATCTGTACTGAGTTTGTATGTTCTTCCCATGATATTGTGGGTTTTGCTCTCCAGTTTCCTCCTACACTCCAATGATGTACAGGTCTGTACGTTAATCGGCTTTGATAAAACTGGGTAAAATTGTCAATTGTTCCTAGTGCCTGGGATCGCACTTGTGTACGGGGATCACTGGTCGGCACAGACTCGGTGGGCCAATGGGCCTGTTTCTGCGCTGCATGTCTAAACAAAGGTAAACTAAATATGATCCCTCTTCTGGCTGTGACATGGTGGAGATCTACATTGGATATCAAATGCTCTGGGCTAGAAACTGGGACCTTGATTCTCTAAATACAAAACATGATTTGCTTCTGATATTGGTCTGAGTCTCCAGTCATCTCACTGCTTATAGCCTCCAGTTAATTGTCAGGAAATTGAAAGTACAACATGATATTTATTCCAGGAAATGAGTGAATATTGCTGTTGGAGGTCATCACTTAATCATTAGATTGTCACAAAAGTCTGACGGGGATTGAAAATAAAGAAATGGTTAATGGTACATTTATCATCCAACCTTGGGTGATGTAAGATGGAAACAGATTTTCAGGATGAAGTGTAAAATGGACTTCAGCCTGAGTCAGGAGTGAAGCAGGATCATAATGTCTGGGCATTACAAGAAAAGCTTCTTCCACACTGTATCAAACACTTAAATGGGTCCCTCGTATGCCAGGGACAAATTTCCCAAATTTCCAAGCTACCTCGTTGAAGCCCTTGCACTTATTTTTATCTGCACTTTCTCCGTAGATGTAACATTATCTTCTGCACTTTGTTTGTTTTCTCTTTTACTACCTGATGTGCTCATGTTTATTTGCCTGGATAACATGCAAAACAAAAATGTTGACAGTATCTTGGTGCACGTTAATAATAAACCAATATCAATACCAATACTTCTATTATTCTTAATTCTGTTAACTCTAATTGGTCATTTTCCTGTAAATTTCATCATATGACCTCCTGCCTAAACCACCCTTACCCTAAATTAGCTTTTTCTCTTCTCCCGTGTTATTTATAGTGAGAGCATTCAAAAAGAAAATAATAATAATAACCTTATTAATTCCTCCTGATAATGTGCTCAAAATTCAAAGGAAAGTTGCATGTTCGATTGATATTAATTTGACTTTTCTCTCTTTCTGTTCTATATTTTCGACATTTTTATAGATTTCCGGTAATTGTGGTATATTTGCTTTTCATTTTGATGTAAACTGATTAATGATTAACTCGAAAACTCATTTGCAGTTCCTAGTCCCAGGTTTACTGCACCTGCATTATCAACAGATCATTAGTGTACGGCAAGGTTAGCCATAATATTCACCAGCACAATTTTAGTTTGTTTTTGAGCTCATGCTACATGGAGAGTAAATGTCTCCATGTCGATCTTACCTGATCTGGTTTTGTGGCAGTAGAGTTTGAAAGCAATAGGTGGCGCTCTCACAACTTCTACCTATGCTTTTCATCTGTGAGTCGAGGTGTGGAAACAAGGAACTGCAGATGCTGGTTTACAAAAAAAAGACACAAAGTGCTGAAAATAACTCAGTGGGTCTGTGGGTTATGGAGAACATAGGTGATGGGTTAAGCCACTGTCCCATTTAGGAGACCCAAACAGCAACCTCTGGTGACCTTGCCCGCCACCCAGAAAAAAAATGATGGTCGAGGTGATCTGCAACCTCCTACCACCTCCCACGCATATGTTGAAAACCTTCCTGGACTATGAAGAAAACCGGCTTCAACTAGACCTGCGACAAAAAAATTATTGATTTTTAAAACGGCAACTTATTTTTAGTCGAGGCCGGTGTTAAAAATTATGAAAAAAATAGCAGCAACCTAGATGAAGCCTCGACCACGCGGAAACTACTTTCGGTCATTAGAGAGAGTGACCAAAACCTCCAGTGACCTCATGGAAACCTTGGCTGGCGGGCAAGGTCACCAGAGGTTGCTGTATAGGTCTCCTAAGTGGGACAGGGGCTTTAGGATACTTATTCGGACATATTGTGGGGGTGGGGAGTGCGGAAGAGAGCTGTAAAAGATGAGCGGCAGGACAACATGTGACAGGTAATAGGTGACAAATAAAACAGGCAAGGGTTTTTTTTGGAGAGGCAGATGGTTGGATAAAGGCCAGAGTTTAAAAAAGCAGAAGGTGTGAGACAAAAGGATTGAAGAGGTGCGAATTGTGAAGCCTGTGGGAAGGTGGGGGAGGGAGAGGGAAGAAAAAGGTGCGAGTCCAGGTGGGGTGCGGGAGAGTGTGGGGGAGAAAGAGGAAGAAAATTAAGATGTTTTGAAAAGATGAAACTAAACATCTTTGAAATTTAATATATGAGGAAGCATCTCCATTATTATATCAAAAAAGCAGATTAGCAAATGAAATATCATCCATAACTTTGCAGACAACATTGGTACTGACAAGCATCAAGAGCATTTTTATATTCTTTAATCATTGCATTGTGATCTATAAAATATTTGTTTTGGAGGCAGAAATATTTATTTTTTCATTGTTGGAAGGACAAATAGTTTTCCGCTGTATGGATTAGTAATTGAAGACATTCAAAAACAAATAAGATTCATTTTATTTGGCATGATGCCTGGAATGTGATGGATGATTGGAATAATTAACTGTTCCTTTTTGGTGACTGGCTTTATTTTCGGAAGCGAACAACTAAATAGGGGATTTTATTCCACAAAGAAATGGTTAAAACCACAACACTGGACACAATCTGCCCAATGAATGTCCTTTTCCACATGTGGAAAGAATCTCATTTGAAAGACTGTGATTGAAAATAAGGGATCTATGTTGTTGTTGCATTATCTGGTCAATGGCTGAATTTCAATGAGATGCCATGTAATCAAAACTATTTAAAAGTATTGAAGGTAGACACAAAATGCTGCTGGAGTAACTCGGCGGGTCCTCCTCTGTTGAGTTCTAAATTTCTCCCTGTCCTCTGGTTTGCCGCTTCTTCTGCTCAATTTATATGCCTCTTCCTTGGATTTAACACTATCCTTGACTTCTCTCGTCAGCCACGGTTGAGCCGATTTCCCAGTTTAATTTTTTCGCCAGACAGGGATGAACAATATTTGGATTTCATCCATGCAGTCTTTAAATCTTTGCTATTGCATGTCCACTGTCAACCCTTGAAGTATAATTTGCCCATCTATCCGAGCCAATTTCCATCTCATACCTTCAAAGTCTCCTTTATTCAAGTTCAGGACCGTAGTCTCTGAATTAACGGAGTCACTCTCCATCCTAATGCAGAATTGCACCATATTATGGTCTTTGTTGGCCAGGGGCCTTGCACAAATTCCTCTCCCCATTTAAAAAACAGCCTGTGCCTTTATTCTTTCAACCAAAGTGCACGAGTGCACACTTTTCTATGCTATTTACCATTTGCCACTTATTTGCCCCTCTCCTAACCTGTCCAAGCCGTTTTGCAGACTCCCTGCTACCATCAAACTCATCGGAGACCCTCAGACTGTCTTTAATTGGCCTTTACTGGACTTTGTTTTACACTAAATGTTGCTCCCTTTATCATTTATCTATACACTGTGGACAATGTAGTCATGTATAGACTTTCCTCTGACTGGTTAGCAGGCAACAAAAAGCTTTTCAATGTACCTTGGTACACGTGACAATAAACTAGACTAAACCACACTCCTGGATGATATAGTGACACAGGATGGCTGCCCCACAGCTTCAGGGACCTGGTTTTTGTCTGAACTTTATATGCTGTCCGCGCAGTTTGCCTGATATTTCTGTGACTACGTGGTTTTACTTTGGATGCTCCAGTTTGCTCCCTATGTCTCCAGATGTTCTGGTAAGTTAATTGCCTGCTGTCTTTGATCAAATCTTACTAATATTTTAACTAATATTTTTATTAGAAGTAAACATTTCACAATGATAAGACAAATTTGCAAATACCAACTTAAATCAGTAATTGTACAAATATCACATTGATTATTATTATCTTCTGTTGTTTAAGAATAGAGAGAAAAAGAAAAAAGAATAGGTTTTAAATCAACAAAGGTTGTGATTAAATAATAATTCTGATTATATAAAAAAAGTAAAACGAAAGAAAAAAAGAAAAAAAAAGAAAAAACACTAGTTAATATATATCTATTCAATATATATATATTTCCCCTTTAAAAACAATAAAAGGTATTATATATATATTTAAAAGAGAAGCAACAAAATACATTGTAAATAAAAATATTACAAATGATAATATCATCCTATTGTAGAGACATGTACACAAATCCCAGTTTGAAAATGAATTATTTTCATCAAATCCTGTCGAGTACCCATTGAGTTGTAATGCCAAGAACAGCTATCCCTTCAAATATTGTATATATGGAGACCATATTTGTTCAAAGATTTCACATTTGTCCATTAGGACAAATCTGATTCTTTCCAAATACAATGTCTCCAACATCTCTGCTGTCCATATTTTAATTATGGGGGTTAATGTTCCCTTCCAAAATTTCAATATTATTTTTTCCCTATTATCAAACAGTATACTGTTTCCCTATTATCAAACACATTACTGTTAATACCAATTTTGAGTCCGGAATTCCTAATATTATTAACTTTGGATCTGGATTCAATTTAACTCTAAGAACTTCAGAAATAACTCTAAAGATTTCTGTCCAATAATACCTACGTTTTGAACATGTTACAAAACTATGTATTAAATTAGCCTCTAAATTCTGACATTTATCACAAATAGGAGAAACGTAAGGAAAAATTCTATTTAATTTAGTTTTTGAATAATGTAATCTATATAATACTTTAAATTGTATCAATGTATGCCTAGCATTTAACGAACAACGATGTATACGTTGTAAACTTTCTTCCCAAGTTTCTTTTGTTATAGATAATCCTATTTCATTTTCCCAGGCTTGGCGATATATTTCTGTTGTTGGATTCTCCCTATCCAAAATAATATTATATATATAAGCTATTAATTTTTCTGTGTTTGGGTGTTTATTAAACAATTCATCTAATAATCCTGGTTCTTTATTTTTATAATGTTGTGTGTTAGACTTAATATAATCTCTAATTTGTAAATACCTAAACAAATTATGTGATGGCAATCCATAAATATCTTGTAACTCCTGAAATGAAAGAAATTTTCCCTTTCTGTACAGGTGTTCTATCCTTTTAATTCCTAAATCATCCCAATGTCTAAACCCCCTATCTAATATAGAGGGTTTAAATAAAGGATTATTCATAATCGGTAGGTTAAGTGACAAATTATCTAAATGTAAAGTCTTAACTATTTGTTTCCAAATACGTCTATTACTATGAATTATAGGGTTGTCCCTGTAAATTTTTTTTTGTACTTCTCTTGGCGCAAAAAGAATTGAACCTACATTAAAAGGTAAACAATCTTCCTTTTCCATCTTTAACCACATTGGTTCATGATCCAAATTTACCCACTAAAAATTCATATTCTTCCCACCAAATTTACCCACCAAAAATCTGAACTGCCCAGAAATAGTATAAAAAATTTGGAAGTGCTAATCCTCCATTTATTTTGGATTTACATAAATGTTTTTTACTTATTCTATGATTTTTATAGTCCCAGATAAAACTATTAACAATGTTATCAATTTAAAAAAAAAAAGTTTTCGGGAGATAAAAGGGAATAGCTTGAAACAAATATAACAGTTGTGGTAAAAAAATCATTTTTATAGCATTTATTCTACCAATCATAGATATAGGAAGTGTTTTCCAATATAAAATATTTTTTCTAAGTTTATCTAATAATTGAGGATAATTAGATTTAATTAATGAGTTATAGGATTTAGATACATTAATACCTAAATATTTAAATTTGTCCGTAACTATTTTTAGCGGATATTGTTGCAGTATATTTGATCTTATTCCAGTTATAGGCATAATATCACTTTTATTCCAATTAATTCTATATCCAGAAAATGTACCAAATTTAGTTATAACATTAAATAGCTTGGGAATACTAATCTCCGGTTTTGTAATATAAATTAAGACATCATCTGCATATAGAGATATTTTATTAGTTGTAGTATCAGTATTATATTCATATATTTCTGGTTCAGATCTAATCCTTTCAGCTAAAGGCTCTATCACCAGAGCGAATAACAAAGGAGATAGCGGACATCCTTGTCTACAACCCCTATAAAGCTTAAATTTAGCTGATAATATTTGGTTAGTTAATATTCTTGCAGTAGGATTTGAATATAGAATTCTAACCCATTTACAAAATCTATCCCCCAATTGGAATTTCTCCATTATTTTAAATAAATGTGGCCATTCAACCTGATCGAATGCTTTTTCTGCATCTAAGGATATAACAGCTAATTCCATATCACATACTCTTTTTGAGTATATAATATTAAATAATTGTCTCAAATTATGGAATGAATAACGTTTTGGAATAAAACCTGTTTGATCATGATGTATTATCTTAGTGATCACCAAACTTAATCTCCGAGATAAAACTTTAGCTAATATTTTTTGATCTGTGTTTAAAAGAGCAATTGCTCTATATGATCCTGGGTCTTCCAAATCCTTGTCAACCTTAGGAATAAGTGTAATTGTAGATTCATTTAAAGATTCCGGCAATTGTCCTTGTTCATATGTATATTTATACACTGTATGTAATCTTGGGGAGATCAGATCTTGAAATTTCTTATAAAATTCTGCACTCAGGCCATCAGGGCCCGCAGCTTTTCCATTATTTAATGATCCGATTGATTCTTCAATATCTTTTATTGATATATCAGCGTTTAACAAGTCTCTACCTCCCTGATCTAAGCTGTTAATATTACACTTTTGTAGGATTGTATCCATTCCATCTGTTTGTCCTGTTATTTTGGATGAATAAAGACTTTGATAATATTGTAAAAATATGTCATTGATATCTTTTGGTAAGGTCGATATATTTCCATGCTCAGATCTAATTCTATGTATCATTTTTTCATCATCTCGTTTTCTGAGTTGTCGAGCCAACAGTTTTTGCGGTTTATCTCCAAATTCAAAGTGCACTTGTTTAGTTTGTTGATAAAGTTTAATTACTTGATTAGAGTATATTTTATTTAGTTTATATTTTAATATTGCAATTTTATTACTTAGCACTTTAGAAGGATGTTTTGTATTCTCAATATCTAATTGTTTTATCTCCTTTTCCAACTTTTGTTCCGTCTTTCGATTTTCTTTGTTAAAATATGCTTGTGCTGATATTATTGCACCGCGCATGAATGCTTTAAATGTATCCCAAAGAAGTGATGGTGAAATTTCAGGTTTGTCATTAGTTTCAAAGAATAATTTAATCTGTTTTACCAGGTAATCATAACAAGCCTTGTCCTTTAATATTTCGGGATTAAGCCTCCAGTTAGGAGTTTTAGTAATTATATCTTTTAATTTTATCTTAAATGTTAGTGGGGCGTGATCCGAAATAATAATATTATGATATTTTGCATCATACGTAAATGGAAGTAATTTTGAATCTATTAAAAAATAATCTATCCTCGAATAAGTTCCAAATACAGGCGAGAAAAAAGAATATTCTCGACCCAATGGGTTATCTATTCTCCAAATATCCTTAACATTTGCTGTACTAATAAAAGAATTTATAAGTTTACTTGACTTAGAGATAACTTTCCTTTTCGTTGAAGATCTATCTAAATAGTTATCTAAAGTACAATTGAAATCACCTCCAATTATTAAGTTATATTGAGCAGATATAGGGATATTATTAAATATTTTCTTAAAAAATAATGGGTTATCAAAGTTAGGGGTATATATATTCATTAGGATTACTTTTTTAGAGTATAATTCCCTTGTAATTATTACATATCTACCCTCTGTATCCTCTATTATAGAACTTAGTTTAAAAGGTATACCTTTACGAATAACTATTGCTACCCCTCTAGACTTATGTATAAATGAGGAGTGATACACTTTCGAAATCCATTTAGCTGTTAATCTGTGTCGAGCATCTTTTTTGAGGTGAGTCTCTTGAAGAAAAGTAACATCTGATTTCAATCTGTTTAATTGAGCTAACACCTTACCTCTTTTAATTGGTTCATTAATTCCCTTAACATTCCAACTACAGAAGGTGATTCCATTACCCCCAGTCTTCCCATTAATATCTTGCATTTTACTGTTAAGGTGGTTTATATTGGAGTAGCCGTCTCGGCCCGTCCAACTCAACATTATACCCAGACATTGGATTGATGAAGATTAATATATATCTTACTATTCCATATACACGTCTCCTTAAACTAATTATATACCAATCGTAAATATATTCATATACTGTATAATATAAAATCAAATATCTAATATACCAAAAATAATAAAAAATGTGAGTGAAAGTGAATTGAAGGATGTTAGTAAAGTGCCCAGAAAAACAAATAACTACACCTATATATAGTGTAGTGTGTGTTAGTGTAAGCCACACTAGCGTGGCTACTAATCTACTGACTTCCGTTTAAAAAAAAAAGATGTTAATAATTCCAGCTCCAATCTTAAATGCTGCATATATTGGGGTGGGGTACTAAATTTATATACTTAATAATAATTCATGTTACTAGTATCTATTACAATTAATATTATGATGTAATACTATATTGGGGGGGTAAATGATACTATGTAATTATGTATTGCCTTTACGCTGGCTGGTTAGCATGCAACAAAAGCTTTTCACTGTACCTCGGTGCACGTGACAATGAACCAAACCCGCCTCACAAAACTAAACTAAACAAAGTAGGCCTAACTTGAGAAAATTTTGCAGTGGAGCAGTAAAATGTAGACATAAGGAACTGCAGAGACTGGTTTACAAACAAATACACAAAGTGCTGGAGTAACTCAGTGGAGTGAAATGCAGACACATGGAACTGCAGATGTAGTGAAATTTGGACACAAGAAACAGCTGATACAAAGTCTGAAGAAGGGTCCCAACCCGAAATGTCTCCAGGTCTCCACTATTCACCTTCTCCAGAGATACTGCCTGGTTTATTTCAGTACTTTGTGCCTGACTTTGAAATAGATTTTCTCAATCAAAGGTAAAGGTGGTGCAGTGGTAGAGTTGCTGCCTTACAGTGCCTTACAGTCTAATTTATTGTCACGTGTACCGAGGTACATTGAAAAGCTTTTTGTTGCGTGCTAACCAGTCAGAGGAAAGACTATATATGATTACAGCGTCCACAGTGTACAGATACATGATAAAG
Source organism: Raja brachyura (assembly GCA_963514005.1). Next base: position 22,536,631 of record OY740789.1, read on the forward strand.
GGATTAACAGGTTTGACCCTGATTATGGGTGTTGTCTGTGTGGAGTTTATATGCGGGTTTTCTCCGGGATCGTTGGTCTCCTCCCACACTCCAAAGACGTACAGGTTTGTAGGTTAATTGGCTTGGTATAAAAATAAAATTGTCCCTAGTGTGAGTAGGATAGTGTTAATGTGTGAGGATCACTGGTCGGTGCCTACTGGGTGGGCCAAAGGGCCTGTTTCCACACTGTAAAACTCTAAAACTAAAACAAAGCTTAGAGCTCACCCCCCTACCCCCAACAGTCCGATAGGAGTACTTTCACCTTGGTTCAAAAACATGCCTCACGATGAGAAGTGTGCAATAAGCAATAAATGTTGATTTGAAAGTAAACCTGACATCCTGTAAAAGGAACAAAATGAAATAAATCAACCAATGTCAACAATATTTACAACTGTATCACAAAATATATGGATGATACCTAGTTTAAAATTTATTGCAACACATACTGGGAGTGCAGTTTCACTGAAAACCAATCTCTGCTCAAAATTAAAATGTGAACTTGTGCAGTCTTGCGATCTATGAAGTAGAGCAATGGAATACATTAAGTCTTTCTCCCAGGAGATTTGACAATAAATTATTCTCTCCAGAAGAATGCATGGAAAGCAGCACAGCTAGCACGCAATCTGCTTGCAAAGCAGAAAGCACAGAATGGCATTGCTGTCTCTGATGTCAACATTTGCAAGAAATTAATCAGCCTCTCCTGTCCAACCCATGTTATCAGCAGTGGGGCAATGGGAAGGGAATGCTGAACACAGGCAATCTTTACTTCACACTGCCTCAGCAAGGCTGCCAGTATAATCAGGGACCGGTCTCGTCCTAATCACTCCCTCTTCTTTCCCTCTCCCATCAGGCAAAAGGTACAGAAGTTTGATAAAGCATTTCTCCAGATTCAGGGACAGTTTCTTCCCTGATGCTATCAGGCAATTGAACCATCCTCTCTCCAGCAGTCCAGGCCTCCCATCTATCTCATTGGGGGCCCTCGAGCTACCTTTAATCGGACTTCACTGGACTTTGTCAACTGAACATTATAGCCTTTATGCTGTATCTGTACACTGTGGACATCTTCATTGTAATCACATATAGTCTTTTTACTGACTGGATAGCATGCAGCAAAAGTCTTTTCATTGTGTGTCAGTACATGTGACAATAATAAATGATACTGAACCAAACAGGGTACTTCTTGGGGAGGGTGGGGTTGGAATGGTCACATACACCTCCACTGGGTTTTCTCACACCATGTCAGTGGAGAGAAAGTGGAGGGGGGAAGTTTGTTAGAGGTTAGCTAAAATTGTAGAACTCAATGTTCATACAGTTGGGTTGTAAGCAACCTAAGCAGAATATGAAGCGTTGTTCCTCCAGTTCCTCCAGTAGGTCATATGTTTATATAATGCCTGAATGAGGCTCTGGCCATCCTAATGGGCCTGTCCCACTTAGGCGATTTTTTTAGGCATCTATAGGCGACTAGTTTGTCGCCACATGTTTGTCGATGGTCGCCGGGAGTAGTCTCCTCAGTCGCACATATAGTCGTAGCGTCTTTCTGGTCGCCACTAAATGTTCAACATGTTGAAAAAGCTTCGGAGACAGTGGGTTTAACGCCAATGAGCATAGCTTGACGTAGGTGCTGTCGTAGATTGTTGCCAGGATGACGTAGGTTGTCGCCGTTTTTTTGGCGACCTGCTACGACTATGACAGTCGCCGGCAATAGCCTAAAAAAATCACCGTGGGACAGGCCCATTAGGAGCATCTTCAGCAAAAGACTGTTTCCACCAAGATGCAGCACAGAACACCACAGGAGATCCTTCTTCCCCATGGTTATCAAACTGTACAACTCCTCCCTTTATGTCGTGGGGTAGACTGACTCCCCTCCCCCCCCCCACCCCTCCCCCCTCCTCCCTCTCCAAATCTTTGCATATCTCCAATCCGTTCCATTCATTAATTTCATGTTTCATGTACCTTGTGTTTTATGACTGTTGCCAGATCAATTTCCCTCCTGGGATAAATAAAGTTCTATCGTATCGCATTGTATTGTATCGTATCCCAACTTCAGGGGGAAAAAAAAGCCAATACATTGTAACTGTCCCCCTTCCTGTGAAAACCTGTATAATAATAACAATCGAGATGCAGATTTGCAAAACGGGTCTCTGGGTCTGGAAATTAGTGAGGCAAGCAAAGGTTATTTTAAATGACTCAGAACGCATTAACTTAATTTGTTTTGACATTCTGTCTGAAGAGCCACCGATCAATTTGAGAATTAAACATGTAATGCACTCTTCAAAAGCAGCTGAGGGAAAGGTATCTTTCGGCAATCAAATGGGGAACTGAGAATCGATGAAGCTTTCAAAAGGAATATCGGTCGTAACTTAATTTGTACATGAAGCATGTTTCGCAAGCTGTGGTTCACTGAGAAAGTGTGATGACAAATGAAGCATGATTACAACTCTGACTGTTGAACGTAGGAAGCCGTTGCTACTGGAAGCACAACATTTGTTTTTGGTTTTGATGTGGGAGGTAAACACACATTTTATCTTCTATTAATTGGAACAATGTCAAAACTCAATGGTCATGAGATGAGACTATTATTGAAGAGTACTGGTACAAGGTCAAGGTTAGAGCTTAACAGTAGTTCATAAGTATCAGGAGCAGAAATATGTCATATAGCCCATCAAGTCTACTCCGCCATTTAATGACGGCTGATCTACCTTTGCCTTCTCCCCATAATTCCTGACACCAGTACTAATCACAAATCTGTCAATCTGCGCCTTAAAAATACCTGAAGATAGACATATAAAGCTAGAGTAACTCAGCGGGTCACGCAGCATCTCCAGAGAAAAGGAATAGCAGGCATTTCGGGTCGAGTTCCTTCATCCGATTTATCTCTTCGACTGGTAATAATTACTGGTTCCTTTATCATCATTACTTTTTTGAATATCTTGAATTCATTTGGCCTACATCTCTCTATATCACGGACTATATCTCTTGTTTCCCTTTCCCCTGACCCTCAGTCTTTCACTGTTCTGTATGTTTCAATGAGGTCCCCCATTTTCTTCTAAACCTCAGTGACTAAAGGCCCAGTGCTGACAAACAAATGAATTGCCTCCACAGCCGTCTGTGGTGACGAATTCCCAGTCCCAGAAAATTTGGTCTGCTTTTTTAGGGTTAGGGTAGGGTTACGCCTGCTCAGTGTAACACAGTATGCAGTGTGTTATACTCACTGATAGAAACATAGAAAATAGGTGCAGGAGCAGGCCATTTGGCCCTTCAAGCCAGCACCGCCATTCTCTATGATCATGGATGAGCATCCAAATTCAGTACCCCGTTCTGGTATCCCTTGAATCAAGGGATACTTTTTCCCCATATCCCTTGATTCACTTAGCCCTAAGAGCTAAATCTAACTCTCACTTGAAAACATCCAGTGAATTGGCCTCCACTGCCTTCTGTAGAATTCCACAGATTCCACTGGGTGAAAATGTTTTTCCTCATCTCAGTCCTAAATGGCCTACCCCTTATTCTTAAACTGTGACCTCTGGTTCTGGAATCCCCCACATTTGGAATCATTTTTCGTGCATCTACCCTGTCCAATCCTCTAAGAATTTTATATGTTTCTATAAGATTCCCTCTCAAGCTTCTAAATTCCAGTGAATACAAGCCTAGTCGACCCATTCTTTCATCATATGTCAGTCCTGCCATTCCAGGAATTAACCTGGTGAAGCTACGCTGCACTCCCTTAATTGCAATAATGTTCTTCCTCAAATTAGCACCAAAATTGCACACAATACTCCAGGTGCGGTCTCACCAGGGCCCTGTACAACTGTAGTAGGACCTCCTTGCTCCTAAACTCAAATCCTCTCGCAATGAAGGCCAACATGCCATTAGCTTTCTTCACTGCCTACTGTACCTGCATGCTTACTTTCAGTGACTAATGTACAAGCACACGCAGGTCTCATTGCACCTCCCCTTCTCCTAATCTGACACCATTCAGATATTGTTTTATTGTTTTATCGTTTTATTGTTTTATTTGCACCATGTTTTAAAAGAAGACAAACGATCAATTTATAATACCATACAGTGCTGGGAGGGAAGGGAAGCCCAGAGAGTTTATACAAAGTCCGCTCCCATCTGAAAATGAGCATTAATTGGCAAATCAGGGGGTAGGAGAAATAAAAAAAGACAATAATAAACAATAATACAGTTTAAGAATTAAAATTAAAAATATGAAATTAAAAATATGAAAATAAATAAAATAATAAGGTATAGTATGAGATAAGAGTCAACAGAAGTAGTTTGAGCTCATAAATAGTATTACAAAAAGCTGGAGGTCAGAACTCAGGACATGACGAGAAACTTTTTAAGCTCAATCTTAAAGGTGGCTAAGGAGGTGTGAGACTTTAATGACAGAGGCAGAGTATTCCAAAATTTAGGACCTTTAAAAGTAATGCAATGTTGGTGTTTGGATGTTCGATAAAACAGAAGATGAAGATCATTTCTTCTTCTGGTTGGGTAATGGTGAATATTAGAAGAAAGGGTGAAAAGATCATGAAGAGAAACAGGCAAATCATGTTTACATTTAAGATATTTGAAAATAAAAATACATATTTGGAATGCATTCAGTTTATCTACAGACAAAACTGAGTACTTCTTGAAGAGAGGGGCAGAAGGTTCTTGTGAATTTGAGTGAGAAATTAATCTCATAAATTTCTTCTGTATGATGAGTAGCTTAGAAAGATAGGAAGGATAGGTAGAACCCCAAACAATATTACAATAATTGAAATAAGGAAAAATCAAACTGTAATATATTGTTAGATGGGAAGAGGGGTGAATGAATGCACAAACTTTTATCAGAATACCAAGCATTTTCATTGATCTTCTACAGACAATATTGATATGTTCTTTCCAAGGTAAATTTTGATCAATAGTTACTCCTAAAAAAATTGTATATGTTACTTCAGGAATCTCATATCCATTGATAAAAAAATTATATTTGTCTTTGGGAAAAATGTTGTATATGTTACTTCAGGAATTTCATGTCCATTGATAAAAATTTTAGATTTGTCTTTGGGAAAAATTTTGTTTTTATTGCAGAAGATCATGTAATTGCATTTTTTGATATTGAGAGAGAGCCTGTTCACTTCAAACCACTTAGAGACATGAGACATTTCTTCATTAACTAATTCAACCAATGATTTTAGATCACTATGTGAAGCTGTAAGATTGGTGTCATCTGCAAACAGGATAGGAAGAAGTACTCTACAGGTATAGGATAAGTCATTTATATAGATCAAGAATAGTAAGGGACCAAGGATGGAGCCTTGTGGTACCCCACAGTGAATTATCAATTTTTTGGATGAGCTTCCATTTAGATAGACAAATTGCACTCTATTTGCTAAATAGTTGGTTAACCATAGAAGCGCTACATCCTTTACCCCATATCTATTGAGTTTAGAGATTAAGATTGAATGGATAACTGTATCAAATGCCTTGGATAGATCTAGAAAGAAACCAAGAGCAAATTTATTTTCATCTAGAGCAGTCGAGATGTTATTAATAAGTTGTAATAATGCATGCTCCGTAGAGTACTTCTTCCTAAAGCCATATTGATGGTTATACAAAATATTATTCACAGTTAGATGGTTTATGATTCTTGTGTACACTAGTCTTTCTATGATTTTTGAGAGACAGGGGAGAATAGATATTGGGCGGTAATTACCAAATTCTTTAGGGTCACCTGATTTATAGATAGGTATGACCTTGGCAATCTTTAAATCTTGAGGAATGACACCAGATTGGAGCGATAAAGAAAAAATATGTGCTAGTGGCTCAGTAAATATGATCAATAACTTTTTTTAAGAGAGTGGTTCTAACTCCATCATGGCCTTCTGCAGAGTTCTTTAGACTCACAATTATGTTGTAGACTTCTTTGGGACAAGGGGGATGGAAGGTGGACAAAGTAGAGAATTGACCGTTAATCAATTTACAAGGGTCTTCATTAGAGTCCTTAATGGCTGAAGCCAAGGAGGACCCAACGTTGACAAAAAAAATCATTAAAACCATCAACTATCTCCTTTGGGTTATGAATAGTACCATCTCTTCCTAATATCTCTGTGAGCACAGCAGGTGGGGCTTTTTTGTGATTTAGCACTTGGTTGATGAGGTTCCAAGTTGATTTGATGTCATTTGACGCTTGCATGAATTTATCAGTAAAGTGTTTCTTTTTTACTTGCCTTAAATAGTGAGTAAGATTATTTTTGTAAGCTTTATATGATTCCACATTGAATGGTGTGGGATACAAAATAGATTTCTTGTATAGCTTATTTTTAATCAAAATACGTTTTTCCAATTCTTTAGTGAACAAGGGTTTGTCAAATGAGGCAGCTTTCTTAATCTTGGTAGAAATAAAGGGAAAGCATTTCTCCAAAGAGGTATTAATAAGGGAAAGGAATGCCTGATAAGCTTCATTGACATCTTGCAGCCTAAGAACCTCATCCCATGATAGTCCACCAATTACACATTTAAAAGCTTCCATATTTCTATTGGTATATTTGCGATATTCTGTTCCCTTATGATCACAGCTATTGCTTCTACTTATTCTGTTTGAGTTGATATGTACAATTTGGAATATAGGGAGATGATCAGAGATATCAGCTAACAATATACCAGAAGACATTTTGTAATCCAGACAGTTAGCCAAGATGTTATCAATGAGTGAAGCTGAGGTGCTGGTTATTCTCGTCGGTTTATGTATCAATGGATACAATCAAGTGAGTTGAAAAGAGAACATTAAGGAAATCTGTCGAGAGAGGTGAATCACTTTTAAGGGGGTTGATATTTAAGTCTCCAAGTAGAAAACACATTTTACGTTCTTTGGTTATCATTTCTAGCAGAAATGTGACAGAATCAGAATCTGGAGGTCTATAGATACAACCAATGATGATGTTTTTCCCACCAAAGTTTGGGCAAGAAGTAATTTCAACAAAAACAGATTCAACACTAGTTTTGTGTAAGTGTACACTGATATCGCTTTTATGAATACAGTTATAATTGTCTAACAGATAAGTCGAAACTCCACCTCCTGCTTTGTTCTTTCTACAAGAATGGAATGCATTGTATTGTGTGAAAGGATAGAGACCTGATAATAATCTGCCTTCCTGTTTTTGCCGCCAAAGTGGATAACCTCACATGTATCCACATTATACTACATTTGCCATGCTTCTGCCCACTCACCCAACCTATTCAAGTCACCCTGCAGCCTCATAGCATCCTCCTCGCAGCTCACACTGCCAGCCAGCTTTGTGTCATCTGCAAACTTAGAGATGTTACATTTAATTCCCTTGTCTAAATCTTTAATATATGTTGGAAACAACTTTGGTCCCAGCACCAGGCCTTGCTGCACCCCACTAGTCAGTTCCTGCCATTCAGAAAATGATCCGTTAATTCCTATTCTTTGCTCCCTGTCTGCCAATCAGTTCTCTATCCATGTCAATATCCTACCCCCAATATCATGTGCTCTTATTTTGCACACTAATCTCTTGTGTGGGACCTTGTCAAAGCCTTTTTTTAAAAGTACAGATACACCACATCCACTGGCTCTCCCTATCCCTTCTACTTGTTACATCCTCATAAAGTTCCAAAAGATTAGTCAAGCATAGTCATTCATAAATCCATGCTGACTTTGACCAATCCCATCACTGCTTTCCAAATGCGTTGCTATAACATATTTAACAGTCGACTCCAGCATCTTCCCCACTACCGATGTAAGGCTAACTGGTCTTAAATTCCCAAGTTTTCTCCCTCCTTCCTTTCTTAAAAAGTGGAGTTACATTGGCTACTCTCCAGTCCACAGGAAATGATCCAGAGTCGAGAGAACATGGGGAAATGATCACCAATGCATCCATGATTTCTAGGGCCACCTTCTTGAGTACTCTAGGATGCAGACCATCAGGCCTGGGGATTTATCTACCATCAGTCCCAATAGTTTACCTAACATCATTTTCTGACTAATGTGGATTCCCTTCAGTTCCTCCCTCTCACTAAATCGTCGGTCCCCTAGTATTTCCGGGACATTCCGGGAGAACCAAAGTACTCGTTTTACTGTTCTGCCATTTCCTTGTTTCCCATTGTAAATTCACCTGTCTCTGACTGTAAGGGACCTACACTCGTCTTCACTAATCTTTGCCTTTCTACATACCGAAATAAACTTTTCCAGTCAGTTTTTATATTCCCGCAAGCTTTCCTTCATGCTCTTTTTTCCCCCCTCTCAAGTAACCCCTTTGTCCTCCTCTGTTGAGTTCTAAATTTCTCCCAGTCCTCTGGTTTACTGCTTCTTCTGGCCAATGTAAATTCCTCTTCCTTGGATTTAACACTCTCCTTGACTTCCCTCGTCAGCCACAGTTGAGCTGCTTTCCCAGTTTTCGCCAGACAGGGATGAACAATTTCTGGAGTTCATCCATGCGATCTTTAAATCTTTGCCATTGAATCTCCACTGTCAACTCTTTAAGTATGGTTTTCCAGTCTATCCTAGCCAATTCCCATCTCATACCTTCAAAGTCTCCTTCATTCAAGTTCAGGACCTTAGCCTCTGAAATAATTGAGTCGCTCTCCATCCTAGTGCAGAATTCCACCATATTATGGTCACTGTTGCCCAAGGGGCCTTGCAAAACAAAACCGCTAACTAATCCTTCCTCATTACATAATACCCAGCCTAGGATGGCCTGCCCTCTAGTCGGTTCCTCTACATATTGGTTTAAATCCCTTACCGTATGCATTCCAGCCTCGCCTCCTCCGCAGCACTGTTACCAATTTGGTTGGTCCAATCTATATGTAGATTAAAGTCACCCCTGATAACTCACGGAGAAAGAGTGCACATTGTCGCACTCACTCACTGTGTGGTCACCTGCTGAGAAACATTGGCATTCTGGTGTACCTTGTTCTATTTCGGAGACATTCACGACCACTGGTTAACACAACATCTTTGCTCCTTCTGGATTAGAAAAGAATATTCACATTGAATACCGAAGATTTTAGACACAATTGCTTTGACGCTAATTTGCTGGGAAATGAACTTGCCAATGGAGTATAAAACTAATACTGTAATTATAATGAAAGGAGAGGAAAGAAATGAAACTCGTGCTTTTTTAAAATTTTGTTGCACTGAACTGGATCATTTGAATAAAAAGTAACTGTTTTTACAATGTGAATCTTTAAGTAACTCATCAGTTAAAAGAGGATTACGATATTGGCAATGTTTGTTGCATGTACAACAATGCAGCAATGGAAACTCCTCATTGCTGTTAGCTTATTGCTTTCTGGGTGGAATTTTTCTAACAAAATAATAGCTGGCAGCTTGCACATCTCAGCATGTTAGGCACGAGCAGCCAAGTATGCTAAATATATCTCAAGTCCCTCTGGTATATTTCTGTCAGGTCACTGCGTTCCCATCCATCAGCAAGTCAGCTGTCATATTTCAACCTGCTGTGTGTTGTTCCCCACTCAGGAACGTCTCATGCCCCTCGGACTGGAAGAAGTGCAATTCAACAAAATACTGAACATAGAATTAGGGAGCAGAGTCCAATCCAACCAAGTCTCTTCCTCCAAGTGTTCCTTGTTTTATCTGGCAACATCTCATTGGGACCATGCAGGTGCATAAAACAAAGGAAAATGTTCTCCAGAGATGCGGCCTGACCTGCTGAGTTACTCTAGCTCTTTGTGTTCTTTTTTATAAACCAGCATCTGCAGTTCCTTGCTTCTAACCGTTTTAGCTGTTTGTGAAAGGCCAATCCTCTCATCCATGGGATTAGCTGGTGACTGCCTTCAATGTCTCCAATCTATGTTCCTTCTTAAATATGTGGACCAAAACCATACACATAAAAAATATGAGTAAGTTTGTGCAAATGATTGCTCTTGTTCTTGCTATAAGTATATAGCTACTACCATACTAGTAGCAATACCGCTTATAGGTAATTTAGCTTCCATAAATAGAGGCTGTCAGACCAGCCTACTATATGCTATTGTGTGTGTATATATATATATACACATGGATGAGTCAGTGAGGGTGAAGACACTCATAATCAGAGAAATATAATTGGTCTATCTTTGGAATCTTTTTTTTTGGCAATAATATGGGATGAAAATTGCTTTCCCTTTGTCAGCACAATCTTATTGTTTGGGCCTGAAATGGATGTCAACTATTAGTGATAGTCCAGTTGTTTACTTACCTTCTAAGGGATGTGAACTGAGGTGCAGTGTGGATCTGCATGTGGTTAAAGCCAACTGATATCTCATCAAAGAACAAATCTAGACAACGTGCTGAAAGCTCATTCAAGACTATGGATGCTGTCTGTACTGAGCTTGTATGTTCTGCCAGTGATCGTGTGGGTTTTCTCTGGGTGCTATGGTTTCCTCCCACATTCAAAAGATCTGCAGGTTTGTAGGTTAATTGGCATCTGTAAATTTCCCCTAACGTGTAGGATAGAACCAGTGTATGGGTGATCAGTGGACGGCATGGGTTCGGTGGGCTGCAGGCTCTACAAACCAATTAGCCTACAAACCTATGCAGTATGTCTTTGGAGAGTGTGAGGAAACCGGTGCTCCCGGAGAAAACATACGCAGGTCACGGGGAGAACGTACAAACTCCGTGCAGGCAGCACCCATTGTCAAGATCAAATCAGGGTTTCTGGTGCTGTAGGGCAGCAGCTCTACCACCGCGCCACCTTGCCGTGTAATTTGAGATACTAAAGAGTTAAGAGTCAAGGGTCAAGACTTGACTCTTCAATAACTCAAAAAGAAAGGAACCATGAGACCAGTAGTCAGGAGAATAGGGCAAGTAAGGATAACATTTTACATTACAGTGATAATATCATTTCCATTTTTATCTGCTTTAAAGCATGGAGGACACCCCAACAACAGATCGGTTGCTCGTTGAATCAGTAAATCTGCTTTGTGAACAGAATGTTTGACAGTGATATTATTCTAAACAGTGAGCTAATAAAAAAAGTAGGTCACTACAGGACAGGATGTTTTTTTCCCTTTTGGCAAAACCCAATCATGGCTTGCTTCTGCTAAATTACAAGCTGTACTAAACACCTGGCTACATTTATGCCTTAGGGTGTTTCTGCTGTCCTTCATTTCCTATTACGGTTTTCAGTAAAGATTGGAGTCAGATGACAAGGCCAACATGGCTACAGAAAATTAGATTGAGAGTCTTGCAAATCAAATTTTGGGTGGACTTGAAAGCTTGTTTTATTGGACTTATCTCCTTACTGCGAGCAGAGTTTCTACACCAGCCAGAGATAGATCAGATAATTTTAATTATGTGAACTTAACAAATAATCAAAGACTGGGCATTGCACCGTTACTCTGGTCCAAAGAAACCACTGATAAATGATGGTTTCATTTTAAATAGCTGTTGTTAAGTAAGTCTCAATTTTTCTAAAGCAATTACAAATTCAATGTAATTGGTTTATTTTTGATCGAATTTCTATATTACCGATAAAGAATTGCTGTTGGAAAGTGAAATGTACGTTAATATGAAATTGTCAAAAGTGGACATTCAGAGATGAACCAGCATCACTTTAAATTAAGTTTAGAGTTTCTTAGCAGAAAATATATTTTATATTTACTGAAGAATTCTTTTAAAATGTCTCACGCAGTATATAGGCAGTCCCAGGGTTTCTGTTTCCGGGCCAGTACCACAATGGTAGAGTTGCTGCCTTACAGTGGCTGAGACCTGGTTTGATCCTGACTATGGGTGCTGTCTGTACGGAATTTGTACATTCTCCCTGTGACCGGGTGGGTTTTCTCCGGTTTCCTCCCACATTCCAAAGATGTGCAGGTCTGTAGGTTAATTGCCTTCTATAAACTGCCCCTAGTGTGCAGGATAGAACTAATGTGTGGTAGTTTGTTGGTTGGCGTAGACTCTGTGGACCAAAGGGACTGGTTCCACGCAGTGTCTCTAAATTAAACTAGACAAAACTGTCCGTGAACCAAATTCTCTGTAAGTCAGAAATGTCATTTTCATTGTCAATGGCAGTTCGAGGTGAAGAAATGATTCTATTCGCAGACGGAGTCCCGGCAGTCGGGCCGAGGTAGATGGGCTGCATCACCGGAGAACAAAGGGGGGCCCAATGTGAGGGGGGCCTCAGAGATCAAAGGGGGACCCAGCGTGGGGGAGCCGCCGAGGACAAAGGGGGGCCCGGCATGGGGGGGTGTTGCCGAAGAACAAAGGGGGACCTGGCATGGAGGGGCAGCCAAGAACAAAGGGGGACCCTGATCGGGGGAGCTGCTGAGAACAAAGGGGGGCCCGGCTTGGACGGGGCCGTTGAGTACAACGGTAACCACGGTGTGGGGGAGCCACCGAGAGCAAAGGGGGTCCTGCCCTGGGAGGGTTGCCTTGAACGAACGGCGAGCTGGCGTGGTGGTGAGGGGGCACTGAGAAATAAGGGGGACCCGGCGGGGGAAGGTGGGGTGTGGGGGACGAAGAAGGGGTAAGTACTTTCTGTAACTTTGTCAGCACCTTTGTGGGATTTCACTGTACCTAGGCACAAGGGACAATAAAGTATCATCATCAGCTGCAGCAGCAGCATCGAGAACTGCGTCATAACATCCTTCTCTTGTCTTTACAAACGCTGCCACACTCACGCCACTCCTTTATCAGAGATCTTTCCCAGTTTGAAAGCCTGAGGGAAGGTGGATAACGCTGCATTGTGGTCCAAAGGTGTGCTGTGTTATTCTGTCAAATAACATTTCATGTGAAACTGGTCAAAATCTCACTGCATCTTCCTCCTATGAGAGAGGACTGAATGGCTCAATACAGCTTATGTGATTAGATCAATGATGTGTTTAATCAAACACTGCAATGAGCTTCAAATATTAGTTTGGTCCCGACAAGCCAAAGGATAATGGAACTAATAAATCTTTTTGGTTTCAAATGTGCTCACCATGGACTGTGGTGAGAGTTTCTGCTGTTATCTGTTTCTATGTACAGAAACAACATCACCAAATAGCCAAGAAAGTGATCAATAAATTGGGTACCAAATTGATGCAAGTACCAAGTGGGTCCACAGTGAGTGATGCTCTTACATACTTGATACTGGGGGAGTACGGAAGGTGAAAACATTCTGGGCATTGGTTTTCCTTCTACCTTATGGGTGTGGAAGTTGTGGCCCTGTCTAAAATCCGAATGAACAGCAGAAGGTTATCGTTAAGTCTCCACATTTCCCAGCAATTGAGGAACCACTCTTTAAAATAAAAATGTATGAATGGGAAATCATGCTTGACTACATTGATTTTTTTGAGGATGGACAAGAGAGCCAGTGGATGTAGTGTACCTGGACTTTCAGAGAGCCTTTGATAAGGTTCCACACAGGAGATTAGTGGGCAAAATTAGAGCACATGGTATTGGGGGTAGGGTATTGACATGGATAGAAAATTAGTTGGCAGACAGGAAGCAAAGAGTAGGGATAAACGGGTCCCTTTCAGAATGGCAGGCAGTGACTAGTGGGGTGAAGCAAGGCTCAGTGCAGGGACCGCAACAATTTAAAATATACATTAATGAATTAGATGAAGGAATTAAAAGTAACATTAGCAAATTTGCAAATAACACAATGCTGGGTGGCAGTGTGAACTGTGAAGAGGATGCTAGGATGCAGGGTGACTTGGATAGGTTGGCCGAGTGGGCAGATGCATGGCAGATGCAGTGTAATGTGGATAAATGTGAGGTTAGAACACAAAGGCAGATTATTGGAGGCAAGAACAGGAAGGCAGATTATTATCTGAATGGTGTCAGGTAAGGAAAAGGGGAAGTACAACGAGACCTGGGTGTCCTTGTACATCAGTTACTGAAAGTAAGCATGCAGATACAGCAGGCAGTGAAGAAAGCTAATGGCATGTTGGCCCTCATAATGAGAGGAGTTGAGTAGAGGAGCAATGAGGTCCTTCTGCAGGTGTACAGGGCCCTGGTGAGACCACACCTGGAATATTGTGTGCAGTTTTGCACCTAATTTGAGGAAGGACATTCTTGCTATTGAGGGAATGCAGCGTAAGTTCACAAGGTTAATTCCCGGGATGGCGCGACTGTCATATGACGAAAAAATGGATGTTGGGGGAGTCCAGAACCAGGGTCCTGATGTTGGGGGAGTCCAGAACCAGGGTCCATTGTTTAAGAATAAGGGGTAGGCCATTTAGAACTGAGATGAGGAAAAACTCTTTCACCCAGAGGGTTGAGAATTTGTGGAACTCTCTGCCTCAGAAGGCAGTGGAGGCTGATTCACTGGATGCATTCAAAAGAGAGTTAGCCCAGCAAGGGATTCCACGGCCCATGCTATATCAAGGGATATAGCATGGGCCGTGGAATCGGGGGGGGGGGGGGGGGGGGGTCCCGATTCCACTTTAGCCCCCCCACTTTTTTGGCTTGACATGTTTCAATGTGTTCGGCTTTGGATGAGGTGCTGCTGTGCTCTGAGCAACCTGGTCGTGGGTGTTGGAGAGCCAGGGCAGAGGGAGGGACGGAAGCAGAAACAGCGGCGGGGGCAGATGCGGATGGGGAGCCGGGGCTGGTGAGTGTTTGCCGGGCTGGCGAGTCGCTCGCTGCAGCTCTGGCCATGGAGCAGCCTAAGTGCAAGAGTCCCGGGCCGTCAGAGGCGATGGAAGTGTTGCGCCGCTGCCGTGGGAATCTGCGCCAAATTAACCCTGGTGACTGGCATGGACCAGGCTGCGGTTTGGTGCATTCTGGAGGACAACCAGTGGCTGCTGGAAGTAGGTACCAAGCACTGGGTAGAAGCGGTGGAAGTTAGTGGCCTTCAAATGGGGGTGGTTGGAGAAAGCATCCTGCTTGCCTGCTATATTTTCAATTTTAGGACTGAGATGAGGACAAACTTCCTTCACCCAGAGAGTTGTGAATCTGTGGAATTCTATGCCACAGAAGGCAGTGGAGGCCAATTCACTGGATGTTTTCAAGAGAGGGTTACATTTAGCTCTTGGGGGCAGCGAAATCAAGGGATATGGGGAAAAACAGGAAAGGGGTACTGATTTTAGGTGAACAGCCATGATCATATTGAATGGCAGTGCTGGCTCGAAGGCCCGAATGGCCTATTACTGCACCTATTTTCCATGTTTCTATGCTTGAGTACATGGCAATAAAACTCGACCACTTGATTTTGAAGATTCATGCATGGTGGAGGTATAATGTAGTCATAGAGTGATACAGTGTGAAAACAGGCCCTTCAGCCCAACTTCCCCACACCCACCAACATGTCCCAGCTACACTATCTGCATTTGGTCCATATCACTCCAAACCTGTCCTAACAATGTATCAGTCTAACTGTTTTTAAATGTTGGGACAGTCCCTGCCTCAACAACCTCCTTTGACAGCTTGTTCCATACACCCACCACCTTTTGTGTGGAAAAAGTCACCCCTCAGATTGCTATGAAATCTTTTGCTCTTCACCTTAAATCTGTCCTCTGGTCCTCGATTCACCTACTCTGGGCAAGAGACTAAGTGCATTGAAATGTATATTTCTAATGCATTTTAAATTTCTCGAAAGTCTTACTTTTAAAAAAGTAACGTTTCCACAAACATATACCCCCTTTTATTAATGTAATGGTTTGTTGATTCTAAATTCAAATCAAAATGAAATATACATCAAAAGGAGAACACATACTTTCAAAAGACTCTGATTTTTCCCCCCGAGCAAAACATAATTTGTATGACATCGCAAAATCAGGAAATATTACACCGAACCACACCCCCCTCCCTCACCCTCCCCCCAGTCGGTCGCTCCACTCCTTCGCCGGGTACCCCCAAGGCCAGTGATCAGAGATCATGCAGCCCCCCCCCTCCCCACCCTTAAAAGCACTCTGCACGCCCCTGTATGGGGAGAAGGTAGGAATGGGGTACTGATTGTGGATGATCAGCCATGATCACATTGAATGGCGGTGCTGGCTCGAAGGGCTGAATGGCCTACTCCTGCACCTATTGTTTATGTATCTATGTAATAAGACTCTCCCAATTATGGAACTCATTTGCTCTAAGAACAACTGTCATGTCATTGTTTTAAATTTTGAAAACTGAATTGTATGTAAAATTACGGAAATTTGAAATCAGCAATTTAATTTCCAAACCATTTTATAAATTGGTGACTTTAGTTAAAGGAAGAGGATTTTTAAGATGGCATGGTTTTGATCCTGCCTACAGGTGCTGTCTGGAAGGAGTTTGTATGTTCTTCCCATGACCTGCATGGGTTTCTGTGGGTGCTCCGGTTACCTCCCACTCTTCAAAGACGTGCAGGTTTATAGGCTTATTGGCCTAAAATTGTAAATTGTCCCTAGTTTGTGTGCTTGCTGTTAGTGTGTGGACTCCATGGGCCAAATGGCCTACTTCGTGCTGTATCTCTAAAACTAAAAATAAAACAAAAAAACGAAAGAGCCAGTGGATTAAATTCTAAACATTAGCTTTGTGCTAAGAGGTGTCTCTTGAAAAGTTTACGTTCAACATTGTTGTTTTATTCCCTAGAAAGTACATCACCAGTGTTGTTTGATGTGTGGTATTATCTACTCAATACCTACTAAGTACTTGTTGCATGCATTCTTGTTAGAGAATTATAATAATTTAAAGCAATGATAACTGTTTGGGCAACATATCTGTGGAAGCATGTGCTGGCCCTGGAGAGGATCCTAAGGGGGTTTACAAGAATGATCCTGGGAATGAGTAGGTTAACCTAGGGTGTGCATATGTCTGCACTGGGCCTGTACTCGCTGGAGTTTAGAAGAATGAGGGGGGGACCTCATCGAAACAAACAGAATAGTGAAAGGCTTGGATAGACTGGATGTGGAGAGGATGTTTCCACTAGTGGGAGAGTCTAGGATTAGAGGCCTTAGCCCCAGAATTAAAGGATGTTCCTTTAGGATGGAGATGAGGAGAATTTTTTTTAGTCAGAGGGTGGTGAATTTGTGGAATTCTTTGCCACAGAAGGCTGTGGAGGCCAAGTCAGTGGATATTTTTAAGGCGGAGATAGATAGTTTCTTGATTAGTACAGTGTCAGAGGTTATGTGGAGAGGGCAGGAGAATTGTGTTGGGGGGGGGGGGGGGGGAGATAGTTCAGCCATGATTGAATGGCAGAGTAGATTTGATGTGCCAAATGGCCTCATTCCACTCGTATTCCTTATGACATTATGACCTTATGACCTGTTGCATGTTGCTGCGCAATGATATTGAGATTAAGGATGCCATTGAGGAAATCTCTCATGTAGACCTGGATCAATGAATGCATATATTACCCGGTGACAGCTGCTCCTAGCTGCTCCCTTGCAGGGAGCAGTTGCTCAAGTAGCTTTGCTCATCCGGTGAGGTGAAGAGAATGGCTCAGATAACAAACAAAAGCATGGAGCACAGCCTGTGCAAAGAAACAAGGACCCATTAATATCAACAGGAAGCAGGAAATTAAAGCATGCTTGCAAATGTTTCTTTGCTTTCATCCATGTGGATATTTTCTCCTTATTCTCGAATGGCGTCATTCAAATAAAGGTGTAGTGTGGTTCTGCTGATTCTAGACCACCAAATGAACACCAGGAGTGCAGAATCAGGTAGTAAGGAGTAAAAGATGTCTTGGACAACAAGTTGCCATAATTTCCTGCATTTTAAGTTCATAAGTTCGTAAATACTAGGAGCAGTATTAGGCCATTCGGCCCATCAAGTCACTCTGCCATTCAATTATGGCTGATCTACCTGTTCCCCTTAACCGCCTTCTCCAGCCATCTCCCCAAAACCCCTGACACCTGTACTAATCAAGAATCTATCATTCCCGGTTTTAACAATATCAGTTGTGCACGCGCGAATGTCAGTCAGCCAGCCCGAGGCCAAGGGGAGCTCAGTGTCGCCATCTTGTCTTTTTGACAGCGGTTGCCGGGGGCAACTGTCCCCATGGCAACCATGGGGCAATCCCCAAATCATCCCGTGGGCCAGATTGGACCCCTTCGCGGGACCCTTCTCACTGCAAATCACATCCCCAAATAGGATCCCCAAATCAGAATCAGAATCAGAATCAGAATAAGACTTTATTTGCCAAGTATGTTTTGCAACATACGAGGAATTTCAGTTGCCAAGTCAGTCATACAAATAAAAAGCACCAGATCACCCTAAATACATTTTAACATAAAAATCCACGATAGTGACTCCTACACATTCCTCACTGTGATGGAAGGCGAAATAAAGTTCAAGTCTCTTCCTTTTGCTCACCTGCGGTCGGGGGCCTCGAGCCCTCCATTGACGGGACGATTATGACTCCCGTAGCCTGCCGTGTTTGGGCTCTCCGCATCGGGGTGATCAGCTCCTGCATTGGGGGGATGTCAGGTCCCCCGCGTTGGACGATCGAACCCCGCGTTGGGGCTGGTCGAACCTTCTGCGGCGTTGGAGCTTCCTGACTCGACCTCTCCCGAGACTGTGAGCTCTTGATGGTAAGTCCGGTGGACGTTTGAAATTTGAGTGATCCCAGGCAAGGGATCAGCTACGATGTTAAGTCCGCGCCCCGCAGTGGGGCTCAAAGTCAGTTCGAGGAGGCCTCCAGCTCCATCGATGGAAGGCCGTAGAGTGCCCGGAGAATGCGATGCAAAAATCAATCGCATTTCCGGCAAGGTAAGAACCTGAAAAAAAAGTTTCCCCCGATTCCCTCCCCCTCCCCCCACATAAGAAGAAGACAGGATAATGCATTCCACTTGAGCGGTACTTCATCCACAACCCTAAATAGTCATTCATCGTGCACAAAGAATGCAGAGTGCACCATCTACAATTCGCATAGTTATTCTCATCAGCCACAGCACACCCAAATTTGTGACCACAAACACCAAGAAGTAAAAAGGATGCAGAACTATGGAAACATCATCCATCATTCGATGACCCTCCAAGTTAGACTTTGATATATGTTACTGTTCTCTCATGTGCCATGCCTTGATCACCCCTTCCCTCACCACCAGCACTGTGGCAATATCCCCACCAGAAGGACTGCACTTTTGCTCAAGGCTTTGTCCCACCATATCTCTTGAATGGCAATTGGGTTGGGTGATAAATGTTGTCTTTGCCATGGATGCCCATAACTTAAAAAAAGCTGTAAATACAGGAACTCTGCAGCTGGAAATTGATTTGCAAAATGCTGATCCTCTCCCAACATTATCAGGCAAGCGAACCATCCTAACCACAACTAGAGAGCAGTCCTGAGCGGCTTTTTCATTGGAGACTCTCAAACTACCTTTGATTGGACTAAACGTTATTCATGCTATTCCCTTTATCATGTATTTGTACACTGTGGATGGCTCGATTGTAATCCTGTATTGTCCTTCTGTTGACAGGTTAGCCCACAACAAAAAACCTTTCACTGTACCTTGGTACACATGACGATAAACTCAACTCAACTAAACTCAACTCAACATTATACAATTGAATTAAATTTTGCAACATTATTCCTTTAATCTGATATTTGTACACAGTGGACAGCTCGATTGTAATCATGTACAGTCTTCCCGTTGACTGGATAGTACGCAACAAAAATAGCTTGTCACTGCACCCTTGTACACCTGACAATTAACTAAACTAAACTAAACTAAATTAAAGGACAACATTGACTATTTGTGGATCATTTTGCATCTCACCATTTATAGCCGCAGCCCAATCTTTCAGCTCCCACATAATTACTGGATACACTGGAAGATACTTTTTCCTGGACAACTCGTCTATTGGAGAACATTAGTGGGACTTGACCAATGTGGTCCAGATGGCTCCAGTCAGTAGGCACTCGCAGGATAACCCGGTACAGAGGGGGGAAGAGGGGGTCTCCCTGTCGGTCTGCTCCTGCACCTGGCCAAGATGGCCATTCGCGGGTCCAGGCAGCAGGTAGTCGACAGTCGCACTGGGGTTGCCTGCCGGCCCCTTTTCCGGGCCTATGTCCGTGCCCGCGTGTCCCTGGGGAGGGAACACGCTGTGTCCACAGGGACTTTGGAGACGGGGACTTCCGTGAATGCTGGTCGCCGCGGGAGGTCGAATGTATTGTTGATAAAGTTGACGATAGATTAATCTGATGCCCGTTTGTTTGTAAACTGTCAATATAGGCAGCCTTTGATCGTGTTAATACTTTGTATGTTCAATTTTATTTTCTGAATAAAAGTATTTGTATAATAATTTTTTTAAAAGATAACATGGTCTGCCCAGCTCAGATAGGCACCTAACTAAATCCTTGTTCCTCTAACATTATACCAAGCACTCTATTACCCCAATTCACTATCAAGCTCTTCAACCCTCCCTCATCTGCAGTTCTTTTCAGGTAATGGAGCAGGAGGTTCTCAGCAGGACGGGAAGGTGTGTTTTTCGGGATGTTTGCACACATTCCATTGTTTTCGCAGCTTCTCTTGGCTTCCATCACAGGGACTCAGGGTGCTCAATGCCTTCCCTAATGCTTTTATCCATTTTGGGTGTTTGAGGTCAGGGATTCCTATGAGTCTATGTGGGTGTTATATTTTTTCAAAGACAAGTTGAGAATGTCCTTGAAGACTTTTTTCTATCTTTCTGACATTCTTGATTTGATTGAATGATTGAAAGATGCAGCACGGAGTCAGACCCTTCGTCCCATTGAGTCCATTGATCACCCATTCACACTGGTTCTATGTTACCCCACCTTCATATCCACTCTCTGCACATGAGGGGCAATTTACAGTGGCCAATTAACCTACAAACCTGCAAGTCTTTGGGATGTGGGAGAAAACCAGAGCTCCCAGAGGAAAGCCACACGATCACAGGGAGAATGTGCCAAATCCACGGAGAAGGCTCCTGAGGTCAGGATCGAACCTGAGTTTCTGGCGCTGTGATGCAGCAGCTCTACCAGCTGTGCCACTTGATGGAGTTTGGAATAGAGTTGTTCTTTCTGGAGTATGACATCAGGTATGTGCATGATTTGGTGGAGTTGGAGATGCATGAATGCAATCAGAGCCCAGCGCTGTGGATGTAAGCCCGGGACAGTGTATTGAAAATAATTTGTCCACTATGTCAATGTGTTTGGAGGCTTTTGCAGAGGTGGCCTCGGTGAGATTTCTTCAATGCTTTGAGGTGTTCATATCTCTGAAGCTCACATGAGGATGGGAAACACTGTTACTTGGTTCGTGTTCATGATCTTTGAAGACTCTTTTCATCCATCAGTTATGGGATGTGCCAGTGCACTGGAGGTAATGAATTTGCCTTCAGTGAGAGATGGAGACCACCAGCCATGTGTGGAAAGTGACTCTAAATTTTCAGGGTCTGCAATCCCAATTGTTGGGGTGGTCTATTGAGGACCTGTCGTTGTGTGAGATCCATTTACTTGCAAACATCAAAGAAGAAGTCAACAGTGGCGGGAGTTTGGACCGGGAAGGGTGGTCTGTGTAAGCATCATCTGTACACTACAGCTCAACGGCTGAGGATGGGGATCCTTGGATCTGGAGCCTGGACAACAAAGATTGAATTGATTCCTAAGATAGAAACAAAAAGCTGGAGCAACTCAACGGGTCAGGCAGCATCTCTAGAGAAAAGGAATAGGTGACGTTTGGGTTCGAGACCCTTCTATATCCTGTTTGTCATATTGATTAGAGTCATAGAGTCATACAGTGTGGAAACAGGCCCATTGGCCCAACTTCCCCATGCCAACCAAGATGCCCCATCTACACTAGCTCCACCTGCCTGGGTTTGACCCATATCCTTCAAAACCTTTCCTATCCATATACCTGTCCAAATGTCTTATAAGGGGAAGTGGCCAACTCGCCCCATTAATGGGAACCAGGATGATCCAGAGATAATAAACACTTCATTTTCTTTGCCATCTCCAACGCACAATAGCGCGGTGGCACAGCGGTAGCATTGCTGCCTACAGCGCCAGAGACCTGACCATTTGGTGCTGTCCTTACGGAGTTTGTACATTCTCCCTGTGACACGTGGGTTTCCTCCGGGTGCTCCGGTTTCCTCCCACATACCAAAAAGCGCACAGGTTTGTAGGTTGATTGGCTTGGTATAATTTAAAAATCATTTAAAAATTAAGAACAATATACTTTGGGAATAGAAGCTCAGCTCTCACATGGTGAAGGACAGCACCTGTAAATACTGTTATAGCTTTCTGCTGTGTACATGTGCTTGATGGACCATCACATGCTCCTGTGGTGACCTAAAGAACCTTTTTAAGCTGGATGCTCCAAAATGATCCTGTGTTTTGATAGGATTTTGATCATAAGTTCATAAGGTCATAAGGGATATGAGTAGAATTAGGCCATTCGGCCCATCAGGTCTACTCCGCCATTCAATCATGGCTGATCTATCGCTCCCTCCTAACCCCATTCTCTAGCCGTCTCCCAATAAACTCTGACACCTGTACTAATCAATAATCTATCTATCTCTGCCTTAAAAATATCTATTGACTTGGCCTCCACAGCCTCCTGTGGCAAAGAATTCCAGTCAAGGATCCTCGGGGATAAACATCTTAAAATAACGTGTCTCATTTTTGACTGGTTATTTCCCAGTTTTGTAAAACTCTCGCTTTTAAATTAGTGAGTTAGTGCAGTGGTGAAGCTTTCAATTATTTTAAATAACAAGACGTCTTTTGTACGGGCTGGTTAGTTTGCTTTTTAGCCGCTATGTACGTGTGATTTTAATCAGATATCCTTTTCCCATGTTGATAAGTATGTAAAACACAAAGGAAATGGAAGAGTTTCCATATGGCTACAGAAATAATGTTATTTCCGTCTGCGTCAACCCCAGTAAGTTAAATAACAGATCTGTATTAACAGGATGTACACCTGAGAAACAGCATATTAAAACTGATATAACATTTACTTTATTAACTTCCATTTAATGAATTTGTAGACTATTAGATACCTTGCCAACCCATTTTATGTGATATGCAGCACAACAGTTTTATTTTCAATGAGCACGTCGGTTTATGGAGAGGTACAAATTATCCATGTCCTTTACTCTCTGATTAGTGCTCATGTACTGAGATTGTTGTGATAAATGACTCATTTGGATGCTAACATGAAACAGGCACGGTGATAAAAATTAATATTTTACCTCTGCACATATACTGGAAAAATACAACAAAAACTTGCATTTATGGATAATATCCACGCTCGGGTAAGGTCCCCGAAACGTCACCCATTCCTTCTCTCCAGAGATGCTGCCTGACCCGCTGAGTTACTCCAGCATTTGTGTCCACCACTGTATTCAAACCTGCATTTCCAGGTTGAAGGGTGTAGGAGCTGCAAAGGGTTAGAGTTGGAGGAATATGGGGAAGGACAAGAAATCTGAATCACCTCACCTGCTTCTGCAGGATCTTTGAATGGGTTAAAATATCCTCTTTATGGATCATAGAAAATGAGCTATTGGTGTTCATGCTCTTAAACAATCTCCCCTGACCTTTATACTAAACCAGAAATAATTCCATGTAGTAGTCCGCTTCATTGCTCTGCATGAATGAATCTGTACCTCAAACACAAGGGACAGGCTTCTGTCTTACATGATTTATCAAGTTGTTCCAAACAATGTGCCCGAGGAAAATGCCCAAGGCAGATTTTAGACTTATTCCACACAAACTGTTTGTATGTGCAAACTTTATGCTGTTGGATGTGGTCAGTGGTCTTATCCTGAAACACTCCCAGAGATTCTCGTTTTTAGGCCCACCGAGAAAATGCCGACCAGCAATCTCCGTACATTAGCACTATCCTAAACACGAAGAACAACTTACAATTTTTACTGAAGCCAATTAATCTAGAAAACTGTACGTCTTTGGAGTGTGGGAGGAAACCGGAGCATCCGGGGAAAACCCACGCAGTCACATGGAGAATGTTCAAACTCCATAGAGACAGTACCCACAGTCAGGATCAAACCCTGGTCTCTGGCATTGCAACTCTACTGTTCTGCCACTGTGTTGCAATTGTTGCTATTGCATAGGCCCACATCTCATTAACTGAATAGTAACAGGTTAAAAATGGTGTGGAATGGGATATTTTTGTTTGCTGATGGGTGAACAGGGCAAATTAGAGATCTGCATGAGGCGTAACGGGCTGAACAACGACCTTTTGTGCTGAAAAGGACACAAAGTGCTGTAGTAACTCAGCTGGTCCGGCAGCATCTCTGGAGAACATGGATAGGTGATATTGTCTTTTGTGCTGTATCGTTTTATGGAATGAGAGTAAACATTGATATTAAACAGAGGCTCATTCGTTCGAGCCTCTCTGAGGTTCGAATGACAAGTAATAAAAATCAAATCAGATAATGAAAATATGAAATAAGAACAGATGTGTTGGAAATACACGGTAATGAAGAGAGAAACAGAATTAATGTGTAGGAAGGAAGTTCAGACGCATGTTTTAACCCGAGGATAAACACAAAAAGCTGGAGTAACTCAGCAGGACAGGCAGCATCTTTGGAGAGAAGGAATGGGTGACGTTTTGGGTCGAGACTCTTCCTCAGACTAATTAATGTTTCATGTCAAAGACCTTAGATCAGAAATGAATCATTGACGAACTATTCATCTCCGGAAGTGGCAGAGCTGCCCAAGCAGCAGCAGCTCGCCTGCAGTCTGTCTGTCTTTTTCTTTTTCTTTTTTCTTTTGTCTTGTTGGACATATATTTTAGTTTATATTTAGTTGTGTATGTGTGGGGGGTGGTGGAAACTTGTTTTAGTCTCTACCTTCGGGGGGATGCGACCTTTTCTTTGTCGAACCTCCATCTGTGCTGAGGCCTAATCACGGAGCTGGCGGCCTCCTACTGGGACCAACCTCGAGGCTCCGGAGGCAGAGCCAGGACTCACCATCGTGAAGCTGGCCGACTTTGGGGCTGTGGTGGCGCTGCGGCGGCGGCCCAACTTTGGAGCCTCAGAGGCTTCGGCCGCGGTACCCAGTGGACGACAACATCGGGAGCTCGCAGGTCCCAGGTTGGTGACCGATTCTCCGGAGCTCCCGCAACAACAGCTTCGTCCGCTGGACTGGACGGTGGCAGCTTCGACCGCCCCGGGCCGCGGAGTTTGAACCGGCCCGTTCGCGGAGCACGGATTCGGCCGCGGGACTTACGATCACCCGGCGGGGGGCCCAACATCGAAAGCCTGGATCGCCTCAACGCAGAGGGAGAACAAGGAAGGAAGAGACATGGACTTTAAGACTTTTGCCTTCCATTACATGTACGTTATACTTTATACTTTATTGACTCTGACTTTCTTCACAGATTCTGCATTTTCTATGGAGTATTCCAAACATTTCCCATTTTAATTATGAACATTATTTGTTTTGAATTATGTTGTTATGTTTGAGTTATGTTGTTTTGTTTATCTAAAGTGCTACAGTTATTATAAGTGTCACAATTGCTATTGACAGCAACTCCTGCAAGGGTTAAATATGAACAAGTTCAAACTAGTACACACTCAGGCATGCTGGCCTAGGTTCCTGGCCTGTGTTGGACTAGCTGATGCTAAATAACAGTTGGTGCTTTGCAAATTATTCATCTCCAATGCACCTGAGAAAGAGTTCACTAATTCCTCTCTAAATGTTTTTGCGATTAGTAGAAGTGGTTTTGTGATGTTGAAGAACATTTGCAAGAGCATAATCAAATTTGAAAAAAGGCACAATTTGGTTACATCACTGATGGTGGATTGGAGAGGGTCCAGAAGAGGCTTACGAAAATTATTGGGTTAACATACAATGAGCATTTGACGGCACTGGGCCTGTACTCACTGGAGGGGGGACCTCATTGAAATTTACCAAATAGTAAAAAGCCTGGATAGAATGGATGTGGAGACGATGTTTCCACTAATGGGAGAGTCTAGTACCAAATGCCATAGCCTCAGAATAAAAGGATGTACCGTTTGGAAGGAGATGAGGAGGAATTTCTTTAGTCAGAGGGTAGTGAATGGGTAGAATTCATTGCCACAGACGGCTGTGGAGGCAAAGTCAACAGATATTTTTAAGTTGGACAATGACAGATTCTTGATTAGTACGGATGTCGGGTGTTATGGGGAGAAGGCAGGAAAATGGAGTTGAGAGGGAAAGATGGATCAGCCATTATTGAATGGCGGAGTAGACTTGATGGGCTAAATGGCCTAATTCTGCTCCTAGAACTTATGAACTTATGAATCATTGGTTGGTCGATTGCATGAAAATAGCAACAGGGTAGCTGCTCATGTTGTGGATCTCTCTGGTTTGCTGTGAGTGCATCAAATGAGAGTAAAACTAAATAAGAATTCTCAGAATAATAGATCACGGTCACCGTGTTGTACACTAAATACAAATTCTTTTTGGTTGTCTTTTTACTGTAAAAAACATTCATCACAATTTTTCATTTTCATGAGAGTTCATGTAGATGAGACTCATCGTGAACTGATGTTGCACACTTTACAGTGGCTCATAGTATAAACATACCTTGACAGAAGGGAAAATCAATTTCCTCCTTGGCTATCAGTGAAGCAATAAATCTAGTATTAGCTGCCCAAGTTATGATTGCAGAGGATTGGGAAGAACTGTCCCTTTTTTTCAACTTGGATTATAGATGTAGCTTCAACGCAGTTAATCTCTTTAATTATCAGTATGATTTATGCTGCAGGTAAATATTAACCAAGGGAGACAACTGAAGAACTGTCACTGCCATTTGGACTGGGGCTGGGATAAGTTATTATTTTCTCCGTTAATTTGTTTGTGATTGCTTAAACTCAAAACTACCCACTACTTGCCAAATACTGTAAGTGTTTTTGCATGTGATGGGTACATATTGTCTATGTACCTGCAATAACCATAATTAAACTTCATGCAATATCTGCTCTTGTTAGTTGACATTGATTCATACACCATGGAAACAGGCCCTTCAGGCCACTAGGTTCATTCTGACTAACAAGCACCCATTTCTAACAATTTTGCACCAATCTCATTTTTGTGCTCAATTTTCTCCACATTCTCAGCAATTCCTTCCAGATTCAACTGCTTGCCTACACACCAGGGACAATTTGTAATAAGGCATCCACATATCTTTGGTATTTGGGAAGAAGCCAGGTTACTCAGAGGAAATCCACATGGCTATATGGAGAACGAGCAAACTCCGCACCGAAAACATTAGTGGTCAGTATTGAACCTGGGTCACTGGAATTGTGAAGCAGTAACTCTACTAGATGCACCACTGTCATAGAATCATAGATTCATAGAAAATAGGTGCAGGAGTAGGCCATTCAGCCCTTCGAGCCTGCACCACCATTCAATATGAACATGGCTGATCATCCAACTCAGTATCCTGTACCTGCCTTCTCTTCATACTCCCTGATCCCTTTAGCCACAAGGGCCACATCTAGCTCCCTCTTAAATATAGCCAATGAACTGGTCTCAACTACATTCTGTGGCAGAGAATTCCACCGACTTACCACTCTCTGTGTGAAATAAGATCTTCTCATCTCGGTCCTAAAAGACTTCCCCCCTATCCTTAAACTGTGACCCCTTGTTCTGGAGTTCCCCAACATCGGGAACAATCTTCCTGCATCTAGCCTGTCGAACCCCTTAAGAATTTTGTGAGCCTCTATAAGATCCCCCCTCAATCTCCTAAATTCCAGCGAGTACAAGCCGAGTCTATCCAGTCGTTCTTCATATGGAAGTCCTGCCATCCCAGGAATCAGTCTGGTGAACCTTCTCTGTACTCCCTCTATGGCAAGAGGGCTGTGCTGCTCAAGATCACATAGTGGTGATCGCCGAAAATGCTAGCTAATACATATTCACTAATAGATCCAATAATGAATTTAGAACAAATCTGAACTTGCTACAACATCATGGGCCTGAGAAGCTTTCTGACTCCTGTTCTTCCTTGAATAAAGCAATACCATTGTGCATGAATGGACAGATTTCCAATTAATGGATATGAGACCTCATGCTGGGGTTGAATAGCTTAGATGCATTTAAGGGGCAGTGAGACAAGTGGACAATGGACAAAAGGAATGTTTTTACGTGGAACAAGAACACTTGCACAACTCAAGTGGGCTGAATGGCATGTTATTGGGATGTAGTTTATCTCACATTAAGATGAGAAGGTGTAACAAAATATAAGCAGGTTTCAAGAACTCAGATCAATAAATCGGAATGGCACGGTGGCGTAGCGGTAGAGCTACTGCCCTACAGCGCCAGAGACCCGGGTTCAATCCTGACTATGGGTGCTGTCTGTATGGAATTTGTACATTCGGTAATGTTAATGTGTGGGGATTGCTGGTGGGTGCGGAACCCGGTGGGCCGAAGGGCCTGTTTCTGCGCTGTGTCTCTAAAGTAAACTAAACCAAATGGAGAAAGAACAATTTGAGTTACAAACAACTATCTTTATTAAAAGAAAATTACAGAACAAATCTCGTGATCCTCCCGTCTGTAATGACTGGTCTGGGGAACTCATGAGTCCTAGCACCGGCATGCACAATGGTCCAGGGTGAATTCTTCTTGAAGGTGCACCTTCAGAGAAAGAGGGAGGAGAACTTCACCCATGGGAGAGAAATATGAGACTCCTGTCTCATCGCAGACAGGAGTCTCTTATGTGCAGAAGGGCATGAGATTTGTTGCTTTATTAATGATTTTCCTTTACCCTGCTTTAATAAAGGCAGTTGTTTGTAACCTAAGAAGTTTTTTTTCCACTCATTGATCCTAATCCTCAAACCTGTTTAATGTTCATTACAGAAGGTCATCTTACAACAGCCTTGCTCAAGCAATCATCTTCCCATCCCTGACTTTAATTATATTAAAAAAAAACAAAATTAAAAGCTTACAGTGCCTTTTCTGGAGACAAAATTAATCATAAACTCCAGTATGACACCTGTTCAATAGTATTAAACGACACAAGGCAAGGTTGTTACTAAGCTTCGTAAAGTAGGGTTGAGATTTGGCCAGCTGTGAGACTCATCAACTTCCCACTGATTAATAACTAATGGTTGTTTCCTAGCCGCACAAAGAAATAACTATTTACACAAAGTAAATATCAGCATTTGCAGATTGTTTTAGAAAACCACTTCTCATACCTGTTCAACAAATTAGAGAGCTTGCCAGCGATTACGTTGTAATAATAATAATAATTATTATTATAATAATGATATCTTTTATTGTCATTGCAGAGAGGTACAATGATATTTGGTATGCAACTTCTATCCGATGTTGATAACTTAGATAATTAAAAATGTAGACATCCAGAGAAACAAGATTTTAAAAAAAATAGTATAGAGTATAGAGTGCAAATAGGTCTGTGCCGGGTCGATGTGCGATGTTACCATCTTAGGGAGACAGTTCATGGGTGGGTGGGGAGGGGGGTGGGAGGGCACTCAGCAGGGCCGGTTCAGAGCAGCTGTAGCTCTGGGGATGAGGCTGTTCCTAAGTCTGGAGGTGCGGGCCGTAGAAGGCCTTGTAATGTCTGCCGGAAGGTAGAAGTTCGAACAGACTATTGCAAGGGTGTGAGGAGTCTTTGTGAATGCTGACGGCCTTTCTGAAGCACCGCATATTGTAGATTCCCTCAAGGCTGGTAGCTGTGTCTGCCAAAGGGTCTCGAGCTGGAATGTCACCTTTCCCTTTTCTCCAGAGATGCCTGTCCCACTGTACGAGGTAATTCAAGAGTTCTCCCGAGTTTCCCTTGATTCGAACTCAGAGAATTACGTTAATAGCCGCTCCTAGGTACTCGGGGCTCTCGTGGACATTTTTCACGTGAAAAACTTCACGAGCTTACCGCGTTTCCCGAGTACCTGCCGTTAGCGTTACGAGCCGCTAAGAGACATCCCGAGCTCTGACGTACCCGCCACGTACATTCTACGTACTTACCACAAGTTTGATTTTTTGTTTTAACTCGGGAGAACTCTTGGGTAAACTCGTATAGTGGGACAGGCCCTTTACTCCAGCATTTTGTGTCTATCTCCTGTTTTCTCTGTTCCATTGATCAGCATTTGCATCTAAATGGACAAAGCAGGTGATTCTCTCTGATGCAAACGTCAAATTAAATGTTTGTCTATAAAATAAATTAATATATCCTAACTTCCACCCCTATGGATCTACCCCCCCCCCCCTCCCCCCCCCCCCCCCCCCCCCCCCCAATGCAATCAGGAGCTTGTATATTGAGCATATAGCAATACCTCACAAGCGCTTCCACCCATGATGTCTTTGAAGAATATGATGCAAAATTAAACTACCGGTACTTCCTTTTGTCTGCACATGATTTGTATCCTGCACATCCGGAAGTGGCGGCGCTGCTAGGCAGCTGCGGCTCACCTGCAGTCCGTCTGTCTTTTATTTTATTTTTGTCTTTGTGCCTGTTTTTAGGGATTATTTTTGGTTTGTTAGGTTGGGTATGTGTGGGGTGGGGGGGGGGGGGGGGGGGAGGGAGGGTGGGAAAAACGGGGTTTTAGTCTCTCCCTTCGGGGGGATGCGACTTTTCTTGTCATGTCCCCCGTCACCGTCTCCGTCTGTGCTGAGGCCCTAATGGCGGAGCTGGCAGCCTTCCAGCTTCAAGCGGCGACCTGGCTTTGGAGCTGCGGTGCTCCAGCGACGTTCCGGCGGTGACCTGGCTTCAGGGCTGCGGTGCTCCAGCGACGTTCCGGCGGTGACCTGGCTTCGGGGATGCGGTGCTCCAGTGGCGTTCCGGCGGCGACCTGGCTTTCGGGGCTGCGGTGCTCCAGCGGCGGCCTGGCTTCCGGGGATGCGGTGCTCCAGCGGCGACCTGGCTTCCGGGGATGCGGTGCTCCAGCGACGTTCCGGCGGCGACCTGGCTTTCGGGGCTGCGGTGCTCCAGCGGCGGCCTGGCTTCGGGGATGCGGTGCTTACACCATCTTACAATACCTTACACCATCTCTTGGTATCACAAAGCTTTTCTAATATGTACAATGGAAAAAATCAGGAATGTGATGCTCTTACTTGCTAGGTTGAGAGAACTCCAACACTCAAGCATGACCATTCTTGACAAAACACTCTATTTACCACACTAACATTGATTCCCTCAACTGCTGGTACACATCTGGACTACTGAGCCAGAATCTCCCAAGCCCTTTACTCCCAAGAAGGGTAAGAGTGGTTAGGCACATGGGGACATAACCCGTGCACCATCCTGACTTGGAAATATATTGCCATCCCTTCACTGTGGCTGAATGTAAATCCTGCAACTCCCTACTAAACAGCATCATCATTCACAGGAAGGACAACAGTGGTTCAAGGTGGTGGTTCACCATTACATTCTCAGGGGCAATAATGGATAAAATCATGGAAAAATCGCTGGCCTTGTTAGCTGTGCCTAGATACTGTTAAATGGATTAAAATACAGAGTACTCTTGGCTCTCTGTATGAATTTCAACCTCGGTTTTTATCCATTTGTCCCTGCAATGGGATTAGAACCCACAACCATCTAACTCAGAGGCAAGAGTAAGTCAATTGAGCCACAATTGACTTACAAGACTGAGACATGCTACAATAATTGGATTTGAGCATTCCATATATTTCTTGGATCTTATTCCTCCACTTATTAAGTGGAAAGCACATTGAAAACAAGCTTTAAGGCAAAGGAATTCAATATTCAATTAAGCTGCTCTTCTCATCCAAGGTTTTATACAGTCTTCCTTTAAGCAATAAATAATGCAGAACGAAGAAAGCATTAAAGTCTGGTCCATTAGGGGAGATCAATAATTCTCCAACCCTCATAATGGAAGCAGGTTAAAATTTAAAAAATCTAAATTAATTGCATATTTCAACAAAAGGGATTAGCCAACAGCATTCCAGAGTTAAATACTAAAGCAAGAAATAATGAATTACTTTAAACAGCTCTCATGAGAAAATATGTTTCACTATATATAATGCAGCGATGAGGTTAGATTTGCATTTAGTGTTTTTGTGGATTAGTTTGTTTAATACCCTGTCAATCTCACATGGTTTACACCCCTCAGTAAAAGTGTTCTTGCTTACTCTGCAGTTTTGTTGGCTCCACTTTAAGTCAGAACAACCTTGGGTTCCGTAATTTAATTAAGTCCATCAATAAGAGTTGATTCCATTGAAAAGCAAAGGTTTTTACACAGCACCACAAGTTGTCAGTTGATGTGCATAAAGATACAATGGTTATAAATTCCATGGACTATTTGTCTGGATAATACTCAGTTCGCAGGTGCAATGGAGAGGAAAATGGAGCCCGGATCAATCACAGTAAGTGTCACAATACACTGGTTTGGTTGCCCATGGAGTATTGTGTGCAATTCTGGCTCACATACTTTAGGGAGGACTGGGAAGACTTTAAACTAGAATGGTTAGGGGTAGGGACTCAAATAGAGAAAGCTAGTAGAGAGTGTTTGAGGCAGGAGGCAGAGAAGGGAAGCACTCAGACCCAACATGTAGGGGGGGAAAGAAGAAAAAGAAAAGAAGAAAAAGATAATAAACAGAGAATAAGAGGTGGTGGGTTTCTTAAATGTGTGAGCAGAGAGACAGAGGGGTGTAAAATGAGGGTAGAAGCAATAGGTAGCAAGGTGAAGAGCAAAACTGGCAGGCAGATAAATCCAGGGCAAAAATCAAAAAGGGCCACTTTTCAACATAATTGTATAAGGGGTAAGAGTGTTGTAAAAACAAGTCTGAAGGCTTTGTGTCTCAATGCAAGGAGCATTTGTAATATGGTGTATGAGTTGAAAGTGCAGATGGCTATTAATGACTATGATATAGTTGGGATATAGTTCTATGTATGATATAGTTCTATGTCTATGTTTCTATGTTTTCTATGGATCATGGAGACATGGCTCCAGGTTGACCAAGGCTGGGAGCTGAACATCCAGGGATATTCAATATTCAGGATGGATAGAAAGGAAAAGGAGGTGGGGTAACATTGCTGGTTAGAGAGGAGATTAACGCAATATAAAGGAAGGACATTAGCTTGGAAGATGTGGAATTGATATGGGTAGAACTGCAAAATATTAAGGGGCAGAAAACGCTAGTGGGAGTTGTGTACAGGCCACCTAACAGTAGTAGTGGAGTTGGGGATGGCATCAAACAGGAAATTAGAAATGTGTGCAACAAAGGTAAAACAGTTCTAATGGGTGACTTCAATCTACATATACTGTAGATTGGGAGAATCAAATTGGCAGGGGTGCTGAGGAAGAGGATTTCTTGGAATGTATGTGGGATAGTTTTCTAAACCAACATGTAGAGGAACCAACAAGAGAGAAGGCTATTCTAGACTGGGTATTGAGTAATGAAGAAGGGTTAGTTAGCAGTCTTGTGCGTGGCCCCTTGTGCAAGAGTGACCATAATATTGTTGAGTTCTTCATTAGGATGGAGAGTAACATAATTAATTCAGAAACAAGGGTTCTGAACTTAAAGAAAGGTAACTTTGAGGGTAAGAAATGTGAATTGGCCAAGATAGACTGGCAATTGATTCTTAACGGGTTGACGGTGGATGTGCAATAGAAGGCATTTACAGACTGCATGGATGAGCTACAACAATTGTTTATCCCAGTTTGGTAAAATAATAAATCAGGGAAGGTAGTGCATCCGTGGATAACAAGGGAAATCAGGGATAGTATCAAAACAAAAGATGAAGCATACAAATTAGCCAGAAAAAGCAGCCTATCAGAGGACTGGGAGAAATTCAGAGTTCAACAGGGGAGGACAAAGGGCTTAATTAGTAAAGGGAAAATAGATTATGAGAGAAAACTGGCAGTGAACATAAAAACTGACTGCAAATGTTTTTATAGATATGTGAAGAGAAAAAGATTAGTTAAAACAAATGTAGGTCTCTTGCAGTCAGAAACAAGTGAATTGATCATGGGGGACAAGGACATGGCAGACCAATTGAATAACTACTTTGGTTCTGTCTTCACTAAGGAAGACATAAATCATCTGCCAGAAATAGAAGGGGACCGGGGGTCAAATGAGATGGAGGAACTGAGTGAAATCGAGGTTAGCCGGGAAGTGGTGTTAGGTAAATTGAATGGATTAAAGGCCGATAAATCCCCAGGGCCAGATAGGTTGCATCCCAGAGTACTTAAGGTAATAGCCACAGAAATAGTGGATGCATTTGTGATCATTTTTAAAAACATCTTTAGATTCTGGAGTAGTTCCTGAGGATTGGAGGGTAGCTAATGTAACCCCACTTTTTAAAAAGGGAGGGAGAGAGAAAGCGGGGAATTACAGACCAGTTAGTCTAACATCGGTAGTGGGGAAACTGCTAGAGTCAGTTATTAAAGATGGGATAGCAGCACATTTGGAAAGTGATGAAATCATTGGACAAAGTCAGCATGGATTTACGAAAGGTAAATCATGTCTGACAAATCTTATAGAATGTTTCAAGGATGTAACAAGTAGAGTGGATAAGGGAGAACCAGTGGATGTGTTATATCTGAACTTTCAGAAGGCTTTCGACAAGGTCCCACATAAGAGATAAGTATACAAATTTAAAGCACACGGTATTGGGGGTTCAGTATTGATGTGAATAGAGAACTGGCTGGCAGATAGGAAGCAAAGAGTAGGAGTAAACGGGTCATTTTCAGAATGTCAGGCAGTGACTAGTGGGGCACCGCAAGGCTTGGTGCTCGGACCCCAGCTATTTACAATATATATTAATGATTTGTCGAGGGAATTGAATGCAACATCTCCAAGTTTGCGGATGACACGAAGCTGGGGGGCAGTGTTAGCTGTGAGGACAATGCTAGGAGGCTGCAAGGTGACTTGATAGGTTGGGTGAGTGGGAAAATGCATGGCAGATGCAGTATAATGAGGATAAATGTGAGGTTATCCATTTGGGTGGCAAAAACAGGAAAGTAGACTATTGTCTGAATGGTGGCCAATTAGGAAAAGGGGAGATGCAACAAGACCTGGGTGTCATGGTACACCAGTCATTGAAAGTAGGCATGCATGTGCAGCAGACCGTGAAGAAAGTGAATGGTATGTTAGCATTCATAGCAAAAGGATTTGAGTATAGGAACAGGAAGGTTCTACTGCAGTTGTACAGGGTTTTGCTGAGATCACACCTGGAGTATTGCGTACAGTTTTGGTCTCCAAATCTGAGGAAAGACATTCTTGCCATAGAGGGAGTACAGAGAAGGTTCACCAGACTGATTCCTGGGATGTCAGGACTTTCATATGAAGAAAGACTGGATAGACTCGGCTTGTACTCACTGGAATTTAGAAGATTGAGGGGGGATCTTATAGAAAATTTCAAAATTCATAAGGGGTTCGACAGGCTAGATGCAGGAAGATTGTTCCCAATGTTGGGGAAGTCCAGAACAAGAGGTCACAGTTAAAGATAAGGGGGAAATCTTTTAGGACCGAGATGAGAAAAAAAAATTTCACACAGAGAGTGGTGAGTCTCTGGAATTCTCTGCCACAGAAGATAGTAGGGGCTAGTTCATTGGCTATATTTAAGAGGGAGTTAGATGTGGCCCTTGTGGCTAGATGGATCAGGGGGTATGGAGAGAAGGCAGGTACGGGATACTGAGTTGGATGATTAGCTATGATCATATTGAATTGCGGTGCAGGCTCGAAGGGCCGAATGGCCTACTCCTGCACCTATTTTCTATGTTTCTATGATCGCGCTGGAAAAAGTGCAGAGGAGACTCAGCAAGTCATTTCTTGGATTGGAGGACTTTAATTATGGAGAGAGGCTGGATAGACTGGGATTACTTTCCCTGGTGTGAAGGATGCTGAGGAGTTACCAGATAGAAGAATGTCAGATGATGGGAGGCATAGCTGGGCTATGTAACCAGAATCCTTTTCCTTTGTTAGGGATATCAAAAACAAGAGGTAATATTTTTCAGAAGAGAGGTAAAAGATTTAAAGGAGAACTTTTAGGGGTAAGTTATTCTGTGTAATATTTTTTTATTTGAGGTAAACCGTTTACAATGTAAAACATACTTTATAAACTAACACCTTAATTCAATATTACTACAAATAACATATCAATACTTAATATCTTCTATTTTTTGGAAATAAAGAAAAAGATATATAAAAGAGAAAAGAAAAAAGAGTAAATAAAAAATAAAAAAATAAATAAAAAAACAAAAATAAAAATTATTCTTCCCACATACTTCAATCGTAAATAAAAAGAAAATAAAAAGGGAAAATTTGAAAAACAAAAATATTACATATATATAAACAAAAACTAAAGTCATTATACGAAATACTATTTCATTCAGAAATATCTCTAATAAATGCACAATAATATCAATTATAAGTAAGTTATTCGCATCGGATCCATAGGGTGTCCGTCGAGCCGTGATCCCAAGAATAGCTACTTTTCTAAATACTGTATATATGGAGACCATATCGATTCAAAAGAATTATACCTGTCCAAAAGGACAAATCTAATTCTTTCCAAATTCAACGTCTCCAACATCTGTGCTTTCCACATTTTAATTGTTGGAGATAATGTTCCCTTCCAAAATTTAAGTATCATTTTTTTCCCTATTATTAAACAGTAATCAAAAAAATTTCTTTGATTAACCGTGAGTACCAAATTTGGCTCCGGGATTCCGAATATTATTAATTTTGGGTCTGGGTCGAGTTCAACCTTAAGAACTTCCGAAATAACTTTAAAAATTTCAATCCAATAATAATTCAACCGTGGACACGTTACCAAACTATGCATTAAATTTGCTTCAAGATTCTTACATTTATCACAAATAGAGGAGAGATTAGGAAAAATACTTTTTAATTTGGTTTTCGAGTAGTGTAATCTATATATAACTTTAAATTGTATCAGTGTATGTCTGGCATTCAAAGAACACCAATGTATTCTTTGTAAGCATTCTTCCCAAGTTTCTTTTGTTATAGGTAATCCGATTTCATTTTCCCATGCTTGACGATATGTTTCAGTTGTTGGGTTCTCTTTATCTAAAATAGTATTGTATATATAAGCTATAAGCTTATCCGTATTTGGATGTAAATTAAACAGCTCATCTAATAAGCCTGGTTCTTTTTTTTTATAGTCTTGTGTGTTACATTTAATAAAATCTCTAATTTGTAAATACCTAAAATGATGTTGTGAAGGTAATCCAAAAATATCTTGTAACTCTTCAAATAATAAAAAATTTCCATTTCTATAAAGGTGTCCTATCCTTTTAATTCCTAAATCCTCCCACAGTCTAAACCCCGCATCTAAGATTGAGGGTTTAAACAGTGGGTTATTCCTAATTGGTAACCTAAAAGAAAGATTATCCAGATATAGGGTCTTAACTATCTGTTTCCAAATACGCCTATTATTATGAATTATAGGGTTGTCCCTATAAGTCTTTTTTTGTACTTCCTTAGGTGCGAAAATAATCGACTCTATATTGAAAGGTGAACAGTCTTCCTTTTCCATTTTTAACCACATTGGTTCAACATCTATATTTACCCACCAAAAATTCATATTCTTAATCTGGACTGCCCAAAAGTAATATAGAAAATTTGGAAGTGCCAGCCCTCCATTTATCTTAGACTTACATAAGTGTTTTTTACTTATTCTATGACTTTTGTAATCCCAGACAAAATTATTAACTATAGTATCAATTTTTTAAAAAAAACTTTTTGGGAGAAAAAAAGGAATTGCTTGAAATAAATATAACAATTGTGGTAAAAAAATCATCTTTATAGCATTAATCCTACCGATCATAGATATAGGGAGTGTTTTCCAATATAAAATGTTTTTTTTAAGTTTCTCTAATAATTGATAATAATTAGCTTTAATTAATAATTTATAGGATTTAGACACATTGACTCCTAAATATTTAAATTTATCTGTAACTATTTTTAATGGGTATTTTTGTAATATATTTACATTTATACCAATTATAGGCATAATGTCACTTTTATTCCAATTAATCCTATATCCTGAAAATACGCTAAATTCGTTTATAACATTAAATAACTTGGGAATACTACATTCCGGCTTAGTAATATAAATCAGAATATCATCTGCATATAAAGATATCTTATTATTTGTTGTGTCAGTATTATACCCATATATTTCGGGTTCTGATCTGATTCTTTCGGCCAGAGGTTCTATCACCAAAGCAAATAATAAAGGGGATAACGGACATCCCTGTCTGCATCCCCTAAAAAGTCTAAATTTAGGTGATAGTATTTGATTGGTTAAAATTCTTGCTGTAGGATTAGAATATAATATTCTTACCCATTTACAAAATCCATCCCCCAATTGATATTTTTCCATTATATTAAATAAATATGACCATTCCACCTGGTCGAATGCTTTTTCAGCATCCAACGATATAACTGCTAATTCACTATCTCTTCTTCTTCTCGAGTATATAATGTTAAACAAGCGTCTAAGATTATGTGATGAATAACGTTTTGGAATAAAACCTGTTTGATCATAATGTATTATTTTGGAAATCACTAAGCTTAGCCTCCGAGACAGTACTTTAGTTAATATTTTTTGATCAGTATTTAAAAGGGCAATCGCTCGATATGATCCAGGATCTTCTAGATCCTTATCTAATTTAGGAATTAATGTAATTGTAGATTCATTTAAAGACTCTGGTAACTTTCCTAACTCATAGGTATGTCTATACACTGTTTGTAATCTTGATGAAAGTAGATCATGAAATTTTTTATAAAATTCTGCACTCAGGCCATCGGGGCCCGCTGTTTTACCATTTTTTAACGATCCAATTGATTCTTCGATATCTATTACCGATATTTCAGCATTTAATAATTGCCTACTCTCAAAATCTAGCTTATTAAAATGACATTTTTCTAAAAATGTTTCCATTTCATCTGTTTGCCCTGTTAATTTAGATGAATAAAGATTTTGATAATATTGTAAAAATGTGTCATTAATGTCTTTTGGTATAGTCAATGTATTTCCCTGTACCGATCTAATACTATGTATAGTTTTTTCATCGTCTAATCTTCTGAGTTGTCGTGCTAATAATTTTTGAGGTTTATCACCAAATTCAAAATGAACTTGTTTAGTTTGTTGATATAGTTTTATCACTTGATCAGAGTAAATTTTATTTAATTTATATTTTAATATTGCAATTTTATTACTCAACTCTTTAGAAGGATGTATTATATTTTCACTATCTAATTGTTTTATCTCTTTTTCTAACTTTTGCTCCATGTTTCGATTTACTTTGTTAAAATGAGCTTGTGCTGATATTATTGCACCGCGCATAAATGCTTTAAATGTATCCCATAGTAATAATGGGGAAGTCTCAGGTTTATCGTTAGTTTCAAAAAATAATTTAATCTGTTTCTCCACATAATTACAGCAGTCTTTATCCTTTAATATCTGTGTGTTGAATCTCCAAATATTAGTTTTATTAGCTATATCTTTTAATTTTATCTTAAATGTTAATGGAGCATGATCTGAGATAATAATATTATGATACTTTGCATCATACGTAAAGGGGAGTAATTTTGAGTCGACTAAAAAATAATCTATCCTCGAGTAGGTTCCGAATACCGGCGAGAAAAATGAATATTCCCGTCCGGTTGGATTATCCAATCTCCAAATATCTTTAACATTCGATGTCTTAATAAAAGAATTTATAAGCTTACTTGATTTAGAAAGAGCCTTACTTTTTATAGAAGATCTATCCAAATAATTATCTAAAGTACAGTTTAAATCACCTCCAATTATTAAATTATATTGGGTGGATATAGGAATACTATTAAATATTTTCTTAAAAAATAGTGGATTATCAAAATTAGGTGCGTATATATTCATAAGAATTACTTTTTTTAAATGTAGTTCCCCTGTAATTATTAAATATCTACCCTCCTTGTCCTCTATTATCGAATTAAGTTTAAAAGGTATACCTTTACGAATAATTATTGCAACCCCTCTAGATTTGTGTGTAAACGAAGAATGATATACTTTTGAAATCCATTTAGCTGTTAATCTATATTGAGCATCTTTTTTAAGATGTGTTTCCTGAAGAAACGTAACTCCAGATTTCAATCTATTCAGCTGAGCTAATACCTTTCCCCTTTTAATTGGTTCATTGATTCCTTTAACATTCCAACTACAGAAGGTGATTCCATCACCCCCATTCCTTACATTCATATCTTGCATTTTATTGTTAGGGTGGCTTTTTTTGGAGTAGCCTTCTTGGTTCCTCCAGCCCGACACTACACCCCAACTTCAATCCGATGCGAATTTCCAATTCCATTAAACCATATCCATTTAATCTGATTATATAAAATAGATAGAAGTCATGATTATATAATATATAATATAAAATCAAGTATGTGTTATACCAAAAATAATAACGAGTGTAAATATAAAAAAGGTAAAGGGTGATAAAAAGGTGATCAGAAAAAAAAGAGACTACACTTTTATAGTGTGTAGTGTGCACAGGTGAAAGCCACACTAACATGGCTACTAATCTAGCGACTTCCGTTTTCTAAAAAAAAAAGATGTTAAATATTCCAGCTCTTATTTGGAATACTGTATATATAGGGGTGGGGGTGCTAACTTTATATTCTTAATAACTTTTTCTATTATTCATATTAATAGTTTTTAGTTGTTAATTTCAACTATAATTAGTATCATAATTAGTAATACTATATAAGTGGAGTAAGGGAAATCAAACTAATTAGTGATTAGCAATTAATAATTACAAATTAGTATTTATTAATTAATTAGTAAGCAATATAAAACTACAATTCAATGTCCGTTATTTCGCCTTTTTCTCAGTAAGTGGTTCGTAACCGCAGGTCCATAAAGTTCATTCATCAATTACTCCTGTCGGGTCTGCTCATTCTTCCTCTGCTTCTTCTTCTTCTCCTTCTTCTCCTTCTTCTACCTTCTTCTGTATTTTCCGAGCGAATTCCAGTGCCGCTGTATGCTTGGTGAAACGAAAATCCTTCTTCTCGTAGGTAACTCTAAGTATTGCCGGGTATACCAGACCATATCTGATCTCCTTTTTTCCTTTTATATCTCTCAAGATGCCTCTTGTTTCTGTGAATAGAGCTCTTCTTTTAGCCACTTCGGCCGGGTAGTCTCTGAAGATACTGATGTTATCTCCTTCGTATTTCAGATTTCTTTTTCTTATTATTATCTTCATCATATCTTCAAAGACGCTGTCATAAACCACCTTTACAATTACTTGTCTTGGTGGTGCACCACTCCTAGAAGCCGGTCTTAAAGCCCTGTGGGCTCGTCCCAACAGGGGTTCTTCATCCAAATCCAAAATGTCCTTCAGGAGTTTAGCAAAGAATTTACGTGGGTCATGGTTTCCTTCGCGTCCCTCAGGCAAACCTACTATGCGCAAATTCTTACGTCTTTGCCGCCCCTCCAAATCAATACATTTCTCATTTATTTTACGTACTAATTCAGAGAGGCGTTTGTTCTCTTCGTTTATCTTCTCATTCTCCCTCGCAGTTGTCAGAGCGGCATCAGTTAATTCTTTAATCGTATCATTTTGTTGATCCAGTACAGTTGACATAGGGCTTAACCTCGCCTCTATTTTCGCATCCATCATCTCTTCCATCATTCGCTCCATCCCAGCAAGTTTATCAGTTACCTCAATCATTTGATTATGTATGTCCTCCTCCTGTTCTGTTTTCCATTCATTCATCATGGTTTTTACCATTTCTTTAACTTCTCTCATTAATTCTTCTTTGATTTTTCGAATATCCGTTTTTAAGGCTTTCATTTCATCCTTAATTTCTTTATAATCTTTCTTCACTTCTTTTTGTGTTTCTGTTTGTGTTTCCTTCAGCATTTTCTTCATATCAGCCAGCAGAGATTTTTTAAGATCTTCCATCTCAGCTTTTCTTTGTAAAATCTCTTCTTGGGAGGCAGCCAGTCCCGAGCCTGAAGCTTTGGTGGGGCCTACCTCCCTTCTGGAACCTTTCTTCGGCTGTGTGGGGGAGGAGGGATTCATTTTAAATTTCTTACCGGAGTCGCTAAAGTCGCGCGCCTGATGACGTCACGCGGCTTACAATCGCACCCGGAGCCGTTTAAAATCGATCTCCTACGGTAAGTAGTGTTAGCAGCCTCCTCTAACCCCGTTTTTTTTCCAGATTTTTTAAGAGCTGGTCTGGCACTGTTCTCTCCTAGAACATGGCGCCACCGGAAGTCTTCAGGGGTAAGTTATTCTACCCAAGGCTTGTAGCCTCATGAGCCAGCACGGATTTGAAGGGCCCAAATAGTCTGATAAACACCTAAAGAAATAGGGAAGTAAATCAAATATGAAGGTCTATATATTGTTCACTGGGCAGTCACATCTTGCTTGTTATACTTGCATTAGCTCAGCGGGTTGATTTCTCAGTCTGAAAGCTGGGAGGTTTGGGGACAGGTTTTGTACTGTCCTGATGGATTCCAAGGGGAACCTATTGATGGAGGTGGGTGAACCTACCATGTAGTGGAAGCAGGCAGCACTTATAAAGTGTCCCTGCTGTCTTAAGACTATGACCTCTGGACCTAGACTAGGAAAATGCTGGTGCCTGGGTGGAAAATGTACCCCATTCACTCGTGCACTTTAATAATATATCAGAAGCGAAACAACAAAACCTGCTACTTAACTAGAGCAACATATTGTATGTTACTGAAAGCTTGAGAAATATAAATAGCCATTGCTGTAAATTTTTGATGAGTGTTGAGAGTATGGAACAGAGATAAAAGGGGCATCAAAAAAAGCTGCATGAAAGCGCCCTGGGCTAATACTATTTATTAATAGTTTATTGTTAGTTCAAGTTAGCGAAGTCAAGAAGAGCTATAAGTCCCTGCTTTGTACTATAGTGAAATGGAGTTGTTAGAATTCAAAAAAAATTGTTATGTGAGTTCCATTGAGATTATGTTTGTGCACAGTTCAGCAGAAGAAAACGTTGCAGATTGTGTGCTAATGAATTATAAATGTGTGCAATTGTAGCTGTCCAGATCTTGTTCTTGCAGCGACATCGTCTTGGAGAGCACGTCCTTCATGCGTGTGTACAATACTTCTGTCAAAAACCTTTTCCCTATCTAAGGTGGCTGAGCAAGTGTCCAGCCCCTGTCGGTGTTTGTATCCGTGAGTGGTACAAGGGCCTTCTTGTACCAAGTGGTACAATGGGCACCACATTGCTCTGTTCGGGGTACATCACCAGACCCATTCCACACTTGGCGCAATAGGCGGTGACCTTAAACAGAATGTTGCTGTCTGCATCAGACAGTTATATTGGTTGCCACTTCCTGATCTCTCTTCCTTCTTGTTGGAATGGATGCCCTTCCTCATTCTGAACGTGAAACTGGCTAAATAAATAATGTTGTACACTTCCACCGGGATGATCCAGTCCCGTAGGAGTTTATTGTGGGAAGGAACTGCAGATGCTGGTTTATACCAAAGATAGACACAAAAG
Source organism: Raja brachyura (assembly GCA_963514005.1). The sequence continues at coordinate 22,579,950 of OY740789.1, forward strand.
GCTGGAGTAACTCAGTGGGTCAGGCAGCATCTCTGTAGAAAAGGGATGGGTGATGTTTCGGGTTGGAATCCTTCTTCAGACTTCTGAAGAATTCTGAATTCCTCAGAGTGCACAAATACATTGGCCCATTAGAGTTACCTCAATCCTACACACTCATCAATGTCACACTTGGATCCCTCCCATAATCTATCTCCGAGACCGAAGGCAGTAATGACCGACAGTCCCTGAAAAATTTATAACATGAATGCTTTCAGTAATTGGTGTGAAAATATATGTTGTATCAATCAAGTGTCTTACATACAGCGTGTTCCCTTTACAAAATAAATAATTGCCTGTAAAACAAGGTAGTGAAATGCCACGGGGAAAGGACAGCTACAATTAACTCACAGAGTGCACTAGAATAGTAAACCTTGCAAATCCTCAGCAAAGACAGGAGGAATATTTCGTGGAGAGCTGCCAAAATCAGTTTGGTAATGGAAGCAATCAAATTCCACAGTGAATTGTTAGAGTCATCGAGTCACACAGCCACAGGAACAGTCCACTGAGACCAGGACAATCACCAAGCATCACTTTAGAATAATCCAACACCATTTTTGTTTTTGTTCTCTCTAAATTCCCCTTAGCTTCGCCCTGGATTCTACCACTCACCCACACACAAGGGACAATTTGTAGCAGTCAATTTACCTACCGACCTACACATCTTTGGTGTGTGGGAGTGAGAAATAGAATACACACAGGAAACCCAAACAGTCACAGGGAGAACATACAAACTCCACATAGACAATTCCCAAGACCAAGAATGAACTTGGATACCTGCAACTGTGAGGCAGTGGCTCTACTAGTTGGGTACTTTTAACGCTTGTGTACCTAATCATTTATCTCTAAATTGCAATATCTCAGCTATTTCTTCCCTCCTCGCCTACAAATATTTCTGTTGTAACCTTCTATGTGAAACACATGTAGGTGTCCATTCTTGGAATGTCCAGTATCTTTCAAAATGACCCCACTAAATCTATAATGAAATTCCACTTGCCAGACCAAAAAAAATGGAATTTCGCTCTTGGGGGACTAATAATCAAATAATTTAAAACAGTCTGAAGAAGGGTCTCGACCCGAAACGTCACCCATTTCTTTGCTCCATAGATGCTGCCTCACCTGCTGAGTTTCTCCAGCACTTTTGTCTATCTTCGATTTTTCCAGCATCTGCAGTTCTTTCTTAAACATTTAAAACAGTCCAGTTGTGTTTAGGTCAGGAATTCTAGGAAATAGCTTGAGGAATGATTTGGCATCATCATATTGAAATTCCCACCATATATCAACCAAGAATCTATATGATTTTAAGCAACTTCCAGGTGAACATGATGGGCAGAGCCATTGGACTTAGCCCATCCCACAATATCAATGATGTTTTTGCATTTTATTTTTGAAAATCAAGTTGTTTTTTGCATTTAATCTTTTGTATCTAATATTTTGTATCTAAAAATAAGAATCAGGAATTCTTTACATGCACCTTGTGAAACCACAACCTCTGTCACTAAGAAGTAAAAGGCGGGTGAACCACCAACTGACTTGAAATTACCCTCCTTCCTTCCATGTTAGGTTTAGAAATCCTGGAACTCCTTAGCAGAAAGAATCTGGGATTATTTCCATTGAGATTTCAAGATGGACACCCACCTGGTTGTTTTCGATGGAAAATCAGGGTGTACTATAAATGCTGTCAATTGGCCCAGGCTTTTTACAAAATTGTGCAGCCGACTCTAATTTGCTTATAGACATAAATTTGCTTGAAAATTGACACATTTTTGTAGAAAACTCCAGGCTTGTTTGAATTGAGTTCCTGATCTCCACAGGAATCTCTCTCTCATTCATTCTCATTGATTGACTGGTTTATTCTAACAGCAATCCATGCATTCCATTAACAGTTTTGTACCATTTAGTAACTGTGAAATATGTAGAGATGTTTCTTCAGATATATCAACTTGTTAAGACAGTGTCTAAATATAATGCAGTTTCTGCAATCTGCTCAAAATATGCTCCAAAATCAGTGAGTCTTTTTAAGATATCACATCAGATTCCAATCATACCCTTTTGGCATTTGTTCGTGGGAATCGGGGAATCTCGACAATCATGCAGTTGAAGACCGATGATGTCTTCAGGCCCATTCTCCAGTCTGAAGAAGGGTCTCGACCTATACATCTTTGGGATGTAATCTGAACATCACCGATCCATGTTCTCCAGAGATACTGCCTGACCTGCTGTGTTACTCCAGCACTTTCTGTCCTCTACAATTGGAATAGAGATTTGAAAGCATGATAGTAGATCCTCTTTTGAGAGTCGCCACCCTCTGTCGCCATCTTGAGGTAGCATCTGATATAAGTTTCTGCTAAAAAATAAACCAAATCTTCTTGGTTGCACAAATCCTACATGGTACTTAAAAAATAAAAAATATTCTTAATTAAAAAATAATGTGTACCCATTAAACCAGCTCAATGTTACGATAAAAATGAATATATTCTGCCATTAAATAAAACTAAATGCAAAATCAATAACTTGAAAGAAATTGTGAATGGTTTGACTTCCAATTTATTCTGGTCAACATGATATTACTTCTATTATTGTACATAGAGAGTAAAAAAGTATTTGAAACTTACTGAGAGCATGAGTAGGCTGCTTGATGATAATCTATTCTCCTTACTAATTGAATTAAGTTTAATATTATTGAAGAAACTAGTTTCTTTGGAAGCGCTGACTAATTTATTTTTTATGTCTTATGAATCACACAACTAAATTAAAAAAAATGACTTTTTATGTTTATAAATTATATTGTTCCTGAAGAAGTGGGATGTTAGAGATGTGGGAATGAACATTTTTGGTATCACATGTTATCGACCATTAATCTGGGGTCAGATGCAGCTAAGGCCAATGCAAAAATGAAATCTCTTCTCTCTACTGGAATTAAAAGTTACCATCTACAATGTAGTTTAGTTTAGCTTTGACATACAGCACAGAAACAGGCCCTTTGGCCCACCACTTCAGGCACAACCCACTATCCTACACACTAGGTACAATTATACTAAGCCAATTATTGTACAAACCTGCACGTCTTTGGAGTGTGGGATGAAACCAGATATCCCGGAGAAAACCCCCACTGGTCACGGGGAAAATGTACAAACTCAGTACAGACAGCACCCGTAGTCAGGATCGAACCCAGGTCTCTGGCGCTGTAAGGCAGCAACTCTACTGTCGCTCCACTATGCATCCCCTTCTGTTTGTGTGTGAACATTCTGTTTGTGAAATTGCTAGATGCTCATAAATCTCACTTGGCACATTAATGCCCTTTTGGGGATGGAGTTTCCCGCCTATTTCTGTGACTTCAGACCGTTGATTGCCTCCTGCAGTTAAATGGTCGGGCAGTTAGGTCAAGGTAATAGACCCAGCTTCTATATGCAATGAAAGATTGCTGATTGAAACTTGTAGCCATAATGTTTAATGCAATAAATTTTTATTGTTACATCCATCTGAAAACTTTGTTGCTCAATTCATTCTTGGACATTGCTGTCAAGGCTAGAATTCACAACGCAACAGTTACCCTGAACAGGATGGCTTATCAGGTCTTTACATTCTATGTGCCTGGAGTCACAGAAAGAGCAATACACAATAGCTTTCCTTTCCTGAAGGATATTAGGGAGCTAACTTTAGCTCTTGACAATCCGACATTTTGACTTTCAGAATTACTAATGACAATTATAATTCCAGATCACTTAATTAACTGAATTTAAATTCTTCAATTTTCTTGAAGGAATTACACTAAGGAGTTACATCTCCAAATCATTAGTCTGGGCCTCCGGATTACAATTCCCATACTGTAATTCATACATTACCATTTCCATTTCTTTGCATCAATTATCAATTTTCCTCCCATTTTTGCTTAAAAAAACAAATATATTCATTGGGTGGTATTTATACAGAGAATGCTGAAGATACTTAGCCAGTTGACATGGTGGTGCAGCGGTAGAACTGCTGCCTTGCAGCACCAGAGACCTGGGTTCGATCCTGACTACGGATGCTGTCTGTACGGAGTTTCTACATCCTTCCCGTGACCGCATGGGTTTTCCCCGGGTGTTCCAGTTTCCTCCCACACTGCAAAGTCGTGGAGGTTTTGTAGGTTAATTGGCTTCAGCAAATTGTCCCTTGCGTGTAGGATACTGTGAGTATACAGGGTGGTTGCTGGTCGGCGCGAACTCGGTCGGCTGAAGGGCCTGTTTCTGCTCTGTATCTCTAAAAGACGAAAGTCTAAAAAGGTCAGGCAGCATTTGTGAAAAGAAAAACTGAATGAACATTTTGGATCAAAGACCATTTATCTGCATTTATTCTTTTTTAAATATTTCCAATAGCTACAGGACATTTTTTTCAAATTAACTGATGGATTTTTTTTTTATTTCACAGGTCATCGCCATCCATCAAAGCATCTTGTCAGACAGCACCATGAAGAGTAATATGGAGTTAAAATTTCAGGTTGCTGACCTTTCCGCAGAATTGGAAAAAGGAGAGAACAAGAGGCATAGAGATATTGTGTGTGTGTGTGTGTGTGTGTGTGTGTGTGTGTGTGTGTGTGTGTGTGTGTGTGTGTGTGTGTGTGTGTGTGTGTGTGTGTGTGTGTGTGTGTGTGTGTGTGTGTGTGTGTGTAAGTGAAGGGAATGTCTGTGATGGGGAGTACACCAAAATAGTTAGATTAAATGAGCTTACCAGTTTGATGTTTGATCTTTATTTTATGAGGAGTTACATTGGTGATTACGTTAAGAAGCCCCGCCAGTCTGCAAGCGCGTCAATCTTCAAAGCAGCGGTATGAAATCACAGGTAACAGTAATTGAAGTAACATAGTAAGATCAGCAACTTGAGAACTACCAGATGTCCTTTGAGAGAGGGTTGGGAGTGGAGGGCACGTAATCACCAACGTAAGTCCTCATAAAATAAAGATCAAACTTCAAACTGGTAAGTTCTCATTTAATCTTACTATTTTACTTCGAAGTCACAGGAGTGATTCCATGAAGAGTTCAAAGCTCTGTGATTTCATGCCGCCAATTCAAATCCCAGCGTCTCACTGCATCGATTGACTCAGGATGAGTGAATAATCAACAATGTATTAACCATGACATTGATTCAAATGTATTAATGGTTTACGTTAATAAAGAAATCAATAGCAACCCCTCTATCTCAAGGGAGGCTAAAGTGGACGCAAAACAGAATGGGCAATAGCCCGGGTCAGTAATCGGCCTACCGTAATAAAAAATTAAAAATCAATTCAGTTGACCATCTTGCGGTCGTGAGGGTATGGTCGATGGGAACGTCCATTGCCTTGGCCGCTGACGTTGATGCTGCCCTGGTGGAATGAGATGCAAAATTGTCAGTGTTAATACCTGCATTAACCAGAACCTGCTACAGCCACCTTGAAATAGTCTGAACCGACCTTTTCTTGTGTGGTTGTTTGTCGCTTAATAAACAGTGCAGATTCCACACCTCTTAGGATTCTGGTGGCCTTGATATAATATAGCAAGCCTACCCTCTCACATAGGCGTGAGTCCGTGGGGTATGCTGAATATATGACATCTGCAGCTATTTCAATGTCTGCCCTCGTTGTGCTGATACTAGTGTCATGACTAAGGATGTAGCTGGAACCCCCTGGTGAAGTATTGTTAACACACTGTCAAATTCCAAACTGCATATATTTGTAGTGGGAGAACTTGTGTCAAAGATCTCTTTTACAACTCGATCTCCGGGGTTGAAACCCGATATAGTGGTTCCCGTTTGCTGCAGCTTTAGTGGCCCTATAACTGAAATATTGTCAAAGACCATTTAAGAATGAACTGGAAGACGTCAGTAATCTGTACCATATTAAATGTACCATTAACATTAAACAAGGTTAAATCTTCCGATCCCCTCAATAGGAAATGTACTGCTTTTTTGGTGTTATCCCTGCACTCTGCAACCTGACAACCTGAGCCGTAAGGCAGTCCATTCAGAATGTGTAAGTCAATAATTGTTTTATTATGCAGAGCCCAGTTTCCTGAACCACAGTTTGAACCAGCAAAGTTTTCGTATTTTAGAATAACCGTATATGGATGTATTTATATGCCTGATGAAAGCAGGAAACATGGCTGTATAGCCAGTCAGACAGTATGAAAACTAAAGCAAGATCTTGCTAACTTATTTCAAGACCTGACTAATGAGGCAAAATGGAGGAAGACATAAAAAACATTCCTCCTTCTTGTGGCGAGAATATATCTCTCCGCACTGTTATGCCACATATTTTTGCAATCAGTGAGTAAGTATGAAACCAATATGACGATATTCGATGTACCATTGAACCATACTTTCATAATACTTTGAGATCCAATACGTATTCTGTGTTGTCATCGATCCGAACCTGATGATACACCAGTGGCAAAGGAGATTAGGTAAATGATTACAGGATACTTTTACTTGATTGCCATGTGACTAACATATGCCACCACCGTAGTGTAGCAACTTGAAGTTGAGCATGTAGATTATGTATATTCGCTCAATAGCCCTTTACCCATGGGGTGCATCGAGTGTATATATTTAGTTGATACCAACAACTGAAGAATTGGCAACTCATGCAAATCTCCTCCACCTCCAACTAGAGATGATATTCGTAATTTCCCACCTTAGAGCTCTTAGCATCAGTTTGTAAATAACTGAAATTTGACTGATCAAACTACTAGAGCAATGCTGAATACTGTTTGTTCATCATTGTGACTTAGGTAGCTTCAGCTGGCAATAGCATAAGGTTGTTAACAATGATCTACATGTCCTTTGAGCGGTTGCTACTTTGCATGATGTTAGTTCCCGGACTACACAGCTACTATATTGCCAATTACGCTTGATGAATAGAAGTCAGTTTTATAACAGGTTGCTATTAACTCCAATATCTTGCCACAGGGAGGAGTCATAGGCTAATTAATAGTTAAAGGTAAATCCCAATGACCAACAAGTCTATTTGGTAAAAACTTAAAGTTAACTGGATGGATGAACCCAATTTCTCAAATATAGTTTGAGGCTGAAACAGATGATTTTAACAAAAATACAGCATTAGAATATCATCCAGACAAGACCTAACAAGTGTTTTTAAATTCTGAGTCCAAACACCGATTTTACTAATTAGTTAAATAACCTGGGTCAATAGATTATCCCATTTAGCAATGTTTTACTGTTATTAGTACAGTTATCATTGCCTTTTGATAACCTCTGTAATGGGTACTGCATAGAATGGATCCTTATGAATCCGTTGTTAGTCAGTAAAGAAGTTTCCTATTTGGAAAGTTCATATGCGAGTTAACCGACTCTCCTCCATTTTGCCTAATGAACAGGCCACTCCTGCCACTTCGTGAACTTGTTGGGAAGATAGACACAAAAAACTGGAGAAACTCAACGGGTCAGACAGCATCTCTGGAGAAAATGAATAGGTGACGTTTCGGGTCGACCTTTCTTCAGACTGAGCGTCAGGGGAAAGGGAATCGAGAGATATAGACGGTGTTATAGAGAGATCTGGAACATATGAATGAAAGATATTCAAAAAAGTAACGATGATAAAGGAACTTTATGATAAAGGAAATAATAGATAAAGGATGATAAACTTGTTGGGATGCAGAACACAGCGGTTACTAGAAATCTGAAATGAAAGAAACTATCAGCCATTGTCCAGGAACTGAGCTTCAGTGCAAATCCCAGTCTGGATTATTACTGATTTAATTCAGAATTGATGGAGCAATGCCAATATGAATTTTTGATTACTTCCCATGCTGTTAGATATTTGTAGAAATAGAGAACGTAAGATACAATTATAAGAAAGGTTAATTTTGGTATCCTGATAAATAAAACATTCTAACAAATCATTCCTTCAATCCCTCCTTTAATTCCTTACCACGCAATATCTGACGTTTTACATCAATGTAGGTATTGAGATGATAGAAGCCTGAATCAGATCTCTGAATCATGTCTTGCTGTTCATTTTGATTCAAATAATTTAGTTTATATTTTCTGAGTCAGGTTACCCTCACACTCTTACTAATTTATGAAGGCAGAAATCAAACCACGCATTATGTTTGAAATGTTATCTATTGATTACCAGTGAAATGATGCTTTAAATTAGAGTTGAGTAGATGGAGGTTTAATTAACATGTGCCTAAGTACACAGACAATTGAACAGCAAATTGTTAATGGAAAGAATTACTTAAAAACAAGGAACAAGGTAATTGTCCAGGTAATTTAGCATACTGCTGCAAATCAGCATGAATGGATTCTGAATATTAACATCTTCTGATGTTATTCATTGGAGAGACGGCTTTTACTTTCACGGCGAGCTGCAAATTAACACATTTGAGTAAATAATTAATGGATTTAGCCTACAGAAATGAATAATAACATTCTGAATTTATATAATCTCATCTTTATAAATTGTTGAGTGAATCTCTTTTCTTCCCAGGGCTGATGAGTCTATGAACGCCATTAATTCAATACTTGCATATCTGGTTCCTACTGAAGCAATTTTACACACAATTAAAGTAGCTGAGCTGGTTTTCAACACACATTTCTTGACCTCAGATTACTTAATGCTGTATGACACTTCTAGCTCTCCCCTGTAAAAAGGTTAATTCAGTTTAGGACTTCTCGCTCATTGTCCTCAAGGGGATCTTTTACCATCAAGATAAATGCTTCCAAGTCCTAAGAAAAAGTTCTCAACTAAACAAAAGATAGAAAATGGTGAATGAAAATCACTTTGATGGAGATTGATCTTAAATAAACCTGATTGAAGTACGTATGACATGTTTAAATATTAATCAGATGACAGCTTCAGGTTCCCAGGCATTCATATCGGCAGCAACCTAACTTGGTCCCTTCACACTCATGCGGTGATCGATAAAGTGCATCAATGAATTTTCTTTCAGTGGCATCAGAGAAGATTTGGCATGTCCATGAGGATTCTCTTGAACTTCCACAGATGTGATTTTGAAAGTGTTCTGATGTGATTCATCTCAGCCTTGGGATGGCAATTGCCCTGCTCTTGACCACCTAGACTAGTGGAGAGTGGAGAACACAGCCCAGTTCATCACAAGATCATCACTTGTTTCCACCCGCTCCATCTTTATGGTGTGTTGCATCAGCAAGTCTGAAAGTATTGTCGAGGATGCCTACCACACTGGCCACTCCTATTTTCTCTTACCTTCTGGGAGAAGATACAGGAGCTTTAAATCATGGACATCTAGACTTGAGAATAGTTTTTTTTTAAATGTTATCACGTCCCCGAACCAATCACCTCTTTCACACCCATTTCCTGGAGGTGCTGTCATGTTGTCTTACTCTAAGTCTATATCAATCAGTTATTCCATAATTTCATTTGGTTAATCCATTATTGCACTTGAAACTTTGTTTGCACTACTTCAAATTTCACTACAATCTCTGCACCATTCTATTGCTTTGTCATTGTATTTATTATTGTATCTTTCATTACCATGTACACTGTTTACTCTGTGAACCTCACGTGATCAAGGAATTACATTGCATTCTGAATCTGATCTTAACCTGAAGAAGAATGTTTTTTTTAAACTTGTTGTCCAAATGATCTTTAGCTTCGTACTGCACTGATGTGGTATTTCAGTTCATGTAATGTACTGGAGTCCTGAATATACTTTACTTTGCCTACTCCATGTTGCTATTACCGATTAGACCATCTCTAGACCTGCATAACAGTTTTGTAGTCTGGCATCTCATTTTAGTTTACCTGAAATGTAAACTAGTCTGAACTGTGAAACTCACAGCAACCTATAAGATGATACCCACAGGATTGTTAAGGGTGCTGAAACAACCAAACCAATTTTGAGGCCATTACTGACCCCTAACATAGAAAAAAAAACAGTTTAAAATTGATTCCTCCTACCATAAAATAATGTGAAAAGAGGATGCATGAAACAATCTTGCTGTCTGTCATTTCTGATTATACTGAATATCTACACCTACGCTGAACTTAAAAGCAATTTTAGTATTAAAAGCTTATTATTGTGGAAGAATGCTTCCTTTGGCACATGGTGTGATAGAAACTACAGAAAAACTGCATTTCAGTTTCAGCTATCCCTTAACTTATACCACACCAGTCTCATGCATCTCTCTTGTCCCACAGACGTGGGGGTTTGTAGGTTAATTGGTCACTGTAAATTCCCCTCTTGTGTAGTGGGATAACTAGTCTGAACTGGTGATCAATGGTTGGCATGCACTCAGTGGGCTGAAGGGCCTGTTTCTATGCTGTATCTCCAAACAAAACTAAAGTATCTGTGATACGATTGAAAATGGAGAAATACTCTGCTCTGTGCAGGAGTCCTTTGAATCAGAATATTGGGTAGAGTTGAAAAGAAATGAGAAACCGATGGTTAATTCGCTTTTCAAGCAATACTGGCTTGCAATGCCGGATATTTATAGACAAACCTTGAACAGTCGACCACAAGTTAGTATCAAATTAGCTGAGCTGTATCAACGACATTATTGAGCTTACCGTATTATCTTTTTTGATAGCTGACACACTGAGCATTTGAAATGTGCATGATTATATGAATCGTTACTATGATTCTGCTCCCCCAGCTGGAAAGCCGCACTCAAAGGAAGTTAGATATCGATATATCCTTTCAAAAATAGGTAACGGTGATGCTAAGTTGTAAATGACCTTGTGACTGTCGAAAAACAAGATCAACATTTTCAACTAATAAGTTCTTACTGAAGGGAAGAGCACAAATATTTTCTGCTGTTGTGGAATGTGGAAAATTCTGAGATTAGTGTGACAAAGGGAATGATAAAGATAATGGGAACTGAAAATGATTTAGAAGTTCATAAGTTCATAAGTGATAGGAGCAGAATTAGGCCATTTGGCCCATCAAGGCCCGTCAATCACGGCTGATCTATCTTTCACTCGTAGCCTCATTTAATTTAATGATTTAGTATCCCAAGCCTGATGCAAATCATCCAGTGGTATTGTGGTAAACCAGAGTTAAGAAGCTCTGGGGTGAACTGCTAGGCAATGCCTACAGGGTGGGTAGCATGCAGATATTTCTAATTAAGATCAACCATGTAGTCCATATTAGCCTAGGAATCAGGGCTGGACTTTCACCTGCTGAGGCCCTAAGCTGTATGAAATTTAGGTCCCTTCTCTAAAAACAATTCGGATAAAAAATGATAAAATAAAAATATATTTCAAAAAATGAGGCTCCCGAGGGTGTGCGGCCCTAAGCTATAGCTTATTTAGCTTATAGTTAAGTCCAGCACTGCTAGGAATGGATGCAGAATGGGTGAATGGAGAGAACTAATTGGGTGCCAACAGGGTACATATGAAAGATGACCTTGTATATGCAGATGACTTTCTCAAAGGGCAACATGCAAATAATGTAGAGGTGGATAAATCCTTGGAAAACTCTGAATGGAACAGGGCATTGTGGAGAGTAGAAGGCACCAGGCCATACATGTACCGTAGATAAGTAGGAATAGTGCAGTGCAAGAGAAAAACCAACAAAGTTTGGACAATATGCAAGAATGATCCCAGGATTGGGTAGGTTAACCTATGACAAGCATTTGTTGGCACTGGGCCTGTACTCGCTGGAGTTTAGAAGAATGAGGGGGGACCGCATTGAAATATACAGAATAGTGAAAGGCTTGGATAGAGTGGATGTGGGGAGGATGTTTCCACTAGTGGGAGAGTCTAGGACTAGAGGTTATAGCCTCAGAATTAAAGGACTTTCTTTTAGGAAGGAGATGAGGAGAAATGTCTTTAGTCAAGTGAATCTGTGGAATTCTTTGCCACAGAAGGCTGTGGAGACCAGGTCAGTGGGTATTTGTAAGACAGAGATAGATAGATTCTTGATTACTACAGGTGTCAGAGGTTATGGGGAAACGGCAGGAGAATGGGGTTAGAAGAAAGAGATGGATGAGCCATGATTGAATGGCAGAGTAGACCTGATGGGCCGAATGGCCTAATTCTACTCCTATTCCTTATGACCTTATGCAAACAGAGTATGCAAACAGGAAGGCAAATAGTCTGCTGGCCTCCGTTGTGAATGGGCTGGAATATAACAAATATAATTCCTTAACAAAATTGTGAGAAAACATTTGGGGTACAATGTACAGTTATGATCTCCATATCTCAGGTAGGATTCGGAAATACAAGATACCACTCTCTCTTGGTACCAGTCTCATATCCCATGCAAGGAGTCTGGAAAAATAGCCAAACATCCATTAAAATCAGAATCCAATATTTTCACAACAGAATCATACGTTAAAACATAGAACATAGAACAGTAAAGCACAGCAACAGGCCCTTCGGCCCAAAATGTCTGTGCCTAACACGATGTCAAGACCAACATAATCCATATCGGTCCATTCCCTGCAAATCCAATGCTCAACCAAAAGTCTCTTAAATGCCACTATTGTGTTTGCTTCCACCACCACCTCCAGTAACGTGTTCCAGGTACTCACCTCCTCTGTGTAAAAAAACTTGCACCAGCACATCTCCTTTAAACGTTCTTCCTCTCACCTTAAAGCTGTGCCCTCTAGACAACAGACAATAGACAATAGGTGCAGGAGTAGGCCATTTGGCCCTTCGAGCCAGCACCACCATTCACTGTGATCATGGCTGATGATCCACACTCAGTATCCCGTTCCTGCCTTCTCCCTATATCCCTTGACTCCACTATCTATAAGAGCTCAATCTAACTCTCTCTTGAAAGCATCCAGAGAATTAGCCTTCACTGCCATCTGAGGCAGAGAATTCCACAGATTCCCAACTCTCTGGGTGATAAAGTTTTTCCTCATCTCCATTCTAAATGACCTACCCCTTATTCTTAAACTGTGGCCCCTGGTTCTGGACTCCCACAACTTCAGGAACATGTTTCCTGCCTCTAGCATGTCCAATCCCTTAATAATCTTATATGTTTCAATAAGATCCCCTCTCATCCTTCTAAATTCCAGTCTATACAAGCCCGGTCGCTCCATTCTTTCAACATATGACAGTCCCGCCATCTTGGGAATTAACCTCGTGAACCTACGCTGCACTCCCTCAATAGCAAGAATGTCCTTCCTCAAATTTAGAGAACACAAAATTGGCTCAGACTGTCTACTTGATATGTGCCTCTCAAAAACGGGATATAGACAGTTCCCACCAAGAGCTGCATGCAGAGATCTCAGCTTCCTCCTCATTGCTGCACTGACTGTTGGGAAGTGAGTCAACACTTCAAGAACTCCTCCTCCTCAATGAAAAGGCTGCCATAGATGTGAGGGAAAACCAGGTGGAGAAGAATATGGCTCATGCCTGATTTATGCACCATAAATTAGTGTAAATTGGACCCATTATGAGGTTCATATGCTTGCCTTGGAGTCAGGGCAGTGTGGATTTGTCTGATTAAAATTTGAGATGAAGCGGTGATCGTATGAGGAAAGATCAAATTTATAACCTCAGGAGTTTACAATGAGAGGAATGTCCTTGAAAAATAAATGATCCGGCCAGGATATGTTTTAGGACCATGGACAGAGGCGACGGATAAGACGGTATTCTTGAGGTTAACATGAGGAGAAATATTATTTGTTTCGTAAAATGACTGATTTGTGGATTGTTTTTTTTGTGACTATTATTTTTGCGTGCACTGCGCTTGATCTGAAGGCAGATGATTTAAAAACAGAGGCTTTGAAAATATCATTATCAATATGTTGATGTCTATGAGAATATAAAACATGTACACAGAGCAGATGTCCCTGTAGTTAGACTTATCTGAATTAGGCATGATTACATTGAGATTTAAATGAAAGCGTTTTGTCTTTGTGCGGTTGTTGTTATTGCAAAGCTGGTTTAAAAAAATATCACCAATGGATCTCAAATGTGAAGTAGGAAATGTTTCAAAAAACATGTTGTTCCCAAAACATTGCAGTGAATATTAATGCCATTTTAGTTTAGTTTAGAGATACAGTGTGGAAACAGGCCCTTCTGCCCACTGAGTCCACACATTTACACCAAGCCAATTAACCTACAAACCTGTACATCTTTGGAGTGTGGGAGGAACCCAAAGATCTCAGAGAAAACCCACGCAGGTCACTGCAAGCGCTGTAAGGCAGCAACTCTACCGCTGCGCCACCGTGCCGCCATGTGTCTAGGTTTTGTTCCAGGCAGGCTATGGTCTAGGCACTACTCCAGGTAACATAATACCTTAGTCAATTCTTACAATCCTTTCTTTAATGAGAAGCCTTCATTGTTTTAATGTTTTACCAGAAGGATTCCTGAATTAGGGGATATTAGCAACAGAAAGAGGTTGGACAGGCTTGGATTGTTTTCGCTGGAACACCAGAGACAATAGACAATAGAAAATAGGTGCAAGAATAGGCCATTCGACCCTTCGAGACAGCACCGCCATTCAATGTGATCATGGCTGATCATCCCCAATCAGTACCCCGTTCCTGCCTTCTCCCCGTATCCCCTGACTCTATTTTTATGAGCCCTATCTAGCTCTCTCTTGAAAGCATCCAGAGAACCTGCCTCCACCGCCCTCTGAGGCAGAGATTGCACAGACTCACCAGTCTCTGTGAGAAAAAGCGTTTCCTCATCTCCGTTTTAAATGGCTTACTCCTTATTCTTAAACTGTGGCCTTCTTAATTCTTAAAAGAGGTTGCGGGGAGACCTGATAGAGGTATATAAAATTATGAGAAGCATAGATATAGTAGACAGTCAGAACCTTTTTCGAAGGATGGAAATAGCAAGTACTAGGATGGCATGGTGGCGCAGCGATAGAGTTGCTGTCTCACAGTACTTGCAGTGCCAGAGAATCCTGTGTTCGATCCCGACTATGGGTGCTGTCTGTGCGGAGTTTGTTCATTCTCTCCGTGACCGCGTGGGTTTTCTCTGAGATGTTCGGTTTCCTCTCACACTCCAAAGATGTACTGGTTGGCAGGTTAGTTGGATTTGTATAAAAATGTTAATTGGCCCTGTGTGTATACAGGATAGTGTTAATATGTGGGGATCGCTAGTCGGCGCTGACTCAGTGGATTGAAGGGCCTGTTTCCGCGTTGTACCTCTAAACTAATTAAAAACTAAACTAGAGGCCATAGCTTTAAGGTGAGAGGGGAAAAGTTTAAAGGGGATGTGTGTGTGGGGGTGGGGTTTACACAAAGAATAATGAATGCATAGAATATGCTGTTGCGGGGTGATGGTGATGGTGAAGGCAGATACGATAATGGCATTTAAGAGACTTTTGGATAGGCAAGGAATGGAGGGATGTAGATTATTTGCAGAAGGATAAGAGTTGTGGGCTGTGTGTTCAGACAGCATCCGTGAAGAAGGAAATAAATATGTTTCATGTTGGCAACATCATCAGAATATTATTAATGCCTTCCTCGGAAAATTGTGAACTTGTTCAACTGTAGCACTGGAGGAATGCAAATCTGAAGGCCCAGTTTTCTTTTTTACTAGACTTCTTTTGTACTAGAGCTTATTGGGGCATTCTGTAGAGTTAGGCCCCCAATATACTGGACAATAAAATTAAACTGAAAGCAAACACTACAGATAGAAACATAGAAACATAGAAATTAGGTGCAGGAGTAGGCCATTCGGCCCTTCGAGCCTGCATCGCCATTCAATATGATCATGGCTGATCATCCAACTCAGTATCCTGTACCTGCCTTCTCTCCATACCCCCTGATCCCTTTAGCCACAAGGGCCACATCTAACTCCCTCTTAAATATAGCCAATGAACTGGCCTCAACTACCCTCTGTGGCAGAGAGTTCCAGAGACCCACCACTCTCTGTGTGAAAAAATTTCTTCTCATCTTGGTCCTAAAGGATTTCCCCCTTATCCTTAAGCAGTGACCCCTTGTCCTGGACCTCCCCAACATCGGGAACAATCTTCCTGCATCTAGCCTGTGCAACCCCTTAAGAATCTTGTAAGTTTCTATAAGATCCCCTCTCAATCTCCTAAATTCTAGAGAGTATAAACCGAGTCTATGCAGTCTTTGTTCATAAGACAGTCCTGAGATCCCAGGAATCAGTCTGGTGAACCTTCGCTGCACTCCCTCTATGGCAATAATGTCCTTCCTCAGATTTGGAGACCAGAACTGTACGCAATACTCCAGGTGTGGCCTCACCAAGACCCTATACAACTGAAGTAGAACCTCCCTGCTCCTATACTCAAATCCTTTTGCTATGAAAGCTAACATACCATTCACTTTCGATGCTGGAGGTCAGGCCACTGTGGGGACACAGAAACAGAGATAAGTATTTTAGTTGCTGGCCTTGCTATGCTTGAACTGTTTGGGGAAAAGGTCAAAGATGGAGTAATCCTCTCTATCTTTAGGGGGGTTAGTAAGCACTGCAGCCAAAAGATCAAAACAAATATTGTCAATGTTGGCTATTAACATGATCAGTGTCACCACCTGAAAATACTCAGTTAGTGTATACAAGTTAGGGTATATAAAAAAAACAGTGCTTGATTCACCATATCTGTATCAATACTCTGTCAGCAACCTCTATCAGTCAGCGCACATACTTTTTGTTCAAAAGCCCCATCAGTTCTCACACACGGGGATTGTTAGGACTACAATTCACAGCATACATGTAACTGCCAGCTATAGATGAATTGGCCACTAATTGGGTGTGGTGAGTGATTGAATTTATGGGGTAGTTGATGGGATTAAAGGGAGAACAAAATGACGGCCCTGCGTTGGGCTGGATCATGAACAATTATGAGATTGAGCACAGGACAATAACCTCTCCCTCAGAGTCAGCAAGTTGAAGGAGTATCCACTTCAGGAAGCATGTGGAGGATTGGCCCCAATCAACATCGATGGTGCCAAAGTGGTAATGGTTGAGAGCTTCAATGTTCCTTGGTGTTAATATTACCAATGATTTGTCGAGGAACAACAACAGTGACAGCTAAGAAGGCACACCAATGTCTCTACTTCCTGAAGAGGCTCAGGTGATTCAACAATGACTCTCACAAACTTCTACATATGCATTATAGAAGTCGGATTGCATCACAGCTTTGTTTGGGACTAGATCTGCCCAAGACCACAAGAAATTGCAGGAGTTTCACTATCTATAGCACTTGAGTTTGGCTTGATTGTATTTTTGTGTAGTGTATCTGATCGGTTCGGATAAACATGCAAAACAAAGCTTTTCACTGTATGCATGACAATAATAAACCTAATGCTAAACCTAGATGAGGGCCAGTGTAAATGGGAACCTAATGGTAGGTGTGGACTCAGCAAGCTGAAGAAACAGTTTCCATGTGTCATGACCCTACAACTCCATTCAACACGTCCAAAAAGACAACACCATCTTCATGGTAAAGTGGCATAGTAGTGGGTCAGAAATTTGTATAGGAAGGAACTGCAGATGCTGGTGTAAACTGAAGATAGACACAAAAAGCTAGCGGGTCAGAGGGCATCTTCTGGAGTAAAGGAATACGTGACATCAAGATCCTTAGATAATTTTCTCAGAAACATGAGTTTAAACCACACCAGAGAAACTGGGGAGACTAAATTCTAATAAATAAATCCAGAATTTAAAGAGAAAGCTGATGCATGAAGAGGTCAGATGAATTGTATATCTATATTAGGCATCGATTAGATGAGGGAGGAATTGGTGACAAGGGGAATTGAAGTATGAGCTGCAGGGAGCACTAACACAAGCATGGACCTCTTGGCTAAATGGATTGTTCTTGGGGCATACATCCAGGTCAAATGGCACAGAGGCAGGGCAAGCCTATTCAATTTCTTTGTTTATTTCTAACATTTAATCCAGTGGCCTGGGAGAAAACACCAATAGAAAATTCTGGAAATATTCAGTAAATAGTACATCACCTATGGAAAGAGAAACAGTGTTGATCTTCCAAAATGAATGCTGTTCATGAGGAACGACGACAGTTTATGGACCTGAAATGTTAATTCTGTTTCACTCTTCACAAATGATGCTGATCTACTCTGAATTTCTTGCATTGTGCGTGCTTATCTTCAGCTTCCAGCATCTACAGTATTGTGCATTTTATTAATTGTATCAAATCTACAAGGAAATTATTTTTTCACCTGATACAGTCAGAGCCAACATCGTGCCATGTGAAATGTTTAGCATGAAGGCAGTCAGTTCTTTATTTATTGCCTTTCACACAAGTTAAATAAGATGCAGTCAGTGCATTGTACTGGCAATCATTCCATACTGTATGTGGATGCCTTCATTCCTGTTCAATCAATGTGACTTAATTGGAAATAAGTCAATTCAGATATCATAATGAGTCTAAGCTAAACAGGGTCAATTGAAGTTAATGAATATTCTGCAGATGATTGTTCTAATGACATCTGGTTGTGAATGCTGTGTGGCGTTTCATTACTAAACAAAGCACCATTTGTGGACTTTAGCACCGTCCATGCAAATGATCACATAGCAACCATCGAAAACAAATGTTCTTCTTAGTCTAACTAAAATGGATTCAGCTGGATACTCTTATGGAATACAACAAATTAATAAAACGAGCAAAACAGATGAATAGAGCTTTTGTTGCAAACATTTTGGTTCTTACAACGCAAGATAACTAATAACAATTTTTGAATGGAATCAGGAGCAAAATATATTTTCTCCTTAACACAAGTTTCTAATTCAAATAAGGCATTAGTTAGATGTGGTAAATATTTCTGTTTCATAAGGGATGGGAGTAGAATTAGGCCATTTGGCCCATCAGTACTACTCCGCCATTCAATCATGGCTGATATATCTCTCCTTCAAAACCCTATTCTCCTGCCTTCTCCCCATAACCTCTGACACCTGTACTAATCAAGTTTCTACTCTAACCCTATCTTGGTTAAAACACCATCTATCTACCAGGACTTTTACCTTGGCTGGGAGCACATTGTATGAGGAAACCTCGTGGTGTAAGTACTTAGAAACATAGAAACATACTTGATCACTGACCAGGCAGATTTGGCTTCATCCAGTTATGAATTTTGCCAATCCAGGGTGAACGTGTATCATGGAATTGGAACACAACAAAACTGCAAATGCTGGAAATTTGAAATATAATCAAAGAATGCAGCGTCAGCAGAGTGTATGTTACAGATTTGAGAAACTTCAGGTTGTGAGTTGCATCTATTATCTTCAGCAGAACTGGGAGGCAGAAATGTTGAGGAGGGGAATTTCAACATTTGAAGCCTAGTGGACTAAAACTAATCATTTTGTTTAGATTAGTTTAGAGGTACAGCATGGAAACAGGCACCTCGATCCACCGAGTCCGTGCCAATCAATGATCACCCGTACTCTAGTTCTATCCTGCCTACCAGGGATAATATAGAGAGGCCAATTAATCTACAAACCTGTACGCCTTTGGAATGTGGGAGCAAACCGGAGCAGCTGGAGCACCTGGAGAAAATCCACGCAGGTCACAGGGAGAGCGTGATAATCTCCATACAGACAACATCTGTAGTCAGGGTGGAACCTGGGCTCTGGCGTTCGAAGGCAGCAACTTTCCCGCTGCACCACCATGCCGGAAATTGTGGCAATTGTGTTGATCATAGTGAAGGAAAACACTCGGTTTTGATGGAAACTGTGAGATACAGGAATTCCACAGTTGGCCAGTCTTCCATAATGTTTGCTCTGCTGTCATTTATTTGTTATGATTTTAAAGCTGGAAATGCCTAACATCAGTGCCAAACCCTTGTCTGTTCATGTTACGATCAGAGTTTTCCATCCTCAGGTTCACTGAACAAGCAGAATTCCTTTTCATGTCATTGAATTACTAAAAACAATTAGTTCTTTAAAATGGAATATAACTAGCGCAGTTGCCCTCTGATGTGCATCTAAGTTCTTCTCTACATTGGAAATTGGTTAAATTAGCAGCTCAAGCAGGCCCTCAATTTACTAATTACATTTTTATTTAAATTGGAGTCTCCAGTCATAACCTAACAATTACATTCTCTTTTATTTGCACTTTTAAGTATTTGCACATCTGGCACTGCAGAACACAATCTTTTTTTAATTATTTGTCTGTAAATTTTAGCAACATGCATTTTTAATGTGAGCAAGTAATTATATGTTTATTAGGTAGAAAAAATGCTGGAGAAACTCAGCGGGAGAGGCAGCATCTATGGAGCGAAGGAAATAGGCAACGTTTCGGGTCGAGACCCTTCTTCAGATTGAGGATTCCTGGAGTGTTTATTAGTGTTGTTCTCTATGGAGTTGGAGGTGGCAATTGTATCGATGACACTGAACTTCAACCTTTATTAGTTTGATGAGAAAAACAAATGCACATACATACTGCAGCATTCTTCAGTTGTAGTTTTATCTGTATTAAAAAAGGCATTTGGTGATGAGACTGTTGGTGTGGAAAGACATGATATTACAGTAAGTGCAAAGGCTGAGATCCTTTCTTATTAGAACTACCTTGCTAAGGATTCTTGTTTTGTCAGTTTTGTTTGAAATGTATTTGAACTATTCACAGTGAATAACCAAACATGTTATATGGCAGATCTAACATATCTGTTATGTTATTTCAGATAACATATAATCGAATATATTATGTATATCTGGTGTTCAAGACGCATCATGCATGATACAAATTCACTGGATAATGCATAATGCATGATATATAATACCGATCCTATATAATGTACATAGGACTGTGACATACTTTAATTCTGTAAGTATTATTCAAATACAAAATTACACTGCAGATGTTTATTATACAGCGGCTTGCAAAAGTTTTCATACCCCTTGAACTTTTCCACATTTTGTCACGTTACAACCACAAACGTAAATGTAATTTATTGGGATTTTATGTGATAGGCCAACACAAAGTGGCGCATAATTGTGAAGTGGAAGGAAAATGATACATGGTTTTCAAATTTTTTTACAAATAAAAAACTGAAAAGTGTGGCGTGCAAAAGTATTCACCCCCCTTTACTCTGATACCCCTAAATAAAATCCAGTGCAACCAACTGCCTTCAGAAGTCACCTAATTAGTAAATAGAGTCCACTTGTGTGTAATCTAATCTCAGTATAAATACAGCTGTTCTGTGAAGGCCTCAGAGGTTTGTTAGAGAACATTAGTGAACAAACAGCATCATGAAGCCCAAGGAATACACCAGACAGGTCAGGGATAAAGTTGTGGAGAAATTTAAAGCAGGGTTAGGTTATAAAAAAATATCCCAAGCTTTGAACATCTCATAGAGCACTGTTCAATCCATCATCCAAAAATGGAAAGAGTATGGCATAACTGCAAACCTACCAAGACATGGCTGTCCACCTAAACTGACAGGCTGGGCAAGGAGAGCATTGGTCAGAGAAGAAGCCAAGAGGCCCATGGTAACTCTGGAGGAACTGCAGAGTTCCACATCTCAGGTGGGAGAATCTGTCCACAGGACAACTATTACTCGTGCACTCCACAAATTGGGCCTTTATGAAAGAGTGGCAACCTTTGGTTTAAACCAGCAACTGCAGTTCTTTCCTACACATCAAATATATATTTCCAGTTGTGAGACTTGTGACAGTGCATTGTATCTCGGACACCATATTCTGACTGGGCAGGTCTGCACAAGCTCAGTAAAACTAAATTAAAACACTGCAGATGTTTATGAAAACTAGAGATTAAAGTTCCATTACTTTAGTTTCAAGATTTATCCGCTTCACCTTGGTCTTTTTTTTAACTGCCTAATTGCTTTCAACATTCTTCCTTTAAGGTCAAGGTTTCAAGGTCAGTTTATTGTCACATGTACCAATTAAGGTACAGTGAAAGTTGAATTACCTAAATGAATAGGGTATTATGGCAAAGGTAAATCTAACTGCTCCAAATGTCTCTCTGTCTTGAATGAAAAAGTGAAATTGTTCTGGTGAACAATACCGTATTTCTTCAAAAAAGTGCTGTGCTGCAAATTTATCATAAGTTTATCATGCATTTATGGTTTTGTGCTGACTGGTTAGGTTTCAACAAGAAAATATGATAGATTCATGAGTAGAGCCAGGATGTTCAGGCACTAAAAAACTCTAAACTAGGCAGGCAAAAAGGCATAATAAAATTACAAAAAAGGCACGAAAAAGGCATTTATTGATAAAACAATGGCGTAAAAAGTTGTGAAAACTTATTTCTGCCTCAGCTGAGGTCACTGGTGCATACCCGAAACAAGCTACAGACTCTATATTCATGTCGATATCTTGTGCATTACAACTACCTTTGAGAACTTTAGTTATGTTTTGTATTACTTCAAGATCTTTGTTCGCTAAAATCACTCTCTCACATTTTCCTTGTACGTCTTTACCTACATCGCCAGGAAAGTTCTACAATATGTCCGTATTGGTCGAAATGTGTCAGCCTCGATAACAATCAGCACGGGAGCACCTCAAGGCTGCGTGCTCAGCCCCCTGCTGTACTCACTCTATACTCCTGACTGTGTAGCCGGTCATAGTGCGAACTCCATCATCAAGTTCGCTGACGACATCACTGTTGTGGGATGTATCACTGATGGAGATGAGTCGGAGTATAGAAGTGAGATCGACCGTTTGACCAAATGGTGCCAGCACAATAACCTGGCTCTCAACACCAGCAAAACCAAGGAACTGACGACCCATAGTCCCGTTTATATCAACGGGTCGATGGTGGAGAGAGTCAAAAGCTGCAAATTCCTGGGCATGCATATCTCTGAAGATCTCTCCTGGTCTGAGAACACGGATGCAATTATAAAGAAAGCACATCAGCGACTCTACTTCCTGAGAAGATTATGGCGAGTCGGTATGTCAAGGAGGACTCTCTCGAACTTCTACAGGTGCACAGTAGAGAGCATGCTGACCGGTTGCATCATGGCTTGGTTCGGCAACTTGTGCTCCCAGGAGCATAAAAGACTGCAAAAAGTGGTAAACACTGCCCAGTCCATCATCGGCTCTGACCTCCCCACCATCGAGGGGATCTATTGCAGTCGTTGCCTCAAAACGGCTGACAGCATCATCAAAGACCCACACCATCCTGGCCACTCACTCATCTCCCCGCTGCCTTCAGGTAGAAGGTACAGGAGCCTGAAATCTGCAACATCCAGGTCAGGAATAGCTCTTCCCCACAGCCATCAGGCTATTTAACTCAACTCAAACAAAACTCTGATCGTTAAATAGCCCATTGCACTTTATCTGTTATTTATGTGTGGGTATATATATATATATATTCATTGGTATATGGTCACACTGATCTGTTCTGTTCTGTGTTTATTTAAGCCTACTATATTCTGTTGTGCTGAAGCAAAGCAAGAATTTCATTGTCCTATCTGGGACACATGACAATAAACTCTCTAGAATCTTGAATCGTCAGTTACTTTGTTGAAAACCTGCAAGTTATTCATTAATGTTTCGCCACATTTCTCAAAGGAAGTGATAGCTTGTGCGAACTTTGCAAAATTGGAAGCAATAAGTAGATTTTGGAGAAGACTGAACCAGCGGGCAGCGGCACGAATAAATGAACGACCGAAGATGGCGCCCGCGGTTTCACCCCGGTGGTGGAAATTTTCTTGTAATTTATACTATGTTAACACATCAATAATAGCATTAATAGTAACGTGTTAACATAGAAAACATCATTGTAATCATGGTACAACTAGAGATAATAACACGACCTTTTAGCAAAACGGAAAAAAAGGCTGATTTAGGCATGATCGTGAAAAGGGCATTTTCTTGGTGAAATCATCAAAAAATGCCTGAAAGGCACTTGTGGCATTTTTGGCAAAATCCTGGCTCTAGTCATGAGAATCATACACAGCACTTGTTCTTTATCGTTTCGTTTAGAGATGCAGCATGGAAACAGGCCCTTCGGCCCACTGAGACGATGTCAACAATTGATCACCCATTCACACTAGTTCTATGTTAACCCATTCTCACATCCACTCTCTACACCTTAGGAGCAATTTATAAAGGTCAATTAGCCTCCACATCTGTAGGTCTTTGGGATGTGTAAGGAAACCGGGGGACCCAGAAGAAACCCACACAGTCACAAGGAGAACCATGCAAACTCCACATAGGCAACACCTGAGGTCAGGATCGAACCCGGGTCACTGATGCTTTGAGGCAGCAGCACTACCAATTACATCACCGTGCTAATATATTCTAAAATACTCTTCAATTTGTATCAATCAGAATTTGATTTTTTTAATTTGGGAGGAAATAATCCTGTATTCCTTTACCTTATTGAAACATCATGATGTCCTTAAATGACTTGAAGTGCAACACTGCTCTTTGGTTGTGTGATTCATGGATTTGATGTTGATGAACTTTTGGTCATCCCCTGATCATGAGTATTTTGCAAGAAAATTATCAAGTGACAATTCCATTGCAAAGCTTGGTTTTATTTCTGCTTACGCTGTTCTGTAATTGTCCATATTTCCATTTGTGATGATTTCAGCAGCGCATCATGTCTCTGACAGCATTTTCTGACCGGTAAAGTCAAGGAAAAGGTGCTCTAGTAGAAATGAAGTCACTTTGTGACTGGATCAATCAACCAAATCCTAAGGGTAGCACAGCTGATAGAGTCGATGCTACACAGTGCTAGAGACCCAGGTTCGATCCTGACCTTGGTTGTTGTCTGTGTATGTGGTTTGCACGTTCTTCATGTGCCTGCGTGGGTTTCCAGCTTCCTCCCACATCCCAAAACATGCTTAGCTGTCAGTTAATTGGTCTCTGTAAATTTCTCCTAGTGTGTGGGAGTAAATGAGAAAATGGGATAAGATAGAACTAGTGTGATCGGGCGATTGATGGTCGGAGAGGACTCAGTGGGTCGTGAGGCTTTTTTTCGTGCTGTATCTCTGAACTGAACTGAACTGAATCTGCAGTTTTACTATTTGATAGCCATCAAGGCTTAATAATGAAAAACAGCGAGAGGAAATCTACATCTGATTAGTTTTTATCAGCCTTTAAAGGGTTTATTATTCCCACAGAAAAAAGAGAGATTGGACTCCAAATAGCCCCGAAACTAGCCCCGAAACTTGTGTTTCACTTTTCTGACATCTATAATCACAAAGCCATGGGTGACCTTGCATTTGTCAGAGGTCAGAGGCAACCTAATGCATTAGTTCTACAGATAAAAAGCTTTTACAGGATGCCAACTCAGTGTCCATTTAATCCTTCATTTACTAATTCAGCATAGAACATAAGGCTCATTTATTTCCACATTTTCCCCTTTGTTCTTCAATAAAGGATCTTACACATCCAACAAAAAATTAATCACTTAATATGTCATCTGCTTTATGCTGACTCAAAATTTAAACAAACATGTAAGTGAATAATAATGATAATCACAGCATCAAACAAACACAGTTTACCTTTGAGGAGCACGGTGTGAATCATTTATCTAAAGTGGAGGGAATATTTTCTAAAAATCAATGGAGGAATAGAATCATTCATTAGGTTTAGGTTTAGGTTTATTATTGTCATGTGCTGAAGTACAGTGAAAAGCTTTGTGTTGCCTGCAATCTAAACAGATCAGATATACCATACATAAATACAATGAAGTCGACAGCAAGTGCAATAGATAGAACAAAGGGAAGGATGTAGAGTGTAGAATATGCTCCTTTGAAATAAGGTAATTATCTTTGGCAATAAACACGTTCCAATATACTGACGAATGTCCTTAGAAAATAAGGTTGACGTTTTCAGGGCAAGGCTGCTTGAAAATAGAGATGAGGGAATGATGGGTGGGTGCTCTGCTTCACAGAGACATGGCACAGGGGATACCACCGTTGTTGGATGAACAACCACTAATGAAGAGTTAGAGTAGAGGAACAAGATTGAATGAGGCCAGAACACCAATCGTATTCTCAATGTCAGGGAAGGGACGAATTGACCAGGGAATTATGGAGGGAGCGGTCCCTGCAGAAAGCCGAAAGGGGTTTCAGCTGAGACTTTCCGCAGAGACCGCTCCCTCCGTAAATCCCTGGCCAATTCGTCCCTTCCCACCCAAACTACCTCCTCCCTTGGTACTTTCCCTTGCAACCACAGGAAATGCTACACTTGTCGCTTTACCTCCCCCTTTGACTCCATCCAAGGACCTAAGCAGTCTTTCCATGTGTGGCAGAGGTTCACCTGCGCCTCCTCCAACCCCAGGGCCGGCCTTAAGCCGATTGGACTGGTTGCTCCCAATTGGGTCCCGCGCCTAAGGTGGGCCCCGCACTAATGTTCCATATTTCGTACGATAATATGAATTTGCTTTGTTAAATAAAGATTTAAAAAAAAACATTCGCCATCCAGATTTATTTAAAAAACGAACATGGATAACAACTGCTGCATGGCCATCAGACACAAACGATTTGTTAACTACTACTGTTAGCACTTGTTAACAGCCAGTAGTTAACAAGCAGTTATACAATGTCATCAATGCATCGATCCACATTCCTCAGTAAATGTAATTGTGTTTTGAACAAGTATTAATGACGCCGCGTTCCTTTGAATAAAATTTACACGGCGTCATTAATACTTGATCAAAACACAATTACATTTATCTTTGCTTTCTCCCTCTTTCCCCTTCCCAGCTTTCCCTCAGCCCACTGTCTCCGCCTCGTCCTTTCTTCTTCCCGCCCTCCCCACCCCCACATCAGCCTGAAGAAGGGTTTTGACCTGAAATGTCCCCTATTCCTTTGCTCCATAGATGCTGCCTCTCCCACTGAGTTTCTCCAGCATTTTTATCTACCTTTGATTTTTCCAGCATCTGCAGTTTGTTCTTAAACAAGTTAATGGTCCTGATTAGTACAGGTGACAGGTGATATGCGGAGAAGGCAGGAGAATGGGGTTGGGAGGGAGTGATAGATCAGCCATGATTGAATGGTGGTGCTGACTTGATGGGCTGAATGGTCTAATTCTGCTCCAATCAGTAATGACCTCATGACCTTATAATCTCATTTCACTCCTACCATCAGGAAGAAGGTAAAGAATTCTGAACAAGATTCTGATATCACAAATTTTATATGGGACTGTAAATCCCATAGAATTCAAAGAAGACATTTGTGCAAACCTAAAGAATTTGGTGGATTAACACTCCCTAATTGTAGAAATGGTAAAAATGTGGATTCAAATATGTCCGAAATGTTACACCTCGAAGATATGAGATTCGTCCCAGCAGGCAAATCATGCCATTTCCAAAAGATTTGGTCTCCATTTATCGACTTATTACAAGCATAGGGTGCAACATAACTTTGAAAATAAACTGTTTCAGGACCTAGTGAGGGGTGTGTAAAGACATGAAATAGGTACATCCCTTTTATCTTATTTTATTTTATATTTTATTTTTGCTATTTTTCTCTTTCCTTTTTTTTCCTTTTTATTCTTTCTCGTGTTCTACGTTTCTACGGGCTCTTATCATTTTTCACGCACTTACTATCTTATCTAACTTTCTCTATTTTTCTTCTTCTTAAAGTTTAAAACAAAAAGTGGTACATGAAATGGATTATGTTATTTTTGGCTTATACTACTGTAATGTACATTACTTCTAATAAAAAGAAATAAAATATATAAAATTAAAAAAATAATTCTAAACGCCATGACTAAAAGGTTCTGGAGTTATTTTGCACTACTATTGGGGTTATTGATTTATTGTTTTTAAAATATTATTTACATGTAATGTGTTTACAGCCCTGTTATGTGGCTGCAAGTAAGAATGTCATTGTTCTGTTGTTGGTACATAATGCAATTAAACATTCTTGATTTGTGTTCCAGTGGATATTTGGACAGAACAAAAGGAGTCAATGTGTTTCAGACATGTCTGCAGGCAGCATGAATCAAGCACTATTTTATCTAAAGCCCTTCAAAACCAGGTGCAAACTAAAGCCCAGGTGCAGCAGGCAGTGAAGAAAGCGAATGGTATGTTAGCATTCATAGCAAAAGGATTTGAGAAAAGGAGCAGGGAGGTTCTACTGCCATTGTACAGGGTTTTGGTGAGACCACACCTGGCGTATTGCGTACAGTTTTTGTCTCCAAATCTGATGAAAGACATTCTTGCCATAAAGGGGGTGCAGAGAAGGTTCACCAGACTGATTCCTGGGATGTCAGGACTTGCATATGAGGAAAGACTGGATAGACTCGGCTTGTACTCACTAGAATTTAGAAGATTGAGGGGGGATCTTATAGAAACGTACAAAATTCTTAAGGGGTTGGACAGGCCAGATGCAGGAAGATTGTTCCCGATTTTGGGGAGATCCAGAACAAGGGGTCACAGTTTAAGGATAAGGGGGAATTTTTTTAGGACCGAGATGAGGAAAACATTTTTCACACAGAGTGGTGAGTCTCTGGAATTCTCTGCCACAGAAGGTAGTTGAGGCCAGTTCATTGGCTATATTTAAGAGGGAGTTAGATGTGGCCCTTGTGGCTAAAGCGATCAGGTGTATGGAGAGAAGGCAGGTACAGGATACTGAGTTGAATGATCAGCCATGATCATATTGAATGGCGGTGCAGGCTCAAAGGGCCGAATGGCCTACTCCTGCACCTATTTTCTATGTTTCTATGTTTCTATGTTTCTATACTATGCTACCAGCATCAGGAAACTATGACAGACAGCATCCGACTATTGACACAGCAGATAGTACATAGAATAGTACAGCACAAAAACAGGCATTTTGGCCCACAATGTGTGTTCTGAACATGATGCCAAGACGATAATTTATCTACCTGCACAGAACCCTTATCCCCTGCATTCCCTGCATATCCATATGCCCATCCAAACATTATTTAAATGCCACTAACGTGTGACGAACATTGGGGGGGGGGGGGGGGGGGGGGGGGGGGACCGCCGTGAAGGATGGTGGGAGAATAAAGGGGGACCTGGTGTGGTGGGGGAGGGGGGGGCACTCTAGTTTTAGAATCTTCTGCCCAAGGGATCAGCCTGCGCTCGTTTGTTTGTTTGTTCGTTCATTCCGGCTAAGGCGCTGTGCGCACGGCAGCCAGCCAACAGTCGCTTGTCTTTTTCTTTTGATTTCAAATGTTCGTGTACCTTTTTGTGTGTTTATGACTGTTGGCAGACCGATTTCCCTCTGGAGATGAATAAAGTTCCATCATATCGTATCTCCTTCAACCACCACCCCGGCAGCACATTCCAGGCACTCACCACCCTCTGTGTAACAAACCTTTCCCCTGCACATCTCCTTTCAACTTTGCCCCACTCACATTAAAGCTGTGTGAAAAAGATTGCAATGGGAGTTTAGACCTTTCACTTGGGTCCAAAGGAACATGCCCGCTCTCCTGATTTCATTTGAAAATGAAATTTAAAAAATCATGTCAGTGTTCTCTTCCCAATCAGGTGAATACAGTGGCTTCCTTATGTGCACCACTTTGGGACAACACACTTTCGCAATCAACACACTTTATCAAGATTCATGTCCCCCATTATAAAGGCAGACATTGCATATGGACTATTATCAGGGTGCAAATTGTCATAACACTCAGACCCAATACATTTAAACTTAGGATTTATGACATGAAGTGACATTATTAAATAAATATCACCGGGGTTCTATGAGGAAGATCATATTGATTAGTACAGGTGTCAGGGGTTATGAGGAGGAATTTCTTTAGTCAGAGGGTGGTGAATCTGTGGAATTCATTGCCACAGAAGGCTGTGGAAGCCAAGTCAATGGATATTTTTAAGGCAGAGATGGATTGATTCTTGATTTGTACAGGTGCCAGGGGTTATGGGGAGAAGGCAGGAAAATGGGTTTCGGGGGGGGGGGGGGGGGGATAGATTAGCCATGATTGAATGGCGGAGTAGACTTCATGGGCCGAATGGCCTAATTCTGCTCCTATCACTTATGACCTTTTGGATGACTCCACCATAAATCCATGTAAATCCTGCCATTATATTTTCTGGAACAGTGTTATTTGATACTGCTCAGTTTCGTTAGTACAGGGTTCATGCCCAGGCCACCATCTGCCGCTACAACAAGCCTTGTGACAGTGTGTAATATTCAACATTTGAGCAAACCAGTTTGTAATAATATCGAGATCCCAGTTCGTCACGATTGTACCCTTTCACCAGATGTCCATGAATAGTGACATGAGATCGAATTTCTCATTACTGGAAAAGAAAATAGCCTTTTGTCGCTTTGTCCCTGAATGTGTAACAGGCTAGCACAGTTCATCTTAACTAATAACTTTTCATGAGAGTACAGGAATAAAATGGGCCTTGATGATTAATCTTTACAATGGACGTTCAGTCACTCTACACCTCCATCTCCCACTAGGAAGGCCTTAAAGTCCTCGTTTCTTCCTCGATCGCAGAACCATTCAATTACCCTCTACTAACACTCCACTCCGTCAAGCGGAGCTGGTCCTCACCCTCAACAACTTCTTCTTGGACTCCTCCCACTTCTTCCAAGTCCAAGGTGTCGCTATTGGCAGCTGCATTAAATGTCCTATTATGTTACCTGCTGCACTTCTTTAAATTCCTCTCCACACTACTCTTTCTGTAATCATTAATCATAATTCTAATCTGCAACAGTGCAGAAAGATAATACAGTATAGCACAATGTATGATAACACCAACAATTAATTCCTAATTTTGATGTCATGCTCAAAGCATCAAGATCTGCAACTGAATGTACTTTGATGAATCGGGTAAAGAATTAAACAGCCTTTTTGATAAACCAGAAGAATAATTAAACATGTGTAGGAAGAAACTGCAGATGCTGGTTTAAACCGTAGATACAAAAAGCTGGACTTTATTTGCAGGAAGTTAAATATATTTTCCTTAAGAAAAACCAGCCCTGTATTCCTGCACTCAGGTGAGAGTTAGGTCATCTTGCAATAACTCCTTACCACAAGGTCAATACCTACATGAAATATAACTCCCACCAACTGCTAACTCTATTCATCTGCAGGAAAGAAAGCCAGGCCAACCCCTGTAACGCTAACCCAGTACTGTCACCAGGACAACAAGCCTTCAAGACCAAGTTGAGACTCTACATTTTTTTAAACTTTGAAACTTGAAGGGATACAAGATGGTGTAAAAAAATGTGGCAAATTTTGTGTACTGCTTCAACATAATCTAATATTTTTACACTCTTATACTTAAGTATGATTGTGCTTATGTATAGTTAAGTATATGTATGTATAGTACAGTAGACACAAAATGCTGGAGTAACTCAGCACTGAGTTACTCCAGCATTTTGTGTCTACCTTCAATTTAAATCAGCATCTGCAGTTCTTTCCTACCCATGTATAGTACTATGCCTAGGCACAATACCATTGAACCAGTGAAGAGCCTATGCACCCAACTCTTAAATGACCATCCTCTATTTTTATTTTATATGGATGTATGGTAATCTAATTTATTTTCTCTGTAAAGCACTTTGGCTTCAATGTGATTTGATTTAAAAGTGATATATAAATAAAAATTACTTACATACTCTAATCTTATAATTGTGTCCCCCTTGTTCAAGATTCTACTACTCACGGAAGTAACTTGACATCTACCATGTCATGTCCCTTTAGCATTTATGTTTCTATGTCATCATTCACGGCAAACCTTCATGCCAGGATTCAGCTTCGTGAGAGGGTTTCCTCAAAGTGCAAATACCTCTGCATGGATATAGTGTGATTTATGTTGATATCTGGACAGACGTTGGTTCAGAATTGTTAGATGGGATTAAGTGAAGTTATGCCAATGAGAATGAGAATTGTGAGTCATCGTACCATCAATGCCCACACGAGGGCAGCTGTGAGCAGAAATTGACAGCAACTTTTAAAACAATGGCAATGAAGTGTCGCAGGCGAAACGTGTTGGCAGTTTAGCCTGACCTGCTTCGTTCATCTAATACTTTATTTTTTAATCCTAACGCACAATCTGCCTTCTGTACAGGAGTGTCAGCGTACATTTTTGCGTCCTGTTCTTTGGAGTTGGATGGAACCCACAGCTTTTTAAAAGCAGGCAGTAACCCGATCTATGACTGAAAAGCATTTTGGAAAATGGTTAATGGAACACTGTATTAATGATAACAGACCTGCATGACATTTTGTAGAGACAAGGAACGGCAGATGCTGGTTTACACACAAAGGACACCAAATGCTGAAGTAACTCAGTGGGTCACGGAGCATCACTGGAGAATGGGATCAGGTGACATTTCGGGATCAGGACTCTTCTTCAGAGTCCCAATCAGCCAAAGATGGGTCCCAACCTGAAATATCACCAGTCCATGTTCTCCAGAGATGCTGCTAGACCTGCTGAGTTACTCCAACACTTGTGTCCTTCTGTATGAGATTCTGATACACAATCTCTTCTTATTTATGTGTTATGGTTGAATGCTGTTTAGTTAGCTTTACATTGAATATACATTTAGGAGTCAACACTTTTTGGAATAGGTTTATTAAAAGATATTGCACAAATCATGTTGTATCTGTCCATCAATATAACTACATAACCACATTTGTATGTACAGGTTCTAGCAAGTGCGAAGGGGGCAAGACGAAATGCAGAAAAGAATAAAACTTTCAAACTATTACCATGTACCTCTTGGCCCCATGATTAAAGCCAACAGTAAGCTAGTTCTACAGTATATAGAGAAATATTGGTCTGCAATCATAAATGCATTTAGCAATCTGTAGCTAGTTTCAATGGGTTGATCTCATTTGCCATCAGGTCGGGAGGAACCGCTGTGGATTTCTGGCGTGTACGTCAGGAGGACAATCATTACCCAGATGTGTAGTAGTGCCTGAAAGAGAAATAATCTTTTAACGACAAATGCAAGGAAATATATGGAGAAGCATATAGACTATGAGCAAGTTTTCCACCCTGACAGCTATATATGAAGCAGAACCAACTGGACTGCCAGTTTAAAAAAAACCCAGCTACCTTTAATTGAGGTGTCTTGAAGTGACCCCATAACGTATATAAATAATGGAAAAGGCAGATTACACACTTCAAACTAATATCCGAGTCATGACAATGGGACAAAGTATAAAATCTGCCAAAAGGACAAACGTAGGATATTTTATCCAGAAGATGATTAATAGATACAATGTTTTTAACCATTTAAGAATATTAGAAATAATGTTTAAAAGATGTTTACATTAAGAGATACTTCAGAGTTGCATCACTTAGATCGCAGGCAAAGGCAGAAGCATGGCTTCAGTGGCTATCACAGTCTGCAGAATATATTTAACAGGCAGTTGGATGCCTCTTTCAGACCATGCCATTGGATTTTTTGACAGCAAGGCACCTGGACCAGGTAAGTTCAGGTGCAAGGTATCCCCCAACATCTACTGTGAGAAATGGGCTCCTACCAGGAAGATCTGCTCCTAAACATAGCACGACATTGTTCAGCAATTGCAAATAAATCGCTTTTAATTGCAACCTCATTTATTTTTTAATGCAAGCTTTAAATTTGTGAAGATGTTAGATGCCACAATTGACACTTTTTTTAGCTTCACATTTTTCGGTTAACGCAAAATCAACTTAATTTTCTTGTTTGGCATTTTTAATTAGTTTCTTACAATGCTAATTGCTTTTTAGATGGATGTCTATTGAGAATTCCATCAATTATAGTGTCTGACTACTGAATACTCATGAATGTTCAACTTAACATAATAAGCCAGAGGTAATATTGTAATGTTCTACTTTGCTGACTACGAGCTAAAGTCAAATCATTTAGAGTCATCAATGCAGAAATCCTAGCAACCATGTGTAGCCGATATTATTTGTGTCTTGTGGCTAGTTACACTCAATCCACCAGAGAAATCTCGGCACCATAAGCTTAAATGCAAAAGTGTTCAATAATTCAAGAGCAGCTTTTATAGCTCAGCTATTACACTTAAGGTGACCATACAGACTTAGGAAAAAGTGCTCT
Organism: Raja brachyura; assembly: GCA_963514005.1. The sequence goes on from OY740789.1 coordinate 22,613,820, forward strand.
GCCTCGAAGATGAAGATTTTGATAGAAAGAAATCAGGCATTTGAATTATCCAATCAAGTCAATGCACATCTCTGAAGCCAAGGTTTCAGAAATCAAACTGGATGTATTTATGACTTGGATTATTTAAAATTATCTAAAGCAACAAAAGGAGAAACACAATCTATACATTCCTTCCATAATAATTATAATATCCCAGCCTCTCCTCATGGAGGCTACAAATCCAGTTTACAATAATTGCAAGTACATAAATAATCCTAGGCAGCAGCAGAAATACAAATTACAAAAATATTAATCTTTGTGTTTTTAATATTTATAAGTAGAATTGTTCACATTGGGGTAGATAATGAGTTAAAGCATTTTTCCACAGGGTTAACAAGAATAATAATAAAAAGGATGTTAATGCATGACATTATTCCATCTTCTCTGCATCCTTGACAGTTTTAGCAAGTCCTGGTTGGGGAATAGAGCAAATCACATAATTTGAAAAGAACGATAATATTTCTGTCATTTGATAACCTATTTTAAGGTAAATAATTTAGATGCTCAAATTTGAACACTTCCCACTTTTCCATTAGGAAGTGGACAAACTGAGCTGTGCCTTTTAATAACTATCCCCAAAAAAATTGAAATTTGTCTTTTTTCCTTGTTTATTTGTTATAACTTATACTAACATGAAGACCAAAAACATTAACAGAATCTGCCAATTAACCTGCACCTAAGCTTTAGGACAGACACAATGGTTCCTCAATAGCTCCAGAAACAAATCCAATTTCTACAGACACTATTCCGAGCAATAATTAACTCCATAGGTTTGTCATTTAACCTCTTTCAATCTTCTGCTCTGGTCAGGATTATCCGAAATCACAGCACTTTAGGATCAATCTGTATTGAATATCCCAGTTTTAAACACTCGTCAATTATAATCCAGAATCTACTCTATTTCCGCAGATACATTGTGGTAGAGATGTGGATGATAAGGTTATTTGACTACGACCTTGGACAGAGACAATGATGGGATAGAGAGACGACAAGAGACAAACAGGCACTAATTCATGGTAGAAACAAGGAACTTGCTGATCTGTTGAGTTATTGCACACTTTGTGACTAATTAATGGCAGAAACAAGGAACTGCAGATGATGGTTTGCAAAAGAAGCAGCTGACCAGCTGTTACTCCAGCACTGAGTAATTAATTGTATTCCCAGACAGGAATAAAGTCGTGATTTAAAGAAAAAACACAGACATTATCCCACAACAATCTTTCACTTCAGCCAATAGGTTAAAATCAGAACAATTCACAATATTTCTCTCAGCCATGCTGACAATGGTAAATATTTCATTCAACACAGATTTAACTAAATCTCTTTGCGTTCTGTGCAGCCAGGCCATGAGAGTAAAGCCCTCATTCTGCCACCTACTCCTCCACACTCCATCATCTTGATTAGTATAGGTGTCAGAGGTAATGGGGAGAAGGCAGGAGAATGGGGTTAGGAGAGAGCTAGATCAGCCAGGATTGAATGGCGGAGTAAATTTGATGGGCCGAATGGCCTAATTCTACTACTATTCCTTATGACCACCCATGTTTCCAGGTGAAATTTTAAATCTGCGTCACAGAAACGATGGCGTGAGGATAAGGAACATTGCTGATGGAAGCAAAAAAGGCAGCAGCTGTCGTGTGGTGACAACAGCATGGTTTGCGATAGACAAAGCACCAGGGAACACTGGTCTCAGCTGAGTGTGACATCAAAGGCTTAAGAAAGTGCTGCTGGCACATGGTCCTGGTAGTGCCCATTGGACGGTTTCAATTAAAATCTAACTGCTGAGAAATACCAGAATACGACAGAAATACATTGTAACTGGTAAAAGGATAAACTCACCATATAAATAATTACAAATACCCTTGCAATTGGATATCGTCTCAGAAAAATTCCTAACCGGATGCTGTGAAAGACATGAGGCGTTATTTCAAGTGCCATCAACATAGAATTTAAACAAAACATTAAATCATATTATATAAAGGTCAAGATCATCAAATGTGCACGAGTTGTATACAATTATATTGAGTAATGAAAAGACATTTCACTGGCAGATATTTACCTGAATCGATCTATTGTATTTGCTGCTTTGCGGACTTTCCCATACATTCCTGCTGAAGAACTGTCCATCTCACCAAAAAGAACCGGGACACTTCTCAGACGAGCACCTAATCCAAGTAAGAGAGTCCAGAGTGTATTATTGCCATATATACCGAAATGGAACAATTACATTCTTTCTTGCAGCAGCACAACAGATTTGTAAACACAGTACTCAATAGATAGTATCATAAACATATAGGGGAGGGAGAAAACCCCCCCCAAAAAAACCAACATTATGTAAAAATCAGAACAAAGTCCAAAATCCCTTGGGCGACCCAGGCAGTTCACAGTTTCGAGATAGACGCAAAATGCTGGAGTAACTCAGCAGGACAGGCAGCATCTCCGGATAGAAGGAAAGGGTGACGTTTCGGGACGAGACTCTTCCTCAGAAGGGTTTGAGGAAGGGTCTCAACCTGAAATATCACCCATTCCTGTCTTGTTTGTGTCTATCTTCGGATTAAACCAGCATCTGCGTTTCCTTCCTACACAGTTTAGTTGGAGTTCATAGTGTTCGAAAGCCTGATGGTGTTTGAGATGAAGCTGTTTCTGAAACTGGATATTACAGTTTTCAGACTCCTATACCTTCTTGCCTTTGGCAGAACCTACTCCTGAAAATACTTCATCAATTCAGACATCTATATAATTAAAAGTCTCATCTTGACTATTTCCTGTATGCGCTGTATATTGATTTTAGAAAAAACGCTACCCTGTATCGCTGCGATTTTTGGCCATCTTACTCACAGTTCTCCTCCATTGAGCCAGCCCCGAGGATTTTTCCCACTGATTAAAAATAAAAGATAACTCAAAAGTGTTTAAAAACCTTGAGATCAGCTGATTGGTCCTCTCGCCTGTCAATCACTGCAGGGGTTGGGGGGGCAGGACTATAAAACCCTGGATGCCTGGACACGAGTCAGTCACTCTGCCAGATCGCAGGGGAAAGGCCACAACTGTCATTCTAAGCTGTGAATCAACTGAACTGTGAGTCTGCAATGTACTTGCAATAAATGATTTATTAGCCCTCAATGACAATGCCATGAGTTGTTTGGCCTGCTGCCCGGCCTGTGCTTGAAACTGCAATGCTTTATTAGGTCCGACTGTGTTTGGAAGGAATAAATGCTTTATTAGGTCCGACTCACTTTAGTCCAAAAGTCCCGCTCATTTTGTGACTTCCGCTTAGTGGACAGGTCGTGCTGATTGAGTAATTTCCGGTTAGTGCAGAGGTCGCGCTGATTGTGTAATTTCCGGTAAGTGCAGAGGTCACGCTGATTGCGGAAGCGCCGCTGACAGCGGAAGCCACTGTGGAGAGGCCGCCCTCAGCCGTGTGAGTAGATTCAAGAATGTTTACTGTCATATACGTGCGCATGCGTGATTGCGAGAGTGCGAGCGAGTGTATATATATTGGAATTGGTGGAGAGGTGGAATATTGCGTTGGGGGACCAGCCCTCCTGTGTGAAGCTGAGACCCAACTTATTTTTGTATTTAAATAAAAACGAGACTAAGTTAAAATGTAGTCAGATCTCAGTGGGCCAGGGAAAGATCATTGATTGGATAATGCCACAGTGCAGCAGCATTAGTCCATAGAAAGCCATCCAAACTGCAGCCAACATGTTTCAATCATCTTTTTGTTGCACAAAAATGAAATCTCTTCAACCAAAGGTGGGCTTTTGAAGACTATTTCAAATTCAGAACATAAATTTGTTCAATATTTCTATCAAATGTCTACTGAAACAAAACACAATTTCAGGGAATATGTTTAAGAAGGAACTGCAGATGCTGGAAAATCGAAGGTAGACAAAAGTGCTGGAGAAACTCAGCGGGTGCGGCAGCATCTATGGAGCGAAGGAAATAGGCAACGACACCAGGGAGAAAAATACTGATTTTTATTTCAGTTGTGAAGCCTTGAATAATGTGCAGACTTTGCAACTTTTAATTTTAACTGGTGATTGAACTACCAGATTTAACATGTAGATCTCAAACCAAAGCCAATTTTACAATGGAAATAATAATAAATGTTACCATAAGATAACATGGGCCTATACTGCAAGCCAAGAAGTTTTTGAAGTTGATGCTTCACTGAAACCTACCTTCATTATTTTCCAATGCAGGTACATTAATAGCGGTGCCATTAACATTGCTGCCCTGTCCACTTTTAAGTTGCTGCTCAAGGCGTTCCAGCTGGAAGACGAGCGAGTTCTTCTCAGTACTGAGGGCCTCCAACATCGTCTGTTTCTGGATCAAAGTTTCAGTCAGCTGGTGTAGTCTGTTCTCCAGTTCAGTATGGCTGCTGCTCAGGGTCTTGTTTGTCAGCTGAAGGTAAAGAGATAACCTTCACTTTTAATGTTTAAAACATAGAATGAGAAAATTCACCGCCAATTCTTCAAAGACATCCAAAAGGAGCACATTTCCATTGTTCTCTTTATCACAATACTTTATTCATACTTTAAATAGTTATATGTTTTTGCATTACATTACAATGCTGACTGCTTGCAGTGGTTAAAACAGAGTTGAAAATCCAGTGTTTTTAAGGGAATTCAGAAGGTGTTTCTCTAGTTAATAATGTTTTCCTTAAATATTTTAAGAGGATTATAAAATACAAAAATTCTGTTTTCTATAGGACTGCTATGACAATGCGAGAATGTTTTGGTAGAAGAATGTATCTTATCCTCCCAAACAAAAATTCTCAATTCAACTAAAACTACTCGGTTTTGAAAACTACTACCGTTATCAATATATATTAGCCATGATCACACTGAATGGCGGTGCTGGCACGAAGGGCCGAATGGCCTACTCCTGCACCTATTGTCAAAAATGTGTTAAAATAGAAAATATGAAAGTGAAAATGTTGAAAATTACATTTCATGCAAAACAAACATCTGAAGCACTACCTGGTTCCTAAGTTTCTGGATATCATCCTCTCGGTCCTTTACCCTCATCTGCAGTGCGTTCTTTGTCCGATGTAGGTCATCTTCTGTGTACTGAAACTCCTGAATTTAACAGCAAAAGATCAATGGCAGTAGCAGCTTACCAGAAATAGAGAGAAACTTCAATAGTTGAATGGCTAATCTAATACATCTCCGACTTTGAATGCAGTTGGCTGATATACACTTTCCAATGTTACAGCCAATCTTCTGTATGGTTTAGAGCATTTTCCATTGGGACAGCTCCTTAACTATTGTTGTGAATTTTTGATATTTAAGAAACATTTTGACAGAACATAATTCATATTCGTAAAAGATAAAGTTCTTTCCTCTCCTAAAGTATGTGGCGACCAAAATGCTCATCAGTCTTCAGTGATGCTCTATGAAGTTGAGTTATGAAGAAATAATGTGACTAAACAATTGAATGGATGTTTGTTTCTTGTTTCTTTGAAAAACATGAAGCGGTATGTTCCCAAATCATTAAATTTAGAGCTTTGAACTTAGTTCAATTTTTTTTTAATACAAGAAATGTAAAAATGCATTTAATTTATATGATTAATAAACATATCCATTACGGAGGTTAAAAAGGGGCCTTTGGTCTAATTCTGTAAAATATTTCTAGATACCGTGTCTCTCATTATAAAAGTTAAACTATTTCCTCCATATTGCTATACAAAATGTTAATTTCATTGCGATTACTTTCTATGTTTTTGAATCACCTGTCAACCCGATCTCACATACTGTAGATTTATTATAGGGAATCATGACATTATGCTTTATTTCTATTTTAAGGGTGATACACATGCCTGCTTCTGACGTTCCAGCTCAGCTTCCATTTCTTTTTTGGTCCCCATTAATGAATTGATTTGTTCTTGTAACTCTTGAATTTGTTCCCTGGACGACTCTGCCTCACCCAACTGTTGTGCCTCTGTATCCTGAAATTGAATTCAACAGAAGCTGAATCAGTTGGTGCTATTCCATTTTTAACAAATCATTACATGCCCTCCCAGTTGTACAAGATTTCTTTAAATACATTGAAAGATATAAATTGTACTTCATATCAGAGAAGCCAATGCTTCAAATTGAAATGGAACAGACTTACAAATTAAAAAGTAAATGCCCTCATAAAAACAGCTATGAAAAACATTAATTGTACTTAAGTTACCCAGACCATGTACGTGCAATGACATATTGAGAGATATGTCTCCCCATTCCTATTTGTGAATTGTCGGTTACTTAATAAAGCATAAATAGCAACTGGCTCCAAGCTATTCCCTCTTCTCCCTGGCCACTCCCTCTTCACCCCTCCCCCATCAGGTAAAAGGTATAGAAGTGTGAAAACACACACCACCTGATTCAGGGAAGTTTCTTCCCAACTGTTATCAGGCAACTGAATCATCCTACCACAACCAGAGAACAGTCCTGAACTACTATTTACCTCTTTGGTAACTTATCATGTATCTATACACTCTAAATGAATCGATTGTAATCATGTATTGTCTTTTAGCATGCAACAAAAGCTTTGTACTGTTACTTGGTAAACATGACAATAAACTAAACTGAAGTCACTGACATCCATGAGGCAAGCTTTTTTTTTGCTGAGGATTTTGTAATTCTTGTGTTAAAATAATCCAAGTTCTTTAAAATAAAAGGTGACTCAGGTTGGAGTAGTTGGGAGTGGGGAAATATTCAACTTTAACTCACGCATAATGTGCCAAAACATTTTCGGGTGTTTTTGAATTTTACTGATAGACTGTGGCACTCACAATTGCAGCAGAGTCATTTAGCATAGCAATAAATGAACTGGTATAACCTTTTTTAAAATTTAATTCCAGGCTGTGGACATCACTGGCCAAATTGACATTTACCGTTCATCACTAACGATTCCAAGCATCTGGCTGGTCTTCTTTGTTATATCACACAGTTAGAATGATTAATAATGGTTTGCTTCACTACCCCATTGTGAAGTTAAAAGGCAAGTGGATTAGTGTGTGACTAGAGGCCCTTGTTACGAAGACAAATTTCCTTTTCTTACCGACCTTAGGTTTGTATCCATGATTGGACCCTTCCTCAGTGAAGGATTTGGGGGCAAATTAAAAAAGATCTTCAATGGTGCTTTGTTTATCATTGATCATCCCTTGGGGACCAGAAAGAGTTAAAAGAAAAATGACTTCTACCTGCAAATTGATGAAGTAATTAAATGTCCAATACCATGGGTGAGCATGCAACACCCTTTTGCAATCACTGTTAAAACAGGGGATTTACTTTGAGTACGGGCCCCCAATGTGTTCAACAGCCTCCTAACTATCTTGAGCTATAATACTGGACTCCCCTTTAAAGGCCAACCCAAAATGTGAAACGTGGATGAATGTAGAGCCAAAATTCCAGATTTTGCTGTGGGCATCATATCCCTCTTGCAGTCTGCTGAGTTTTCTTCATGCAACAAGCAAAAAAAAGGCATAATTTTAGTAACAATTTGATGACAGGGTGGAACTGACTACCTGCAGTTCTGTCCTTAGTGTTTGTATCTGACCCAGCAGTTTTTGGATCTCTTCCCGCTGCATGTCACGCTCATGACGCAGTTCCTCCAGCTCCATGATGCTGATAGCATTGCTCTCAATACCTTCAAACCCTGAACCCTCCTTGAGGCTGTTAATCAGTTTCTCCTTGGACTGTGGAAAAATGTGTAAAGATTTCATAATAAATTTGAATTAAATTTTGAAATGCTGGTTATGAAAAAAATAATTTCAGACATCCTGCTTTTAATCACCAGAACCGAAGTTGTTAAATTCATATTAAAGCACATATGCAATTTCACTTGGGAATAATAGACAACCCGTGTGTCACAGCAAGCTTACATTCTAGAAAACAGGGCCATGTTGCGATTTTCCATCATTTACGTGTCATTTCATTTACAAAGCCATGTCATTTACGCTTGTCAAGTAATGAGAGTTGAAAAAAAATATTTTTATACTTTTATTTAGTTTTTCCATATAGATTCCATGAGAGTATAATTTTTATTGAGTATCTCAAACTTTTGGGTAGTGAGATATAAACTCTGTAAGGGTGAATTTCCATTCCCCAAATGGCTGTAACTCTAGGGTCTTCTGTGCAATATTTTAATATCAATACATTGCCCATCTTTGGCAATACTTTGAATCATAACAATGAATCACTTTAATTTAGAATTAACTATTAACTAAGTGAATCATTGGATCAAAAGATATTGATTTTATGTTCAAGAATCAATCCCAAAATTAGTACCTCTTGCTAGGAAATTGGGACAATTTGTAATAATAGAATGTCAGGAAAAGCAGGAAAATTGATACAAACTACCAAATTAATTTTCTCACACAAGCAAATTTTGCCATCTAGTGACAATATTTCAGTACTGCAATACAGCAGTGCAAGATGTACAAATGTAAAAGAAAATATTATTTGACTTATCATGTGTTCACCTTGACATCAAAACTGAAAAATATGTAGAATCAACGTTTCTTAGTGTAGAGAATCCCTTAATCCCTGTTTTTTCAACAGGGCGTAATATACTGTTTGCATTGTTTACTTACATACAGTGAAATTCTGATAATCCAGCATGCTCAGGAGTTTTGTTTGGTGGAGTATCGTCACACTTCCAATTTGTTTGTTTAAAGATAATGCACAGAAACTAATGTTTTCCAGGAAACTGGTAATTTAGAGGGGTTGTGGGATCGAGGGCCTGGTGAGCGGAGAGGGAGTGTGCGAAATATCATTGTTGAGCCAGATGTTGGACCATCAGAATTTCCAAATAGTTGCACAGCTGATCGTCATAGTTTTACAAGATTTTGTTATCTTTGTCAGTAAAGTGGTGACTCTTTGGGTGGTTTCCCATCGAAGGACCTACTATCATCGCAAACAATCGCTCTACTGTTTAACATCTCTTTTCTATCTGTAAGTATGGTACCATTTCTCAATGTTCTCTGTATCTTGCACTTTGCTCTCATTATTGTACTTGAATTTGAATTGATTGTATTTATAGACTTTGTCTATGGAGCTGATACAATGCTAAGAACTATATTCTGCACTCTGTATCTTCCTCTTTGCTCTAACTCTGGTATTTGTTTGACGATTATATTTATGTATGGTATTATCAGATCTGTTTGGGCAGCATGCAAAATAAAGCTTTTCACTGTTCTTTGATACGCGACAATAGAAACCAAAACCCAACCTTATTCAAGGTTCACAAAATGCTTTATCCTCTCATCTCAAAGATCACTAGTTGTAGAGCATTCTATGGTGAAATATCTCCTTATTCCCAATGTTGCACTTTCAGTGACAATTACAAATTAATTTTGTAGCAATGTGTTATTATGGGCATATTGCACAGGGTAAATGTTCTGCAATATACTTGCATTATTGTCTTGGGTCCCTGGCGGCACAAAAGATACTCCACATAGAAAATTACCATCTTACAGCATGTGCTAAAGACAAACAAATTGATAGGTTTGCAGTACTTCTCCATAACCTTGCCCTCACTTGAAGGATTCTGGAAGCCTTTTGCTTGTAATCCACTAGCTCTTGTTTAGCAGAATCCAAGCTGGTCTTTGCAAGTTTGAGCTGCTGCTGATTATCATCTGCCCTCCTCTTGTCTTCAATCGCCTTTCTCTCGGACGCTGTCAGTGCTTCTGCAAGGCTTTGCCGCTCTCCCTCTATTTTACCGAGTCTGGCTGCAAATTCATGCTGAACAAAAGAAACAAGAGGCATTTTTGGCCCATCTCATTTTATTTAAATGGACTATGTTCTTGATGTACGGGCAAGTACAAGGCATTTGCTAAACAATATCAGGAAAAAACTGTATTTAATAAAAAGGATTTCTCCACAAGTCATAGCAACTGCTTACAAACATGTATTGCACCAATGTCTTACTCATTATCCAGTGTCACAGTGAATTACTGTGTCTTGAACAGTACACTCTAAGGCTCTTTGCATCCAGAAGAGGAATGTAGTGAAGAGAATTGACAAGTTCAAAAACGCATTAATTAAGTTAATGCTCTAATGTTTGTCTTGAGAATGAGCCGAGGCTGGGGAAAGGGTTAATTGCGGATCCTCCATGGCCAGAGTAAGCAACACCACAAATTGGAGGAACAGCACCTCATATTCCGCTTGGGGAGTCTGCATCCTCTTGGCATGAACATTGAATTCTCTCAATTCTGTTAACCCTTGCTGTCTCCTCCCCTTCCTACCTCTCCCTCAGCCCTCGGACTCCTCCTCCTTTTTCCTTTCGTCCCCCCGCCCCCCCCCCCCCCCCACCCACCAGTCTGAAGAAGGGTTTCGGCACAAAAACATTGCCCATCTCCTTCGCTCCATAGATGCTGCTGTACCCACTTAGTTTCTCCAGCATTTTGTGTACCCTCGATTTTCCAGCATCTGCAGTTCCTTCTTTAACAATTAATTGAGGATGAATTCAACAATCCAGATTGAAAATCTGAACATAGATGTCAGTAGAGTGTCAGTTTTCATGAACTAAATTCACTCCAAGGCAAAAATAATTCAAATTTTCCACGAGTCAGAGTGACATTGGGTAGAAATTCAATCTCAATCACGTGTTAAACTATATTTCCATAACTGGATATTGTACTCTGCTGCATATTTTCAGTGGAATTGAATGTCAGAAACAGAGTACATGGCACAGCCATTTATATATCTTGATTGAACTGTGTACAATTAATGACAACTTTCTATCTTATTGCACTTTTTTCTAGTCACCGGCATGTTTTTATTAATCACTCTGAATTAATATATTTTAAAAAATTGATATATAGCATATTCATTTTGCACCTGTCTCTCACAATAGGAAAATATGGTCCTTGAATCAATCCATGTTAAGTCTTGGAAAAAAAAAGAGAAGCTGGCAAATGGACACTTTTGTAATTCACATTAAAACATCATTTATTTATTTATTATTTCGTTGGTCCTACAATATACTTGTAGGACTAAGTCCTACACCACCGGAAGATTTATATACTCTCAGTTCACCACTCAAATGAAGCCTAGGTTTACGCCATTGAGGCACCCGCAGAAAAGTCCGCTGAGTGAACAAAACTTTCAGACACAATTGTGTGTGATTTAGCATCTTTTTGTGATGATTGACTTGGTTTACTACTAATAGTAATATGAAGACTAACCACATAAAAATCTTCACAGTTAGCTCTTAAATTTTGATTTCTAACGTTTCCTGCTTTAAGTGCTTGGAAAGCAATCTGATACAGAAAAAAGTTTATCCAGACTTTTGTCATCTCAGCCATCAAGTATATTGTAAGACCAATCAAATGATAAATAAATAAATGATATTTTAATGTTAATTACAAAACAGCCCAAAATTAATTCTCACTGTTAAAAGTCTGTTGTTTAGCATTCAACTGCCATGTACTTGGGTACCTTTTATGAACTTTATGAATCCTTTTGTCACATGTGAAATTCTTTGCTTCCATGCTCAAGGTATGCAAATAGACGCGACATAAAGGGCACTTACAAAGCTTACAAAGTTACGAGTTTGTCTAGACCAACCTGAATTTGATTGTAATTCTCTTGTTCTCTTTTAAGTGTTGATTCAGCATCCATAAGCCTTTCTTGCATTGTCTGGTAGGCTTGGTTGTGCAAGTTGCTCCCTTCATTGTGATCTTGTAGTATCCTTTCAGAATAAATGGAAAGATGAAACAAAATACTTTTCGGGAATGTACAGAAACAATGTATAAAAACAGAATGACTTAATGGATTCCTTAGAGTGCTTCACTCAATGTTTTGGAATTTACAATGTGTTTCTGATATAATGTTGCTAATTCAAAACAATCAAATTATGGGCACAGATTGTTTTAATATATCAAGGATACATGTCAACAGTAAAACTTCTTCACCCCCAATGAATGGGCAATTAAAATTGGAGCACCAATGTTCTGCATTGGTGCATAATACGTAATGTCTCAGTAACAACAGCAACAATGAGAAATTAAAATCCTTATTTAATCCTTAAAATAATAACTATATAACAATTACAGCACGGAAACAGGCTTTCTCTGCCCTTCCAGTCCGTGCCGACCATTTATTTTCCCCTAGTCCCATCTACCTGCACTCAGACCATACCCCTCCATTCCCTTCCCGTCCATATACCTATCCACTTTACTTTTAAATGTTAAAATCGATCCTGCCTCCACCACTTCTGCTGGAAGATCATTCCACACAGTCACCACTCTCTGAGTAAAGAAGTTCCCCCTCATGTTACCCCTAAACTTCTGTCCCTTCATTCTCATGTCATGCCCTCTTGTTTGAATCTTCCCTACCCTCAATGGGAAAAGCTTATCCACGTCAACTCTGTCTATCCCTTTCATCATTTTAAAGACCTCAATCAAGTCCACCCTTAACCTTCTGCGCTCCAAAGAATACAGACCTAGCTTGTTCAACCTTTCTCTGTAACTTAGTTGCTGGAACCCAGGCAACATTCTAGTAAATCTCCTCTTTACTCTCTCTATTTTGTTGACATCCTTCCTATAATTAGGCGACCAAAATTGTACACCATACTCCAGAATTGGTCTTATCAATGCCTTGTACAATTTTAACATTACTTCCCTACTCCTATATTAAATGCTCTGATTTATAAAGGCCAGCACACCAAAAGCTTTCTTTACCACCCTATCGACATGCGATTCCACCTTCAGGGAACTATGCACAGTTATTCCTAGATCCCTCTGTTCCACAGCATTCCTCAATTCCCTACCATTTACCATGTACGTCCTATTTGGATTTGTCCTGCCAAGATGTAGCACCTCACACTTATCAGCATTAAACTCCATCTGCCATCTTTCACTCTTCCAGATGGCCCAAATCTCTCTGTAGACTTTGAAAATCTACTTCATTATCCACAGCACCACCTATCTTAGTATCATCTGCATACTTACTTATCCAATTTTCCACCCCATCATCTAGATCATTGATGTACATGACAAACAACAGTGGACCCAACACAGATCCCTGAGGTACCCCACTGGTCACCGGCTTCCAACCTGACAAACAGCCATCCACCATTACTCTCTGGCATCTCCCATTCAGCCACTGTTGAGTCCATCTTGCTACTCCGCCATTAACACCCAAAGATTGAACCTTCTTAACCAACCATCCATGGGGAACCTTGTCAAAGGCCTTACTGAAATCCATATAGATCAAATGCCTTACTGAAATCCATGATAGTTGTGATATTCATACATTGAAGAGTCTAATTCTGCTATATCCAACTTGGTGACACAATTTTGTCCCATAAATGGAAAATGTATTTTCGCTACCACCAAATATCTTCATCGTAGAAAACATGCAAAAAGACAGATTAATAAAATTATGCCTAAATCTCTGCAACATGACAGTGTATTTTCTAGCTGTGTGTGAAGGGGGCATGCATTCACTCAGCAACATAACAATTGGGACATTCAGAATCTAACTGGAAAAGTGTTCTTTGAAATGCTCAGACCCCGTCCAAAAGACAACAGGAGCAGAGGGACAGAACTATAAAACCTAAAACATAAAATGTATTCAAATAAAAATGTACATAATGACACAGAAAAAAGGGTGGCAAATCATTTAAAATAGTGTTTTAATTATTCCTATTTTGATATAAAATATGGTTCAGATCAATGATGAAGTAGTAAAAGTACTTCTGGTTACTTGGCAATAAAATAATTCAGTATTATGGGCTCTCTTTCAAGATGCTGCAAGTGTAACGATGATGGCTTAAATTTAATTTTAAAAACTCAAATCTCACAATTATATTTCACAACATTTCGCTCAAGTTACCGAGCACTAAACAATGATATAGAATGCAGCATTCATTACTTCAGTTGACTCTGAACCACATATAGACTCAAAAGCAAACCAACCCCCCCTGGTGGTTTTCGTGAACTACATCCATTGATTTCATTCTGAATTTTGTAAATCAGAATTTTGTTTCTCCCTTTCTCAGTCAGACATGAAACAGAAGAAATAATCTGATGGAACAAATCAGAGCTAAGATCCTTTGAACCATCCAAAGTTACGTCCCGTTTAGAAGTGTTATTACTCATTTGGAAATTAGTATCTAATGAAAAGCATGCATGCCAGGAGAGTCATTGAAACCTGTTTCTTTCATTCTGCAACATGTCTATTGCTTCAGTTCGCGTCTTCAGAAGTTGATCTGCCTCTTCCAGTCTCACTTTCAGCACAGCCAGCTGCGAATCCTTGGCACTCAGCACCTCGTTCAGGTCGTCCACATGAGAACGCAGTTCCCTACTTATCCTGTCCGTTTTTGAGTTCTCGCTATTCCATTTCTCAATCTGTTTCCTGGATTTATTTAACTCTAAAAACGCAAGAATTCCAGAATAAAAGTCAGATCAAAGTACAGATGAGAGAGAATGTTTGTTCCACCCCAACACCACTAGCTCACATTACAAATAATTACAAAAAAAGAATCTAATGTTCTTGCTCTACTACCCAAGAGGACAATTTAAAAATATTATCATGGTTCACATGATCTTTATTTTCTCCCTTAGTTGTTGTTAAATCAGTCTAAATTTATAATCCTTCATTATAGGATTTTGGTTTAAACCGAGGAATTTATCTAATCCATGACACTTAGTACCTTGTTTGCTTATAGGCCATCACATAGTAGACTACATTTTTTTCCCTTTTACACAGTGTGTTGGGTGCCTGGAATGCCTGTTGAGGGGTGATGATGGAGGCAGATACAATAATGGCATTTAAGAGCTTGTAGCTAGGCACGTGGAATTACAGAGAATAGAGGGATAAGGATTACGTACAGGCAGAGGAGATCAATTTAACTTGGCATCATGTTTGCCATGGACATTGTGGGTTGAAGGGTCGCTTCCAGTGCTGTACTATAGATAACATATATAGATTCTATATATAACATATCTCTGCCCAGAAACCTTTGAACTTCAATTGCATAAACTACATCTGTAGGAATCTATCAGTGGTAAAGAAAACAAGTGTTTTCCAAGTATCCAGTGCTTTAATTGCCGTCTCACCTTCTTGTGTTTGCTTTGATCTCTGAATCAGTGCAGCCATTTCTTGGTTTAGGGAGTTGACCTCACTCCGCAGTAATTGGTTTTCAAGCCGAAGGTTCGACAGCTCTAGCGATTGATTCTCGTCTTTAGTTGAGAAAGTTGTGCTCCCTGTATTGCCCAATGCTTCTTCACTCGAAGACTCTAATTGGGCACCTTGATTCACACTGGGAGAGTTCTCCGACATTTCTGAATCGTTTACAAAACAATAATTAATAAATGAAATGTAAGCTAGACATGAAAATGTATTTTATGTTTTGAAAACTGTTCTAATTTCCACACAAGAGGTACAAAGTTAATGGCTGGACTATTAGAAATGTTACTATTTTCAAAATCTGTCTCAGTGAATCAGCTCCTTAACCATCCACAGTGCAAATCCAGCACCTGCACTTTCTTGTTTCTCCAGATATATACATGCTGCAAAACATGTTAGGTTAAATATCGTAGAATTTCATGTTTACAACGCCCCTCAATAGGATTATAGATCAGTAGTTTGGAAAGCCTTCTTGACTAAATGCAAGCATTGACAAGATACATTCTAATAATCAGAAAATTGGATGCAACTTTAATTTGGGTTGGCTGGCCTTTGCATCCAATTTCCCAATCTGGTTCCCATTCACGGAGGACTGAAACATCTGAAAATTCATTTATCTCTATAATACACCCAGAAAAAAATGGTATAGTTGAATATGCAAATGCAATATTCTTTAGTTTTGCATGTCAGCATCAATGAAAACAATTCTAGAAAATAAATAGAAGAGAAAATATTGTTCATGTTAAAACAAATCAAACTTTGCATATATTGTACATACAGTGCCCTCCATAATGTTTGGAACAAAGACCCATAATTTATTTATTTGCCTCTGTACTCCACAATTTGAGATTTGTAATAGAAAAAAAATCACATGTGGTTAAAGTGCACATTTTCAAATTTTAATAAAAGCCATTTTTATACATTTTCATTTCACCATGTAGAAATTACAGCAGTGTTTATGCATCATCATCATCATCATCGTTGAAAACATCAACTGGCATGGTGCCTTACAATGCTATGTACGACAGTGATTGCAACTTCTACTGAAGTGTGGATGGCCGTTGGCTCACTAGGAGTTCATCCGCCCTTTGACAGGTCTTGTTTTTGGTCCTGCTGGGGTCCAGAGTTCCCTCACCTGGCAAACCAGGTGGGGGAGACGGTTTAGTCGCGGACTATCCGACCATGGAGCAGGTAGCACGGAATTACATTGTACCCGTGGCGGGGGGGAACTGACCTTTATACATAGGCACCCCCCCCCCCTCCATTTCAGGACACCATAATGTTTGGGACACAGCAATGTCATGTAAATGAAAGTAGTCATGTTTAGTATTTTGTTGCATATCCTTTGCATGCAATGAGTGCATGAAGTCTGCAATTCATGGACATCACCAGTTGCTGGATGTCTTATCTGGTGATGCTCTTCCAGGCCTGTATTGCAGCCATCTTTAGCTTACGCTTGTTTTGGGGGCTAGTCCCATTCAGTTTTCTCTTCAGCATATAAAAGGCATGCTCAATTGGGTTTAGATTGAGTGATTAACTTGGCCACTCAAGAATTTATCATTTTTTAGCTTTGAAAAACTCCTTTGTTGCTTTAGCAGTATGTTTGGGATAATTTTCTTGCTGTAGAATGAACCGCTGGCCAATGAGTTTTGAGGCATTTGTTTGAACTTGGGCAGATAGGATGTGTCTATTCTCTTCAGAATTCATTATGCTACTACCATCAGAAGTTGTATCATCAATGTATCTTCAGTAGGTTAGATTATTGTAATGGTATCTTTGCAGGTCTCAGTAAAAAATCAATTAAACAACTGCAGCTTATCCAGAATGCCGCTGCCAGAGTCTTGACCAACACCAAGAAAATGGACCACATTACACCTGTCCTTAAATCTTTGCACTGGCTCCCTGTGTGTAAAAGGACAGATTTAAAAATTCTGTTACTGGCCTACAAGGCACTGAATGGTCTGGGTCCAAAATACATCTCTGACCTTCTTGTTGTATATGAGGCACCTAGACTCCTCAGGTCTTCAGGGACAGGTTTACTCTGTGTTCACAGGGTCAGAACTAAAAAGGCTGAAGCAGCGTTCAGTTTTTATGCTCCACACCTGTGGAACAAGCTCCCTGAACACCTGAGGTGTGTACAGACTGTAAGCTCATTTAAATCAGGCCTAAAAACACTCGTTTACTGTAGCTTTTCCATAACCCAACATGCAGGTAATCTTAACCCTTTTATGTGCTTTTAAAATTGTTTTATTGTTTTAATGACCTGTTTTACTATTCATGCATTTGTCTTATTGCTTGTTTTATAATTTTTGATTATTGGCTATTTTGTTGTCCTGTGTTGTATGGTTGTTCTGCTGTCTTTTTATTATGTTATTCTTTTGTTTCTTTTGTAAAGCACTATGAATTGCTGCTTGTACAAATGGTGCGAAATAAATTAATTTGCCTTGCCTTGCCAATGAAGTGAGCCAGTACCTTCAGCAGCCATGTATGCCCAGGCCATAACACCCTCATCACCATGTTACACAGATGAGGTGGTATGCTGTGGATCTTGGCCAGTTCCTACTCCCCTCCATACTTTACATTTGCTATCACTCTGATATAAATTAATCTTAATCTTCATCTCATCTGTCCACAAGGTCTTTTTCCAGAACTGAGGTTGCTCTTTTAAGTCTCCCGTTCCACCCAAACCAGCCACTCCCCGGGTACTTTTCCCTGCAACCGCAGGGATGCAACACCTGTCCCTTTACCTCCCCACTCAACTCCATCCAAGGATCCAAACAGTCTTTCCAGGTGAGGCAAAGGTTCACTTGCACCTCCTCCAACCTCATCAACTGTATCCGCTGTTCCAGCTATCAACTTCTCTACATCAGTGAGACCAAGCGCAGGCTCGGCGATCGTTTCACTGAACACCTCCGCTCAGTCAGTCTTAACCTACCTGATATCCCAGAGGCTCAGCACTTCAACTCCCCCTCCCAATCCCAATCTGACGTTTCTGTCCTGGGCCTCCTCCATTGTCAGAGTGAGGCCCAGTGCAAATTGGAGGAACAGCACCTCATATTTCGCTTGGGTAGTTTACGCCCCAGCAGTATGAACATTGACATCTCTAACTCCAGATAGTCCTTGCTTTCTCTCTCCATCTCCTTGTCCTTCCCAGTTCTTCCACTAGTTTTACTGTCTCCGCCTACTTTCTATCTTTGTCCCGCCCCCTCCCCTGACATCAGTCTGAAGAAGGGTCTAGACCCAAAACATCAACCATTCCGTCTCTCCAGAGATGCTGCCTCAGCATTTTGTGTCAACCTTGGCAAACTGTAACATGGCCATCCTATTTTTGCGGCTAACCAATGGTTTGCATCTGTATTTCTGCTCATGAAGTCTTCTGCAGACAGTGGTCATTGACAAATCCACACCGACTCCTGAAGAGTGTTTCTGATCTGTCGGACAGGTGTTTTGAGATTTTTCTTTATTATAGAGAGAATTCTTCTGTCATCAGCTGTGGAGGTCTTTCTTGGCCTGCCAGTCCCTTTGCGATCAGAACGCGACCAGTGCTGTCTTTCTTCTTAATAATGTTCCAAACAGTTGATTTTGGTAAGCCTAAGGTTTGGCTGATGTCTCTAACAGTTGTATTCTTGTTTCTCAGTCTCATAATTCTTTGACTTTCATCGGCACAACGTTGGTCCTCATGTTGATAAACAGTAATAAAAGTTTCCAAAGGTAATGGCAGGACTGTGGATAGACTATGTACTGAGAGCTCTCTTATACCTGCATTATGGAGGCAATTAAACATACCTGAGCAAGTACACCTGTGAAGCCATGTGCCCCAAATATTATGGTGCCCTGAAATGGGGGGGGGGGGGTGGAAGACTATGTATAAACACAGCTGTAATTCCTACATGGTAAAACCAAAATGTAAAAAAAATGGCCATTATTAAAAACAGACTATGTGCAATTTAACCACATGTGATTTTTTTCTGTTACAAATCTCAAATTGTGGCGTACAGAGGCAAATAAATAAATGGTGGGTCTGCACCAAACATTATGGAGGGCACTGTAGGCCCTCTACAACATCACAATCAACAATCTATTTTATTCTACTTGTAAAAACAAAGAACTACAGATGCTGGTTATTACACAAAAGGACGCCAAGTGTTGGTAGTAACTCAGCAGGCCAGGTAGCGTCTCTGGAGAACAGGAATAGGTATCTCTTGAGTCTGTTTTCCAGAGATGCTGCCTGACCTGCTGAATTACTCCAACACTTGTATTTATTCTACTTGTTAACAACAGAACCAACCCTCTGCACTCATTTTGTTCCACTTCCCAGCCTTATGACCGTATTTCTATTTCTATGACCTTTTTTAGGATCATCTCTCACGAGTCCTCCACCTGACTACCCATTCCAAAACCCAGATGCGAAAAGTATTTTCACCAGTCCTTCCACCATTCTCCATCCAATCCCTACCCCAACCTTGCAAAGCTCCTTTATAATACTATTTTCATTATTTTATTCCCAGTTATATTTCACCTCATTAAAGCTCACCACGTGCTACTCTGAGCTCACATGAAACACCAACCATGCAACAGATCTAAATACACTTGCTTCTCTTGCTGACCTTTCTATTCTTAAGGGATTAGGGATCTCATGCCTTCCTTCTACTCAATTTTGCTCACATGTAAACAAGGCCTTGTCAGCACAATGATTGCATTGACATTAATGCTCTGTGCAAATGGGCACCTGTAACTTGCTCCAAAATGCTTCTGCTATCTGCCCCAAAACATACCCAATTGCCCACCTAAAATGGTGCACATTATCTAAGGAAACATAATGCAATTATGAAACTGCTGACAAATTAGAGAAGATAGTTGCACTATGTTTAACCATTCCTTATGATTTTTTTTTTTTGCACTAACAACTGAAATCAGAAAATCTTTTACAGCCGTACCGCAGTTGTTAACCACACTCAGCTTCACTCTTGATTCATTCAGTGTTTCTAAATTGTTATACAGGTTGACTGATATTCTGAACCAAAGGAGTCAAAATTTGTTCCCAACTAAACATTCAGGGAATCAAATTAATATTTTCCGGTCCTCACAAACTCTCTCCCTGGAAGATGTTTGAAACCAATCTGAACAGCTCACAATTTTGGTATTACATTTGCCTCTCCAGATGAGCTTTACACAAGACACGCATGTGCCCTCTGCAAATGAGGCATCAAAAACTCAATTGCCTATGTCCTAACTTCTGCCATGTTCCATTCATACATCACTGATCTAGTGGTTCACGGCAGGACAAAGACTTAAATTTTCACCTAAATTTCACAATAGTCTTGCTCCACACCAGCTCTATTACCTAGTTCAACCTTACAATTTTCTTAAATATCTATGTGCTTTATGTTCTTGTCCCTAATACCGTTGAATCTCCATTTTTGAATTGCCAACACTTAATCTCCCGAGTTCCCAAAAAATTCTTGCCTATTTACTTCACTGCTCAATCTACATCTTTCAAGATGCAATTCGTCATCTGTCCCAATATCTTTATAGTGGTCAGCAGTAATTTTTGAAGTAAATGTTTGGAAGCAAATAATTACATTAAAGGCACACTAGACTCTTGTTGTTGCAACTCTTTCTGGTTATACTAATTACACAGTCAGGATCAAACTGTTAAATACATAGCTGGATTTAGTTGGTGTATTCTCCTGATGAGTGATCAAACCCAAGGTCATTAATGTTATTGAGTGAGCCAGGATTAGACTAAGTCACTTCACAATGGAAAGAATTTAAAGCCACATAAACAGTGGATTAAAAGCAGACATGCAGTGGATTTTCACTCATTAATGCTGTTTTAATGTCTTCTTAAAATTTAATTGACAACAATTACACATTGTTCTCAGGGTGTACCGACAAGAAGGCACGAGATAAAATAGAAAAACGAGACCACAAAACCACTTATCCATCAGCAAGGCTTAACTGTCACACTTTTAACTGTCACTATATTTCCTCTTTTCATAGCAAGAAGGAAAAAAAAATGAAAGCTGTATTTTAAGTCTCTAATTTCTGGTATCAGTTATAGAAATAAATCAAATGCACAGATCAAGCCATTTGATAAAAACAATGAAAGCACCAGGAAAGGAATACCTTTGCACTTTTGGTGTTGATGGAGCAATGCACAATCCAATAAACACTAGACAATAGGTGCACGAGTAGGCCATTCGGCCCTTTGAGCCAGCACCACCATTCAATGTGATCATGGTTGATCATCCCCAATCAGTACCCCGTTCCTGCCTTCCCCCCATATCCCCGGACACCGCTATTTTTAAGAGCCTCTAGCTCTCTTTTGAAAGCATCCAGAGAACCTACCTCCACCTCCCTCTGAGCCAGAGAATTCCCCAGACTCACCACTCTCTGTGAGAAAAAGTGTTTCCTCGTCTCAGTTCTAAATAGCTTACTCCTTATTCTTAAACTGTGGCCCCTGGTTCAGGACTCCCCCAACATCGGGAACATGTTTCCTGCGTGTCCAAACCCTTAACAATCTTATATGTTTCAATTAGATCCCCTCTCACCTTTCTAAACTCCAGCGTGTGCAAACCCAGCTACTCCATTCTCTCAGCATATGACAGTCCCGCCATCCCGGGAATTAACCTTGTAAACCTACGCTGCACTCCCTCAATAGCAAGAATGTCCTTCCTCAAATTAGGGGAACAAAACTGCACACAATGCTCCAGGTGTGGTCTCACTTGGGCTCTGTACAACTGCAGAAGGACCTCTTTGTGCCTATATTGGAATCCTCTTGCTACAAAGACCAACATGCTATTTGCTTTCTTCACTGCCTGCTGTACCTTTTATGCTTACTTTTATAGACTGATGAACAAGGACCCCCAGATCTCGTTGTACTTCCCCTTTTCACAACTCGACGGCATTTAGATAGTAATCTGCCTTCTTGTTTTTGCTCCCAAAGTGGATAACCTCACATTTATCCGCATTAAACTTCATCTGCCATGCATCTGCCCACTCCCCCAACCTGTCCAAGTCACCCTGCATTCTATTAGCATCCTCCTCAAAGTTCACACTGCCATCCAGCTTTGAGTCATCTGCAAATTTGCTAACGTTACTTTGAATCCCTTCATCCAAATCATTGATGTATATTGTGAATAGCAGCGTTCCCTGCACTAGTGGGGTGAAACAATATTGCTCTGCTCCCCCTTAGGCTACATACTTCAGCTTTTCACAGCAGGCACCCTTATAAAGTTCAAGCCAAATTACATTGTATTGCTATATAAAATATTAGATTGGAACTGCCCGAGCTAATTTTATTTTGTTTTTTGTTTAATTTCTTTTATTAGAAGTAATCGATTTACAATATTGTAAACAGTTTTGCAAACATCAACTTAATTCCAATTTTTTTTTTAAATAACCCATTGAAAGTTATTATCTTCTATTTTTTAGGAAAAAAAGATAGAGATAGAGTAGTTTTAAATCAATAAGAGAGTGATTAAATAATAATTTGATTATATAAAAGAGAAAAAGAAAATAGAAAAAGAAAATAAGGTTACCAGAAAAATAAAAAAATATTATATATATATAAATGAAAAACAACCAAATATGTTTTATCTAAAACTATTACAAATAATAGTATCAATGAAGACATGCTTATTAATCCTAGTATAAGAATATGTTATTCTCATCAAGTCCCGCAGGGTACCCGTCAAGCTGTGTTGTCAAGAGCAGCTACTTCTCTAGGTACTGTATATATGGAGACCATATTTGTTCGAAAGAATTATATTTGTCCAGTAGGACAAATCTGATTCTTTCCAATTGTAACGTCTCCAACATTTCTGCCGCCCACATTTTAATTGTGGGGGTTAAAGTTCCCTTCCAAAATTTCAATATTAATTTTTTCCCTGTTATCAAACAGTAATCAAAGAAATTTCTTTGATTTACTGTAAGGACCGAGTTTGAATCCAAAATTCCAAGTATTATTATCTTTGGGTCTGGATCCAATCTAATTTTAAGAACCTCAGAGATAACCTTAAAAATTTCTGTCCAGTAATGATTCAATTTGGAACATGTAGCAAAACTGTGTGTTAAATTTGCTTCTAAATTCTTACATTTATCACAAATTGCAGAGAGATTGGGAAAGATACTATTTAATTTAGTTTTTGAGTAATGTAATCTATATAAAACTTTAAATTGTATCAATGTATGTCTGGCATTTAACGAACACCGATGTATTTGCTGTAAACTTTCTTCCCAGATTTCTTTTGTTATGGATAACCCAATTTCTTTTTCCCATGCTTGCCGATATGTTTCAGTTGTTGGTTTCTCCTTATCCAAAATTATGTTATATATATATATATGCTATTAATTTTTCTGTATTTGGATGTAAATTAAACACATCATCTAATAATCCTGGTACTTTATTTTTGTAATCTTGTGTGTTGGATTTTATATAATCTCTAATTTGTAAGTACCTAAACAAATGTTGCGGAGACAGTCCGTAAATCTCTTGTAACTCTTGAAATAAAAGAAATTTTCCTTTACTATAAAGGTGTTCTATCCTTTTAATTCCTAAATCATCCCAATGTCTAAACCCTCCATCCAATATAGAGGGTCTAAATAATGGGTTTTTCGTTATTGGTAGTCTGAGTGAAAGATTATCTAATTGTAAAGTCTTAACTATTTGTTTCCAAATACGTCTATTATTATAAATTATAGGGTTATCCCTATACATTTTTTTTTGTACTTCCTTTGGAGCAAAGAGAATCGAGCCTACCTTATAAGGTAAACAATCTTCCTTTTCCATCTTTAACCACATTGGTTCCTGATCCACATTTACCCACCAAAAATTCATATTCTTAATCTGAACTGCCCAAAAGTAATATAAAAAATTTGGAAGTGCTAATCCTCCATTTATCTTAGATTTACATAAATGTTTTTTACTTATTCTATGATTTTTATAATCCCAAATAAAACTATAAATAATATTATCTATTTTTTTTTAAAAAGTCTTTGGGAGAAAAAAAGGAATAGCCTGAAACAAATATAATAATTGTGGTAAAAACACCATCTTTATAGCATTTATTCTACCAATCATGGATATAGGAAGTGTTTTCCAATACAGAATATTTCTTTTAAGTTTATCTAATAATAGAGGGTAATTAGATTTAATTAGCGAATTATAAGATTTAGTTACATTAATTCCTAAATATTTAAATTTGTCTTTAACTAATTTTAATGGATATTGTTGTAATATGTTTAAATTAATTCCTGTTATAGGCATAATATCACTTTTGTTCCAATTAATCCTAAATCCTGAAAATGTACCAAATTTAGTTATAACATTAAACAGCTTTTGTATACTAATTTCCGGTTTTGTAATATAAATCAACACGTCATCTGCATATAAAGATATTTTGTTGGTTGTAGTGTCGGTATTATAGCCATAGATTTCAGGTTCAGATCTGATTCTTTCCGCCAAAGGCTCTATCATCAAAGCGAATAATAAAGGCGATAATGGACATCCCTGTCTACAACCCCTAAAGAGTTTAAATTTAGCTGATAACATTTGATTAGTTAAGATTCTTGCCATTGGATTCGAATATAGAATTCTTATCCATTTACAGAATCTATCCCCCAATTGATACTTTTCCATTATATTAAATAAATATAACCATTCGACCTGATCGAATGCTTTTTCCGCATCTAGCGATATAACTGCTAGTTCCCCATCCCGTACTTTTTTTGAATATATAATATTAAACAGGCGTCTAAGATTATGGGATGAATAGCGTTTTGGAATAAAACCCGTTTGATCATGATGTATTAATTTAGAAATCACTAAACTTAATCTCTGAGATAAAACTTTAGTTAATATTTTTTGGTCTGTATTCAGAAGTGCGATCGCTCTATATGATCCTGGATCTTCCAAATCCTTATCTACCTTAGGTATGAGTGTAATTGTGGATTCGTTTAAAGAGTCTGGTAATTTGCCTTGTTCATATGCGTATCTATATACTGTATGTAGTCTTGGGGAAATCAAGTCTTGAAATTTTTTATAAAATTCGGCACTCAGGCCATCAGGGCCCGCTGCTTTTCCATTCTTTAACAAACTAATTGCTTCTTCAATATCTTTTACTGTTATTTCAGCGTTTAACAAATGTCTACCTTCCTGATCTAGATTGTTAATTTGACACTCTTGTAGAAATGTATCCATACCAACTGTTTGGCCTGTTACCTTAGATGAATAAAGATTTTGATAGTATTGTAAAAATCTGTCATTAATATCTTTTGGTATCGTCAATATATTTCCATCCGTAGATCTAATTCTATGTATCAATTTTTCATCTTCTGATTTTCTAAGCTGTCGTGCTAACAGTTTTTGTGGTTTGTCTCCAAACTCAAAGTACACTTGCTTGGTTTGTTGAAATAGTTTAATGACTTGGTTAGAATATATTTTATTAAGTCTATATTTAGCTATTGCAATTTTATTACTTAGCTCGTTAGAAGGTGAGATGGTGATGTTTTCACTGTCTAGTTGTTTTATCACATTTTCTAACTTTTGTTCCAGCTTTCTATTTTCTTTATTAAAATGAGCCTGTGCTGATATTATTGCACCACGCATATACGCTTTAAATGTGTCCCAAAGTAATGCTGATGAAACCTCAGGTTTGTCATTAGTTTCAAAAAATAATTTAATCTGTTCCATTACGTATTTACAACAGTCTTTATCCTTTAATATCTGGGGATTAAATCTCCAAGTAGTCATTTTATTAAGTATATCTTTTAGTTTTATCTTGAATGTTAGTGGCGCATGATCTGAAATAATAATATTATGATATTTTGCGTCATATGTAAAAGGTAGTAATTTTGAATCTACTAAAAAATAATCTATCCTGGAGGGCCCGAGCTAATTTTATGTAAAATCTTTGCCAATAGAAAACGAGACTACCATTAAATTGATTTGGAACTGGTTTTGTTCCAGACATCTTTAAACTGATAACCCATCAATAATCAGGACCAACTCAATAACCAGCCAGAGTTACACATTATGTAAATTTATGAACCTGGTATAACAGCAATTATAGTGGTGTACAACCACAAGATTTCCAAACATTTTCTACCCCTATGACATAGACTGCGTGTAGAAAATTAATAAAGAGAAATACAATTTTTTAAAAAATATTGAAACATTTTCCTACCATGTCCAGTAGCAGAAATGTCCGGGATAAAGCTCTCCTCAGGTGACTTAACAGCATTGATGCCAGATGTTGCTGAACTGTGACTGGAAGTCCGAGAGTGAGATTTTGGCGTTGAAGGTTTCGGTGCCTCTTGTTTGCTGTCCACTTTTCCATTTAATGATTTCTCTGAACTATTTAGGAAATCAAAAAGTTGGTCATCGTTTGGCTCATTCCTTTTTGGTCTTACAAACTGCATTGAGGGCCTGCCTAGAGAAGAGCTTGCAGATGTACCAGCCATAGCCTCAATGTTCTGTGGTGCTGAAGAGACATTAGAGGTTCCAGCCAGAAGGGTGGTCTTTTGCCTCTTAATGTTATTGGCAGCGGAGGAGACATACCCAGGGTTAGTGTGGATCTGGTGATCAGATTTATCACTCAGCTGATTCAGGGTAGAATATTGGCTCAAAGTACTGGCTTCATCGCTCTTACTGTGTATGACAGTCACGGCTTCAATGGGTGGATTCTGCAGTGCAACTGCCGCTCCCTGGTCCACTTTGTTCAAGAAGGTTTCTGCTTTTCCTGCAAGCTCAGCCAACCATGACATTCTGAACTGATATCAGATCCAAAAACGTAATATTATAACATGACCTGAAGAAGAGCAAAAGCATATTTTAATGCACAAAATGAGAGCCCACATGCCACAATTGGTTGATGCATAACAGGTGTAACTCAGTAGTAGACTTTAAAGATATAGAACATTGCAGAATACCTTTACTGATAACGTTTGTTATTGAATTGTGAGCAGTATTAAATTGTCCAAAATAACACTAAACTACAATAATATAAGCACAATGAATGACTATAGAGTTAACAAGATCAGCATAACATTGTGCCAGAGAAGGCAACTCTGTAATGTCGAGAAAATAAATTGCAGCATATCTAAAGTACATTTTTCAATTTGCATCAGCGAAAAAGTCTTAATTATTCATTTCACTACAAGCGTATTGCAGACATTGCAATCCCTTTTGTACAGTATATTGTTCTTTGCTGTCATTCTGCTGTTGCAGCAGCAGACAAACAGCAACCAGATTAAAGATTAACTAATCTGTTCATTTTGATGGCAATTCTGAGAGATAAATACTGACGAACAATGGAATGTCATAGAAATTTTAACATATTTAACATATTTGAATAAACAAATAGACCTTAATTTAATGTAATTTGCAGAATGGTTTCAACAATAACAGTGTAACATTCCAAGTGTCAACTAAAATCCTCTTCTAAAACCAGCATTTTGGACTGAGGGATAACATCATTAACCCACAGACCAATATCCAACTTTGAATTTTATACAATGGCCAACAAACAATTAAATAAAACAAAGTAATCTAGAAAGATGTTGTTGCAATAAAATGAAATGTTAACATCAGTCAAGGATGAAATGTAGTTATAATACAAACGGAGGAGTCATAGAAATATACAGCACAGAAACAGGCCCTTCCTCCCATGTCGTCCATGCAGACCAAGCTGCCCAAGCGAGCTAATCTCTATTTGTACCGCGCCTGACCCAACCCATGTCCCTCCAAACATTTCCTATCCATGTATCTGTCCAAATGCCTTTTACATGTCGGAATTGTACTTATCGCTACAACTTCCACTGGCAACTTATACCACTACTCCGTGTGGAAAATGTTGCCACTTTTAAATCTTATCTCTCTCGCCATAAGTCTATGTCTTCTAATATTAGATTTATATTATTCTATACTTCTCCACTATGCCTCTTGCGATATTATGTACCCCTCAGCCTCCAATGCTCCAGGGAAAAAAGTTCAAGCCTCTCCATAATGTATGCCCTCCAGTCCCCATCTTTGGACTTTTTCTAGTTTAATGGCAATCTATCTACAGGGCAACCACAACTATATACATAATGCTAAATGTGGCTTTGACAATGTCATACAGCTCTAACACAATGTCCCAACTCCTGTACCAAGACCTTGACGGATGAAGGCAAGAGTGTTAAATGCTTTCTTCCTCAACCTATCTAACTGTGTTGCCACTTTGAAGGAACTATATATTTACACTCCCAAGTATCTCTGCTCCGCAGCGTTCTCCGGGGCCAAACATATACCAGCTGGGTGGCAGTGTGAGTGGGGTTGAAGCATTTGATGGACCTGTGCCTGTACTTGCACTTGCTGGAGTTTAGAAGGATGAGGGGGACGTCTTTGAAACTTAATGAATAGTAAAAGACTTGGATAGAGTGAATGTGGAGTAGATGTTTTCACTAATAGCCATAGCCTCAGAATAAGAAGACGTGCCTTTAGAAAGAAAGATGAGGAGGAATTTCTTTAGTCAGAGGGTGGTAAATCTGTGGAATTCATTGCCACAGACAGCTGTGGAAGCCAAGTCATTGGATATTTTAAGGTGGAGATCGACAGATTCTTGATTAGTAAGAATGTTAGGAGTTATGTGGAGAAGGCAAGAGAATGAGGGTGAGAGGGAAATATAGATCAGCCATGATTGAATGGCGGTGTGGACTTGATGGGTCGAATGGTATAATTCAGCTCCTATAACTTACAAATGTATGAACTGTACTGATCGCATTTTAAGATCTAGGAATTTGACCAACCACTGGTGAAGGAACGATAGATCTAAATCAGAACTCCTGTACCAATGTTGCAGGCCTGTGCTTCAAACTAAACCTTCTTTCATTGTACCAACTATAACTTACAGAATTTCCTCTCCTCTACTGCTCGTTGGTACCATACTGATTGAATGCTCGTCACACACTAACTGGATAATGACACAGGATTTAGTACATCTAGGCAGATCATTGGGGTTGAGAATGATTTGCATCCACTGCAATTCGGAGATGGCTAGCTAGCATGATATGCAGACTCTGCCACTGATGCAGCATAATGGCCGTGTCCTACTTAGGCGACTGCATGAGACTATGCAGTAGCTGGTGTAGGTGTAGGTTGTAGCCGGTGCTGACCGTTGAATTTCATTGGCTCAATGGGGAAAAAAGGTAAGCAGTTTTCAGAACCAAGAATAACCGACCGATAATGTTAAATGTCTGCCAAGCTTCATAGCCATGTATCTCTGGTTTCTTAAGTTGTCTCCACTCCTTCTCTCCTTCTCTTTTACAGGACTTACTGTACACTGTGCTTTAGCTGTCTTTTTACAACACCAACAGTTCTGTTCATCGCGCTGTGTGTGTGTGTGTGTGTGTGTGTGTGTGTGTGTGTGCGCGCACACTCCACTCTGACAGTTACCATTCCAGTTGACAGTTTTTCAGGCGACTGCGGGCTACTTGACAGTCCCCGGCAGTCGGCTGGAAAATCACCCAAGGCTCATAAGGTGCTTCTGTCATTTCACTGATCGTGTGTTCTGCTGGCAGAGCCTTGCGATAATCAATGTTATCTCAAATGTTGATTCTCCATTTTAAACAACCATAGATCAGCAATTCCCTTAAACTGGTGCAGACGTTGCATCTTCTCAGAGACTCGAGAACACCTTGGAATTGTTGTCTTGAGCTCACCTTTAATCTTCTCAAGGCGCATGAGAGACGTTTACATAGTCGCCGTACATCCTGCCACATTTCACATTCCAGGTGGTTTATTTACATTATGCATTTCCGCATTGTAAACAAGCCATCCCGAATGAAAATCTCTGGTTTTCTGCCACCCATTCCTTCTCCCCAGAGATGCTGCCGGCCCCGCTGAGTTACTCCAACATTTTGTGTCTTATCTTCTCGTGTGTGACAACCCCGAAAACTTGCAGAATTGGGGTAATTACACATTTTCATCTGCTTGGAGCCAAACGGGTTAATTCACCCAATCTCTGCTGCATACAAACGACGCAGCAATGCGACTCTTATGAGGCCGATCGCCGCTGACAACTGGCCCTGTCGCACCCGGTGCAGCTACAGCACCTTAGGTGTAGGAAGGAACTGCAGAAGCTGGTTTACATCGTCTCTGGTTTACAGACACAAGATGTTGGGCCTTAGGCCCCAGGATGAGCCCTGGGGGGCGGGTGGTCAAGGCAATGCGACTCCCCGCCGCCACCTCTCACTCAGCCGTGCCCTGCGCTGCGCGGCGCTGCCACTTACCGGGATCTACACGGGGTGAGCGGGTCGGTGGGCCCAGGTCGGAAGGAGCCACGGCGATGGCGGAGCAGCTGCAGACGTGGAACAGGACCCCAGCAACGACGCATCCGTCCGTCCGCACCGGTTGCCTGATAAAAAAATGGAAACGGGCGTGACGGCGCTGACGGGCGTGCGTCATGGCGTAGAGGACGTAGGAGCACGTCGGCGATGGCGGTGTGCGTCGTGACGCAGGCCGTGTGAAAAGGAGGATGACGACGGCTCTGGGGGCGTCATGACGTAGAGACGTACACTGGGTGAAGGGGTGGGCGTCGGCGCTGGGGTCGTCGTCAATGGCAATGGCGCTGGGGCCATCGCTGCCAAAGATCTCCGGTCGCCGCTGTGAGACGCGGCGCCGCGAGTTGCGGCTTTAGCTCTGCGCTTCGGCCGCAACTTGTTGGTCCTCCACTGCATCGAGATGCTCTGTTGAGTTTAGTTTAGAGATACAGCGCGGAAACATGCCCTTCGGCCCACTGAGTCCACGTCGACCCCGTACACGAGCACTATCCTACACACTAGGGACAATTCTGCATCCTGCATGACAATAAATAGCAATGTTACACAATTTTGAGATTTTAAAAATCAATTCTGCAATTTATCCCATCAGATAAAGCATAAAAAGAAGTTTAATTTGACATCTAATTTACTTTCATATCTTCAGGATTAAGAAAGTTATGGCCATTTTCATACTCGGAAATGAGCATCTTGCTTCCCATTGCCTTTCAATTGACTTAACTCAAAAGCTGTGATCTGGAAAAGTTAAAAGTCCATAACATTCTTAAAAATTAAGAGAACTCAATGAAATTTTCAGTTATTATAGATTGAAGCATTCTGAAACAAATATTAAACAATCTTACTTGGATTACCTGAAATTAAAGCATATAATTAGTTAGTTATCTAATTGTAGCTAATTACAAAATTCAATGAGTAGATCTAAACATCTATCAATTTCTTAAGAAAAGATAAACTTTTTTTAAATTGCCTAAGTGTCCAAATAACATTCACACAATAATCCACAATATAACATAATTTTTAAATCTCATTTTCATGAATTTCTGGGCCAAATAGAAGGAATTTAGTGTTTTATGCCTGTAAATTAATGGCCATTTAAATCGACTAGCGAGTGGATTTTAGTGGAATGCGGTGGATTGGAACGTTGCGGTTAGCGGTGAAGTCGGGGGGAAAAATACTGTTGGTTCATACATTTTTTTAGATCCCATTTCGCAACATAAAAATATTATTAATGCCTCCCGAAAAACCAACTTTTAATATAAAAATAAAGTATTTACCTTTTTTTCTCCCCTACGGAAAATGCTTCCGGTTGCCTGCGCTCACGGCTTTTGAAGGTGATTTTTAAATTACTCTAGTTAATAAATAATGTAGAGTAATTTAAAAATACCTTAATTCATGAAATGTCGGAGCGATTTTTCTTCATCAACCAAATCGCCCGACATTGATCGATTTGTCCTGCCTGTGGAAAAACGGCACTTTAAGCCCGCCCCCCTCTGCAAGGCGCGAAAGTCACGCACACGGGGAGCGGCAGAAGTGCAGCGCCGCTAAAGGTACGTTTTGTAACATACCTAC
The DNA here is from genome assembly GCA_963514005.1 of Raja brachyura. The sequence goes on from OY740789.1 coordinate 22,645,874, forward strand.
AATAAACTCTCATGCCTTGACTCTTGACAATTTGCAATCTTCACCGAAGCCAATTAATCTACAAACCTGGGATAGACACAAATAAACTGGAGTAAATCCACGGATCAGACAGCATCTCTGGAGAAAAGGAAAGGGTAGCAATGTTACACAATTTAGAGATTTTAAAAATCAAGTCTGCAATTTACCCCATCACATAAAGCATAAAAATAAGTTTAACTTGACACTTAATTCAGTTTCATATCTTCAGTATTAAAAAAGTAATGGCTATTTTCATACTCAGAAATTAGCATCTTGTTCCCTATTGCTTTTCCATTGACTTAGCATAGAAGCTGTGATCGGGGACAGTCAAAAACCCATAACTTTCTTAAAAATTAAGAGAACTGAAATACATTTTCAGTTATTATAGATTGAAATGTTCTGAAACACATATGAAACAATGTTACTTGGATGACTAGTAATTAAAGCATATAATTAGTTAGTTGCCCAATTGTAGCTAATTACAAAATTCAATTACTGGATCTAAACATCTAACCATTTCTTAAGAAAAGATTAACATTTTTAAATAGCCTAAGTGTCCAAATAACATTCACACAAGAATTCACAAAATAACATGATTTTTAAATCACATTGTCATGAATTCATAGGCCAAATGGAAGGAATTTAGTGTTTAATTCCCCTAAATTATTGGCCATTTGCGAGAGGGATTTTGTGGAATGCGATCGATTGGAATGTTGCGGTTGCGATGAATTTAAACCCCATATCGGCAGGAAAAATACAGCCGGTTCATATGTGGAATAAATCACCGTTTCGCAATGTACAATTTGGATTAAAGGCATCCTAAGAAGCACGTTTATATGTAAAATAAACGGCTTTCCTTTACCTGTCCCATACGTGAAATCCGTCCCCGTTGTCGGCGTTCGTGGCATTAGAAGCTGATATTTATTTTACTCCAGCGCTGAAATTGTCCAGCGATTAAAAAAAATTCACAGAAAGGCCGTCGGAACAATTCTTCAGCAAATGCTTGCACCCCGAGAAAATATATCCAGGACAGGTAGGACAAAAAACGCATTTTAACCCCGTGCCCACCCCTCTCAAAGGTGCCAAAGTCGTGCACACGGCCAGTGACAGAACTGCAGCGCTGCTGAAGGTAAGTTTTGTAACATACCTACTGGGGACAATTCTGCATCCTGCATGACAATAGATTCTCTGGACGACTCTTGACTTGACAATTTGCAATCTTCACAGAAGCCAATTAATCTACAAACCTGGGGTAGACACAAATAAACTGGAGTAACTCCACGGATCAGACAGCATCTCTGGAGAAAATGAAAGGGTTGAGACACTTCTTCAGACTCCAGAGATGCTGCCTGTATCGTTGAGTTACTCCAGATTTTTGAGTCTATCTTCAGTTTAAACCAGCATCTGCAGTTCCTAACTATGCATCCTGCAAACTTGTACATCATTGGAGTGTGGGAGTAAAGCTGAGTATCTCTGGAGACAGGCAGCATCTCTGGAGAAAATGAAAGGGTCGAGACACATCTTCAGACTTCAGAGATGCTGCCTGTCTCGTTGAGTTACTCCAAATTTTTGAGTCTATCTTTGGTTTAAACCAGCATCTGCAGTTCCTAACTACACATCCTGCAAACTTGTAGGTCGTTGGAGTGTGGGAGTAAAGCTGAGCATCCAGAGTAAACCCACATGGTCATCATGGGGTCAACATGCAAACTCCGTACGGACAGCACCCTTCGTCAGGATCGAACCGGGTCTCTGCAAGGCACCAACTCTACTGCTGCGCCACCGTGTCTGTAAGTGAATGCTGCTCATTGTGGACATCGGAGGAAGCAGAAAGATACACTGAAGCTCGATGCTGGCAGTGCAAATACTTTGTAGGTAAGGGCTGCAGTGCAGGGTCCTACCACCACTGAGGGGCTGGGCCTGTGTTACATTTAAGATAGACACAAAATGCTGGAGTAACTGAGCTGGACAGGCAGCATCTTTGGAGAAAAGAAATGGTTCACATTTCGGGTCGAGACCCTTCAGACCCTTGAGCATATCGTCAAAAGAAGACAGTGAGCAGCGTTGCGCTCTGTGATGGTGTGCACTGACTTGATGGCACCATGATTATAAAGAAAGACAAGCACTAATTGTATTTCCTGTATATATGAATAAAGGATACGAAACAAACTATTCACAAGCTCTGTTTTGGTATTAATAGGGATGCTAGAAACCCAGCATCTGTCGTAAGAGAAACTGAATTAATATTTCAAGCTTAAGAGACCTTTCTTCGAATTGGACAAAGAGAGAGTGGGGAAGATAAGACACAAATGCTGGAGTAACTCAGCGGGACAGGCAGCATCTCTGGAGAGAAGGAATGGGTGACGTTTCAAGTCAAACCCCTTCTTCAGTCTGGAGAAGGGTCTCGACCCAAAACGTCACCCATTAACATCAGTACGAAGAAGGGTCTCCACCCTAAATATCACCCATTCCTTCTCTCCAGAGATGCTGACTGTCCCCCTGAGTTTCTCCAGCATTTTGTGTCTATTTTCGATTTAAACCAGCATCTCCAGTTCTTTAAGTAGAACTTAAAGAAAGGTAACTTTGAGGGTATGAGACGTGAATTAGTCATGATTGACTGGCAATTAATTCTAAAAGGGTTGACGGTGGATATGCAATGGAAGACATTTAAAGACTGCATGGATGAACTACAAAAATGTTCATCCCAGTTTGGCAAAAGAATAAATCAGGGATGGTAGTGCATCCGTCGATAACAAGGATATCAGGGATAGTATCAAAGCAAAGGATGATGCGTACAAAGTAGTCAGAAAAAGCAGCATACCAGAGGACTGGGAGAAATTCGGAGACCAGCAGAGGAGGACAAAGGGCTTAATTAGGAAAGGAAAAATAGATTATGAAAGAAAACTGGCAGGGAACATAAAAACTGACTGCAAAAGTTTTTATAGATATGTGAAGAGACAGAGATTAGTTAAAACAAATGTAGGTCCCTTGCAGGCAGAAACAGGTGAGTTGATCATGGGGAACAAGGATATGGCGGACCAATTGAATAACTACTTTGGTTCCATCTTCACTAAGGAAGACATAAATAATCTGCCGGAAATAGCAGGGGACCGCGGGTCAAAGGAGGAATTGAGTGAAATCCAGGTTAGTCGGGAAGTGGTGTTGGGTAAATTGAATGGATTAAAGGCCGATAAATCCCCAGGTGCAGATAGGTTGCACCCCAGAGTACTTAAGGAAGTAGCTCCGAAAATAGTGGATGCATTAGTGATAATCTTTCAAAACTCTTTAGATTCTGGAGTAGTTCCTGAGGATTGGCGGGTAGCAAACGTAACCCCTCTTTTTAAGAAGGGAGGGAGAGAGAAAACGGGGAATTACATACCAGTTAGTCTAACATCGGTAGTGGAGAAACTGCTAGAGTCAGTTATTAAAGATGGTATAGCAGCACATTTGGAAAGTGGTGAAATCATTGGACAAAGTCAGCATGGATTTACGAAAGGTAAATCTTGTCTGACGAATCTTGTGGAATTTTTCGAGGATGTAACTAGTAGCGTGGATAAGGGAGAACCAGTGGATGTGGTGTATCTGGACTTCCAGAAGGCTTTTGACAAGGTCACACATAAGAGATTAGTATACAAACTTAAAGCATAAGGCATTGGGGGTTCAGTATTGATGTGGATAGAGAACTGGCTGGCAAACAGGAAGCAAAGAGTAGGAGTAAACGGGTCCTTTTCACAATGGCAGGCAGTGACTAGTGGGGTACCGCAAGGCTCAGTGCTGGGGCCTCAGCTATTTACAATATATATTAATGATCTGGATGAGGGAATTGAAGGCAATATCTCCAAGTTTGCGGATGGCACTAAGCTGGGGGGCAGTGTTAGGTGTGAGCAGGATGCTAAGAGACTGCAAGGTGACTTGGATAGGCTGGGTGAGTGGGCAAATGTTTGGCAGATGCAGTATAATGTGGATAAATGTGAGGTTATCCACTTTGGTGGCAAAAACAGGAAAGCAAACTATTATCTAAATGGTGGCCGATTTGGAAAAGGGGAGATGCAGTGAGACCTGGGTGTCATGGTACACCAGTCATTGAAAGTAGGCATGCAGGTGCAGTAGGCAGTGAAGAAAGTGAATGGTATGTTAGCTTTCATAGCAAAAAGATTTGAGTATAGGAGCAAGGAGCTTCTACTTCAGTTGTACAGGGTCTTGGTGAGACCACACCTGGAGTATTGCGTACAGTTTTGGTCTCCAAATCTGAGGAAGGACATTATTGCCATAGAGGGAGTGCAGAGAAGGTTCACCAGACTGATTCCTGGGATGTCGGGACTGTCTTATGAAGAAAGACTGGATAGACTCGGTTTATACTCTCTAGAATTTAGGAGATTGAGAGGGAATCTTATAGAAACTTACAAAATTCTTAAGGGGTTGGACAGGCTAGAAGCAGGAAGATTGTTCCCGATGTTGGGGAAGTCCAGGACAAGGGGTCACACCTTAAGGATAAGGGGGAATCCTTTAAGACCGAGATAAGAAAGACTTTTTTCACACAGAGAGTGGTGAGTCTCTGGAACTCTCTGCCGCAGAGGGTATTTGAGGCCAATTCATTGGCTATATTTAAGAGGGAGTTAGATGTGGCCCTTGTGGCTAAGGGGATCCAAGGGTATGGAGAGAAGGCAGTTACGGGATACTGAGTTGGATGATCAGCCATGATCATATTGAATGGCGGTGCAGGCTCGAAGTGCCAAATGGCCTACTCCTGCACCTAATTTCTATGTTTCTATGTTTCTATGTTTCCTACATGGAGATGGGCAACGAGAATAACTTGAACATTGTTTCTATGAGTATTTAATAGGTAATTGAAGAGTGACAAAGTATGATGTGTTGCAAATAGCAAGTCTGTAGGGGTGCCTCTAAGATCCCTGTTTCTACCATTTTAATTTGCCATTAGAATCTTTGGAGTACCATGTCTATGTCTATGTTTATCTATCTATCTATCTCTATCTCTATCTTCTTCTTCTATCTTCTATCTTCTTCTATCTATCTATCTACTATATTTTATCTACATCTATCTATCTTCTTATGTCTTCTTCTATCTATTCTATTCTATATTTCTATTTCTTTTCTTCTATCTTTTATCTATATCTTCTATCTATCTCTCTATCTCTCTATCTCTATCTATCTAACTTCTATCCTATTACTCAAACTCTCATCTTCTTCCAGTTTGCGTTGTTTTTAAATTTGCGCAAAACAGGTACCCTATATCGCTAGGATTTTTTCGCCACCTTACTCACCGTTCTCCCCTCCCCTACACCCCCGCTCCCCTATATTAAATATATTTCAGAAATTAAAGATAAAATTATCTCCAAACATTTATCACATCTTTCTTAAAGTACCTTTTTTTTTACAATAAATCCGATACAGATTATATATCCTCTGAAACCACCAATATTGAGTATTCTTTGTTATCTTTCAATTAATTTATTATTTGGTGCAACTGGAAGTAATAATTTTAAATGTAGCAAATTTTAAGTAAAGTTTAGATAATCGATTCCACCTATCAACATGTAAATGGTATCCAAACACTTTCAATGGTTCAGCTGAAAAGGGTGTTGATAAAATATACAAGGATGTTGCCAGGGCTTGAGCGCCTGAGCTATAGGGAGCAGGCTAGGACTTTATTCCTAGGAATGCAGCAGGATGAGGGGTGATCTTATAGAAGTGTACACGATCATGAGAGGTATAGATTGGGTATATATCTATGCTACTAAAAGTCTGATCTTGACCATTTCCTGTTGTTCTGTATATTGATTTTAGAAAAAATGCTGCCACTTACGGCTGTGATTTTTGGCCATCTTACTCAGAGTCCCCCTCCGCTGCGCAGGACAAGAGGATTTTTCACATTGATGAAAAATAAAAGAGTTATTAGTGTTTAAAAAATGTTGAGATTCTCTCTCCTGAAGGCCACGCCCCTTTCGGCGGGACTATAAAACCCAGAAGTGTTGAGTGCCTCAGTCAGTCTCTGCAAGATGACGGATCGAGAGGGTCACGTCTCTCAGTCTGAGCTGTGAATAACACTGAACACATGTCTACTAAACTGTGAGTGGTTTTACTGACTTGCAATGCCCTTAATGTGGTTTGAAAATATAGTTTGGAATTGCTAAAGCTGTATTGCCTTTGGTTTGGAAATGCTAAAACTGTGTCGCCTTTGGTTGGGAAATGCTAAAGCTGTGTTGCCTTTGGCTTGAAAATGCTAAAGCTGTGTTGCCTTTGGCTTGAAAATGCTAAAGCTGTGTTGCCTTTGGTTTGGAAATGCTAAAGCTGTGTTGTATTTGGTTTGGAAATGCTAAAGCTGTGTTGCCTTTGGTTTGGAAATGCTAAAGCTGTGTTGCCTAATTAAAGATGCCTTGCCTAATTAAAGATGCCTTGCCTAATTAAAGATGCCTTGCCTAATTAAAGTTGCCTTGCCTTCTATATAATTAAAAGTCTAATCTTGACTACTTCCTGTTTGCGATTTATATTGATTTTAGAAAAAACGCTACCACGTATGGCTGTGATTTTTTGCCATCTCACTCAGAGACCCCCTCCGCTCATCAGGTGGCGAGGAATTTTCCCATCGATTAAAAATAAAAGAGTTATTAGTTTTTTTAAAATGTTGATGTTCTCTCTCCTGTCAATCGCACCATGTAGGCCACGCCCCTTCGGGTGAGAGGGGGGAGGGACTATAAAACCCAGAAGTGTGGGCGTGGCTCAGTCTCTGCAAGATGGAGGAGGGGGAGGTCATGACTCGCTGTCTTTAGTGGCTTTGCACCCTGCTTGAAATGGTATGAAACTGCACTTGAATTTGGTGGCCTTGCACCCTATTTGAAATAGAATTTCAAGGAATAGCATGAGTCAACTGCCAGCCCACCAGCCGTGAGTGAGTGAACTGCCAGCACAACAGGCTTGAGTGACTGAGCTGCCAGCCCAATAATCTATTTGGCCCACAATGTCCATACTAGCCCTCTGGAAACCAGTCCCTTCAGCCCACAACACCCATACTAGTGCCCCAGAAAGCCCCACCCCCCCTCCTCCCACTGGCCACCAATATTGGAATATATATATATAGTCTTTTACCTGGAGTAGGGAAATCGAGAAAGAGAACATACATTTAAGGTGAGGTGGGGAAAGATTTAATAGGAAGCTGAGATGTAACTTTTTTATGGAAGGAGCAGTGGGTATATGGAATGAGCTGCTAGAGGAGATAATTGAAGAAGGTACTATCATAAAGTTTTAGAGACCTTGGACATGTTAATGGATAGGATAGGCTTAGAAGGTTAGGGGCCAAGTGTAGGCAGGTGGGACTAGTGTACATAGGGCATGTTGGTCAGAGTAGGCAAATTGAGCCGAGTGGCTTGTTTCCACAGTGTATGACTATGAATTGTTAAGGGCTTGGACACACTAGAGGCAGGAAACATGTTCCTGATGTTGGGGGAGTCCAGAACCAGGGGCCACAGTTTAAGAATAAGGAGTAAGCCATTTAGAACAGAGATGAGGAAACACTTTCTCACAGAGAGTGGTGAGTCTGTGGAATTCTCTGCCTCAGAGGGCGGTGGAGGCAGGTTCTCTGGATGCTTTCAAGAGAGAGCTAGATCGGGCTCTTAAAAATAGCGATGTCAGGGGATATGGGGAGAAGGCAGGAACGGGGTATTGATTGGGGATGATCAGCCATGATCCAATTGAATGGCGGTGCTGGCTCTAAGGGTTAAATGGCCTGCTCCATCTATTGTCTATTGTCTATTGTTTATTGAATTAATAAATTGCAAGGATGTCAGTGTCGTGCATAATGGGGTAAAAAGCAACTAACTGCTGTATGAAATTGTGGTATTGATTTTTATCTATTGACAATTAACAGAGCATCATTCATTTGATATAGTACAGGAAATACGTTAAATTAATTTGAATTGCACACCTCACCTACAAAAATGAAAATGTTGGTAATATTGGTTTTGTGATGCAGAAGTATTTTCTTTTGAATCCACCAGATGTCAGTAACACGTTTAAAAAGTATGGATAGTGTATGTCTTGCTATTTTTCCATTTTAATGTATTTTTCCATCATTATATTTCTTTAAATAATATAGCTTTGGAATTAATATACCATGGATCAGTTATACTAGTTAGTGTACTTTTATATATTTCTGTCATTGAAACTTATGTTTTTGGCAGAATATATTTAATAGAATTGGGATGTTTACACACAAATAGCTGCAGTTATAGCTCTTTCCCACTGTACAAGTTCATTCAAGAGTTCTCCCAAGTTTGCCCTGATTTGAACTTGGTGATTTACAGTAATGGCTGCTCGTAGGTACTCGGGGCTATCATGGACATTTTTCAACATGTTGAAAAATCTTCATGAGTCTTCCCGAGCTTACCGCGTTTCCCGAGTACCTGCCGTTAGCGTTACGAGCCGCTCAGAGACGTCCCCGAGCTCCAACGTTCTCGCTACGTACATTCTACGTGCTTCCACGAGTTTGATTTTTTTTTTAACTCGGGAGAGCACTTGAATGAACTCGTACAGTGGGACAGGGCTTTAAGACAATTGGGATTACTTTGGTTTAAAAGAGTAGATTTTTGATGGAAGAAAGTTACTGCTAATTAATTGTTAAGGTGATAGATAGATGCGAATCAAAAGAAGTGCGACAATAGAAAGAGTAAAGAATAAATGCTGGAAGTCTTTAGAAGGGATCCATTAGGCATGTTTCAAGGGAGAAATTTAAAGAGAAATAAATAAAGGCAAGGAAAATTGAAAGCCAACCATATTTTGCAGGCAACTACATTTGTTATTTTGGGATCTGGTTGTTGCTGACAAAATCAGCATTTATTGCCCATCTTTATTGCTGTTGGTGAAGGTAGTGATGTGCAGGAAGGAACTGCAGATGCTTGTTTAAATTGAACACAAAAAGCTGGAGTAACTGAGCGGGACAGGCAACATTTCTGGAAAGAATGGGTGATGTTTCGGGTCAAGACCCTTCTTCAGACTTATTCAGAAGGTAGTGATGTGCTGCCTACTTAATTAGTAGCAGTTATTCTGGTACTCCTCCAATCCTATTGGGGAAGAGGATCCTGGGTTTAGATCGAATGTTAAAGATGGAACAGCAATATATTTTTAAGTTGGGATCCTGTGCAATTGCACGCCAATTCAGGTTCCAATGCACCTGAAGTCTTTATCCTCCTTGGTGATAGAAGTTGGTGTTTGGAGTTGCTGAAGAAATAACCTGATTGAGTAACTGAAGTGGATTTTGTAGATATTAGCTGTAGCCACAAATTAGTGCTGGAGGGGATGAATGTTTAGTGTGTTCCATGGAGTGGCATTTTCTTGGATGATGTTAAAACTTTGTCAGTGACGTTGAAACAACATTCATCCAACCATGCGGAAAGTATTCCATCTCATTCTGGATTTGGGTCTCGTAGATGATGAAAAGGCTCTGGGGTGTCTGGAGGTGAGCCACTCATCACATGATCGTAGCCACACTTTTTGTATTTGTCTAGTTGAGTTTTGAATCATGAAGAATCATACAGTTTGGAAGCTGTATGTGATATGGTTGCATTTCAATTTTCTTTGACTTTATTTATTCATAGTCATGTAACCTCTCTGCATTAATCCATGGGCACTCTTTCATATTGATCCCATTGCCTTGCACGGTCATCCCCTAGCCTAAACAATTTGAGTGTTCATCTAGAAATATAATAACTGCTCTTATTGACATATTTTCAGTCACTGTATGGCAATGTGTTCTCTGTATTTACAACTCTCTGGGTAAAGAAGGACCATCTCATATCTGGTGATGGTGGGGCACTTGGCAATGGTAATGACTTTGGAAATGATCTTTTGGTACAAATATTACATCCTACTTATCAGGCCTTGTGAAGGTATGGGCTGGTTTATTTATTGAGAACGTGTGAGTGGAATTGCAAATTGTACAGTCATCAGTAGATTTCCCCACCTCCAATGTTATGATGGAAGAAACATAATTGATAAACTACTGAAGATGGCTGGGACTGGAACAGTGCTCCGAAGAATCATTGCAGTTATGTCCTGGGACTATGCTAGTTACCGTGGCCGTCTTCCTTTGTGTGGGACATGACCCCAGACATGCGAGTCTTATCCCTGGTTGCCCTTTCTTCAGTTTCAGTCAGGCTTCCCTGATGCCATGTTCAGTCAAATTCTATCAAAGTCATTGTCACCTCGCCACTCAAACTATGTTCTTTAGACTATGTTTGGACCCAGGCTGCAATGAGTTCCGGTGTCAAGTGGTTCTTGCAAAGCCCCAACTAGGTATTGGTGAGCTACTGCTATCCTATAGCACTGTTGGCATTGCTTTCCAGTAGTTTGTTGACTGATTGTGCAGCAATTCACTGGATTGAATTTGTGTGACTAGGTGACTAGGTGACTAGGACATACCTGCGCCATTCTCCTTATAACTGCCCATTTGTAATTGCAAGTGTTGTAACTAGTGGAAATGCTGGCCCGGTTATAACTAGTTCTGAAGTGCTGGATGTTGTATGGAGTCATAGCCTTTATTGTATGCAGTTGTCTCAGCTATTTCATAATATGACATAAAGTGAATTGAGTTGGCTGCAGACTGTGATGATTGGAATTCCATAGGGAGCTTAAAAACATAGAAAAATAGGTGCATGAGTAGGTTATTCGGCCCTTCGAGCCAGCACCACCATTCAATATAATCATGGCTGATCATCTAAAATCAGTAACCCAGTCCTGCTTTTACCCATATCCCTTTATTCCCTTAGCCCTAAGAGCTAAATCTAACTCTCTCTTGAAAACATCCAGTGAATTGGCCTCCACTGCCTTCTGTGGCAGAGAATTCCACAGATTCACAACTCTCTGGGTGAAAAAGATTTTCCTCATTTCAGTCCTAAATGGCCGATCCCTATTCTCGAACTGTGACCGCTGGTTCTGGACTCCCCCAACATCGGGAATGTTTTTCTTGCATCAAGCCTGTCCAATCCTTTAAGAATTTTATATGTTTCTATAAGATCCCCTCTCATTCTTCTAAATTCCAGTGAATACAAGACCAGTCGACCCATTCTTTCGTCATATGTCAGTCCCACCATTCCGGGAATTAACCTGGTGAACCTACGCTATGCTCCCTCAATAGCAATAATGTCCTCCCTCAAATTAGGAGACCAAAATTGCACACAATACTCCAGGTGCAGTCTCACCAGGGCCCTGTCCAACTGCAGTATGACCTCCTTGCTCCTAAACTCAAATCCTCTTGCAATGAAGGCCATTATCTTTCTTCACTGCCTGCTGCACCCGCATGCTTACTTTCACAAGTACACCCAGGTCTCGTTGCACCGTCCCTTCTCCTAATCTGACACCATTCAGATAATAATCTGCCTTCCTGTTCCCTCCTCTCTTAAAAATGGGGTTACATTGGCTACCGTCCAGTCCACAGGAACTGATCCAAAGTCGAGAGAACATTGGAAAATGATCACCAATGCATCCAAGGTTTCTAGGGCCACCTCCTTGAGTACTTTGGGATGGATGCAGACCAACAGGCCCTGGGGACTTATTTGCCTTCGTCCCAAGAGTTTACCTAACACCATTTCCTGACTAATGTGGATTCCCTTCAGTTCCACCTTCCCACTAAATCCTCACTCCCTTAGTATTTCTGGGAGATTGTTTGTGTATTCTTTAGTGAAGACAGAACCTAAGTACTTGTTTGGTCAAAGATCAGTCTGAAGAGATTCAAGAGCGTTTATTGTCATGTGTCCCAGATAGGACAATGACATTCTTGCTTTGCTTCAGCACAACAGAATATAGTTGGCATAAATAAATACAGAACAGATGAGTGTGACCATATACTATTGAATAAATATATATATATATATATATATATATATATATATATATATATATATATATATATATACAAAATATACAAATATATACAAAACTCTGAACATTAATAGCCCATTGCACTTTATCTGATTATTTATGTGTGTGTGTGTATATATATATATATATATATATACACACACACACATAAATAATCAGATAAAGTGCAATGGGCTATTAATGTTCAGAGTTTTGTTTCAGTTGAGTTTAATAGCCTGATGGCTGTGGGGAAGAGCTATTCCTGAACATGGATGTTGTAGATTTCAGGCTCCTGTACCTTCTACCTGAAGGCAGCGGGGAGATGAGTGAGTGGCCAGGATGGTGTGGATCCTTGATAATGCTGGCAGCCTTTTTGAGGCAGCAACTGCGATAAATCCCCTCGATGGTAGTGAGGTCAGAGCCGAAGGGTCTCGACCCGAAACGCCATTCATTCCTTCTCTCCAGAGATGCTGCCTGTCCCGCTGAGTTACTCCAGCTTTTTGAGTCTACCTTCAAAGTACTCGTTTAATTGTTCTACCATTTCTTTGTTTCGTATTATAAATTCACGTTTCTGATTGTAAGGGACCTACATTTGTCTTCACTAATCTTTTCCTTTTTACATATCTAAAGAAGCTTTTAGAGTCAGTTGTTATATTCCCTACAAGCTTTCTTTCATGCTCTTCCCACCCCCCCCCCCTTAATTAACCCTTAATTAACCCCTTTGTCCTCTGTTGAGTTCTACATTTCTCCGGTTTGCTGCTTCTTCTGGCTAATTTATACGCCTTTCCCTTCGATTTAACACTATTCCTGATTTCCCTCGTTAGCCATGGTTGAGCCGACTTCCCCGTTTATTTATTTTTGCCAGACAGGGATGAACAATTTCTGGAGTTCATCCATGCAGTCTTTAAATCTGTCATTGCATCTCCACTGTCAATCTTTTAATTATAATTTGCCAGTCTATCCTAGCCAATTCCCAACTCGAACCTTCAAAGTCTCCTTTCTTTAAGTTCAGGACCCTTGTCACTGAATTAACCATGTCACTTTCCATCCCAATGTAGAATTCCACCATATTATGGTCACTGTTGCCCAAGGAGCCTTGCACAACAACATCGCTAACTAATCCTTCCTCATTACACAATACCCAGTCTAGGATGGTCTGTCCTCTAGTCGGCTCTTCTACATATTGGTTTAAAAAACCATCCTGTATACATTCCAAGAAATCCTCCTTCTCAGCACTGCTAACAATTTGGTTGGCCCAATTGATACGTGGATTAAAGTCACCCATGATAACTGCTGTACCTTTGGTGCAGGCATTCCTAATTTCCTGCTTGATGCTATCCCCAAATTCCCTACTGCTGTTTGGCGATCTGTGAAAATTATGCAATGGGACTTCCGGCAGGACACAGGTGTAAATGCTTCTACTTTGGTGCAACTAAATTTGATGGGTTTCTGGGGATTGATATTCCAATGTCTGGAATTATACTTTGCACAACAATTAACTGTGATTATTGGAGGTAATTCATCTAAGCTTGCGGACAGTCTGAAGAAGGGCCACAACCCAAAACATTGTCTGTCCATTTTTCTCCTCAGATGCTGCCTGCACTGCAATTTGGATTCTTGCTCATGGTTCCAGCATCCAGTCTGTTATCTCCCCCGGACATCTCTACAAACTATGAAGGATTTGTCCAGTTCAATCCAAATATGCCATTGAACCACCACAGAACTGACTTAAAATATTTAATTTCTCAAGTTCCTCTTTCCAGTTTAAAACCAACTCAGCTAATTGTCCAGTAAATTCTTATCACTGGAGTTTTTATTTAGTTGCCACCATTTAATTTCCCCATTGTTTTTTTTTTAATGTGGGGATGAAACATGAACATTTTGCCTAATTCACAATTGTGAGAGGTTCTCAATAAAATATGCCAGAAAAAAAATCCCTACAATCACTGGCCATGATACTCCCCAACTTGGAGGTCCCCAACTTCCACCAACATGTCTCCTGCTGCACCAGAGGACCAAACACCCTCGACCACTTCTACACCACCATCAAGAATGCCTACCACTCTATCCCTCGCCCTCACTTCGGTAAATCCGACCATACAGCGGTGCTGCTTCTCCCTTCCTACAGGCAGCAATTAAAGAGCGCACCCCCAGAGGTGAGGACAGTACAGAGCTGGTCGGTGAGGGGGGGGGGGGGGGGGGGGGCAGAGGAACAACTACAGGACTGTTTCGAGTCTGTAGACTGGGCAATGTTCAAGGACTCGGTAACGGACTTGAACGAATACGCCACAGTCGTTACAGACTTCATTAAGAAATGTGTGGAGGACTGCCCTACAAAAAACCTTCCGAGTGTTTCCCAATCAGAAACCTTGGATCAACTTTGAGATCCACACTCTTCTGAAGACCAGACACTGGGCATTCATGTCTAATGATACAGTGGTCTATAAGAAGTCCAGATACGACCTTGGTAAGGCCATCAAAAAGGCCAAAAGGGACTTCTGCTCCAAGCTGGAGGATGAGACAGATGCTTGGCAGCTGTGGCGGGGCCTGAATGCAATCACCTCCTACAAGGCGAAATCAGGAGAAAGCTCGAATGTCGGCGATACATCACTCCCTGATGAGATCAATGCGTTTTACGCACGTTTTGATAGGGAGAACACTGATGTGCCTTCCCGAGCCCCCATTCGCTGTGATGGTATTTCAGTCTCAGTCACAGAGACCGATGTCAGGAAATCCTTCAGAGGGGTGAACCCTCGAAAAGCGCCTGGACCTGATGGTATACCTGGTATACTTGGTCGTGTTCTAAAAACCTGTGCGGACCAACTGGCTGGAGTTTTTACGGACATTTTCAACTTCTCACTTTTGAGGTCTGAGGTTCCCACCTGCTTCAAAAAGGAATCAATTATACCGGTGCCCAAGAAGAGCAAGGTGACGTGCCCCAATGACTATCGACCTGTGGCACTAACGCCTGTGGTGATGAAGTGCTTCGAGAGGTTGATCATGGCGCAAATCAACTCCTACCTCGACAAATACCTGGACCCACTGCAGTTCGCTTACCGCCACAACAGATCAATGGTGGATGCGATCTCGCTGGCTCTCCACTCCACTCTGGACCACTTGGACAACAAAAACTCATATGTAAAGCTGTTATTCATCGATTACAGCTCAGCATTTAATATTATCATCCCCTCCAAGCTGGTTACCAAACTCGCAGAACTGGGTCTCTGCGCATCCCTCTGCAATTGGATCCTCGACTTCCTCATTCACAGACCACAGACTGTTCGAATTGGTGGAAATGTGTCAGACTCGATAACAATCAGCACAGGAGCACCTCAAGGCTGCGTGCTCAGCCTCCTGCTGTACTCTCTCTATACTCATGACTGCGTAGCCGGTCACAGTGCGAACTCCATCATCATGTTCGTTGACGACACCATTGTTGTGGGACGTATCACTGATGGGGATGAGTCGGAGTACAGAAGAGAGATCGAACAACTGTCCATATGGTGCCAGCACAATAATCTGGCCCTCAACACCAGCAAATCAAAGGAACTGATTGTGGACTTTGGAAGGAGTAGGATGGGGATCCACAGTCCCGTTTATATCAACGGGTCGATGGTTGAAAGGGTCAAGAGCTTCAAATTCCTGGGCGTGCACATCTCTGAAGATCTCTCCTGGTCTGAGAATGCTAATGCAATTACCAAGAAAGCTCACCAGCGCCTCTACTTCCTGAGAAGATTACAGAGAGTCGGTTTGTCAAGGAGGACTCTCTCTAACTTCTACAGGTGCACAGTAGAGAGCATGCTGACCGGTTGCATCGTGGCTTGGTTCGGCAACTTCAGCGCCCTGGAGAGGAAAAGACTTCAAAAAGTAGTAAACACTGCCCAGTCCATCATCAGCTCTGACCTTCCTTCCATCGAGGGGATTTACCAGTCACTGCCTCAAAAAAGCTGGCAGCATCATCAAAGACGCACACCATCCTGGCCACACACTCATCTCCCTGCTACCTTCAGGTAGAAGGTACAGGAGCCTGAAGACTGCAACAACCAGGTTCAGGAATAGCTACTTCCCCACAGCCATCAGGCTATTAAACCTGGCTCGGACAAAACTCTGATAACTAATAACCCATTATCTGTTAATTGCACTTTATTAATTTATTTATTCGTGTGTGTGTGTGTGTGTGTGTGTGTGTGTGTGTGTGTGTGTGTGTGTGTGTGTGTGTGTGTGTGTGTGTGTGTGTGTGTGTGTGTGTGTGTGTGTGTGTATATTTATATGGACACACTGATCTGTTTTGTAGTAAATGCCTTCTATGTTCTGTGTGCTAATGCAAAGCAAAAATGTCATTGTCCTATCAGGGACACATGACAATAAACTCACTTGAACTTGATAATATGAATATAACATAATTAAAAGATTTGAGAATTGTTCCTTCCCAAACTTAATTGGTGGAACATGAAATATCCTGTGGAGAATATAATTTCTGGAATAGCTTCCATAATGTAAGTGGAATAAAATACACACATTTTAGAAAGGGCAACATTATGTGATATCAAAATAACAAGCTGCTGATGGAACTCAGCAGGTTAGGCATCATCTATGGAGGCAAAGGGGTAGTCGGCATTTAGTCAAAACCCTTTGTCAGCACTGTGACTGCAGAGAAGAGGGGAGGGGTGCTGGCTGGCGAGTGATGTTGATTCAGGTAAGAAGGGGTGAGGGGCAGATTGAACCCGATAGTAGAGGGAGGAGATAGAGATTTAGACTTTAGAGATACAGCATGTAATAATGCCGTTCGGCCCACCGAGTCCGCGCCGACCAACGATCCTCATACATTAGCACTATCCGACACACTTGAAACAATTTACAATTTTACTAAAGCCAATTAACCTACAAAGCTGTAATGCTTCGGAATGTCGGGGGTATCTGGAGAAAGCCCATGCGGTCACAGGGAGAACGTACAAACTCTGTATAGCTAGCACCCATGGTCAGGATCAAACCCGGGTCTTTGGTGCTGTAAGGCAGCAATTGTACCTATGTGCTGCCCCTAGTACAAAGGCTAGGAAGTGATCAGTGGAGACAAAGGCCTGCTGATGATGTGATTTGATAAGAATGGAAGATAATGCATGGAACTATGTAAGGGAGGGATGCTGGGCATATGGGAACACAAGTGGAGATAGCAGACTGAATGAGTTGTATACAAGTGGAGATAGCAGACTGTGTGAGTGATAGGCAGATGGTACAAGGTGGAGGAGGGGAAAGAAAGTATGCATCTGGGTGTCTTCATTATATACCAGTGTTCTCTGAGAAACAATATGATAGAAATGCCAAGGAGTACATTGTGTACACATGATACTTTGTGCCATCTACTCTATCTGCAGATAGGTGAGCGTAGGTCGCCTTGATAGATAATATGCTGATTGCATGAGTCAGGTAATGTCAATATCTGAGTAATTGTTTTCATACCATTCATACTTTGGTCTGATTTCAGAAACACGGCTGAAAGAAAATATGCTTCCTCAAACAATAAGAATGTCACCTGCTCAAATTCTAACACATTTACAGCCTAATGTCAAATAAAATCTAAACTCCTTGAACTACCACTGCATGGTACCCCATTGCCAGAGTAAGGCCGCATGCAAAGTAGAAGAACAGCACTTCATAATCTGCTTGGGTTGCTTATAACCCAACAGTATGAACATTGAATTCTCCAACTTTCGGTAACCAACCAACAACAGCTCCTATCTACTCTCTCTCCCCCCCCCCCCCCCCCCCCCCAACCTCCTTCCCTGTGCCCACCTGGATGCGCACCTATTTATCCCTTTATTCCCCGGCCGCCCCCTCTTTTCCATCATCCGTCCCATTCCACCTATATTCCTTCCTCTTGTTTCACATTTTGTGCATCTTGCTTCCTTATCTTACAGCCTTGTTTCTTCTTCCCATCTCTGGCCTTTGTCCACCCATCAGCCAATGAACCTCACACTTGTATCTATCACTTGCTTGGCTTTGTCCTGTCCCCACTTCCCTTCCAGCTATCACCTCCCTACCCCAATCAATCTGAAGAGATCCCCACCAGAAACATTGCCTGTCGCCGATGTTCTCCAGAGATGCTGCCTGACCCGCTGAGTTACTCCAACGCTTTGTCTTTTTTTTTTGTAAAGGAACATCTTCATTTCGTTGAGATTACAGTTTATTGGACTATGTCTGTTTATTTGGCTTCCTTTCTCCCTTCTTTTCCTGGGTTCAGGTTTACCCAGAATTATGCCGAAATATTGTTACGAGAAAACGCGGAGGAAAAAAAATGAAGTATTAGAATATCGTTTTAATTATCCTCGTTTGACCTCTTTCATGTTTCAATGACAAATATATTGACGTTGGTGGATGAAAAAGCATTGATCGGTTGCTAGATTGTGGGGAAGTCCACTGAGGGAATATGGAGACAAAAGAGACTGCAGATGCTGGATTTTTTTTGTGCTCATTTACCCGGAAAGTGCGGATACAGAACTTGCCGGAATTATTGGAAAACTTTTTGCGTATGAATAATCTGTCAGTCTCGCATTGTCACTGAAAGTAAAATTGGATTCATTATCTGTGTCACAAACAAATCACCATTATTTACATTTTATGTCAAAAACATACTTGTGTACATAACGTATAGATCTCCCATTCCAGCCCTCTTGATTTCCCCCGTTACAATCGGGGGTTAAAAGTAATACATTGAGATAATCCTCTGTATGCTTTTTCACAATAAGGTATAAATCAACTGTTATCAATACGCCCGCGTTTGCTAAATAATAGGAGGATTTTACACAAAGTTGTACTTTTCAAGATGGTTTTTCAACTTCTTATATTTTAATATCAATTGCCAACGCCTCTGTGGTCTCTTCCTGTAATTTCACATGATTTGCCGGTAATGCCTGCCCCGCCTATTTTCCTACGTTTTAAAAACAATAATAGCTGGTCTCTTGCTTTGCACCGTTGTGTTTTGCTCCCAGCAGCAAATACGAGGGTAAATTCCTGAAGTTTTGACAACATTCAACTTTATGTTGGAAATTAGATTTTAAACACTTTTATTAAATATAATGTGAACAATGAAAGATCATCATCAATCTAAAATTGTGCGTCTCCATTATATCTAAAATTACTAGTTTTTAGATTAAAAATACTTAAAAAAAACAATTTGAAAACCAAACTTTTGCTTTAAAAGCATTTATGCTTCAACCAATCCCCCAGTTTTAAACAACAACTTTGGACGGTTAGGCACTTTTAACAGCAGTTGAAAATAGATGAACTAGTATGAAGACATTTTGTGTGAATTAGCATCGATATGTATAACGTCTATGCATTTACATCATGGAGTTCCCTGATTCAAATGTAGTAGTCTCGCCGTTTCATGGCTTTGCTCTGATTTGTTTGAAGCTTGTGACACTCTAAAACGAGAGGGCTTAGTTGTACATTACTGTGGGGGGAAACTATACCGCATTGTTACATTATTTCAACAGAACAACACACACAGCTATAATTCCAGGGGAATGCCCTGAGCTGGGATGTGCTGGGAATGGAGGATCCAAGGGCCAATCAGTGGCAATTTCCTCTTTCACTGGGGCATAAGCTGAGACTGCGCACACTGACAAGTCAGTGCGAGAGAGGGAGACCTTGGGGAGAAAGCAAGGAGAGGCGGAAAGGTAAGCAAGATCGCTCACTCTGCCGGGCCGGGCCGGGCCGGGCCGGGCCGGGCGGGGTTAATACCGCGATCACATTCACTGTAAGAAATTGAAGCTATGCGTTGTACGAAGAGGCCAGTTGATTTATTTATGAACAACAGAAGCTTGCTTCGATTACCATAGGCGATGTAAGGAAAGCGAAACGGAAAAAAAATCTGTAGCTAATTGGGAACCTGAAGACCAGATCTCCAATCGTGTAAAGAAAATTAAAGAATCCAAACGAAGCCCTCAAGGACGGTGCCCGCATTATATAATTGGCACCCGTGACACAGCGGGTGTAATCCGAGCTGCTGACTTGTGATTCTGACCTGCTTCTCCAAAGACTTCAATTAAAATATATAAATTGAGATTATGGTGTTGTATTACATAAAAACCTATTTCAAATGAGATTTTTAATCTGTTTTCTCAAATTGTTATAAGTATGCCTGAAGAACAAGGGGTTCCAGGGTTGCCATGGCATTTATACCGCCGTCAGCGCCAATAAAAACAAATAGCATTTGTCATCAGGTTGCTGTTTGAGGAAGTTTAATGTGCCCTTAATGGTTGCTTTGTTCTTATTCTGCAAGAGTAGCAACTCTTTAAAGTTTGCTTTAAAACATTTCCTCCTTGCGAATAAAAATATATTAACTTGTACATCGGGGGTCTCTCCTTTAGAAGGAATATAAGATGTTTTGTTGCAAATGTTTTCTGGTGCAATAATTCAGTTTTCAGATTGATAAATTATTTCTACCTGCAATTGAGAGGAGGGAAGGCTGTTGGATTTAATTTTATTCTTTATTTGAACATATTGATCATCGACAGCATTTAAAAAAAAATTGTTTGACAATTCATGCTCTTCAAATTTCTTTTGGTTTCATCCAACCCTCTCAACGTTATGTACGTTGAATTCCCGGTATATAACATACAACTTAAAAAAAATAAAAAAATTGTTTTATATTGAAATCTTAATAACCGCAAGTCTCTTGATTTGAGAATTCCATCCGTTTTTTCATTGTGGGTGTATAACAGTTTTAAGACAGCACTCTTTCTTCCTTGATTGCTTGCCACTGCTGTAGATCCAATAAAACTCCAATATTCACTCTCAACTATATGGAAAGTTCCAGTACTTTGGCACCTGGTTCATCGGGTGATATTTGTTGCACTCCACTTCAAGTCACAGGGGTTCCCATTTCCTGCATTCCCTTCCAGCTTGCTAGGTTCACTGGAAAAGTTTTTTTTATCCTTTGTGACATCCCCAAAAATTGATTTTGGAGTGTCTTGGATGTTAATAGAGATAGCAGATGGTCTGGCATCACAATTCCTGACGGTGTCAGGATTTTGGAGTTTTAGTGTAGATGAAAGAAATGGGCAATATTCCATTACTTTGGTATGAACCCATACGGATGGGATACAAATTATTCTTGGCACAACATATGTAAGGGAAGGAGAGGGGTGGGTCAGTAGAGAGAGAGAGAGAGAGAGAGAGAGGGCGGGAGATTTAATTGGAACTGCAAAGGTGAGAAAATGTGTGTTTTAATTAGGGGGCAATGGACATATGTATTCAGGTGAAGATTAAGATTGTCAGGTGACACAAAAGCTGTACGAAGGCAGGAGCAGAGAGAGGAGGGATAAATGCTAGTTGTGTGGAAGAAGATAGACACAAAAAGCTGGAGTAACTCAGCGGGTCAAACAGCATCTCTGGAGAAAAGGAATAGATAAAGTTTCAGGTCGAGACTAGTTCTGTGCAATATGGAACCATGCCGTTACTGGAAATCTGATTGAGACAATCCTGGAAATACTCAGCAGATCAGGTGTGTGACTGTGTGTCAGAAAAGATCAATTCTTATGCAAGTGAGAAAAGCTGGTTAGGTGAAAATTGTTGAATTCAATATTCATCCTTGAGCAGTGGAAACGCCTGGGTAGGAAATGAACATCTGGAAGAGTGGTTGGGTGGGCCAAAGCCAGGAACGTGCCTGTGGATACAGGTGGTGGGCGGGGTGGGGGTTGACATGGATGGGTAAAGGTCAGAGGTGGGAAGAAGGCAAAAAGGCTGTGAGATAAAGAAAGAAGAGGTATGGAATGTGAAGCCCGAGGGTACAGGTGGAAAGGGAGGGGAATAGAAGGGAAAAATGGGTGCACAAGAAAGATAGATGGAATAAAGGGGGGGGGGGGGGGGGGGGGGGGAGAGAGAGAGATATGAGGTGCTTTTGGTCACTCTGGCAATAGAGGAGGCCCAGGACATATGAGGCCACATTGGAGTAAGTCTGCTTTGGTGTTGCTTGCAGTACTTGAAGTGGTATGGGAATTTCATACAGGAGTTAGTGGTGTGCTGTTTTGCAGACCTATGCTCTACATGAGTGTGACCTGTCTCTCCATTAGTATGTGTAGCTATAGTTCTTGAGTTCTAATTTGGAACAGGAAGTTACAGAAATTGGAATCTGCTTATCAATTTGAAGCTTTCATGTTCGTTTTCTGCACAAAACTTGAGAGTCTTCAAATTTACAACAGAAGTGTTTAATGCTTCACTCAATGCTGGCAAGAAGACACACACGCACACACAAACACACACTACAGTAAAATCTTGCACAATTGGCGGGGGATTTATTTTGTAATTATCTTGTTTTGTTGGAATGACTGTACTTCACATTTCGTGATTTAAAACGGCTGACTTTCGAACTAATTCAAATGTTCAGCCATCTCATCAATTTTAAAACATCTTGCTTGGCTAATTATTTTTCCATTTTCCGAAAATGATTACATCAGTAACATTATGCAAAATTGTTGTTAATATGTGAGCAAAATGTAATTCTTATTTCCTTTAACATCAGCAGTTATCTGGGCATCAGCGGAATGCAGTACTTGGTGATTGGATTTTTCGTACTGAGCCAGTTCCTGGTTAAGGCCTTCAACATCCCTCTGGAAGAGCTGGAAAATGGAGGCCACCATTGGATCGTCCTAGTTGCTGGCTCAAATGGCTGGTATAACTACAGGCATCAGGTACGAAATGAGCTTATATAAAGACAATTAGTGATTTGAACTTAACTAGGAAGTTTGTAAACAAAAATCATATGATCACAGTTTTATCCTGAATCTGACAATTAGACATATTTTAAATAAAACTGCTATTTTTGGCACCTTATTCTTTTTAGCCTTCCTTACTAAAAATGTTCCCGCATCCATTAAGGCAATGCAACTGATCAATCCTCACCTCAGTTCTAAGTGATCCAACTATATACATTTGTTTGTTTGAGCTCAGGAAACACTTTGGAAAAATGTAGCTTTCTCGTGCTAATTTCTGGTCACCCTGAACACATACTATGAGTGACCGAGCCATAGAGCATGGAAACGAGTCCTTCGGCCCAACTTGCTCATGCCCATCTACACCAGTTCCATCTGCCTGCATTTGGCCCATATCCCTCTAAACCTTGTGTTAAAGAAGGAACTGCAGATGCTGGAGACCTTACACCTATCCATAAATATTTGAGTATTTTTAATTATTTCTGCTTGCCAATATTCATTGAAATGTATAAAGGAAACCTTGAAATGTTGTCAAATAATTTCCATTGTCATGATATGTAGTTAATTAAGATGTAATTATCTCTGAAAATTATAGCTCTGAGTGCTGATGGAGTGGTTGTGGGGAGAGAGTCATAATTGGACCCCCCACCACCTAATGTGTGAATTTAAATATACTGTAATTGCTTCTGATATCTCTTAGGATTTGTATTATTACTATTGTAATTTAAAGTTTGAAAATTCAGCAAATACTTAGCAAGCAATATAAATGGAGAGAGAAACCAAGTTAATATTTCAAGTTAATCAGGAATAGGAACATTTAGAAAGCTGGTATCCTTAAGCTTGCAGAAAAAAGGAAGGGATGGAATGTGAAAATCAAATAAATGTTTATGATTGGATGGACTGAGAAATTGGCTGACACAGTTCGTAAGTTTAGTTATGTTTATTGTCACCTGTACCGAGGTACACTGAATAGCTTTTTTGTTGCATGCTATCCAGTCAGCAGAAAGACCATACATGATTACAATCAAGCTGGCCACAGTGTATATTTACAGAATAAAGGGAATAACCTTTTGTGCAAGGTAAAGTCCGATTCCAGATAGTCTGAGGGTCTCCAATGAGGTAGATAGTAGGTCTGAAATGCTTTCTAGTTTGTGATAGGATGGTTTAGCTGCATGATAACAGCTGTGAGTTGGCCAGAAGACAATGTTGAAGGCAGCTAACCTGTCTGGATGAGGTGTAAATAGGAAAAGAGAGAAGACAATAAACAAATCTGCTGTAATTCTGAGATGTAGAATAAGCAGTTGCTGGAAATCTGAAATGAGGGATAATGTTCAAAGCCCTGCAGGGCAGGCAGCACCTGTGGAGAAAGAAAAACTTACATTAGAACTAGCCGAATTAGAATTCACTTTTATGCAGGATATAAAGTGAATATTTCAAAAACTCAAATTCTCCTATTTAATTGTCCTTCTCCAGAAGAAATCAAACAAAATTATAATATTAAATGGGATTCAAAATCAATCAAATACCTAGGGGTACATATAACAAAAAATATATCAATGTTGTATGGGGCCAATTATAATCACATCAACCAAAACATAAGAAAGGATATAGAAAGATGGTCCACCTACCCAATGGATTTTAGTAGTAAGATAGATGTGGTGAAAATGAATATTTTGTCAAGGCTATTGTACTTGTTTCAATCTCTGCCAATAGAGGTACCATTAAAACAATTCACGGAATGGGATAAATTAATATCTAGATTTATTTGGGGAGGAAAGAAGGTCAGAATTCGATACACTACACTCCAGTTGCCAAAGGACAAAGGTGGAATGGCACTTCCAAATTTTAGGATATATTTCTATGCAGCCCAACTTCGACAACTAATTAATTGGTGTGAGGACAGCTATATAGCTAGGTGGAAAGGGATTGAGACATGTATCCCTGACTTCCACATCCAAACACTTTTGGGAGAAAAAGCGCTTCCTGGACATAACAGGAGTATAATCGATCCAATAACGATATTTACTTTAGAAACCTGGTTCGCTCTTACCAGACAACTTAAACTGAATAAAAAACAAAACGTTTTAAGATGGATAGCTTTGGATAATGAATTTAAACCAGGGATGTATGACTCAACATTTAAAGAGTGGATGAAGAAAGGAATGACTGCATTTTGTACTGTTATTGAAAATGGAGACCTAAGAAGTTTTCAAGATTTGAAGGATAGATTTGCACTTCGGAACCAAGACTTGTTTAGATACCTCCAACTGAGAGATTATTACAGTAAACAGGGAGGCACTAGAAGAAAATAATCCAGTGATAGAAGCGATAGTTAATGCGTATCATCCAAAAACATTAAGGATTATTTCTAAACTTTATCATAGTTTAATGGAATGTCAAGCTAAAACTACATTTTATGTAAAATTTAAGTGGGAAAAGGAATTGAACATCACAATCTCAGAAGAAGAAGAAGAATGGCATCATATGTGTGTAACACTACAGACATCCACTAATTCACAAAATTTGAGAGAATTTAATTGGAAAAATTTGATTTGTTTCTTTATTACGCCTAACATAAAAAGCAAGCAAATTCTAAGGCAGCAAACATGCTGGAGGCAATGTGGTCAAACAGACGCAAATCATGCACATATCTTCAGGAGTTGCCCAAAAATAGAACCATTTTGGGACAGTGAATTCAGAAATAATGGCGGTATTAGGATATATAGTCTCCAAGAAGTGTTCCATTTTATACCTGGGTAATATAAATACAGTGGTGCTGAAGGAAGATCATTACTTGGTTAAAATCTTACTCGCAGCTGGCAGAAAGGCCATTACAAGAAACTGGCTTGCAGCGGACACACCCAGACCTAGACAATGGTTAGACATAGTACAGGAAATATTTCTCATGGTGAAAATGACATATTCTCTAAGAGTGAAAGAAGACAAGTTTAACAGAAAATGGGAAAAATGGATTAAGTATAGAAATAAAGACATCAACACTGTATAATTTTATTGACAATAATGTAAGTTATTGGAAAATGTTTTAATAAGAAAATAGTTCTGTATACTGCATCATTAATTGTAAACTGAACCCCCGCTACACTGTTGTACGTTTCACTGTATTGTTGTATGTTTCGTCGTTATATTTGTGTATGCATAAAAGCAATAAAAACTAAAGTGAAAAAAAGAACTAGCCGAGATTTTAAAAGCAAAAAAAAAGTGATGCTGGGAATCTGGAAAAAAAACAAAACAGACAATGCCGGTAACTCAGCAGGCCAGGAATCATCTGTGAGGAGAGAAACCGAGCTAACACTGCAGACTGATCTCCCCTTTCCCCAACAAGTAAGAATTTCACTATTCCATTTCGAAACATATGACATTTTCACTCAGTCTTCCCGTGGATTTTGAAGCAACAGCAACAAAGAGAAGCAGGAGAAAGCACTGATTGGCTCTAGCCCAAGTGGGAGGAAAGTTCTCAGTGAGTCAGAGGGGGAGAGCAGTTAAAAAGGAGAGGCAAAGCACAGGCAGACTTCACTCAGTCTTCCCGTGGATTTTGAAGCAACAGCAACAAAGAGAAGCAGGAGAAAGCACTGATTGGCTCTAGCCCAAGTGGGAGGAGAGTTCTCAGTGAGTCAGAGGGGGAGAGCAGTTAAAAAGGAGAGGCAAAGCACAGGCAGACTTCACTCAGTCTTCCCGTGGATTTTGAAGCAACAGCAACAAAGAGAAGCAGGAGAAAGCACTGATTGGCTCTAGCCCAAGTGGGAGGAGAGTTCTCAGTGAGTCAGAGGGGGAAAGCAGTTCCTCAAAACTGAGGAATTTGGTTTGTAAATTAGGCAATTGAACAGTCAATATAAGCAAGTCAGCTCTTGGGGAGCGGCAGTGAGGGAAGTGCCCTGTGAGTAAAGTGTGAGTCTTTGGCTCGAGAGTCTTCGGCGAGGAGGCTGCGCAAAATACTGGATAGGGCGAGACCGAGGCAAAAGAAGATGTCAAGCAAGCTGATGCAGTGTGATGCTTGCAGTATGTGGGAGGTCAAGGACACTGCTGGTGCCTCTGGATGCTACAAATGTGAGAAGTGCATCCAGGTACAGCTCCTGAAGGACCGTGTTGGGGAACTGGAGAAACAAGTGGATGACCTCAGGTTCATTCGAGAAACTGAGTCGTTTCTCGACAAGTCCTTCAGTGAGATTGTTACACCCAAGGCACTAGAAGAGAGAAGGTGGGTGACGGTGAGAAAGGGAGGAAAACATGGGATGCAAAGGTCCCCGGGTGTTGTACCTCTTGTGAACAGGTTCACCCACGTGGAAGCTGCCGGGACAGAAGACGGTATCCCACTGAGCGGCGGACTGGCTTGCCAAAACAAAAAGGGCTGATGAGCCAAACCCACAGAGGCCAAAGTCGGGCAACGCCATTGTAGTTGGAGACTCCATTGTGAGAGGTACGGACAGGGGTTTTTGCGGCAACAGACGGGATTCCAGGATGGTGTGCTGCCTTCCTGGTGCCAGGATCCAGGATGTTACGGACAGAGTGCAGACAATCCTCAAGGGCGAAGGTGACCAGCCGGAAGTGGTCGTGCATGTTGGCACAAATGATGTTGGAAAGAAGGAGATGAATTTTTTGCAGCGGGACTTCAGAGAGCTCGGAAAAATGCTGAAAAGCAGGACTTCCAGGGTTGTTATCTCCGGTTTGCTTCCAGTTCCTCGTGCTGGCGAGAGCAGGAACAGGGAGATATGGGACCTGAATGTGTGGCTGAGGAACTGGTGCAGGGGGCAGGGATTTAGATTCTTAGATCACTGGGATTTTTTTTATAGTAAGGGGGAACTGTACAAAAGGGACGGATTGCATCTTAACAGGTGGGGGACCAGCATTCTGGCCGGCAGGTTTGCCACTGCTACACGGATGGTTTTAAACTGAATAAGGGGGGTGGGGTATCAAATGGGATAGTCGAGGACGGAGTTAGAGGGAAAGAGAGTAAAGCGATGGTTAATGACCCCAGAATTAACGGGGAAGAAAGCTCACAAAGGGATAGGAGAGTATGGCCAAGTGTAATAGGGATCGATGTGAAAGGGGCCACTTGTCAACATAATTGTATAAGGAGTAAGAGTGTTGTAAAAACAAGCCTGAAGGCTTTGTGTCTCAATGCGAGGAGCATTCGTAATAAGGTGGATGAGTTGAAGGTGCAGATAGCGATTAATGACTATGCTATAGTTGGAATCACGGAGACTTGGCTCCAGGATGACCAAGGCTGGGAGCTGAACATCCAGGGATATTCAATATTCAGGAGGGATAGACGAAAAGGAAAAGGAGGTGGGGTAGCGTTGCTGGTGAGAGAGGAGATTAATGTAATAGAAAGGAAGGACATTAGCGTGGAGGATGTGGAATCGATATGGGTAGAGCTGCGAAACTCTAAGGGGCAGAAAACGCTAGTGGGAACTGTGTACAGGCCACCTAACAGTAGTATTGGAGTTGGGGATGGCATCAAACAGGAAATTAGAAATGCGTGCAACAAGGGTAACACGGTTATAATGGGTGACTTCAATCTGCATGTAGATTGGGTGAATCAAATTGGCAGGGGTGCTGAGGAAGAGGATTTCCTGGAATGTATGCGGGATAGTTTTCTCAACCAACATGTGGAGGAAACAACGAGAGAGCAGGCTATTCTAGACTGGGTATTGAGTAATGAGGAAGGGTTAGTTAGCAGTCTTGTTGTGCGTGGCCCCTTGGGCAAGAGTGACCATAATATGGTTGAGTTCTTCATTAGGATGGAGAGTGACAAAATTAAGTCAGAAACAAGGGTTCTGAACTTGAACAAAGGTAACTTTGAAGGTATGAGATGTGAATTGGCCAAGATAGACTGGCAGGTGATTCTTAAAGGGTTGACAGTGGATGTGCAATGGAAGGTATTTAAAGACTGCATGGATGAAGTACAAAAGTTGTTCATACCAGTTTGGCAAAAGAATAAATCGGGGAAGGTGGTGCATCCATGGATAACAAGGGAAATCAGGGATAGTATAAAAACAAAAGATGAGGCATACAAATTTGCCAGAAAAAGCAGCCTACCGGAGGACTGGGAGAAATTCAGAATCCAGCAGAGGAGGACAAAGGGCTTAATTAGGAAAGGGAAAATAGATTATGAAAGGAAACTGGCAGGGAACATAAAAACTGACTGCAAAAGTTTTTATAGATATGTAAAGAGAAAGAGACTAGTTAAAACAAATGTTGGTCCCTTGCAGTCAGAAACAGGTGAATTGATCATGGGGAACAAGGACATGGCAGACCAATTGAATAACTACTTTGGTTCTGTCTTCACTAAGGAAGACATAAATAATCTGCCGGAAATAGCAGTGGAACGGGGGTCAAATAAGATGGAGGAACTGAGTGAAATCCAGGTTAGCCGGGAGGTGGTGTTGGGTAAATTGAACGGATTGAAGGCCGATAAATCCCCAGGGCCAGATAGTCTGCATCCCAGAGTACTCAAGGAGGTAGCCACAGAAATAGTGGATGCATTAGTGATAATTTTTCAAAATTCCTTAGATTCTGGAGTAGTTCCTGAGGATTGGAGGGTAGCTAATGTAACCCCACTTTTTAAAAAAGGAGGGAGAGAGAAAGCGGGGAATTACAGACCAGTTAGTCTAACATCGGTAGTGGGGAAACTGCTAGAGTCAGTTATTAAAGATGGGATAGCAGCGCATTTGGAAAGTGGTGAAATCATTGGACAAAGTCAGCATGGATTTACGAAAGGTAAATCATGTCTGACAAATCTGATAGAATTTTTCGAGGATGTAACTAGTAGAGTGGATAAGGGAGAACCAGTGGATGTGTTATATCTAGACTTTCAGAAGGCTTTCGACAAGGTCCCGCATAAGAGATTAGCATACAAACTTAAAGCACACGGTATTGGGGGTTCAGTATTGATGTGGATAGAGAACTGGCTAGCAGACAGGAGGCAAAGGGTAGGAGTAAACGGGTCCTTTTCAGAATGGCAGGCAGTGACTAGTGGGGTGCCGCAAGGCTCAGTGCTGGGACCCCAGCTATTTACAATATATATTAATGATTTGGACGAGGGAATTCAATGCAACATCTCCAAATTTGCAGATGATACCAAGCTGGGGGGTATAGTTAGGTGTGAGGAGGATGCTTGGAGGCTGCAGGGTGATTTGGATAGGCTGAGTGAATGGGCAGATGCATGGCAGATGCAGTACAATGTGGATAAATGTGAGGTTATCCACTTTGGTGGCAAAAACATGAGGGTAGACTATTATCTGAATGGTGGCAGATTAGGTAAGGGGGAGATGCAACGAGACCTGGGTGTCATGGTACACCAGTCATTGAAAGTAGGCATGCAGGTGCAGCAGGCAGTGAAGAAAGCAAATGGTATGTTAGCATTCATAGCGAAAGGATTTGAGTATAGGAGCAGGGAGGTTCTACTGCAGTTGTACAGGGTTTTGGTGAGGCCACACCTGGAGTACTGCGTACAGTTTTGGTCTCCAAATCTGAGGAAAGACATCCTTGCCATAGAGGGGGTACAGAGAAGATTCACCAGACTGATTCCTGGGATGTCAGGACTTTCATATGAGGAAAGATTGGATAGACTCGGTTTGTACTCGATGGAATTTAGAAGATTGAGGGGGGATCTTATAGAAACCTACAAAATTCTTAAGGGGTTGGACAAGCTAGATGCTGGAAGATTGTTCCCGATGTTGGGGGAGTCCAGAACAAGGGGTCACAGTCTAAGGATAAGGGGGAATTCCTTTAGGACCGAAATGAGGAAAACATTCTTTACACAGAGAGTGGTGAGTCTCTGGAATTCTCTGCCACAGAAGGTAGTTGAGGCCAGTTCATTGGCTATATTTAAGAGGGCGTTAGATGTGGCACTTGTGGCTAAAGGGATCAGGGGGTATAAAGAGAAGGCAGGTACGGGATACTGAGTTGGATGATCAGCCATGATCACATTGAATGGCGGTGCAGGCTCGAAGGGCCGAATGGCCTACTCCTGCACCTATTTTCTATGTTTCTATGTTTCTATTTCAACATCTTGACTTTTGATTCTTGACCCAGCCATGAGAGGGCATCAACAACAAGAGGCCATGAGTGAAACAACAACTGGGGCAGCCCACGGCCCCTATACGCACAGATGCTGCCAGATCTGCTGAGCATCCCCAGCATATCTTTATGTTAGCTAATTCCTAGAAACTGGAAAGGCTGGTTATCAAAGGGACTCGGTACTGAATTCACCCATTTCAGATAAGCAGTTTTCCTAGTGTTCTCTACTTCATATTTCCGGCTACTGCTGTGTTCTGTGCTTCACAGCCACAACGAGCTCTTTCTTTGTGTCTGTCCTCCCTCACAAATGATTCTCTCAATTAAATTCAATCTGGGAAGTAGATCTATACAGGGCTCTCGCTTAACTTTTTTTCCTTGTTGCCAGCCGGGCAACCTTGACAGCTTTTTAGGTTGCCAAATGACAGTTTAGGTGGTCATTGCAGACGGTTTGCATGACGTGTGTGATAATGTGCTCGGACGAAGTGCGTAGTTACCAGTCGGAATTATGCTCAATGAAGCATTCACATATTATGTTCAAGAAGGAACTGCAGATGCTGGAAAATCAAAGGTAGACAAAAGTGCTGGAGAAACTCAGCAGGTGCAGCAGCATCTATGGAGCGAAGGAAATAGGCAACATTTCAGGCCGAAACCCATCAGTCTGAAGAAGGGTTTCGGCCCGAAACGTTGCCTATTTTCTTCGCTCCATAGATGCTGCCGCATCCGCTGAGTTTCTCCAGCACTTTTGTCTACATTCACATATTATTTCTGCTTCGAAAAACTCACAAACTAAACATATTCACCAAGCAAGACTTGATATATACCACAATGACATGCAGCAAAATTATAATACAATATCTCAACTCTTTTTACCCATTGCAATTAATGCAATTTCTATTAGTTCTTTCCACTTCCAAACAAAAATGTGGTTGGGTTATTCAGCATATGATCAACCTGTGTCAATAAATCCTGGACCATGGCAACATATATGCTTAACCATACACACTACAGATTGATGCAAGCATATTTTCAGTGAAGGACCAAAAATTACCATGACATGGCCATAGCATGGGTCGTTATTGCTATTGGCACAGAAACACTCTGGCTTCCCACATAATTTATCCATAACAAAATATACAGGTTGCAAGGAAATTTCTAAAGGCATTTTATGATAATAGTTGTTAAAACCAACTATACCCATCTGACAGGTTAAACATTACACTAACTGACAAGAGATGGCCAAAGGACATACCTGCAGCAAATGTTCTTTTGGTAACATGTTTAAAGGTGTCAAAACAAATAATAACATTGGGAATTAAAACACATTGGGATTACATTCCGTTATAAACATAATCAATGTTCGCTCTGAAGGCCATGAAGCACAATAGGGACAGGGGGTGTGTGAATCAGTGTGGGGTGGATAGATGGCGGGGGGGGGGGGGGGTTGAGAAGGGAATCTGTGCGGAATGGATAGATTGAGGCAAGTGAATTAGTACGTGTTGGTTGGAGTATGTAAAATTGTGAGGGGAGAGCACGGGGATGTCGGTGGTGTTGAATGGGGGGATCGGTACGGGATGGATGGGGGGATCAGTACAGGATGAATGGGGGTAGACAAAAATGCTGGAGTAATTCAGCGGGTGAGACAGCATCGATGGAGCTAAGGAAATGGGCAACGTTTCGGGTCGAGACCCTTCTGCAGACTATTCACCCCATTCTTATTGAATGGGGGGGGGATCAGTACAGTATGGATGGGGGGGGGATCAGTACAGGATGAATGGGGGGGGGAGGGGGGGAGTCAGGACAGTGTGGATCGGAGGGTCTATGCAGGATGAATGGGAAATCACTACAGGATGAATGAGGGGATCAGTATAGGATGAATGGGGGATCAGTACGGGATGAATGAGGGGATCAGTACAGGATGCATGGGGGAATCAGTAAAAGATGAATGGGGAGATCACTACAGGATGGATGGGGGGATTGGTGCAGGGTAAATGGAAGGTGGGTCAGTACGGGATGAATGGGTGGCCCAGTGCAGTATGAATGGGGGCAGAAGTGCAGGATGGATGGGAAGGGGGGGTCAGTACAGGATGAATTGGGGGACCAGTGTAGGATGGATGGGGGGGGGTTGGCAGGAAAATCAATGCGAGGTGGGTACGATAATGAATAGATTGTGGGGGGGGGGGGGGGGGGGGGGGTAGATGGGGAGGGGAGCACAGGGGATGTCAGTGAGGACTGAATAGAGGCGGGAATGGGGGGGTGGGGGGAACGGGCAGAGTTGGGGAGGGAGGGAGGAAGGTCAGCGCTCCTCGGACAACATCGCTCCGCTGCCTTGGCCGTCCCTGTCCAACGCCAAAGTGCCGCTGCCAAAGGGGGTGGCAGTTGGGAACTCCTCGCAACCACCTCCTCTCCTCCGCCAGCCGACAGGTAAGCGCGGGGCCGGGCGGTGCAGCTCAAAGATCTTATAGATGTATAGGTGCAGCTGCTTCAGACGGCGGGAGGAGACCTCCGCCTCCCTCCCTGCCTGCCTCCCACCCTCCCTCCTCCCGGCCTCGGGCGTGCGAGAGGGGTTGTTTTGAAAGCGCTGTTATCAGGGCGATAGCGGCCGCTGATGGCAAATCCGCAAAAGGCGCTTTCAAAGCAACCCTTCTCGCACTCCGAGGCCGGGAGGAGAGGGAGGGAGGGAGGCCTCCTTCCGCCGGGCGGGGTGCGGGTGGAGGAGGCGGTGGAGCCGCTGACGTTGCCGCTGTTGCCACTGTTCGGGGCCCATCATTCGCTCCGACCCTTCGTCACCCCGCTCCTAGTATCTTTGCCCCGCAATCAAGATACTAGAGGAATACAGCCGCCGCCGACACGAAACGTCAGTTCCTATTCGCCAGAGGTGCTGCCTGACCCGCGGTGTTACTAGTTTTTTGGTCTCCCGGTATAAACCAGTATTTGTGTGACAAGCCGGGCAAAATGAGTCGGTGTTTAGGTTGCCTGGCGGCACTCTCTGTGGTCAATGGCACCCGGGCAACCGCTAATTTCGAGCCCTGCTATAAAATGATATGAAAACGGCAAACATTATAAAAAGGCTACTATTTGGAAACTGAAAGTGCCCTCCTGCTCAGAACACAAAACTACTATATTTTGTTGGATGGTGCTAGCTGTAAAAGCCACTAAGACATTTTTTTCTCTCTCTGATAGTCTGGTTATATACAAAGGATATATGTGGCCAAGGATTATGTACAAGAGGTGGAAATTTGATGAAGGTTGAAAACTGTAAACCATTCACTTTGGGGTAAATTCAATGTCCCGTTCTCCACTGGAGAACCAAACTAAAAGAGGACATGATTACAATCAGCAGTTTAGTCTTGTTTTGGCGTTTCAAAGTTAGAAATCATACAATTTATTTTGCATCTGAGGGTGAAGATTGTAAGGGAGTAATCCTGAATTACACACATTGGGAAATGGCTTAATCCTTCATTGTCAGCTTCAGGTTGCATCTTTAATTTCTCAAACTTTTTAGTGAAGTAGGAAGCCATTTTTCCCATGTCCACTTGGAGCATTCCAATTTGGCACAAAGCTTTTGGCTTTGTCTTCTGTTCCATAGCTATAATGCTATGTTTATATTTTGAAGTAACGCAACATTTATTTTTGTCTAACGGAGGACTATTTTCACTATTAACAGGCAGATGTGTGCCATGCCTACCAGATTGTCCACCAGCATGGCGTTCCAGATGATCGAATTATTGTCATGATGTTTGATGACTTGGCACAGAGTGATGAGTAAGTATGGTAAAATAATGCTGCAGGAATTTCATTTCTGAATGCACGGCAGTTCACAACTTGTGTGCCTATTTTACCTAATGCACAGGAATCCTACAAAAGGCATTATTATTAACCAGCCCAATGGTACAGATGTATACAAAGGTGTGGTCAAGGATTACGTACAAGAGGTAACCATTTTGAATTCTACTTGAAGTCTTCAGTTACATGTAAAGGGGAGATCTTTTAATCTCTCACTGTTAGTTTAAAGGTTGCATCTTTAATCTCTCATGATGCTTACTTTGATCATATCAAAGTATCAGCTTTTAATCACACCATGCAGTAAAGCTGAAGCTACTTTTAGCATCAGTCATTGTTTTAAACTTGCATGTTCAGACAGTTGAAATTAAGATCTTAATTACTCTGCATGGAATGATAGGAATTGTGAGTAAATGTGAATTTATCACTAAGCCATGCAGTCTCTTGCCCTTGGATCTGTGCAAGTACTGATCTGAACAACCTTCCTGGGGTTTGCACCAAATTCCTTTTCCTCATGGGAAAGGTATTGTCCCATTAGTTGTGTTCCTTCAAGAATGGGGTCGGTACATCTATGCACCAAATCTGAATTCCAACAGACATCCTATTTGACTGAACACATTTCCTTTTGTAAGCAATTTGTGTGATATTCATCCTGCTTGGATGTAATATTCTTCCTACCTAGCTGTGTGGCCTTGGCTCAGTGAAAACATTTCTGGATTAGACAATAGGTGCAGGAGTAGGCCATTCGGCCCTTCGAGCCAGCACCGCCATTCATTGTGATCATGGCTGATCCCCAATCAGTACCCCGTTGCTGCATTCTCCCCATATCCCCTGACTCCGCTATTTTTAAGAGCCCTATCTAGCTCTCTCTTGAAAGCATCCAGAGAACCTGCCTCGACCGCCCTCTGAGGCAGAGAATTCCACAGACTCGCCACTCTCTGTGAGAAAAAGTGTTTCCTCATCTCTGATCTAAATGGCTTATACCTTTTTCTTAAACTGTGGGCTGTAAATTGTGGGCTGAAGGCTGCATCAGCTGGCATTTCAGTTAAGGAGTGATGGGGTACTGTGGTGCTGGTAATTATTTTTTCCTTCAGGTGTGACATTAAATCTTTGAAATGTCTTCTGCTCAGTTGGACTTAAAGGATGACCGGTGAGTGTTCTGGCCAAAACATGTCCCTGCAGCCAGCACTCCTACAAAAGAATTTCATTTCTCTTTTGTCAGTCCTTTGGATAAGTTCTCCACCCTCCTAAAATAGTGAAAACCTTCATGGGTTGTGAAGGATCGAGAAACACTTTGAGGACAATTAAAACTGTCAGTACAATGCGGGTTTGTTGGTTCTTTCATTCGTTTCACATCTGTTGTATCTATCGTACAGCACGTGACCCCAGAAATCTTTTTGGCCGTCCTCCGAGGAGATGCAGAAGCTGTAAAGGGAAAAGGTTCTGGAAAGGTTTTAAAAAGGTAATGGCTTGGATGGTTTTAAACTTGTGTCAATGATATGCAAATAGCTTTCAACAATTTTATAGGAGTAACTAGAGGGCTGGTCCCCCAACGCAATATTCCACCTCTCCATCAATTCCAATATTGCTGGCCTTGGGGGGGGTCTTTCTGTTTTTCAGAGGGCTAGTATGGACATTGTGGGCCAAATGGATTCTTGGGCTGGTAGCTCAGTCACTGAGATCACTCACACATATACACACACATTCACTGACTCGCACGCCATATATATGACCGTAAACTT
This sequence comes from Raja brachyura, assembly GCA_963514005.1. The sequence continues at coordinate 22,682,031 of OY740789.1, forward strand.
TCTTGAATACTCACACGGCTGAGCGCGGCCTCTCCACTTTGGGGCTTCGGCCGTCAGCGGCACTTCCGCAATCAGCATGACCTCTGCACTTACCAGAAATTACGCAATCAGCGTGGCCTCTACACTCACCGGAAATTGCGCAATCAGAGCGACCTGTCCACTAAGTGGAAGTCACGAAATGTGCAGGACTTTTGAACCAAACACAGTCGGACCTAATAAAGCACTGCAGTTTCAAGCACAGGCAGGGCAGCAGGCTAAACAACTCCTGGCATTGTCATTAAGGGCTAACAAATCATTTATTGCAAGTACATTGCAGACTCACAGTTCAGTTGATTTGCAGCTTAGAATGAGAGTCGTGGCCTCTCCCTCGCGATCTTGCAGAGTGACAGGGATGCGTCCCGGCATCCGGGGTTTTATAGTCCTGCTCCCCCCACCCCTGGAAGGGCGCTACCTTCATTGCGGTGATTGACAGGCGAGAGGATCTCAAGGTTTTTTAAACACTCATAACTTTTTTCATCGATGGGAAAAATCCTCAGGGCCTGCTCAGCAGAGGAGGACTGTGAGTAAGATGGCCAAAAATCAGAGCGATATATCGCAGTGTTTTTTCTAAAATCAATATACAGCGCAGATAGGAAGTGGTCAAGATGTATTATATAGATTACAGTGTCTTAGTTTCCAGTTGTGATCATTTTAATCAGTCATAATTTGAACATGATGTAAAAATAGAATTGACTCTTTTTGCTGTATATAACGATGGTGGCAGTGCCTGTTGCATGTAATTTTTACATCATGACATTGAAGTAGAAAGCCATTCAGTCCATCACACTTCTACTTGCTCTGAGTAATACATTCAACCCTATTTTCCCCCCTCCCATTTCTCGTAACCTCTTCTTTCTTGCGCATCCATCGATTCCTGACTAACACTTGTCTAGGGTAATTTGTCAGTAACCACTTACTGTTCCGGTACACTTGTGGGATGTGGGAGGAACCGGAAGTACTCAAGGAAAACCACATGGTCACAGAGAACGTGCAAACTGCACGCAGACAGAACTGGAGGATCAAACCAGGCACGTGCCGTCAGGGTAGGCAAGGTAGGCACTGCCTACCCTGACTAAAATTATGAAATGGCAATTTTTAAATATAAATAGTAAAGGCATGGGAGAATTATGCCTGTCTAAGAGATCGATCTCTTAGGTAGGCATAATTCTCCCTGCCTTTCACCCGCAGCGCTTGTAACACGGGAAGCTCTGTGTAGCCCCCGTGCCGTCAGCGCTGCCTGAAGCCGTCAGATTCAATGGAAGCTGAAGGCAGCAGAAATTCTGCCTTTGCAGCACTGCGCATGCGCATCATCTTTCTGCGCATGCGCATCGCGAGTTTCTTGGCGGGATGTTCAAATATGGATTGCCATTATTTTAATAGTATCTTAGCAAACAAATGGAGAATGGACTTAATGTGCCAATAATGTGGTAAGTGCATTTCTTTGTGCTTTATGTTTTTAAATACTGCAGTTCCCGGGGTGGGGGGAGAGCTCCGTTCACAGTGTTTGGGCAGTCTGGCGTTGTGAAGGAGGGGATCGGGGTCAGTAACCCACTTGCCACTCCCCGGTCTGAGTGCAGGTGAGATGGGACTAGGTGTGAGTAACTGTTCGGCACGGACTAAAAGGGCCGAGATGGCCTGTTCCCGTGCTGTATTGCCATATGGTTTTATTGTGGCCGGGGAGTGGATCAGCTCGGGTGGTAGCTGAAGCACTCCGGGCACGGACAGCAGAACTGGCCGCCACTTCCGCGGAAGGAAGCAGCTCGGGTGACTGCGAGTGGCCGCTGGGACCCTGCCACTTCAGCCCCTTCTGCTGGTCCCCACTCACCTCTGGCAGTGCTCTCCGTCTGAACATCTCTCACCTGCCGCTCGCCGGCCGGCTTCCCGCAAATCTTTAAATTCCGACAGCGCGTTCACGGGTCCAGTTTAGGTTACTTGGCTGTGGGAATTTAAGGATTTGCGGGGCGCGGTTGACATGAGCGAAGCCGGCGAACGGCAGGTGAGAGATGGGGGTTACACAAAAAGCTGGAGAAACTCAGCGGGTGCAGCAGCATCTAAGGGGCGAAGGAGATAGGCGACGTTTTGGGTCGAGACCCTTCTTCAGTCTGAAGAAGGGTCTCGACCCGAAACGTCGCCTATCTCCTTCGCCCCTTAGATGCTGCTGCACCCGCTGAGTTTCTCCAGCTTTTTGTGTAACCCTCGATTCTCCAGCATCTGCAGTTCCTTCTTTAACACGGCAGGTGAGAGATGTTCAGACGAAGAGCACTGCCAGAGGTGATCAGAAGGCGCTGAAGAGCAGCTGGTTCTGGTGTTGGGTCCCGGTGGCCGTTCGCACCCGAGCTGCTTCTATCCCCGGAAGTGGCGGCCAGTTCTGCTGTCCTTGCCCGGAGCGCTGCGGCAGCGGTGAGTGAGTTTGATATGATCTCTGTCCCCCTCCTCAAAACTTCTCCCTTCTCGCATATTTAACCCCTGCCGCAGGCTCCCCACACGCTGTGAAAGGAACTCCCCCTCCAATTGGACCCTTGAATTAGTATTGTCATTCCATAAGATGACAACTGATTCAACGTCCCGATGTGCTCCCGTTTTTCCCACCATCGCTCCACCTGCCTTCATCCTCCGTCCCCTACCCATTCAGTAATTAAAAAATAAAGGAGATTTAGAACCCTTGGGAAAATTGAATTGTTACTTATTTTTTATTGTTTACGAAGAGAACAATCTGCGCATGCGCGGTTTTAAGATTTTTTGAAAGCCGGATGACTGCCTACCCTGAGTAATTACTCACGGCACGTGCCTGGATCAAACCAAGGTCACTCGAGCTATGAGATAACGACTCTATTGCACCACTTGTTCCACCAGATTAGACTTCAGGAATTCTTCATGCAATTTATCAGTATGCAGCAGAAATGAAATATTCCTCTATGGTGGAGGGCTATTTTTATAATATTGGCCATATAAATTTCTGTCTGCTGCATTTTACTGAACCATTAAGCAAAATACCTACATATGTGCATTAAATAAAATTTGGTAAATAAATCATGGGCAGCAAACTATAAATACTTGGAGTATTAATTGAAGGTAGATGAGCATTAAAGTGTTAATTGAATTTCATTTTCGTAGTCATTGTTGTGGGAGAAGTTAAATTCCATTTCACCCAGGACATTGTTGTTCATCCAAATACATCCATCCCAATTTTTTTTAACTTCAGTGAAAATAAAAAATATATACTAGCTTGGTAATGGCAGCTAATTCATCGCTACAGTCCATCCCTGGATAATGAATGAGTTTCATTTTTGATTTTTGTCCATCAGATAAAATGTAATACACAAACATGACTGTTATTATCACAGTGCCTCTGATAATGAATGCTGTTAAAAGCAAGCAACAACAACAAGTGCAAACAAAAAGAACTGCAGATGTTGTAATATTGTACAGAACACAAATGCTCCGACAGCAAATCCTCTGGAGCACATGGATAGGCAATGTTTCAGGACGGGATCTTTCTTCAAACTAAAGATTGATAAGGCCTGGACTTTATGCCCGGAAGGTGAATTTCAACACCAGCATGTTTTGAACACTACATAAGTGCAAACATCATTATAAACAAAAAAAAATGCAATGTCCTTCCATTGAGAGTTTAAATATCCTGATTGAATCATGAAACAATAATTATATAACATGGTGGTTCACACCTTTCGTTTTTATCTCACTTTCTTATTCCCAAACCTTTTTTACTCCGCTGGATTTGCACAGAACCATGAGCAGTGTAATAAACATTCAGACAGGTTAAGTTTTTGAACTACAAGTCTATTCAAAGAAGCAGTGTATATTGACATTTGATTTCTTTTTATAATTACTTCAACTAGCAAATAGTATAGCTCCAATAATCCAGAAATGGTAGTACTAAGCTGTTAAAGCAGCCCGATGTTCTGAGCTTTTGAATAGCATAGGCCAAATCATCGTGAGTTTTGATCAAAGATTCTTGGAGTTTTATTGTTTGTGCTAATTCACACAATTGAAAGTTACATGTAATCTTAATTCTTAGATACTAATTTCAAGAATATTTATTATAATTTTGTCTGTTTAATTTAAATCTGCGTTGCAAAAATTGGATTCTATTTTGCGATTTCTCCTTTTTAACCCTTGAATTCTGTTGTGACAACTTTTTCTGTTTTGGCAGTGGTCCCAAAGATCATGTATTTATTTATTTTGCTGATCATGGAGCAGATGGAATACTGGCCTTTCCCGATGATGATGTGAGTATCTTGGCCTAAACTTCCACTTTATCCACAATTTTCTAGATTCACAAATTGAAGGCCTTCACCATATTCATTGTCTAAATGGCTCAAAATACTGTTTAACCATAAGAACTAATTTATTATTTTGATTGAGTGCTTGTTATGGGTGACTTACAGGAACTTGTACTATCAGAGCTGCTGTTGCCTCTGTATATGCATTGACACTGCCTTTTTCTTTGCCTGTCTTTTTAAATGTTTAAAAAAAAATGCAGGGCTACTGGAAAAGATTGGGGAAATGTTAGCTGAATTGAATGGAATACAGTGCTTGCCAGGGTTGTTTGTACCATAATGCACAGTAGTAATGTGTGCACATAGATCTACTTCAGAAATTCAGTAGCATTGGATTTTAATGGAAATTAATTTTGGAAGAGGAACGTCACATCTGTAACATCTCAAGCCCATACCGTAAACAACACAATTCTACCCCTTAGTTGTCTTGCATTATACATTATTGCGTCAAACCCAAATGTGGCTTCTAACAAATGAATATTACCAGATAATTGTGGCTCCCTGATTTTGTCTGGGTTAACCCGTCCTTCAACCACAAAACCAAACTGAACTGTTTGGTTTCTATTTAAATTGTAACTAATACCGCAAACTCATCATCTTAGGACATTGTCTGCAGCATTCGTAGCCCTGTTATTTTATGCGACTGCATTTAATTACTTTGCATCTTCATAAGTGCCTTTCTCTCCAGCCTTGTTGGGGTTTTCAAACTACCTTGAGAGTCTTATCAGTGGAAGTATTTGTTGCACAGATGTAAGAAGAGGGACACAATTTTCATGTAAATACTTTCACATCCTGTGTTCTAATTTTATTATTTGTTCTAGTTTTAGAATCTAAATATTTTTTGGCATTAATGGATTGTGTATTTTTGTTTCAGCTTCATGTCGATGACCTACAGAAGACAATCAGATACATGCATAGACATAAGAAATATGCTAAGGTATTGACATCTAAAATTTCAAGGGGACTGTTAGGCTGGGGAAAGGAATGAAAGAAGAAAATCAACATGAGTTAGGTTGGCTTTACCAAAGTTTAAAGGTGCTTTGTATACAGATGAATTTCAGGGTTACATCGTAACATTTGTATACCTATTACTATGAGGAGAGAGTTATTAAAGAAAATCTAAATTTTGTTTTTAAAATCTATTTGTGCAAGCAGTCATGATGCATCTCCTTCCACAAGTGTTACTAAAAGATAGCAAATGTCAGCAAGCATCAATTTCCTATACATCACATGTGAACAGTCGTGTGCTTGTACTCGTTTGGAAGCTGAATAGAGCGCACAGATATGATCACATTATGTTTTTGGTGCTTGAGGCAAAGTTACATTTCCAGGTAGTTGTGCTCTTATGTAGCTCTGCACAGGATACTTGAATAGATAAACAGTGGTTTGGTTAGTTTCCATTCCTTAACTACTACATTAATTTTGGTTTTGTTTTTAATGGGATGTAATGAACCATGTTTGCTGAAGCTGATATTCAATAGCCCTTTAATCTGCTTTCACAGATGGTGTTTTACATTGAAGCTTGTGAGTCAGGATCAATGATGGTGGACCTGCCAGAGGATATTAATGGTATGGCAACTCTTGCATTTTATAGCTTGTAGTCAAGGAAAAATGTAACATTCAAATTTGTTCCATAACATTTCAAATGTTTTATGATCCTTGATTTTCATTTTTCAATTTATCTCTCCAAATTTCTTGAATGAGCTTTTATGTACATGTACATGTTTAGGGCTAGGTTCCATACGTCCTAAAATCTGACTACATTGAAGATGGAAAAAATATATTCATGTAGATCTTTTATTTTTTTACAGAACTCTATTATAACCCTATTCTTAATATAATTTCAATATTATAAAATTGCAGAGATGCTGAATTTAAGAATATTTTATACTGTACACATTCACCAGTTCGGGCTGCATCAGTGAAAAGAGAAACCGGGTGGTTTCAGCTTGAAGACTGTTCCTCAGTACTAGGGAAATGAGGTGAGGGGAAGGAACTTCTTGAAGTTGGATGGAGAATGGGGGAAGGATGATCAGAATTTGGGGATCTGTGATGATGTCATGCCAGGATGTAGAGAGAGAGAGGACAAGCAAGTACAAGGTGGTTGAGATAGTTGTGCAAGGCTGTGAGTTTGCAATGGATGTTGGTCACTGGCTTCTCCATGAGGATGAGGCATATGAAAAGCGAAAAATACGCCACGTGAAATTGAGGAAATAATAGAAATTGTCAGTAAATGTAATTATATTTATGTTTTGTAGAGTGCTTACTGTATTGGTGCTACATTGTACAATGCAACAGAAAATGTGTAGGGGAAGGGGGCCGAATCAAGAACTGTTACATACTGTATATCCCACGGAGGGACAAGTGTAGCTTGGGACCATATGAGAATCCATGGATTTCTGTTTTACATGCAAGAGTTCATTTTCCCACTGTCTTCGGTTTAATGTTTGGCCTCTATTTGCCTATTTTGTAGGATGCTTAAGATTGCTGTAATCCAGAAACATTTTATGTTCTCCCAGAAGTCTTCCTGTGGTCTGTCACTCAAACTCAACCATCACCATCTCTTTTTTATTTTCTTTAAATCGTGGTGACTTTTTGAAAGCAAGTACACACACACACGCATGCACACACACATATATGAGCACACAGGTCTTTAGTGTAACAGTAATCTGATCTTCAGTCCTGCTTTACCAATGACCTGTCGTACCATCTAATGCCGAATAAGGCTAAGGACCCAATACTGAGGAAAACATTCCATCTTCTGATATTATTTACCTGAGCTTGAAATTTATTCTATCCAGAGAATATGCTTGAGGTCAATGTCTTATTTTATAATTCTGCAGATATCATGCTTTTTTTCCCCCCATTTTCACTATTTTTGTGGTTGACTTTTCCAGCCCTGCTCTTCTCTCAAACTGTGTGCTCAAATTTCTCTAAATTACACTCTGCCCTGTTTAAAGCTAGACTCCAAGGTAGTAAGACCTACCTTCCTCCACTTGGTGTGTCAATGTAACTTAACTGATAGTTTACCCCTTGACTATTGGTGTATAGACTTCCAGTGGCACTGTCGTCCAGTTCTAAAATAATGGCCAACAAATACACTGTATATTTTAAAGAAAAAAGTAGATGGCTGTTATTTTAAACATTTACATTCTCCCAGCCTTTTCCTCTTTGATCTGTCTTTTGTATAATATTTAGTGACGATTTTTGCTTTTTGAAATAACTTACCATTTTCTACATATAAAGATATTGTATAAATGGAGCTGATATTATTTAAAGAGTTGGGTATCTCAATAATTTTTTATGAAGATTAATTTGTTTTAATAAGAGTGGCAATGTGCACTGATTATAGTATTAGAATTAAAGTGCACAGTTTACAGTACAAATTTCCATTGTTATTCGCGAGAATGGTGGCAGGGTGGCGCAGTGGTAGAGTTGCTGCCTTATATTGCTTGCAGCACCGGACACCCGGGTTTGACCCTGACCACGGGTGCTGTCTGTACGGAGTTTGTACGTTCTCCCCGTGACCACGTGGGTTTTCTCCAAGATCTTCGGTTTCCTCCCATACTCCAAAGACGTACAGGTTTATGGGTTAATTGGCTTGGTGTACATGTAAAAAATGTCCCTAGTGTGTATAGGATAGTGTTAATGTGCGGGGATCGCTGGTCAGCGTGGACTCGGTGGGCCGAAGAGCCTGTTTCTGCAATGTGTCTCTAAACCTAAACTAAAAAGAAACATAACATTTTAAATTTGGCCACCATTCTCCTAGACAATTTTATTCCTTAGTCCATTGAATTGTATACCTTTTAATCACAGTATTTGCCACCACTGCTGCCAATCCAGAGGAATCCTCTTATGCCTGTTATTATGATGAAGCTCGAGACACCTATTTGGGTGACGTGTACAGTGTTGTGTGGATGGAAGACTCTGACCAGGTATGAAGGAAAACATTACAAATATCTAATCCATCGGCATGTATTTGTGCTTGGAGGTGATGCTGTAGGAATTCCATTCACATTACCTTTTATCTTTTCAGGAGGACCTGAGAAAAGAATCATTGCATCAACAATTCAAAATTGTAAAAAAAAGAACAAACACGAGCCATGTGCAAGAGTATGGGAATCTGGTAAGGATTTCACTTTGCAATCCACAGTGACAGCATTGTTCCAACTCTTTTAGAAGGGGACATGAGCAGAAACAAGCACTTTAAAATTTTTTTTTAGCTAATTACTTGGTTAAAAAGAGGTGGCTTTAAATTTTCTTTCATTTCCTTCAACTATTCCCTCATCACCGTCAGTCTTCTGGGATCCTTATCTTCAGTGAGCATCTATCTCCTTGTGTTTCCTCCACTCATATACAGCTGTTTGAAGGATGGGTAGTGTAATGTCAGTGTAAATGGGTGCTTGACGGTCAGTATGTACTTGATGGGCAATAGGCCTGTTTCCGTGCAGTATGGCTCTGTTTCTTCTTTCATTGATTTTCCACTGCAAGTTTAGAACTTTCAAAATCCAGTCTCTCTTTGAGGCTATATGTATTATTTCTGTAATAAATGTCCAAAGAGGAAGATTTGGGGCCACTGGAACCTTCTTGTTGGATTCAGCATATTGGTATTGAACAAAATTGTAATTCAAGGTAGAGGAAAATGCTCATCAATGGTCGTATTAGCAATTGATTATGGAAAAATGTTCTTTTCTTTTCCCCAGACACTTTCCCACATGAAACTGAATGCATTTCAGGGCTCTAAGAAAGCACCGCCCAAGACGCAGCATCCGCTAGACATTGTGGATGCGGTGCCAAGCCCCGATGTCCTGCTTGACATCCTGAAGCGCAAGTATATGGCAACGAATGATATTGCGCTGGCTCAGAAACTGCTGATGGAGATTAATGTGCACCTGGAGGTGAGATTCATACACCAGAGTTATCCACACAGTGTGGCTCGTTAAAAAAAAAAAAAATTAAGATTTATTAAATCTCAGTGGTGGCGCAGTGGTACAATAGCTGCCTTACAGCACCGGAGACCCGGGTTCGATCCTGACTACGGGTGCTGTCTGTACGTTCTCCCCGTGACCTGTGTGGGCTTTCTCAGATAGCTCTGGTTTCTTCCCACTTTCTAAAGACGTACAGGTTTGTAAGCTAACTGGCTTGGTAAAATTGTCCCTAGTGTGTGTAGGACAGTGCTAGTGTGTGGAGATCACCGGTCAGCACGGACTCTATGGGCCGAAGGGACTGTTTCCACACTGTATCTCTAAACTAAATGCTTTTGACATAACCAATCTGCTTGTGGTAATTCCATTAACTATTTTTCTCTCTGCAATGAATAATAGTGCTCTTTATTATCTGCAATCTACGTAGATATCTACAATCTATTATGTTGTTTGCTCGATGGATGGAATTTACCCTGTTGTTCAGTCATGAAATTGCCAGCAAGCAGATCACGTGGCAGAAGGTTGCCGTTTCTGAGCCTGGACACTGCTGGAAAGAAGTCTTGGATGTGCAGGCTCGAAGGGCCAAATGGCATCCTCCTGCACCTGTTTTCTATGATGTGTCACCTTTGACACATTCAAGGGTGTTACAGAAATGACTGAGCTGATGCTCTTTGTATTGGATCCGAAACACCATGCCACCCATTGTTAGTATATCTAGTGTAGTCCCACTCATTGGAATGGTTTGCTGATCTTAACTAAAAAGTTAGTTAAGTTATTCATTCTTTAGACTTTTGTTGAAATAATGATTATTAGTTGTGCTGTGAGAAAATTTGTAATAAAAAAAAACAATCTTTATCATGGCATGAGTCATTGGAAGACCATTGTAATAGTCCATGTATATGGCCTTAGTGTCTGCTGCCTGAGCACTAGTTACCACTCGTGACAGATTGTGCCTCACTAGTGTGGACAGTACAGGTAGTGTCTGAGAGGTATGGGCTGGAGCAAGCAATCTGGACATTTAATTGCTTCTGTCACCACTGATGCTGCCTAAACCTACTGACGACTACCTGCATTTTTAATCCTTATTTCTCAGTCAATCTTTTGCAAACTGTTGGAAATTAATTTGCACAATTAGTAAATATAATTGGATATCTCAAGTTGTAGTCAGTCATGGAAACTGGCCCTTCACTCTGCCATGTCTAGGCCGACAATAAAATATCCACCTACACTCATCCCATTAATGAGTCTTCAATATGTTAATAATTCGGGTGCTCATCCAGGTTCATAAGTTCATGTGAGAGAAGCCGAATTAAGCCACTCGGCCCATCAAGTCTACTCCACCATTCAATCCCTCCTAACCACATTCTCCTGCCTTCTCCCCATAATCTCTGACATCTGTACTAATCGAGAATCTATCTATCTCTGCCTTAAATATATCTACTGACTTTGCCGAGGTGGTACCAACACAGCGAGCCAGGCCTGTTATCGGACGAGGCCGCGGTTGTGGCCCGTCGGGAAGCGGCCTATTCATGCTGCCTACATTTCGTATTGAAATTGCAAATATACTTGACAAGTAGTGTAGATCACTGCCCTGGCCCCCATGATACACTATTTCCAATCACACAAACAATCCTCCATCATAAAAGTTTACTCCTATTGCCAACCCTACTTGGTATCCAACTTCCCAAATTGCCTTGGATCCCTGGCATTCGTAATTTATTGGACCAGTTTCCCAACTGGGGGTTTGTCTTGGCCTTGCTGAAGCCATGTACTGCATCATCAGTAGCAACACTAACTGCATTGCCAGCATCAATGCACGCTGTTTATCTTTTTAAAAAAAATTTAAAAAATCAAATCTGCCAGTAAGGATGAGTAGCAAAGCCATGGTGGCTTGATTTGATTAATTGCTGCCTTCCTAGTGTAAATTAGTCCAATCTCTCCGGAATTTTTTAAAATTACTTCACTACCACCGACATTAGATGCATGGGCATGAAATTATTTGTCATACCCCAGACACCCTTAAATAAAGGTGCCAATGTTTAGTCATTGCAAAGTACTATTTCTTGACCAGTGCATCTGTTCTCTTGCAGAGGAAAAGGGTAATTCAGGGGACTATGAAGAAGATTGCTTCCATCGTTACCCAATCTGTGGAGAAAGCATATTGGATTTTAAATTCTCGAAGTAGGATCCGTGATCACGTGTGCTATCAAACCGTAACTTCCCACTTCAAAACCCGCTGCTTCAACTGGCACAAGCCACTGGTAAATAAACTAATTACTACAAAGGAAAAAATATGTTTTAAAATGAAACCGGCTGCATGTTATTTTGCTTTGCTGGGGCACCAGTTGTGACCTAGATTTGGAGATGTCATTGTCATTAAAAAGTAGCCACCAGAATATTCTCTTTGGTTGATGATGTGCGGAATAGCAGTAAAAAGATAGTGGGCTGGGTAACTTTGCACCAAACTGCCCGCATCTCTATTATAGTAAAGTCAGTGCAAATTACTGGCTAACATCAGGCAGTGATTATGGGGAATCTGCCTACTGATCCCGTGCCAGAGTAGACCGAGCTGGCCCATTTGAGTGGAGGAGATCAGCTATAAAGGATGAGAGGACCAGACAGTAACTTGCACCTTAGTTGAATGCATTGAGTTGTCAAATGCTTTTTATGATGTTTTAAAAGCTGCCATTTTAGATGGTTACAGCTTTTGCCAGTGAAATGATGTTAGTAGATTCAGGACAAACTGAATTTATCATTGGCTTGTTATAACATAATTATACTAGCCTCAAAATCATGAGTGGGTAACATACTGAATATATAAATGCACAACAAAATGTATTAAAGGGCTGTCCCACTGCGGCGACCTAATCTGCGAGTTTAGAAGAGTTTGCCCTCGACTCAAACTCGCAGCATGGTCGACACATGGTCCTAGGAGGCCCTATGAAGCCACTGGAACTGTCCTTCATGCTTGAGGGAAGTTCCCGCATACTCGCGGCCTCAGCTAGGTTGTGGAAAAATTTTCAGCGTGTTGAAAAATTTTCCGCGAGTAAAAATTGGTTGGCATGGTTCTTTTTAACTTATAGTGTAGTGGAGTGGGGTCGCTATTTGGTTACAGGCGGTCGAGGGCAGCCTTTGGTAATCTCCTTAGCTGACTGGGCATTTTAATTGGCTCATTGGAGTTTTCAGGACCAAGGAAAACTGACCGGAAGGTAAAATGCCCGCTGAACTTTATTAAATGTTGTCTGACTTCTTAAAAGTGTCTCCACTCCTTCTCCTGCCCTCCCCCTTCCCCTGCCCTTCCCCTGTCCTTCTCTTCCCCTCCTTCTCTCCCCCCCCCCCCCCCCTCCCCCGCGCTCTCTAAAGGACTTACCGTACACTGTGCAGCCATCTTTTATCTTACTCTTCATCGCGGGTGTGAATTTCAGACAACCCTCCCCCATTTTCCCTGACCCCCGCCTTTGCAATGTGTTTGTGCGCGTGTGTGCAGTTGGTCGATCCAGCTCGCGGTTTTATCGCTGATGGTTGATCCAGCTCGAGGTTTTCCAGGTGAGTGCCCTCGAGCGTGAAGGTCGAAGACACTCTTCTGAACCCGCGGATTAGGTCGCCGCAGTGGGACAGCCCCTTAATGCTTATGTTCATTTTACTCAGGATTTTGAATAGTTCCCTAAAAGTGGCAAAACATGGAAGTATCTATAGGCTACTCCAATTGGTGGGAGGGTCAAGCTAAACTGGGAAGTGATGGTAGTGGTAGAGCAACACAAATCCACTGAAATATTTTTGATCATCCAATAAAGCAACCAGTTTGTGCGAGCCTACTGAAAGATCGTTGAAGTCAACTAATGCAACCATTTAAAACTTGGTGGCAAAACTTGGTGACGGCCGCGAGGCCTCGGCAGCTGTCAACCCTTGCTACGATGGGGCCTCAGTGGCGGCGATGCCTCTTGGGTCTACCCATGGTCTGTGAGAGCATGGAGGACTACCGTGGGGGGAAGAACAATGGAGGACCCGGGGGTGGGGGTGGGGGGGGGGGGGGGGGAAACAAAGGACAATTGGGGGAGGGGAGGGGAGGGACAAAGGACAATGGGGCGCAGCGGTGGGGGGGGGGGAGAACAATGGACTATGATGGGAGGGCCAAAGGACAATGGGGACCCGGCGTGGCGGAAGTGTTGGGGGAGTGACAAAAGGGGGCGCCGGTATGCTTTGTAACTTTGTCAGCGCCATAGGTGGCTGCTATTTGTATACATCGTGTATGCAAACAAAGAATCTTATTGTGCCTAGCCTATGTGACAATAAAGTATTCCTATTCATATTAGACTTCCAAAAATATTTTGGTAGAATTCTGTTGCACGACCAACTCCATTTCCCAGCTTCTCCCTTCCTCCAAGTGGATTAGCCTGTAGATATTTTCAAGTTTTGCCAGCAAAAATAAAGATATTGTAGCTGATGAACTGGAGGCTATCTGATGCAGTAAAATGGTGTCATTCTAATCTGTGCCAAAGTGAAATAGTGTGAAAAATATATCATTAATGTTTATTCCAATGGTTAATTTGCATCTTATTGTATAACATTATTGCGCTCTGGGATTAGATCCTTTTACTTCCTTTGGTGGGCCTTTGTAGTAAGAGCGATAATCTTGCTTCTATCTATCTGTCCATTTATATTGTTTCTTAGTTGTACTTGGTTTATCACAGTTGAGGAGCACACTATCACAATCCTAAATCAAAGTGATCTTGATTTTGGTTTAACATGTGAAAAAATCACAGCTGTAAAGATTTATTTGTAAATCAGTTGTGATGAGCATGTGAATTAGAATAAATTGAGCACAAAGACATTTTTTAAATCTTAATTTCCCATATAAGATGTTATACATTGTTATTCTTTCTATTAATGATGTTCGTTCCTTTTTTTCCAGAATGAGTATGCACTGAGACAACTTTATGCTTTAGTCAATCTTTGTGAAGGCTACTCAGTAAACAGGTAATACTCCGTGTTCTGATTTTTATCTTTATATATTGTTTAAAGTGCAACGTTTTCTTTTTAAATGCTTGGAAAACCTTGCAACCCACAAATTAAATGTAAACATTCTTTATTACAATGCTGCACATAAAACAATGGAAGCGGAAAGTTTGGGTAAACATGTAGTCACCCTGGCTCAAGAAAGCAGCTTGTTTTGCTTGGAAAAAGGATGTTTATGTAGATAATTGCACTACATTTTCTGAGCATCTCCCTTCCTCTTCATGACCCTGTATGAACCCTGATCCCTCTTATTATTTTGTTTTACTCGCATCTTATTTTAATAGTCTTGTAGGAACCATTTGAACTAACTATTGCATCTTCTTTTGCAGTATCCTTCAAGCCATGGATAAAGTGTGCCTTGTGAGGAGTTAAAATGCACTGGACTGAATACACAGAAAACTTTTGTTTGTTCTCATTTGACACTTCAAGGATTGAGAATAATTGAACAGATTTGTTTGATTTACTGTGGAACAAATCCTTAACTGTCTTGATTTTAATATTGCTTCATTTTAAACATTTTGATTTTCATTACAGTTTCTGTACAAGAAAGCTTGCTCAGATTGCCTTACAGCTGGAAAGTAATTTTCTGTGAAATATGCACCTTATAACCAAAGATATTAATTTCCCTTTGGTTGGTTTTTATATTGGTTGTAAATGACTAGGATGAAGGGAAAGCACTAATTGCCACTATCCTAATGTAACTATTCAAATACACGTATGTATAAAAACTGAGAATAAATCACTGGAATAAAAATGTTAGCTGGTCAAATATATATTTGAAACGTCAGGTGTGGAAATATTGAACAGTTGCATACATTCCTGTCTCTACCAAGATTATTAAATGTGTTTTCAATAAATGTATGTGGTAGTACCTCTCATGTATTGCTGTTTTCAATATGATTTCCTTGTATTTATGAATGCAAATCTAGAGTCATAGAGCTATGCAGAACAGAAGCCAGCTTTTTGGCACAACTCTTCGCATGCCAACCAAGTGGTCTACCTGAGCTTGCGCTACTGTACTTGTCTGCACTTGGCTCGTATCCGTCCAAACATTTCCTAGGTACTTTTCAAGTACCTATCCAAGTGTCTGTTAAATGTAACAACTGTACCTCTCCTCTACCACTTCCTCTGGCTGCTCATTTCATTTAAGCAAAACATTAACCCAAAGATCCCTTTTAAATCTTTCAACTCTCACCTTAAACCTGTGATCTATAAGTATTAGACTCCCCTATTTTGACTCCCCTCTCTGAAATCTCTGGTTTCCTCCCACATTCCAAAGATGTACAGGTTTGCAGGTTAATTGGCTTGATATAATTGTAAATTGTCGCTAGTGTGTGTAGGATAGTGTAAGTGTGCGGGGATCGCTGGTTGACACGGTGTGCCGAAGCACCTGTTTCCGTGCTGTATCTCTAAACAAGCTTAGTTACATCTTTACAGTTCCGCTTTATTTTTCTCTCTTAAAATCATATCCTTTTATGTTCAAGTTTTCACTTTAAAAGAAACTGAAAGGATTATCTTTGCGTACAGATCTGTCAGATAATGCCTGATATGCAGGTGTGAGCATAACAGGGTGTGTTGAATTAGGGGAATCAAGACCAAAGGATATCTTTCCCTAACATTTTGGATAAGAGTTAGGAATAGAATAAAATGTGATATTTTCTTCATGAGAATCATTGGACTGACTTCATTTTGCTAGCATAGCGATCGTGTTGTTTAAGGACCATGTGAAGAACAAGAAGAAAGACAACTCAACTGCTGTCCTTATTATAATTGCACTGATTGAGTTGCAGTGTTTGTTTGGAAAGCACACGTTTCCAGATTGAACAATTCTACCTTGGCCACGGTCAACGCACAGGGCCCAGTATTTCACCACTTTCCCCGCTGCTACTCGTTTGAAGAGGCAGCTCAGCAGAATTTGAAGCAGATGCTGGAATAGGAAACACCCCCATCGTCACACTCCACTAGTTCCTGCTTGATTTGCATAAACCTGAGACTGATCTGAAAAGGCTAACCAGGTAAAAACCCAAACATTAAATTTCCATTACCTCAGGTTGGCTGATATTTTTGGAAGAAGGGTCACGACCCTAAACGTCACCCAGTCCTTCTCTCCAGAGATGCTGCCTGTCCCGCTGAGTTACTCCAGCACTGCGTGTCTTTCTTAGGTTTAAACCAGCATTTGCAGTTCAATACGATATGACACGATAGAATTTTAGTTATCTCAGGAGGGAAATTGATCTGCCAACATAAAAGCACATTCCTACACATGATATTTTCAGGTGATTAATATCGGTGTAAACATGTGATAGGTATAATTTGCAGAAGAAATGAAAAGGGACTTTCCCCAGAGCCGGAGGGAAGCATTCATTACATTCTTATGGCAATTTTGTGCTGCAAGATTATTTCATTATTCAACACTCAGGTTTTTATATTTAAAAAGATAATCCCTATCTTTGTCTGTGAGAACAGCCTACTGCAAATGAGCAAAAAAATGCATTCTGGCCCTAGCGTGTCTGATGACACGAAATGGATGCGCCACAGGAACCGTCTGTCCTGTTACTTTGAGACATCTGCTAACTCACCAGCATGGTTGTGAGGGAGAGTTGCTTCGACAAAATACTTGGCATAAAGGAAGGGGAATTGTTTCTGCATGTGTGATCTTTTCATAAGTTCATAAGTGATAGGAGCAGCATTAGGCCATTCGGTCCATCAGGTATACTCCGCCATTCAATCATGGCTGATCTATCTCTCCATTTTAACCACATTTCCTGCCTTCTTCCCATAAATGAGTTAGATAGAGCTCTTGGGGCTAGTGGATCAAGGGATATGGGGAGAAGACAGGCACGGGTTATTGATTGGGGACGATCAGCCATGATCAGAATGAATGGCGGTGCTGGCTCGAAGGGCCAAATAACCGCCTCCTGCACCTATTTTCTATGTTTCTATAACACATTTGATCAAAATCACCATCTTCAGAGAACGTAGACCAGAAACTCCACAAGAGGTGGATGCAGGATTGGGTTGGCATTTTACCTGTACTTCTTCCACTATAGTGCTGTGCATTCAGTTTTCAGTGTGGTCTTCTTTACATTGAAGAAATCAAACCCAAATTGGGCGATCGCTTGGCAGAGCACCTACTTTCAGACTACAGAGGCAACCACAAGATCCCTGTTACTTACCTCATTTCCTCATCCTGTTCTCACTCTGACTGATCGGTCAGTGGCCTTCTGTGCTTTTACAAAGTGACCCAAAGCAAGACAAAGGAACAGTAGCTGATGTGCCTGGGCACATTGCAGCCTACTGAAATCAATATTGAATTTTACATCTTGAGGTAACTTGATGCCACTGTATCAGTCGAGTATATGTGATATTGGCTCAGCTTACTTAGAACATAGAGCAGTACAGAAGAAGAACAGGCATATTTGGCCCACAATGGCAGTGCCGAACATAATGCCAACATTTTTGCCACCATTATTCTTGCAAGTAACCAAATGTGCTACTTGGAGTTGAAGTGGAAGTGGCGAATTAGGGAACAAAACAGCACAGGGTCTCACATGTGCTCTTCCCTGAAACGTGCCTTATTGCCCACAATGCCTATTTCCTTAATACTCACAGATTTTTAGATAGCATGTACATTAGTTACCCGCGACTATTATGTGTCAGGCTGTGATAGTTTCTGATCAATTTATTTAGTTTTTAATTTTAGAGATACAGCGTGGAAACAGGCCCTTTGCTGACCAATGATGTTATCCCAGTTTTGAATCCTATGCATTAGGGGCAATTTACAGCAACCAATTAACCTACAAACCTGCACATCTTTGGAATGTTGGAGGAAACCAGAACACCCAGAGAAAACCCATGTGGCCACAGGGAGAACGTACAAACTCTGTAGTCAGGTCTCTGGTGACGTAAGGCACCAACTCGACTGTTTCACCACTAATCATTTTCATGTGTATTGAAGAAGGTGATGAGGTAATTAACATCAACCTGTTGGGACATAGGGACCAGGAACTTGTAGGATGAATACACTGTATCATTGTACCATGGGTTCAGGTCAACAACCTTCACGCAATGAGCGACTGTGGATGAGTGGATGTGGCACTGAGCCACGGGAAGGCACTTCATTGTGGAGACATGGGGAAGGGAAGAAACTGAATCGCTGGTGTGCTTCAGAATTAAAGGACGTTCCTCTAGGAGATGAGAAGGAATTTCTTTAGTCAGAAGGTGGCGAATCAGTGAAATTCTTTGCCACAGAAGGCTGTGGAGGCCATCAATTAATATTTTTAAGGCAGAGATAGATAGATCTTCTTCTTTCGTGTGGCGTGCACAGCCTAAAGAGCCTAAAGTTGTTGGACCACTTGTTCTATTTGATCTTCCATTTGTGCACGTCAAGTTGATTGCATTAGTCGAAACAGGGTGGACCACGTGAAGGTTGCAATCTTCCACCCCAGATAGATAGATTATTCATTAGTACCGGTGTCAGGGGTTATTCGGAGAATGCAGAAGAATGGGGTTAGGAGGGAGTGATAGTTCAGCCATGATTGAATGGCGGAGTAGATTGATGGGCCAAATGGCCTAATTCTGCTCCTATCACTTATGACATGAGTTATGACCAATGTTGGTAATGTTACCAATTCTGTTAAAGTGGCACAATGGTGCAGTAGTTAGTGCTGCTGGTTCAATCCTAACATTGGTCATTGCTTGTGTATAGTTTGCACGTTCACTAATTCATTAATCCAAAAGGAACCAAAAGGAAGTGTGCGAAAGAGAATAAGTTGCAAGCGTTTAAAGAACACAAAGGCATTGGGACCATAAATGAGATGACATCCCAGGCAGACATCCCATGGATCTGATGGACAGAATGGCCTATTTTTGTATTGTGCTACATGGTATACCTTCCACCCCCTAATTATTAGCTCACACTTCTAACAGTGGGTGCCAACTTGAAGTAATCCAAACTTGAAGCATTTCAAGATGCACCATCAAATGAAGATGTAAGATTCTTTGGCACTAACTTGGCCGATTCTTGACTGTCAGTAAATCAGCCTTTTATCCTCTCCAAAATATACAAACGTAATAAAAAAAAATATATATTTTAAAGTTTAGTTTGGTTTATTAGTATTGTCATGTGTACCAAGGTATTGTGAAAAGCTTTTTTGTTGTGTGTTAACCAGTCAGTGAAAAGGTATACATGATTACAATCAAGCAGTCCACAGTGTACAGGTACGTACAGGCTGCTATTGATATAAAGATGTAAAAGATTGGAGCGATTGTAATGAGTGATAGCCGATGCACTTCTGGGACCAGCACGCAAAGACTCACCTGGCCTCAGTGCCGTCTTGATCCATATCAAGAAAGGGTTTAGTCATTTTATTTTCTTCCCGCATGATTCAAAAAGCTGTGTCCTGGAAATTAACCTTTAATGCCTGATGGCAGCAGGAAAACGCTGGAGGGTGCCAAACGTAAAATTAGGGAGACCCGCAGTGCGAGACAGTTCATCTCCCATCCCTGAGCCCCTATTCCCTTTCTCCCTTATCGCACCCACTGATTTTACATCTCACTCCTCTTCTTCTCCCCTCATTTGATAGCCTTTTGTTTCGTTTTCACCTCTAGTCCTTGTCACTTACAATGAAATTGCCCACACCTGTATCTCATGATGGGCATGTCCCACCCCCTCTTCTCTTTTCCAGTTTTCTCTTCCCCCAACTCCTAACTGTCTGAAGAAGGATCCTGGCCTGGAATGTCATCTGTTTATTCTCTCCACAGATGCTGCCTGACCTGCTAAATTCCTCCATCGCTTTGCTTTTTCGCTCAAAAAATATATTGACAATGGACATCTTATTCTCTAAATCCATACGTGCGTATGCTTTGAGTTTCCCATAAGGACTGTCACTATAAACCTATCAACTACAGAAATGAATGGGGCTCAAGTATTGTTGTGAGGGCAGATTTAATTTGATCATTTGGAAGCTTTTTTTTGGAAAATATAGCCTAGACTTCTCTGAAATGTTTTTGCAGCCTTTGCCTTTTAGCTAATCAGACCTCTTACAGTGTGATTTGCAGTAACTGGAAAGCTGAATTAATTATGATATTCACAGGCTAATTAAAAATACCATTAAATGGTGAATATGTGTACACAACTTGAAAAAGTGGAGAAACCTACAGCAGGCAGTAGATGCTATTTACCCAAGTCGATAATTGTGCTGCTTATTCATACAGAGTAGGAACTGCCGGCTAGGCCCAAGTCCAATGGAACTGCATTACAATGGGGCTTATGTGAAGATGTTATCAACAAAGTTAATGATTAATTGTATTTTCCAATTTTAACCCTGAATATGCAGTTTAACCTGTTCACTACCAAGATTTTTTTCACTATTGGCCACCCTGTGCTGGGTCTTTGAAGGTCAATGGTGACTTGACAAAGCCAAAATGAATATACTTAGGGATGGAGCTGAGCTGAGACATTCTGACCTGAGTATTCTCGGGGGTGGCACTGAACAGGTTAAAGACACCTATATCATAGGGGCGGCATGGTAGTGCAGCGGTATAGCGGTATATGCCTTACAGCGCCAGAGACCCGCGCTTGATAATTGACGACATTCCTGAAGACGGATGCTGTCTGTATGGAGTTTTACGTTCCCCCCTTGACCTACGTAGGTTTTCCCCGGGTGATCTGGTTTTCTCTCGCAGTCCAGAGACACACAGGTTTGTAGGCTAATTGACTTGGTAAAAATGTAAATTGTCCCTAGTGTGTGTGGAATAGTGCTACTGTATGGGGATCACTGATTGGTGTGGACTCAGTGGGCCAAAGGTCCTGTTTCCGCGCTGTATCTCTAAACTAAATTAAAATGTATCCATTCAAATTCAGATAATCTCTAACATCAGTCAGGTGGTTTCTACAGGCCAATGAGAAACCATCATACATTCAATCAAATTATCAGGCTGTAGGTGTCATTTACACAATCGTTGATTATTGATGATTCCAGAAATCAGCATTGTTGTCGTAACTGAAAGGCCAAATTAAAGATTTATCTGAAGACCAGAGAATGGTTATGAATGTTATTTATATAAACCTTTAGTGAGTTTTTTCAAGAGGTTATTAACAATGGTTGCAGCTCATGGGGCTAAAGGCAATTTTTGCGCTGCCTGAACAATTAGCCAAGTAGTTGGAAACTAGATTGGGAAAATTTCAGGAACTGATATGTGTCTTGTTAGGATCAGTGCTAGGCCTGTAATTATGTGCAATGACCAGTGCATTCTTGGGACAGTACGCTTCGGTACTGCGTATTGGCACCTCTAAAACGTTAAACCTTACTATTTTGTTTTTCTGCTACTTGACACGTATGTTTATGAATATATTTGTCAACAAAAAAAACACTGATAATGACTGTAAATAAATTTGATGAAGTCAAATGTTGGAAGCGAGTATACAGTTAATGGCAAGATCATTAACAGCATTGATGTACAGAGGGATCTTAGTTTGGAGATACAGTGCGGAAACAGGTCCTTTGGCTCACCGAGCCCGCACCGACCAGCAATCCCTGCACATCAACACACTAGGGCCAATTTAACATTTATACCAAGCCAATTAACCTAGAAACCTGTACAGCTTTGGAGTGTGGGAGGAAACCGAAGATCTCAGAGCAAACCCACGCAGGTCAAGGGGAGAATGTACAAACTCCGTACAAACAAGCACTCATAGTCAGGATTGAACCCGGGTCTCTGGCATTGTAAGGCAGTAGCTCTACCACTGAACCACCATGCTGACCTTGGGGACCAAGTCCATAGGTCACTGAAAGTAGCAACACAAGTAGATGGGTGGTAAAGATGACGTATAGGTTGCTTGCCATCATCAATCAAGATACTGTGTATAAATATCAGGAAGTCATGTTGCACCTTTATGCAAATTTGGTTAGGCCACGTTTGGAGAACTGTGTATAGTTCCGGTCACCTATTACAGAAAGGATATGTAGGGTGTGGAGCAGGCACGTGCCGTCAGGGTAGGCAAGGTAGGCACTGCCTACCCTGACTAAAATTATAACATAGTAATGTCTAAATATAAATAGTAAAGGCATGGGAGAATTATGCCTATGTAAGAGATCGATCTCTTAGGTAGGCAAAATTCTCCGTGCCTTTCATCCGCAGCGCTTGTAACACGAGAAGCTCTGTGCAGCCCACGTGCCGTCAGCGTTGCCTGAAGCCATCGGTTACAAGCGGGGCTGAAGGCAGCAGAAATTCTGCCTTTGCTGCACTGAGCATGCACATCAGTCTACTGCAAGTTTCTTGGCAGGGTTTTCGAATACGGTTTGGCGTGTACCAATGATGTGGTAAGTACATTTCTTGGTGATGTTTTTAAAATACCGTATTTCCCGGGGTGTGGGGAGAGCTCCTTTCCAAGCATTTAGGGAGTCTGGCCCGGGTAAAGTTGCGGGGAGGGCACGAATGTTATGAAGGAGGGGATTGGGATAATGCCACTTGCGACGCTCCTTGCACGGAGGCGTGGAATGTCACCGCATTTAGGCCGGGGGGGGGGGGAGACGTAGCTCGGGTGGGTGAGCAGCCGCCGGGCCGGACAGCGGAACCAACCACCACCTTAGCTCCTTCTGCCGGTCCTCGCTCACCTCTGGCAGCTCTCCGTCTAAAAACCTCTCTCCTACCGCTCGCTGGCCTCACCCATGTCCTTAAATTCCGACAGCACAATTGAGGTTACTCAACTGTGTGAATTTAAGGATTTGCAGGAAGCCGCTGACATGAGCGAAGTCGGCGAACGGCAAGTGACAGGTGTTCCGACGGAGAGCACTGCCAAAAGTGAGCGGGCCGGCAGAAGGTGCTGAAATGGCGGCCAGTTCTACTGTCGGGTCCCGGTGGCCGCTCGCAGCTACCCGAGCTGCTTCTATCCCCAGCTACAGTGCGTGGCTTCGCGCCCGGAGAGCTGCGGTAGCGGTGAGTGAGTGAGTTACTGGCAGTATCCCTGACACCCTCCTTCTCAAACACTCGTGCCCTCCCCACAACGTTACCCCTGGCACAGACTCTCCACACACTGTGAAAGGAACTGTTCCCCCACTTGGTCCCTTGAACATGTGTTGGCATTCAATAAGATGACAACTAATTCAACTATTCCCTGTGCTCCCGTTTTCCCCACCATCTCTCCATCTGCCATCACCCTTCACCCCCCCCCCCCCCCCCCCCACCCCCCACATTCAGTAATTCTGAATAAAGGAGACTAGGAAGCCTTGGGCAAATGGAATTGTCACTGTTTTTATTTTTATTTTTTTTAACGGAGAGAACAATCTGCGCATGCGCGGTTTAATTTTTTTAAGCCGACTGAGTGCCTACCCTGAGTAATCACTCACGGCACGTGCCTGGTGTGGAGAAGGTGCAGAAAATGTTGACCAGAATGCTACTTACCAGAAGGAGAAGTTGGACAAACTTGGATTGATTTCTCTGCATCCTCAGAGGTAGAGGGCAGACTTGATAGAATGGCATAAAACTATGAGCGGAATAGATAGGGAGACAGTCAGAACCTTTTTCCCAGGGCAGAAATGTCAAAGACTGGAGGACATGGCTGTATGGTCAGGGAAAGAATGTTGAAAGGAGACGTGTGTGTAGGTCTTTTTACACAAAGAGTGGTGGGTGCCCACAACACATTGTCAGGGTGGTGGTAGAAGCAGATATGATTGTGCCGTTTGGGAGACTTTTAGACAGGCAAATGCATATGCAGGAAATGGAGGGATATGGTTCATGTGCAGGCAGAGGAGATTACGGTATCATGTCTGGCACCTGTTCTTTGGTTAACTGTTCTTTGTTTCAATGGCATGCAGCCAAATTTCTAGGAGACATAAATTTAGGCGACATTGTGCAAGTGAAACGTAGAAGCAGTGCATCTAAGTAGAAGTATCAAATTACAAAGTAATATCAGTGAAAATAAATGTTGATGTGCATAGATATGTCTTCTAATTTGGACCTGCAAAGCAGAGAGCAAGAGCAGAGCACTTTACAAATGATATAAAGCTGGAATCACTGGAGGTCCATTTACTGTTCATTGATCATTTTAATGTAATGGACAAGTACAGTCGAGAAGGAGACCTCAAATTAGGTTCGGTCATTGGCCTGGTCTACAGAAGTCAGACATGGGCGGAGAGAGATCTTATGAAATTCATGTTCACCTCTGAAGAAAACATGAGGTGACACAATGTATATAACAGTAAATATATTTGTTGTGTTGTAACGGGTGAGCAATAGATCAATTACCATGCCGGTATGTAGAAGAAGGTTATGACAAGTGTAGAAAGCACTGGGTTAACTCGTTGGTGGCTCATTCAAGCAGCTTATGCATTGTCAAAGTAACAACAGAAATTATTCTTAGACCAGACACAAACAAAGTCGAGAAATCAAACTGCAGTTTAAAATTACAACTAACACCAAATTTTATAATATTTTCGCGGGATCATTCAAAAAACATCGCAGGAAGAAAAGGTCCATCCTCCATTCAAGGATTTCTTTAGGGTTTTCTGGCTGCACCAAGGAACACTAAGTGACACCACTGGTAAAGATTTAAAGGGAATTGAGAAAAGGTAAATTAAGAAATTTAAACAGACAAATGAAACTTGCTCAGGAATAGTCTATCAGTATAACTCCACGAGACATACAGCATGGAAACAGGGCCTTCGGCCCATCTTGTCCATGCCAAATAACATGCCCCATCTACAGTAGCCCCACCTGCCTGCATTTAATCGATAGTCTTCAAATCTATCCTATCAATGTACCCGTCCAAATGGTGTTTAAATATTGTGATAGTATCTGGCCCAACTACCTCCCCTTGAAGCTCGTTCCAAATACTTACCACACTTAGTGTAAAAAAGTTGCCCTTTGGATTCCTATTAAATCTTCCCCCCCTCTGGTTCTTAATTCCCCTTTATTGGGTAAAAGACTCTACATTTACCCTATCTATTCCTCTCATGATCTTACACACATCTATAAGATCACTCCTTATCCTCCTGCGCTCCAAGGAATAACGTCCTAGTCTGCTCATCCTCTCCCTATATATAGCTCAGGCACCCAAAATCCTCGCACAAGAGTAATTTAGCCACTGGTTGCAACTGGTGATCTTCTTCTTCTTCTTGCGTATGGCATGCACAGCCTAAATTTGTAGGACAACTTGTTCTATTTGATATTATTTGATTGCGCACGCCAGGTTGATTGCATTCATTGAAACAGAGCAGACCACATGAAGATTGCAATTTCTCAACCCAACTGGTGATCAAGTCTATCTTAGTCCACCAGTGGAGACTTGGGCTTTGTAAAAGAGTGGACTTTTTCCATGTCGCCTCCCTCGCGGCCTAACAGCATGGATTGG
This sequence comes from Raja brachyura, assembly GCA_963514005.1. The sequence goes on from OY740789.1 coordinate 22,707,665, forward strand.
AGCGGCCTTTCCCGGAATCGGGCCCGGAGTTACAGCAGCGGGTGCAGCGTGAACCTTTCCATTGTGGAACGGGTGAACCCTTGCCGGAGGTCGCTGGCCCGTGGACTGTTTCATCCTGAAGCCGCAGTCTGTTGAAAAGAGGCAGCGCGGTGGCGCAGTGGTAAAGTTGCTGCCGTACAGTGAATGCAGCGCCGGAGACCCGGGTTTGATCCTGACTACGGGTACTGTCTGTACAGAGTTTGTACATTCTCCCCATGACTTGTGTGGGTTTTCTCCGAGATCTTCGGTTTCCTCCCATACTCCAAAGACGTACAGGTATGTAGCTTAATTGGCTTGGTAAATGTAAAAATTGTCCCTAGTGGGTCTAGGATAGTGTTAATGTGCGGGGATCGCTGGTTGGCGCGGACCCGGTGGGCCGAAAGGACCTGTTTCTGTGCTGTATCTCTAAACTAAATTAAACTAAGAAACTGATAAGGAAGGAAATTGGGGGGGGGAGAAGTGCAGGACCAGATGGAGGGATGGTGGATGGAAGAAAATAGGGAGGGGGGGGAGGGGTGGAAGAAGAGACACAGAGTAGGGAGGGGTGGAAGATGAGTCAGTGGAGGATCAAAAAGGAACCGGGTGACAGGGTATTGGGGAGTGAAAGAAAGGCGTGTGTACAGTGGAGGGGGTGGGAGATGAGGAGGGAAACTAGGTAAATGAGAGGGAGAGAGGTGAATTCAATGAAATTGGCAAATTCAGAGAGGGCTGGATGGGGAGGGATGAGTGGAGAGGGTGACTCTGCAGAAAGGGTGAGGACAGGAAGATGTGACTGACGGTGGGATCACTTTGAAGCTGGCAAAACTGTGGGAAAATTATGTGTCAGATGGTGAGGCTGGTGGGGCAAGACCAAGGAGCTAATTATTGACTTTAGTAGAGGGAGGCCGGCATCTTGAACTTGCCATCGTTAACGGGTCGACGATAGAGAGAGTCAACAACTTCAAGTTCCTGTGTGTGCATGTCTCTGAAGATCTGTTCTGGACCCAGAACATTGATGCATTCACACAGAAACCCCATCAATGGGTTGAGGAGATTCAGTATGTCAACAAATTTCCTCTTGAACTTCTACAGAAGTACAGTGGAGAGTATATTGGCTGCTTGCATCACGGCCTGGTTCGGCAACTCAAACGCCCAAGAATGAGAAGATCACAAATAGTGGTGGACATGGCCCGGTCCAACACAGATACTGCCCCCCCCCTCCCCCCCCCACCACTGAAGAGATCTATGGGAGAACCTGCCTCAAAAAGTCAAGGACCCACACTACCTTGGCCACGCTCTCATTTCACTTCTGCTAGCCGGAGGAAGTTATAGGAGTCTGAAATCCCAGCCCTCCAGGATCAAAAACAGTCTCTTGCCAACAACCATTAGGCTCTTGAATACTACAAACATTAACTAAACTATGAACTTGGTTGCACTGAGGACTTTGGGCTTTTTGCAATAATATTGGGTTTTTTACATTTATTGATTTTTTTCGGTTTATTATGTTATCTACATGTACTGTGCTGTGTTTACAGACCTGTTATACTGCTGCAAGTCATAATTTCATTGTTCTGGTTTCAGTACCTAAGACAATTAAACACTGTTCACCTTTGCTTTGACACTTTTTCATCTGTCTATGGGTCTTTCCCAAGTATTTTCACTTCTAACCACTAATCTCTAATCTCCTAAAGACATATCAACCACTTCTTTTGAAAGACATTCAAACATTACATTTTGCAGATCATTATCTATCTTTGCGATATGTATTTCTGTTGTTATTTCTGATCCCATTTTTCTCTGTTCTTTTCTTTCCCTTTGACTTTAGAGTCATCGAGTCATAGAGTGATACAGTGTGGAAACAGGCCCTTCAGCCCAACGTGCCCACACCGGCTAACATGTCCCAACTACACTCGTCCCACCTGCCTGTGTTTGGTCCATCACCCTCTAATACCTGTCCTATCCATGTACATGTCTAACTGTTTCATCAATGTTGGGAAAGTCCCAGCCTCAACTACCTCGTATGGCAGCTTGTTCCATACACCCACCACCTTTTGTGTGAGAAAGTTACCCCTCAGATTCCTATTAAGTTACCCCTCAGATTCCAGATTTCCCCTTCACCTTGAACCTATGTCATCTGGTCCTCGATTCCACTACCCTGGGCAAGAGATTCTGTGCATCTACACAATTTATTCCTCTCATGATAAAGGCTTTGATAAAGGCCTGTCTCCAAAACTTCACCATTTTCTCATTATTGTCTCATTGTTGATGTCCCTGGCAATTTTTATGTTTCAGATTTCCTTCATTTGTGACTTTTAAAAATGTTGACTCTGCTCTTTGTTTCCAAATGAACGTCACTGAGTATAAATGTGACTCAAGTTCTCATTCCTTGGTCATTCATTGTCAGGCTTAATAATGACACATTAGAACATTGTACATTTGCGTTGCAAGCAAAAACAACGTTCTTTCATTTCATTAAAACTGCCAAGAAATGGGAATTGGAATCACATGCGTCTGTAGATTTCTCAACACTGAGACTGAAAATAGACATGTGGTCTCCATATGGTGTTTCAGATGTCATTTGTCACGAGATTATAAAACGCTTTAAAATTTACAATTTATTCCATATATTGTGTGTCATCTTTAATAATTTTGTTAAACTGGATTTTGGCTGGATTCAGCTCAGTGATCCTGCTTGAAATGGAAGGATTAGCAGAGGGAAATGAGGCAAACTCTGGCAGGTGACAACTGTTGTTTTGCTACTCAACCAAAATCTCCCGGCAGCCTTTATTGGAGCAGCATTGGCAACCACTGCCGGTGGTATTGGGGCTGGTCACAGGCCTATGTTCCCCTTAACATAGTAAGCATGCAGGTACAGCAGGCAGTGAAGAAAGCTAATAGCATGTTGGCCTTCATTGTGAGAGGATTTGAGTTTAGGAGCAAGGAGGTCCTACTGCAGTTGTACAGGGCCCTGGTGAGACCGCACCTGGAGTATTGTGTGGAATATGGGTCTCCTAATTTTAGGAAGGACATTATTGCTATTGAGGGAGTGCAGCGTAGGTTCACCAGGTTAATTCCTGGGATGGTGGGACTGACATATGACGAAAGAATCGGCCGACTGGGCTTGTATTCACTGGAATTTAGAAGCATGAGAGGGGATCTTATAGCAACATATAAAATTCTTAAAGGATTGGGCAGGATAGATGCAGGAAAAATGTTCCCGATGTTGTGGTTCAGAACCAGGGGTCACAGTTTAAGGATAAGGGGTAGGCCATTTAGGACTGAGATGAGGAAAAATCTTTTTCACCGAAAGAGCTGTGAATCAGTGGAATTCTCTGCCACAGGTGGCAGTGGAGGCAATTCACTGGATGTTTTCAAGAGAGTTAGATTTAGCTTTTAGAGCTAAATGAATCAAGGGATATGGGGAAAAAGCAGGAACGGGGTACCGATTTTAGATGATCAGCCATGATTATTTTGATTGGCGGTGCAGGCTAGTAGGGCTGAATGGCGCTTATTTTTCCATGTTTCGATATTTCTATTATCCATCTCAATGTCCCAGGGTTGCCCAGTGAACTGAATAAGTGAGCATCTCATCACTTCCTCGGACGGTGGGCGGCTCAGTGACACAGTGGTAGAACTGCTCCCTCACGGCACCAGAGACCCAGGTTCAATCCTGACCTCAGGTGCTGTCTGTATGGAGTTTGCACATTCTCTCTGTGACCGCGTGGGTTTCCTCCAGGTTCTCCGGTTTCTTCCCACATCCCAAAGATTTGCGGGTCTGTAGGTTAATTGGCCTCTGTAAATTGTCCTTAATGTGTGGGGAGTGGATGAGAAAGTTGATTGACACGGAACTAGTGTGATTGATGGTCAGCAGAGACTTGGTGGGCCGACGGTGAGCCTGTTTCCATTCTTTGTATCTAAACTAAACTAAAAAAATCCCTGCCATTCATTTACCTTTGTTGGGCCTGTTTTGTAACAAGTTGGACAAGGATACGATCTCCTGTCTCTTGAATACACGGCACTTCTTTGGGAGCTGATGCTCTGCCCCTACTGTTGAAGACCAGGAATTGTGTGACTGGGAGCAGGAATCCTATTTGAATGCTGTGACAAATTACCAGTATGTCCAGAAACAGAGAGAGGTTTTGTGCAAGAAGGAACTGCAGATGCTGGTTTAATCCGAAGGTAGATACAAAAAGCTGGAGGAACTCAGCAGAACAGGCAGCATCTCTGGAGAGAAGGAATGGGTGACGTTTCGCCTCGAGACCCTTCTTCACACTGATTAGGGAAAAGGGAAACGAGAGATATAGACAGTGCTGCGGAGAGATAAAGAACAATGAATGCCCAAGCGAAATATGAGATGCTGTTCCTCCAATTTGCGTTTAGCCTCACTCTAACAATGGAGGTGACCTAGGACAGTAATGTCTCTCCAGTGTAGGAATGGGAAGGAGAATTAAAGTGTCCAGGAACTGGGAGATGATGTTGGTTCATGCAGGCTGAGTGAAAATATTTCGCAAAACGATTGCCCAGTCTGCGTTTGATCTCGCCGATGTATAAAAGTTCACATCTTGAACAACGGATACAGTCGATGAGGTTGGAGGAGGTGCAAGTGAACCTCTGCCTAACCTGAAAGGACTGTCGGGATCTCTGGACAGAGTTGAGGGAAGAGGTATAGCGACAGGTGTTGCATCTTCTGCGGTTGCAGGGGAAGATACCTGGGGAGGGGGTGGTTGGGTGGGAAGGGATGAGTTAATCAGGAAGTTGCGGAGGGAATGGTCTCTGCAGAAGGCGGAAAGAGGTGGAGATGGGAAAATGTGGCTAGTGGTGGGATCCCATTAGATTTGGCGGAAATTTCAGAGGATTATGTGTTGTATGCGACAGCTGATGGGTGGAAGGTAAGGACTAGGGGGACTCTGTCTCTGTTGTGACTAGGGGAGAGGGAGCAAGGGCAGAGCCAAGAGCCAAGGCAAGGGGTACCGAGGAGACACGAGTGAGGGCACTCATCTATTATGGAAGAGGAGAACCCCCGTTCCCTAAAGAATGAGGACATCTCGGAGGTTCTGGTATGAAACACCTCATCTTGGGCGCAGATGCAGCATAGACAGATGAATTGGGAGTAGGGGATAGAGTCTTTGCAGGAAGCAGGCTGGAAAGAAGTGTAGTCGAGATAGTTGTGGGAGTCAATGGGTTTGTAATAGACATCAGTCAATAGTCTATTTCTTGTGATGGAGACTGTAAGATCAGTCTCCATCACAATGTTGGGGGAGTCCAGAACAAGGTGTCACAGTCTAAGGATAAGGGGGAATTCCTTTAGGACCGAGATGAGGAAAACATTCTTTACACAGAGAGTGGTGAGTCTCTGGAATTCTCTGCCACAGAAGGTAGTTGAGGCCAGTTCATTGGCTATATTTAAGAGGGCGTTAGATGTGGCACTTGTGGCTAAAGGGATCAGGGGGTATGGAGAGAAGGCAGGTACGGGATACTGAGTTGGATGATCAGCCATGATCATATTGAATGGCGGTGCAGGCTCGAAAAGGCCGAATGGCCTACTCCTGCACCTATTTTTCTATGTTTCTATGTTTCTATCAAGAAAGGGAAGGAGGTGTCGGAGATGGTCCAAGTATATTTGAGTGCCGGATGAAAATTGGTGGTGAAGTTGATGAAGTTGGTGAAGAGATGTTTTGTTTAATTTAGTTTAGTTAGTGTCCGTGCTCACCTGCGACTTCCGCACATTAACACTATCCTACACACACTAGGGGCAATTTACATTTTTACCAAGCCACTTAGTTTACAAACCTGTACGTCTTTGGAGTGTAGGAGGAAGCTGGAGATCCCGGAGTAAACCTACGCAGGTCACAGGGAGAACGTATAAACTCTTTACAGACAGCACCCGCAGTCAGGATCAAACCTACGATCTCTTGCACTGTAAGGCAGCAACTCCACCATTGTGCCATAGTGCCGTTCTTAATTGGATTGGAAACGGCAGATTGGAGAGGAAAACTAAAGAGTGAAGACCTCCACAGCTATTTCCCCATCATTTTAAGATCTGTTCTCTTTTTATATTTCAATGTTTATGTGATTCCTCTCCCTCCTTTCCTTCAAATTTATCTCTCCAAGTTTAATGTGAGGCTCATAGAGCAGTAAACTGCCCCTTGTAGGATATCTTCCTTGAGCTGAAATGATGTGGATAGGACATAACATCATCCTTTCTCAGTGCCACCCAATCCTGAGCCTTCTTTGGTGCTTTGAGTCCTTTTAATTTGACTATGATATAATTTAATTTGTATACAAAAAAAAACATTCATTCAGCGAAAGCCATTTCAGTTTTGAGGGGGCACATTCCCCATGTGTTCCTCGTGAGTAGTTCCAGGTGACAGGGGTTATGGGGAGAAGGCAGGAGAATGGGATTAGGAGGGAGAGATAGATCATCCATGATTGGATGGTGGAGTGAATATTCCGAACCAAATATGGAAAAATGCTGAAGTCGACACTGGGTTAAACGGTGTCTGTGGAGGGAAGCAGGGTCAATATTGAGGGGCCGAATGGCCTAATTCTACTCCAATTCCTTATGACCTTATGACATTATGAGTACTTATTGGAAGTAAATGTACAGACCATTAGGCTTCTGAATAGCAGAACCTTTCAACACGGGACAGGAAAATGAGTCAACATTTGCTGCGCGATTGGAGAAGAGTGATTCCTGGACGTCAGTAAGCACGAGAATAGATTCTTATCACTGCCAAGTCTTGGAATTGTTGACGTGTTCAATAAATGAATCATTAACCTGTTCAGATTCCAAAAATTGTGATGTTTGACACTTAAGAGTTTTGGAATTGTTAACACTATTGCAAAAGGGTGAATTGGATTTCCAGAAAAAAATACAGTTTTCAAACTTAACCTTGAACCTTAGATCGTGGGTTGTTTTCCAGTCACAGCAACTTTACACATTGAAGGTAAAACATTAACAAAATAGAATGTTGATTGAGTGATCAAAGTCATTGTGATTTCTCAGTTTTGTCAACTTTGTTTATTCTAATCTGCTTGGTTAGCATGAAATCCATCAGGTTCAGCAGTATCCACCAGGCAAGGAAAGTTAGCTACTTCAGCCTAATTCCTGCATCAGAACCCCAGCAACATGATTGCCCTTTACTACGAAGAAACAAAGAACTGCTGAAACTGGTTTATACCAAAGATAGACACAAACTGCTGGAGTAACTCAGTGGGTCAGGCACCTTTCTTTAGAATAATGGCTCCCATCCTCGTCACTCATCCTTTTTCTCCAAAGATGCTGCCTGACCCTCTGAGGTACTCCAGCACTTTATGTCTATCATTGCCCTTTACTATCTTCTGAATAGCCCAAGAAAGCCACTCTGTGTATGGAACTTGATCCTGAACCCTTGGGGCCATTATCAGAGGCAAACATTACCATAAGTATCAAACTGCTACTTGAGAACCGTCCTCAGTGTGAACGATTCCCTCCGATCTGTGCAAAACACAGTGCTATTCCAGAGCAAAGCATTGTCCATGACTATAAATAGTACAGAAAGGACAAGAACAAAGGACATTTATTTGTCACATACACCAATTGGTGCAGTGAAATTTGAGTTGGCATTGCAGCACATCAATAAAAATAAAACACAACATTAAAGAATTTGACATTAAACATAAAAACATCCCCCCACAATGCTTCCCACTGTGAGGGAAGGCAGCAAAGTCCAGTCCTCTTCCTCTTGTTCACACCGGACCCAATTGGAGCATGGTGCATGACTTCAGGACTATGGTCCATGACTCTGTGCTGAGGGACAAGGCTCTATGGGGATGGGTCACAGTTGAGGGCTTCCTACCACTGCATTCTAATTAGAATCTGTTTTAAAACTCCAACAATTATTTGCTCAATGTTTTTTTGGTTATTTTTTAGAGATACAGCGCGGAAACAGGCCCTTTGGCCGAACGAGTCCGCGCAGACCAGTGATCCCCGTGCACTAACACTATCCTACACACACTATGGACAATCCACACATACACAAAGCCAATTAACCTACATACCTGTACGGCTTTGGAGTGAGGGAGGAAATCGAAGATCTTGGAGAAAACCCACGCAGGTCACAGGGAAAACGTACAAATTCCGTACAACCAGCACCTGTAGTCAAGCTCGTGCCCGGGTCTCCAGCGCTGCAAGTGCTGTAAGGCAGCAATCTGCTGATGCGCCACCGCACCACAACTCCACCATGCTGCCCAATGATTGTACATAATTGATAACTGATGTCTTACCAACATTTAGCAATTGAATTGACATGACATGATGTATTTGTTGAGTTGAATGTTCTGTATAACATACACTCAACATTTCTATGAATTAAAGATATTTTGAAATGAGAGGGAAAGAAATTCTGAAGACAAAAGAGGTTGCAGATCTTGAACAAAAAACAGAATGCTGGAAGAACTCAGTGGGTCAAGCAGCATCTGTGGAGGCAAAAAGGTATAAATCAACGTTCCGATCCCGCTCCCATCTGACAGAAAGTACAGAAGCTTTAAAGCGCCCACCACAAGACTCATGAACAGCTTCTTCCCCAGGTATCAGGCTTCTGTCAGGTCCTTCCATAAGATAGGGTATTATCCGATTCACCTATACCTCATCATGGCCATGAACTTTGTCCATGGCACCACAGTGCTGAGATCTATGTTCTGCATTTTTATCTTCCCCTTTGCTCTGCCTATTGTACTTGAGATGGATTTAATTGTAGTTATGTATAATATTGTCTGGTTTGATGGCATAGCAAGCAAAACAAAGCTGTGCCATGGTACACGTGACAGTAATAAACCTAAACCTTGGTTGAGATCCTTCATCAGGACTTGAAACATTGGCGCACACCTAAGGAATGACTGTACTATTAATGTTATGGATGAAGATTGCCCGCTGCCACTTTCACAAGGGCACAGGCATGGGCGTCAAGGGCGCAGCCTTGCTAGTCGCACCAACATTCTAGGAATTATACGTTATTTAAAAAAATATTATTTAAAAACAGGTAACTTTTCTCATCCTCCAAACTTTTTTGATGGAAGTGAATTTATCGGAGCAAAACAAAACTGCAGAAGGTGGAAATCCAAAACCAAAAAGGGAAATACTGAAGTTGACAGTAGGTTAAGCTGTGTCTGTGGAGAGAAGCAGGGTCAATATTTGAAGTTGTTGTGGGGAATCCAGGTATGGGGAAATGCCGTGTAAAATTACATGTCGTAATGTAAAAAGATATAGCAAGACAAAGTACATCTCTTCCCACAATATAGCTAGACCTAGTGTGCTAGCAGGTTTGGGAAGTCAAATAATAATAATCAGTCCCCTAATTTCCAGCAAACAGTCCATTTGAATGTTCTCTTGAAGGTAACATCTCTTCATTGGAAGTCACAGGATAACAGCAGTCTTCAAAATAATGTTCGGAGCATTTAGTGGTCAGTGCGAGGATGTGTTGATCGAGACAATACATGTGGAGATATATGGTTAAGGCTCAATTGAACTGGCACCTCCAAAACAGGTAGACTGGGAAATAGCTGCAGGTTGAAAAGGGAGAGTGTTATTGTAGTGTAGATGTTGGCTGTCTATCCCATTTTTCAAACTGCCGGGCTCCCCGAAGAGCTCTGAATGCAGTTATTTACTCACCCCTCTCCAACCCCTCATGGAATTAATCAGAGGAAGACAACCACACCTTGTTGTGTGATCACAAATTTGTTGTTCTGTGGGAGCATATTCATTATTTTTTATTTTAAATGAAACCAAGGGTGATATAAAAACACAATTAGTCCATCAGAACCCTTCAGCGAACCCATTTCACTGAGATCAATAAATATAATGGCATGCCATCAATTCCCAAACTCTGTGGTTGAATAATTCTAACTGCATGGTCTCAGTGAGTTTATTTTTGTTTAATGCGCTATTTTAGTATAACCTTCACTAATTTAAACCTAAGATTTATTAGCCTGGATTGCATTGGACGAGCATGCCGAATCCAGAATAACTTAGAGATTAATCTACTGCTTAATGGCAAATTTCTACAGTAGTTCCTCTCACTTTACCCCCTGAACAGTTGGAATGGTGGCCATTGCACTTGTTTCAGTGGCTGTGTATCTTTTCTATAGTATGGAAACCAGAAAGGTCAAGGAAGACCAGTCCAAGCTTCAGACTTCTGAAATGATCTTAGAATTCCATGTCTCATTTCAGCAATGCAATTTTTAATAGGAGTAATGGAAATGACTTTATGCATAATTCATATTCATATTTCACAATGGTTCATTCCTTCAACCAATATGTAAAGTCCGGCACTTGTCAATATTATGCTTTGTTGTCCCTGATAACTGCCACAGAATAATGCTATTTTTTCCAATATGCATTTTGATTGAAAAGCCAATAATATACAAGTCTGATTCAGCCTTTAAATTGCAAATTCTGTATTGTCTGCATTGGGTGGGTCTTCATCCAAAACGTCACCTATCCATGCTTTCCAGAAATGCTTCCAGACCTGCTGAGGTACTCCAGCACTTTGTGTCCTTTTGTGCATTAACCAACATCTGCAGTTCTTTATTTATACCAGCAGATTTAGCATCAGAGTAACACATGTCGTCCAGTTGGCTCCTGTATATCGACGAGACCAAGCATAGGCTCGGTGACCGTTTCACTGAACACCTCCGCTCACCTAAACCTACCTGATCTCCTGGTTGCCAAACACTTTAACTCCCCCAACCATTCCCACACTGACCTTTCTGTCCTGGACCTCCTCCATTGTCAGAGTGAGGCCCAGTACAAATAGGAGGAACAGCACCTCGTAATTCGCTTGGACAGCTAACACCCCAGCGGTATGAACATTGACTTCTCTAGCTTCAAGGAGCCCTTGATTCCCCTCTCCTGCCATCCGTCCCCCTTCCCAGTTCTCCGACCAGTCTCACTGTCTCTGACTTCATTTTATCTCTGTTTCCTTCATTTTTACCTTCTCCCAACTATCAATGATCTATTCTACATTTTCCTTGATCTCCATTCCCTTTGTTCTATTTACACACTCAAATTCCTTATCTATGTATCTCCCTCTCCCCTGACATCAGTCTGAAGAAGGGTCTTGCCCCGAATTGTCACACATTCCTTCTCTCCAGAGATGCTGCTGGTCCCGCTGAGTTACTCCAGCATTTTGTGTTGATCTTTGGTTTAAACCAGCATCTACAGTTCCTTCTAGTGGTCTGCTTGAGAACTACCAAATTTAATTTGAGTCATGGAATCATAGAGGTATGCAGACCAGAAACAGGTTCTTTTGCCTGGTCTCTGGTGCTGTACAACAACAATTCTACTGCTGCGCCATCATGCTGCTCCATTGACTCAATTGACTTCACTGGGTGAATCATGTTGTTTGCATGATCTGCACTATATTCTGGAAGCAGACACTCTTTTCCAAGGTCTGTCAGAGGAAGAGATTGCCCAAGATAGGCACAAAAAGCTGGAGTAGCTGAGCGGGAGAGATTATGGAAGAGATTGCCCAGGTAGGCAGCGGAAAAGATTCAAGGATATTCTCAACGTCTCCTTGAAAATTGCACTTTTTCCAATGTTACTTGGTAATTCCTGGCCCTAAGTGGAGAGGGAACTCAGGTCCATATAGTGGCAGCAGACAGTCCTGTATAAATGGTGGAAGGAGCACACACCTTCTCACAATCCACACAGCCACACAGTATGGTAAAGGCATGCATAGTGGCACAGCAGTAGAGTTGTTGCCTTATGCCCCTGTCCCACTTAGGAAACCTGAACAGAAACCTCTGGAGACTTTGCGCCCCACCCAAGGTTTACATGCAGTTCCCGGAGGTTCCCGAATGTTTTTGTCAGTCTCCCAAATGGTCAAAAGTGGTTTCCGTTTTAAAAATGGGTAATTTTTTTGTCTAAGCCGGTTGCGATGCTAGTTGAAGGTGGTTGCCGGAGGACAAAAACCTCCGGGAACCGCATGGAAACCTTGGGTGGCGCGCAAAGTCTCCAGAGGTTTCCATTCAGGTTTCCTAAGTGGGACAGGGGCATTACAGTGCCAGTAGGATTGCCAACAGTCCTGTATTAGCCGGGACATCCCGTACATTGGGCTAAATTTGTTTGTCCCATACGGGGCAGCCTTTGTCCCGTATTTGACTGCTACTACTTGGGTCAAGGTGACAGTCAGGTCGGAGCGCCGCATCTGGCCCCGCCTCACCTGTCCTGACATGGTGCAGCCCAAGGAGTGCAGCAGCAGCGCCTCGCCAGTGACCCCGTGGGTCGGCAGCCCGGCCAGCTGTCTGACCTTTGGACCTTCGCTGACCGCCGACACCACCATCCCTCCTTCTCATGGCCGATCATCGGTTCATGAGTTGGATGGGGTGCCAGAGTTTGCGTGCAGCAGAACACAAAGCCCAGCCCGTGGCCCAGCTGAGGAGTGTTGGCCCGGGCCGCACAGCGTCACACGCAAAGTCTGGCGCCAGGGCCAAAACTTCTCAGCTGGCCCGCCAGCTGGGCTTTGTGTGCAGTCCAGCACCCGGGCCAACTCACCAATCACCCAGCCACGGCTGAATCGGTTAACGAATTGCCGTCGGGAATTTGTCCCTTAATTTGACCTTTTGTCCCTCATTTGGGATTGAGAAAGTTGTGGATGTTGTACGTTCTCCCCGTGACCTGTGCAGGTTTTCTCTGGGCTCTCCGGTTTCCTCCCGCACTCCAAAGGCATACAGGTTTGCAGGCTAATTGACTTGGTATAATTGTAAATTGTCCCTTGTGTGTGTAGGATAATGTTAGTGTGCTGGGATCGCTGTTTGGCACGGACTCGGTGGGACGACAGGCCTGTTTCCGAGCTGTGTCTCTAAACTACAGTAAACTAAAGTGCTTTTTGCCCGTCAGGCGCTGCCTATCCCAGTTATGGAAGAGCCTGCGCTTTTCCACATTAGCCTCATCCTGTGTGTCGCCACCCTGGATCCTCAGCGACTGTCTTAAGTTATGTGTTATGTGTGGAGTAACAAGCTGGTAGAAACATGTGGTGGATTTGCACTGAAGCTTCGGCAGTTACTTGAAAACAGTTCATTGAGAAACGGTGAACAACCAGCGTTTAAATGATCAATTCTCTGACACGTCACTTGAAGGAACTTGCACTGTTTCTGCAAACGCAAAATAAGATGGAATCAGTAGGCACAGAATGGAAGTGGGCATTGAGTTTAAATTTACATAAGGAGTAAACAGAATTTTTGATACAATTATAATCATCTGCGGGTGAGGTACAACTAAAAATGTCCCAGAAGGATTTATGTCCACAATTGGGACTTGCAGTCATTGAGTCATTCACCATAGAAACAAGCCCTTTGGCCCATAATATCCATGGTGACAATCTAAACTGATTCAATTTACCAGCACTTGGTCCACAGCCTTGTCCTGCTTGCTGTTCCAAGAACTCATTTAAATTCTTCTCAAGTATTGTGGGAATCTCCTCCTTCACCACCTCCCAGGTCTATGTCCATGTTAAACTGCAACTTTAGTCTGTATGATGTACGTATCTGAATATGTATTTGGGTTTCAAATGGTTTATAACTCTCACAGTAGCATCTCAAGTAACATTATGAGGCTGTATTTACATCTATACATTGATGTGATGCGGGAATGCGTGTGTGTGTGTGTGTGTACGCGGGTGTGTGTGTACACGGGTGTGTGTGTATACACGGGTGTGTGTGTGTGTGTGTGTGTGTGTGTGTGTGTACACGTGTGTGTGTGAAAATATGACTCGTTTTGATTGATCTTGAGTAGGGATGGTGAGATTTAAAAAAATATATCAATATGTAATCACACCAGGATTAAAAGGATGAGACGTAGTTTCACAGGCATTGGGTTTCTGAGCAGGTGAATCCTTAGGTCTGAAAGGAGGCAGAGACAGTTATTGTTATATTTACTTGTTATTTTTGCAATCGTTGTAAAAGTGCCCTATGTTTTATTTTTGAGAAATAAGTACTGAAAGATTGGAATTAACTTTCTGTTTGATTTAATCATTCTCTTTGTAATTCATGAGCTCAAGTATTCTGGGGATGCAACGTGCTGGAGTAACTCAGTGGTCAGGCAGCATCTCTGTAAATTGCTAACTTTTTGGGTTGGGGCCCTCCTATATAGACCGATGAAGGGTACTGACCCGAAACATCGCCTATTCACGAGATGCTGCCTGACCTGGTAGGTCGTAGGTAGGTTGTAGCAGGCCGTGATGCTAGCCATAGGTATTCGTGGCATAAAGCAGGTCTGGCGTTTTTCTAACCTGATGGAAAATGTCTGCGAGTAAAAAAGGTTGTGAATTAGGGCATGAAAGTGGGACAGGCCCTTAAGAAAGTTGAATTATTGCATGGCTCACAAACCAATCTCCTGCCAGTGCCTTCAGTGTGAGACCACCTCACTAACACTCATCACTTGAAGGCCACACGTCCATTCTGTTTGTTGTTATTATTCCAACAAGGAATGGACTGGTATATTCAACAAAGCCACAGAGAGCTATTCTACTTTATTTGTCACCTTACATGATAGGCCCAACATATTTAATGCCACTGTAAAACAACATCTAAACCACGGGTTTCATTCTCTTGCCTTAATTCATTTTAATTCATTCAAATCTGACAAATGCACCAGAGATTCTCCTTGCAAGCCTCCATTTAAAATAATGGCTTTAGGAGCAAGCGTAGAACCAAAGAGAAATGAGATTTTATTTACATTTGTAATAAAAGATATAAATAATTAATATTGGTTAAAAAATATTGGAAAACTGAGATATTAAGTCCTACACTAGCAAGGGGGAGAATATACTGAAGTTCCTATGAAAGGGCAGAACTGAAATGTGGTCCCAGGTTTTCCTTTAAGATGCTGGCTGGACTGTGGCAAATTTCCTGCATTTGCTGATTTCAGATTTCCAGCATTTGGAACCATGGACTATCATGGAATGAAAGGGACATCAGAAAGGTGGGAGGTCTTTAATGGGCGGGATTGCCGTCTCTTCTGGCTGATCTGCCGGCTTGTATATGAAGTAATAGTCTTTTTGTGGCTGCCTCTTCCGGAGGCTGGACTTCAGTTGGTGAGGGACCGCATCTGCGGCCAGTTGCATGCTCTTCTCCTCCACAACGAGGTACAAGCAATGGTCTGAGGATTCGGAGACACCAAACTTTACAGCGCACTGCTCCAACAACTTCTCCGCAGTTACCTCTGGGTTTATGGAAAACGTTTTGATGTTGGACCCATACTCCAAAAAGGATACGCTCAGGAAATCCTGCAAAATGCAAAAGAAACACATTGAAAACAAATTAAGAGGCATCTTAGAGGCCTAACCAGTTGAGGGCGCTGCATACTGTAATCTGAATCACATCTCTTAAAATGTGTGCACTATTTTTGGTGAATTAAGGTAGGATTCAATTCATTGCCCAGTATATATATTTTTAAATTATTTACATTTTCTTCTTGGTCTCATAGAACTAAAGGGCCTTTCCCACTGCACGAGCTAATTCAAGAGTTCTCCCGAGTTTACTCTGATTCGAACTCGGAGAATTACGGTAATAGCCACTCGTAGGTACTCGGGGACATTTTTCAACATGTTGAAAAATCTTCACGAGTCTTCACGAGCTTACCGTATTTCCCGAGTACCTGCCGTTACGAGCTGCTAAGAGACGTCCCGAGCTCCGATGTACCCGCTATGTACATTCTACGTGCTCACCACGAGTTTGATTTTTTTTTAAACTCAGGAGTGCTCTTGAATTACCTCGTACAGTGGGACAGGCACTTTAGACCCAACCTTTAACTTGGGTCTTGGTTCTTCAAAGACCCATCCATGGTAAGCCATTTAGAACGGAGATGAGGAAAAACTTTTACACACAGAGAGTTGTGAGTGTGTGGAATTCTTTGCCTCAGAGGGCAGTGGAGGCCGGTTCTCTGGATGCTTTCAAGAGAGTTAGATGGAGCTCTTAGGGATTGTGGAGTTAAGGGATATGGAGAAGGTAGGAACGGGGTACTAATTGTGGATGATCAGCCATGATCACATTGAATGGCAGTGTTGGCTCGAAGGGCCAAATGGCATACTCCTGTATCTATTTTCTATAGTCTTGGGTAGAACTGTTCCCAAACCCAGCTGTGATGCAACCCAACAATGTACTTCCTGTGGTGCATCTGTACAATTGCAGAGAGTTATGGATGTAGTCCAATCCATTACACAGATCAAACCCTCACACCGTTAACACCATCTACATTTCATGCTTCCTTGGAAAAGCAGCCAACATAGCAAATACTTTTTCCACCCCGGTCATTCTATCGCAGGTGCTGACCTCCCCATTAGTGAAAGGATCTACAAGAGTCGCTGCCTCAAGAAATCAGCCAGCATCATCATAGACCCACATCATCCTGGCCCCGCTCTCATGTCACTCCTGCCATCAGGAAGAACGGTACAGGAGCCTGAAAACTCTAAGGTCCAGGTTTAGGTGCAGCGTCTTCCCATTAGCTATCAGGCTATTAAACACTGTAACCACCACCTAAGCTCCAAACTCCACAGTGGCATAGCTAATAGAGCTGCTGTTTTAGAGCGGAATCACCCTTGTCTTTGGGCCTTGCACAGGAGAACATACATAGGAGTTTGTATGTTCTGTGATTATGTGGATTTCCTCTGGGTGCTTGATTTACTCACACATCCCAAAGGGGTGGGGGTTGGTAGGTTATTTGGTCCGCTGTAAATTGTCCCGAGTGTGTCAGCAAATGTAGAATCCGGAGGGAGTTGTTGGGAAAGTGGGAAGAATGAAAACTAGGGTAAACATGGGAATATCACAAGTGGGTGGCTGATAGTGGGTGGTACAGTGGCCGAAGGGTCTGTTTCTGTGCTGTGTGATTCTACGATTCTATGACTTCTCAGTGTCTTTTCCTTCTTCCTAACAGCAATCTATTTAGAGTTATTTTAACTGTTTGATTTCAACGCAGCTCCAGTGCCTGGGTTCTAAAAAAATGCTGCTGCATTTCTTTGAGGCTGCTATTTTCCGATGGAACTCCCCAAATGGTAAACCATCCAACACCAGGGATTAATCATATATAAAAATTGCTCGAGTTACAATTCACAGACGGCCCACACTAAAGTTTCCATGTTAAAAACGCAGATGTTTCTTAAACTATTTCATTATTTCTGTGCAGCAGGGAATGACACAAGAAAATTCTTTAGTTCAGATATATTGAATGTAGAGGAGGCAACCTGCTTATTGTTACTGATCATAGATAGTCATTACAACCACATTATCGTAGAGCCGTACAACACAGAAACAGGCCCTTCACCCCGCTGAATCCATGCTGAACATCAGCATGCAGGTACAGCAGGCAGTGAAGAAAGCGAATGGCGTGTTGGCCTTCATAACAAGAGGAGTTGAGTATAGGAGCAAAGAGGTCCTTCTGCAGTTGTACAGGGCCCTAGTGAGACCACACCTGGAGTATTGTGTTCAGTTTTGGTCTCCAAAGTTGAGGAGGGACATTGTGAATCTGTGGAATTCTCTGCCTCAGAAGGCAATGGAGGCCAATTCTCTGGAGAGAGTTAGATAGAGCTCTTAAAGATAGCAGAGTCAGGGGATATGGGGAGAAGGCAGGAACGGGGTACTGATTGTGGATGATCAGCCATGATCACTGTGAATGACGGTGCTGGCTCGAAGGGCCGAATTGGCCTATTCCTGTGCCTATTGTCTATTGTCATTCATTTACACTAAATATATTGTAATCCCATTATTTTCTAGTAGAAGTAATACTAAGCAGAATTTTTCACTGGATGCGTTCCCGGTTAGCTGTCATCTTGTGATTATGTTTACTGCTGAAGTTGAGTCTAGTGTCATTATGCATAGGCACAAGAGCAGTTCAGAATCTCTCTTCTTCTCTGCCTGCCAATTAATTTCATTTGTGTTCTATACTGGATGCTTGCCAGTTGAACTTGTCTTTTAACCCCACCACTGCCGTGTGCCACTCGAACGCTACTGGGTGAGACTGAAGGGAGACAATAAATTAGCGGTAAACACGCATCCGATTCTCACAATGGGCTGACCCATAAACAAAACACAAGCTTCCTGTCGAGGCTATCATTGAGATTGCCCAAGCAGGGGACTTCCTCTGTAAGATCCATAGATCGGGAGGGCAATCAACAACAACGCTGAGTTCCCCTTTTTAGTTGTAGTTTAGCTTAAAGACACAGCGTGGAATACAGTCCCTTCGGCCCACCGAGCCCGCGACGACCAGCGATCCCCGCACATTGACACTACCCTACACACACACTAGGGTACATTTACATTTATACCAAGCCAATTAACCTAAAAACCTGTACGTCTTTGGAGTGTGGGGGAAACCGAAGATCTCGGAGAAAACCCACGTGGTCACAGGGAGAACATACAAACTCCATACACCCATAGTTAGGATCGAACTCGGGTCACTGGCGCTTCAAACGCTGTAAGGCAGCAACTCTACCTCTGCGCCACCATGCAGCCCTTCCTATCTCAACCCATTCTTAGCAATTTAGATAACTCCTACTCCTAGTCAGTCAAGTCATCATCTTTTAGTACTCAAGCAAGACTGTTGCTATTAAGCTCAGACGAGATGTCTTTTCCCTCAGATAACACTGCATAAGTCGTTATGAAGTTAATTGAAAGAAGTGGGATGAATATGAATCTGCACTCTTGTATTTCGATTTCCTTATATTCCACATCCACAATTCCATTGCAACATCAATTAAGCGTGAAGGTTTCCTTAAACAAAGTAATGTATATTCCCCAGAGGCGGAGAGAGCTGTAAATTGATAACTCAATCAAATTTGAAAGCATTTTTTTTTACTCCCGCGGGATTTTGCACGATGTTTACATTTTTTCCTACTCGTTAAAGTGAGGAAAAAGCACAAACGTGGATTGAGGTGAGCAATTTTGTCCACGCAAGTGCTAACTTGATAAGAAAGTTGGCCAAAACATAGGAAAACATTCGCAAACGTTATGTTACAAATTATCTGGTTATTGTTGGCTTGGCAGGGCATGCTGGTCACACGGCTGTGATCAGTGTTTCCACAGAGAATTACTTGACACAATCAGCCTCATTTATTTTCCAATTCCTGAGTGTGTTCAAGCTTCAGATCTCAGAGTGTGATTGCACTCAGCATATTCTCGTGATTATTAAACAGATTAAAACTCGAATTCTAAGTAGCGTTTCATGACTGCGCGCACTTTGTAGCCTGTAGATGTGTACAAGGCAGCGGGTGGCTTCACACTTTGCTTCAGTTAACTCCACGAGATCGGGAACAAATTTTGTCTTTGTGGACTGCTCACCTTCCCGGTGAGGGAGGAAATTAAACAGGAAGTGGAGGTGATGGGCATCCCCCCCCCCCCCCCCCCCAACCCTGGTCATCCTACCAGTTCAGTTCCACTGTTCACATCGTATTCCTTCGTTATCATCTATGCCCCAGCCAACATAGAAACATAGAAAATAGGTGCAGGAGTAGGCCATTCGGCCCATCGAGCCAGCACCACCATTCAATATGATCATGACTGATCATCCAAAACTGTTCCTGCTTTTTACCCATATCCCTTGATTCCATTAGCCCTAAGAGCTCAATCTAACTCTCTCTTGGCCATTATATGCTCCCTGCTTCCCTGAACAACTGTTGCCGGTCCTGCTTTGTTCTGGCCTTTTCTTACCTCCAGTTCCCTCCCCTCTACTTTCAGTCTGAAGAAGGATCTCGACTCAAAACATCACCCATCCTTTATCTCCAGAGATGCTGCCTGACCCGCTGAATTACTCCAGCACATTGTGTCTATGACTTGTGTCTAGGTCGGCTGCACTACCTTGGGCAGTTGGGTTTATTGTCATGTGCACAGGTACGGTGAGGTACAGGTACAATGAAAATCTTGCTTGTGGCAGCATCGCAGGCACATAGACCCAGACAACACACAAAAACAAATGATACATAAATCACAGCAGACAAAAGTGCTGCAGAAACTCAGTGGGTGAGGCAGCATCTATAGACCGAAGCAAATTTTTCCTTTGCTCCATAGATGCTGCCTCACCCGCTGAGTTTCCCCAGCATTTGTGTCTACCTTCGATTTTCCAGCATCTGCAGTTCCTTCTTATACATAAATCATGGATAACATTTCCAAAGGAAGATAGACACAAAAGGCTGGAGTAACCCAGCGGGACAGGCAACATCTCTGGAGAGAAGGGATGGGTGACGTTTCGGGTCGAGACCCTTCTGGTTTCTCCAGAGATGCTACCTGCCCTGCTGAGTTACTCCAGCTTGTTGTGTCTATCTTTGGTTTAAACCAGCATCTGCAGTTCCTTCCTACACATTTTTTGCTGACGCTGTCATCAAACTATTCGTGCAAACAAAGGGATTTTTTAATCCTCATTCTTGATTTGCTAATGTTGCCACATTGAGGAATAAGAAAACCAAACCCGTTTTACTAAACCAAGTGGTATGGCAGAGGGTGGTGGTCAGAATAGTACATGTTCATTTAAAGGAGGTATTCCTTAAAGGGATTATGTTCACAATGTTATTTGCCATGTCCCCTTGATGGCAGTCAGGTGTGATGGCACAGAAAGAACTTGATCTTTTAAAAAATTATGAAGTCAGAATTGAGGGCAGCACAATGAAGCAGCAATAGAGTTGCTGCCTCACAGCGCGGGAGGCCCAGGTTCAATCCTGACTACTAGTGCTATCTATACGGAGTTTGTACGTTCTTCCTGTGACTGTGGGTTTTTTCTGGGTGCCACGGTTTACTTCCACATCCCAAAGACGTGAAGGTTTGTTGGTTAAGTGGCTGCTGTAAATTGCCACTAGTGTGTCGGATATAACTAGTGCACTGGTGATCGCTGGTCGGTGCAGTCTCAGTGGGCTTGCTTGTGTACAGGATACATTTGTGCTGATGCTGTTTACATCCACTTTTCTGCTAAACTAAACTAAACTAAAGAATTGAAAAGGATCAATAAGATTGTGCCTGAACGCTAGATCAGGTAGTTTATTTTCCTGCACACTTAATTATTTGTGAACTGGAGGGCATTGCAAATCTTACTTTGATCTGGAATTGAGTTGCTCACGTTCGCGATGACACTGACCTGCATTGATGAACGGGACAGTTGTTTCATGTTCAGAGTCCTCCTCCTCTCCCACTGGTGGATTGAATCCTGGACCTCATGACTGAGCTGGCGAGTAACAGCTTGCTTATCAAAGTGTTTGATATGTTCCAAGGCTCCGTAGGTTGTAGTTAGATAATAATACCCTGAAACACAGCAAAATCCATCAACTCACACCACTTGTGTACACTTGACCAAGGCATTTAAAAAAAAATCAACATCTTTCGTCACTTTAATTTCATGTTTCATATATTTGTGTTTTTTTTTTACTGTAGGCAGATCAATTTCCCTCTTGGGATAAATAAAGTTCTATTGTATTGTATCGTATCGTATAAACTTTATTCAGTAAAAAATATATAGAAAACAAGAAATTTGTAAAAATTCTTCCGACATTCTTGGAGGCTTACGTACTTTCATTTGCGTCGTTTCACAAATTTCATTATACCCGGCACCCTTGCCACTCACGTGGCCCCCTGGGGTGATATCCCTTCCCTCGTTTGAGGGGCATCTCCATCTCAACCCTGCCCCCTAGTGTGCAGCATCGAAAGGACCCTAGGCCCTGGTTCTCCCACACAGAGCCTTGCCGTTGTCTGTGCAATGCATAGAATAATTGTGTTACTTACCATTTGGATGTATTATTTGAAATATAGAGCTTATCCTACTCCAAATCATCAGTAGCACAGGTGTAGTCATTCCTGTTATTACATTTTTGCTCTAATTAGCTCTTTGTATGTACATACATCTAATTTTTAATTTAATGTTCTAGGATCTCTCAAGGCTAGTTTACTTCCTGTCTTTTTGAGATTCTCTAAATACCTGACTTATCTTTTTGGAGCTCTGTGGGCAGCACGGTGGCACAGCAGTAGAGTTGCTGCCTTTCAGCGCCAGAGACCTGGGTTTGATCCTGACTGTCGGTACTGTCTGTACGGCATTTGTTCATTCTCCCCATCATCTGCGGCAATGAGTTCCACAGAATCACCACCTCCTGGCTGAAGAAATTCTTCCTCACCTCAATTTTGAAGGCATGTTCTTTTATTCTGAGGCTATGCCCTCTGGATCTAGACTCTCCCATTACGGGAAGCATCCTTTCCACATCCACTCTATTAAGGCGTTTCATTATCCGATAGGTTTCAATGAGATCCCCTCCTTATCATTCTAAATCCCAACCCAGAGTCTTCAAAGGCTCCTCACATGTTAACCCCATCATCCCCAAGGTTATTCGATCAAAGGGAACAATGAAATTCCATTGCACAACAGATATGTAAACTTAGCACACTGTAGATGCCATTATATAACCATATAATTATAACCAATAAAGATAAGTTAATTCTATAAAAACTAATAAACAATAATAGTGCAAAGACAAAAACAATGCCCCCGAATCCTTAGTACAAACAAGGCAGTTTGAAGTTTATTTGGATGTTTTTTGAATAAAGTTGTCGACGCAAGGAATTGCAGATATTGGTTAACAAAAAAAGACACAAAGTACTGGAGTAACACAGCAGGTCGGGCAGCATCTCTTAAGTTGCATGTTACTCGGATTTTCTAGACCATTGATTTTCAACATCACTGTAGGCACCGATGGATGCCACTGTTTAAGAAGGAACTGCAGATGCTGGAAAATCGAAGGTGGACAAAAATGCTGGAGAAACTCAGCGGGTGAAGCAGCATCTATGGAGCGAAGGAAATAGGCAACGTTTCGGGTCCTCTGTGCATTGCACAGCGAGAGGCAGCTGCTGGTGATCTTTCTGCTGGAAGAATTCTTAAGGGATTGGACAAGCTAGATGCAGGACCAGGGGTCACAGTTTAAGAATAAAAGGTAGGCCATTTAGAACTGATGACGAAAAACCTTATCACCCAGAAAGTTGTGAACCTGCTGAATTCTCTGCCACATAAGGCAGTGGCGGCCAATTCACTGGATGTATTCAAGAGACAGTTAGATATAGCTCTCAGGCCTAAAGGAATCAAGGGATATGGGGAGAAAGCAGGAACGGGGTACTGATTTTGGATAATCAGCCACGATCATATTGAATGGCGGCGCTGGCTCGAAGGGTCGAAGGGCCAAAGGGCCAAATGACCTACTCCTACACCTATTTTCTATGGTTCTATGTTTCTATGATCTGTGATGGGGGATATGTGGGGAATGCCGTTAATCATCGATGGTAAGTGAAGGGGGTGAGGTCGATAAGTCGGAGCAAAACGGGAATAAAAACTATGCCTCGTGAGGTATAATCCTTATTTTAATTTATTTCTTTAAAAATCATGGTCAAGGCAGTGGTTCTATACATTGGAAAAGAAACCTGAAGTCATTCTGCAGACGTTTGCGGTTTAGAAAAGAAATGACAGGACACAGTCGAGAGCGCACACCGTTTATTTGACTCACTTTGACGGACAAAGAGGAGGAGATTTGAGTCCTCCAGGCACAGAGTGAAAATGCAATGTGATAAAGCTGTCGTTTAGCTAAACACAAGGTCTCAAGCTCCAGAAAACATGGTTGGTGTTTCGATTTTAAAGATCCACACCTGTTCAAAGTCAGGGACAGGCACATGGATTGCAACGGTTCAGAAGGATATGGACTAAGAAGGATATGCAGACGGGTGGGACTAGAGTAGATGGAGCATCTTGGTCGGCACGGGCAAGTTGGGCTGAAGGGCCTGTTCCTGTGCTCTATGACTGTGAATGAACCATTAAGAATGGTGTTTCAACAACTGTACCATCAGCCTCACACACTTCCCTAGTACAGACATGGGTTCTTAAAGTGGATCCAAAACTATTATCGATGGGAAGATATTGCACAATCATTATCAAAAAGCAAATAATCATAAAGATCTGATAAATGATAGATGCTGCTTGATCTGCTGTGTTACTCCAGCACTTTGTGTCTTTTTTTGTAAACCAGAATTTGCGATTCCTTTTGTGTACAACTTTTTCTTTTCATATACCAATGAAAAATAAGTAATAGGAGAAGTAATTGCAGGTAAATTTATGGAGGGAAATTTGAATTGAGTTTACCTAGCCTGCGTTTTTACTAATCTCCGTCAGAAGGCTTGAGGCAGTTTGTACAAGAGCATTCCTACCTTCTCCTAAATGTAATGAAGGATCCAGTAACTCCATCATATACTCCACGTCCAGAAGTAGTGATGTCAAGTTGCTCCTCGCCAGCACATACATTAACACAGGGAGGAAGTCATCTGCACCATAAGACTTCGCTAAAACAGAAGCGGAATTGGAAATTGAGTTAGCATCTTCCATATCCCCACAAAGTTGTCACTAGATTTCTTCAGGAAGGACTAATGTTCAGAAATATCCTGATATCTTTCAGACGTATTTCATGTTCTTTGGATTTATATTTCGCACATTTTTTACACACAAAAATCAGAACCTTGGGAATCATTTCAAATGCACATACTCAACGACTTGTTTGTTGTTAGAAACTTGTTTAAATAAGATTTCCATACCATTGTCACTTTTTTTTCCCCAATTGTGCACTTGACATCACCATCCAGAATTTTCTGATCAGAAGCGGAGAATCTTTCAAACATAGACACAAAAAGCTGGAGTAACTCAGCGGGACGGGCCGCATCCCTGGAGAGAAGGAATGGGTGATGTTTTGGGTCGGGACCCTTCTGGGTCGCTGGACATCTCGACCCGAAACGTCACCCATTCCTTCTCCCCAGGGACACTGCCTGTCCCGCTGAGTTACTCCAGCTTTTTGTGTCTATGTTTTGTGTCGGTGTTTTGTGTCTATGTAATTTTTGTGTCTAACTTCGGTTTAAACCAGCATCTGCAGTTCCTTCCTGCACAGCCTTTCCAACATGTTTAATGTCTTATGTGTATATAAATTACCTACAGTATATTAGTTATATCAGTTTATAAATAAATTAAAGGTGTGAATCCAGAGGATACTGAGGGTAATTCCCCAAATCTCCACCTGGTTTACTGTTCTCTGATTTCATGCAGCATAACCTCCAGATCCATGACCTGACATAAGTATTTACAAACGATTCCAACTAGAATAGCTCTCTTTAGTCAGAGGGTGGTGAATCTGTGGAATTCTTTATCACAGAAGGCTGTGGACGCAAAATGGCCTAATTCTGCTCCTATCGCTTATGACCTTATGATATGATGAATACATTAAATTTTTATGCTTTGTTCCATCATGAGTTTTAGGTGATTTTTAATGACCCAACAAACCCTGATTCCCCCTCCCCCCCCCCTCTGCCCCCCCAACAACCCCTCCCATTTTATATGCATGGATTGTAACTCCATCAGATAAATGTGTTAAATAAAATGTATTTTAAATGAGAACATTTAATTATTTTGTTCATATTTCAGCACCTAACAAAATCGTATGTTCCAATGTCTACATGGTGCTCTGTTAAATGTTCAATGCATTAGCTGAATTAAGTTCAAGAAGCAGAATTAGGCCATTTGGCCCATCGGGTCTAATCTGCCATTCAATCTTTCCCTCGCAACCAAAATTCTCCTGCCTTCACCCCATAACCCCTGACACCCTTACTAATCAAGAATCTGTCAATCTCCACGTTAAAAATACCCATTGACTTGGCCTCCACAGCGTCTGTGGCAACGAATTCCACAATGAATTCGACATCTGCGATAATCCTTCAATGTGCTTGTTTTTTCAACTAGTATTATCACATAATTGTCATTGGATGTCAAGCATCCCCCTGACCTGTATTGGTGGCAGATTCCAACAAATGTTGGCTCCTAATCAAGATCTTTATCCCTGAGCACCATCCTGAAAATTATTCTGTGATCATTCTACAAAATTCTGATGTCACCACGGTTATGGAGTTGTGCATACCACGGCCTTGCTCACAGAATGTTAGATCCAGTCCTTGTCTCTTGTCTTTTGATAGGGACATGCATTGGACTTAACATTTGCCCAATTTTGGAGGGACACATTATGTACTTAATAGGTACATGTGTGTACTTAATATATTTGGCATAATCTGTTTCTTAAGTACTAAGTGATTGATTTGGTATTGAAAAATGTTCCTATTCTAATTTTTATATTCATAAGTTCTAAGAGGAGAATTAGGCCATTCGGCCCATCAAGTCTACTCCGCCTTTCAAAAACGGCTGATCTATCTTTCCCTCGTAACCCCATTCTTCTGCCTTCTCCCCATAACTGCTGACAACTATACAAATCAAGAATCTATCAAAATCCACCTTCTAAAAAACCCTCTTTTGATAAAGAGAAAACTTCATATTCCTAAGTGTACAAAATGCAAGTAGGAAAATTGCAGATGCTAATTTAGTTTTAAAATAGAGATATTTGACAAGTGTTTTTGATGAATGCCTCATGCAATGGTTCCTGAATTAATTTCTGCTCCATTTTATTCAGCATTGTGTGGTTAAAACCCCCAGGAGAATATTACTTGCAATTCCTAACAAAGGGGTATAAGGTCAACTAATTATTCTTAAAAGCTGGATACATTTGGAAAACAGAACTGCTTAATGATATGCCTCCAAGTTATTGTCTACAGTCAGAAATAGAACTCTTTTCAAATTAGTTCACTAGGAAGTCTTTAGGGTTTAGCATTACTGGACTTGGAAATAAGCAAACCCACGTCCCTTATGCTCAGTAGAATTTCCCTAGTTTTCTGCTGATGTGAATCTTCATAGTATTTTAATGCCTTCACAGATTGGTCTGGAACTGTAATCATGAATTTGTGTGCTAAATTCACTGATGTTTCAAAAAGCAATGATGGATGATTCATTGGAAAAGAGTGCATTAATTTGATGTGGGATGCAAAAATAGGCATTGCACAGATGAGCCAATTCCCTCAATTCCTGTCTGGTATGGAAATCTCCTGAAGGCTGTGCTTAGCATAAAAATAGAATTTAATTACATTCGTACCAAGTTCTTAAGTAGTTAAACAGATAGAAATTACAAAACCAAGACGGCAAATCTTTAAGGTTATTTCGGCCAGATTCTCCAGAAAACAAGATTATCAAAGCAGACATGAAGTGAAACATGAGCTGTGGTTCACTAATGCACGTCCAAGTCCCCTCAAGTCCAGCCAAGTTTGAATACACTATTGTCAAACTGAAATTGCCAGTTAAATTATATGTTTTTTGAAGTATGGTTGTTGGGGCAACTGTGGTAGAGTTGTTGGTTTACAGTGCCAGAGACCCAGGTTCGATCCTGACGACGGCTACTGTCTGTACGGAGTTTGTACGTTATCCCTGTGATCATGTGGGTTTTCTCCGGGTGCTCCCACATTCCAATGAAATGTAGGTTTGTAGGTTAATCGGCTTTTGTAAAAACATTGCTCCTAACTGGGATAACATAGAACCAGTGCATTGGTGATCATTGGTCTGCATGCACTCCATGGGCCACTAATGTATCTGCTTCAACCACTACATCGGGCAGCATATTCCAGGCATTCACCACCCTCTATGCAAGAAACTTGCCCTGACTTTCACCTTTAAACTTGACCTCTCTCACCTTAAACTATGTTTGTTTTTTCCATCCTGGGGAAAAGTCTCTGATTGTCTATCCTACCAAAGTGTCTCATAATTTTATATACTTCTAGCAGGCCTTCCTGCGACCTTTGGGGTTCCAGAGAAAACAAGATGATTCCATTTAACCTCTCCCTGTGGCTAATACCCAATAATCCAGTCCGATAAACTTCCTCTGCACCCTTTCCAAAGTCTACACATCTTTCTTAGTAATGGGGTGACCAGAACTGCACACAATAGTCCAAAAGCGGCAAAACCAAAATCCTATAAAACTACTATGATGATTGGTTATCCTTCATTATCTCTGAACTAAGATAATCAAAGGCAACACCTGTTTTCATAAGTTCATAAATTCCAGGAGCAGAGTTAGGCCATTTGGCCCATTAACTCTCCTCCGCCATTCAATCATGGCTGATCAATCTTTCCTTCGCAAACCCCATTTGCCTGCCTTCCCTCCAGAACCCCTGACACCCTCACCAATCAAGTAGGGGGTATCTATTGTATTGAGCCTGTGATGCTGTTTCCCACAAATGTTTGCCGGTATTCTATCAGCGATGGGCTAAAATTATTGATTAAAGAGAATCGTTTTCTAATGCATCCTAAATAAACACAGAAATGTGATAATTTTCTCACAAAATACAAATGACAATGGAGAGTCGGGTTACGGCTGACTCTGGTCATTTGTGAATGGAAATATTAATCCACTCTGACCGCTACTCCCAATAAATCCATGAGATATTACACTTGAAACTCATTAAATAAAACTGATCCGCTTAGAGCAACAGTTACACATTACTTGGAAATTGGTCATTCAACTCAATTTGTTTACTCTCTATTACAGCATGTGCATCTAATCATGTTTACTCAAACTCTTTATCTTTCATTTCAATTGATTCAATTTAATATTAAATATTGACAGTTTCTGACTCGATCAGTAACCCCAGAAGTGAACTCCACAGTGACGTGAATCAGACACCACTTTAGCTTATGGTAGGATGATTCAGAAGCCTGATCACAGAGGGGATGAGCTGTTCTTGGGTCTGGTGGTGCACGCTCTCTTCTGCCTGATTGGAGCAGGGAGGAGAAGGAATTACTAGGGTGGGATGTCTTTGATCGTGTTGGTTGATTTTCGGAGACCGCATGAAGTGTAGATGGAGTCAACGGTGGGGAGTCCCTCTTTAGTCAGAGGGTGGTGAGTCAGTGGAATTCTTCGCTACAGACGGTTGTGGAGGCCAAGTCAGTGGATATATTTAAGGCAGAGTTAGTTATATTTTTGATTAGTATGGGTGTCAGAGGTTATGGGGAGAAAGCAGGTTAGGAGCGAGAGATAGATCAGCCATGATTGAATGGCAGAGTAGACTTGATGGGCCAAATGGCCTAATTCTGCTCCTAAAATTTATGACCTTATGATCGTCATAAGTCCAGTCTGTGGCGCCACAACTCTCTGCAATCTCTTGCAATCTCGGGCAGAGCTGTATCTATAACATATATCTGTATTTATCTGTATCTATGGTGGTGCATCTATAAAAGTTTGTAAGAGTCACTGGAGACATACGACTCAAGAGTCAAGTAACCATAGGGCAGGACAGACCCGAGGATTAAAAAAACACAAGTGATTGAGACACCACAAAAGTGTTATGAATTATTTCTCCCTTTAGCTCCCTCTCTGTCTTTCTACTCTTCTCTTGTCCCTTTCCAACTTCCATAAAACCCATTTCTCTGGGATAGTCAAGCTGTTAGTGAGCCCTTTGAAACTTTCCTTGCCTGTGCTCCCATCTGTTTTCCATTGCGATGTTTCCCCTATTATATTCCAGGATGTATCTGTATTAGGGCCAGTAGAGATGATAGCTTCAGAAGCCATAAAAGGAGAGAGAAAGGGATGACAGCTGGAGTGAAAAGAACTATGTAAACCAAGCTTCGTACACCTACTTGAATAACAAACCTCTGGCAAAGAACCCTGAACAATAATTCACAGCAGCATCCTGCTAACATTCATGAATTGCACAACATTTTCCACTCAATGTTTCCCTGATTTATTGTGCGATCAGAAACACTTTCTGCCTCGGTTCTCGCTGTTAAACTTCAGTACAAAAGGGATCCCACATCAATGAAAATTCTCTCTTTGGTGTGGGATGCCTCGTTGATCTTCAAAAGAGGAATGGAAAAGATGGATTTAATCTTCCTAATGCCTGCTTTTCATAGCAACAATAGGGCCTCTTGTGCCCCACTGTAATACATTTTATAAAGAAATACAATTCTTCCTTTACTTGCATATTAGAGCCGCAGAGCCATAGAACTGTACAACACTGAAACAAGCTCTTCGGCCCAACTCGTTTATGCCAATCAAGTTGCCCAACTAAGCTGACCCCACTTGCCTGCGCCGGGCCAATTTACCTCCAAATATTTCCTTTCCATATTCTTGCAATGTTAATGTGTTGCAAAGGAAAAATGAAGTATGTTTTATGTTGATCAACATTTTTACAAAGCCATTTCTTTACATGATGCTGTGGATTTTGCACAATTGACAGTGGCTCGGTGCAGGCGCATCAAGTAAGGTTGATTTCCTGTGTTACATCAGATCTACTACTAACACTATGTATGATGACATTCCATTCATGTCAGAACTCTGATCTATGCATCACACTGTTGAAAAGTGAAGTGCAACACTTGTTTATACCTATCATTTTTTCCCCCCGTTAATCCTTGGATATCCTTTCAGAACAGTAATGCTTTGGAAGATTTAGGAACATCTTTTCCCACTAGCGTGATATAGTTCATGTCACAGGAATAGAAACGAGGTCATTCAGCCCATTGAGTCTATTCCGCCATTCAATCATGGCTGATCTATTTCCATTTCAATCATTATCCTGCCTTCTCCCTGCAATCTTTGACATCCTTATTAATCAAGAACCTGTTAATCTCCACTTTAAATGTGTTTAAAGGCATTTCACAAAACCCCAGACTGCAGGGACTATTTAAGGCCTGGAGTATTTTGTATGGGAGGGATGACCTGAATGGGTTTTCTCCAGGTGCTCTGGTTTCCTCCCACACTCCAAAGACGTACAGGTTTGTAGGTTAACTGGGTTGGTAAAATTTGTAAATTGTCCCCAGTGTATGGGACTGGTTAGCGTAGACTTGGTAACCCAAAGGAACCTGTTTCCACACTGTATGTCTAAACTAAAAAAACAAAACTTCAATCCCTTAGACAGTGTAATAAACAACGGAGAATAAGGAAACAGAAGAGGTGTGAAATAAATATTCCGTTTCTGCTTTCGCACTAAAAGGAAACAAACAGTGTCTGAGAATAGGAGTTGACCAGAAATAAATGTTGTGAGGAAATTAAATAATTAATGCCACCTTTAAAAAATTGCTTCAGAATATTTTAACTGTTTAATATCAGTGCATAGAAAGCCAATGTTTTGCTTTCAGTATCACTGCCTTATAATGGTCTGGAAATCCAGGTGAGATTGGTTAATAAGAATGGAAACAAACAACAATCATGAGATTGTGTTTTTTAAACTGGAAAACTAATTAGTAGGGTCAATCGTGGCTTGAGTGTGGGGATTCAGCTGGTTGAGATCTGTTTTCCAGAGGTGGCGTTTTGTTTTAAACAAAGGGAGTCAGTGGCTTTTGTGAGTTTTTGCCCGTGTTACCATATATGAATGAGGACCTTGAAATAAATTTTTTAAATGCTGTTGCTGGAAATCAGATATAAAAGCAGAACAGGCTGGAAATACTCAGTCGGTCAGGTGGCAACTGTGTATAAGTAAGTATGTGATTCAGCAATTCATTTGCAGTTTCTTCTGTGTTCACAATATGGTAGCTTCAGTGATGAAATGGCCTGCTGAGTGGATCACTGCTTTGCAAAGCACTGTATTCAGTCCGTAGGGGTGACCTTAGACTTCCTATTGCCTTTCTATCCCACTCCCATTCTGACCTCACACTTGTACAACAAGGCCCAAATGCTAGCTTGAGGAACAGCACCACATCTGGGCATATTTGCAGGCTTTCAGAGTCTAATTAATATTCCAACTTTAAATAACTCATTTTTTCTGTCCGTATCAGAATTGGCCATTTTTTGCTGCGTCATTTGGTAGAAGACACGGAGTGCTGGAGTAGCTCAGCGAGTCAGGCAGCATCTCAGGAGAACATGGATATGCGACATTTCGGGTCCGAACCCTTCTGCAGACTGTTGTAGGAGCAGAATTAAGATATTTGGCCCATCAAGTATACTCTGCCATTTAATCGTGGTTGATCTATCTTTCCCCCTCAACCCCATTCTCCTGCCTTCTCCCCATAACCCCTAAACCCCATACTAATCAAGAATCTATCAATCTTCCTCCTTAAAAATATCCATTGGCTTTGCCCCCACAGTCTTCTGTGGAAGTGAATTCCACAGGTTCACCACCCTCTGACTAAAGAATGACTTCTGAGATACTGCCTGATCTGCTGAGCTAGTCCAGCACTCTGTGCCTTCTTTTATAAACCAGCATCCTCAGTTCCTTGTGTCTTCATATGTTGTGATATTGGCTTAGTGCTTTACTCATCATTAGTGCAGCCATTTTTATCCTCTTTCCCAAATGTTATGAAGAATAACTGACTCTATTTTCTTTTTGACAGCTGCCTGACCTGTAGAAAATGTCCACAACGTTCGGTTTTTATATTGCAACTATCATGATGCTAAAGGTTGACTGTTAACCAATCAAAATCATATGGGCTATTTCCAACTTCATCACCTTGGGAACAAAGTGATGGTGTTGATCCACTCTCTACTCCCAAAGGCATTGAGATATTGAGCATGAACTAGGCCCTTCGGCCCGCCTAGTCCATACTGACCATGAAGCACCAGTTTACACTAATCCTGCACTCATCCCATTTGATACTCCCACATTTCCATCGACATCCCCCTGGATTCTCACACTCACCTACACACTAGATGCAAGTTACGGTGGCCAATTAACCAACCAATTTGCACACCCTTAGGTTGGAAGGTTAATAGGCCTCTGTTTTTTGCATCTAGCACCGTAACTAGCATCACATTTATGGAAGGAAGTGGCAGCATCGAGAAGAAACCAATGCAGTCACACAGAGAACATGGAAACTCCACACAGGGAGCACCTGAGGTCAGGAGTTGACCAGTTGCACTGGTTGAAGCCTCTGGTTTATACTGTGAACTCTGTCCATCCCTCCAATGTCAAATTGTGATATTGAAAATAACCTGTGCAATCTGTATCCACCAATACAAGTCAGAGTGATACGGTGTGGAAACAGGCCCTATGGTCCAACTTGCCAACATTGAGCAACATGGCTCATCTACACTAGTCCCACTTGCGTGCATTTGGCCCATATCCCTCTAAACATGTCCTGTCCAAAAAATATGCCAATGTCATTAACAAACCAGTTAAATGCATCTTTCACGATCGGTCCACCAGCTAATCTAAAGCAGATTGTACAGAAACATAGAATTGCAAAAGATCTTACCATTATTTCCAGCGGCCATGGACTCATAAATCATTTTGCAGAACTTGAGCAGGTAGGTGACCTTCTTGTCTGGGGAGTAGGTCTGGTGCATGATGCTGAGCTTCTGCTGGATCTTCTCCAGGACACTCATTTCTGGTACACTGGTGGTCACGCCCAAATCGGTGGTCGTTGTGTTCAGCACTATCTGCTGGTTTTCTTTCAGAAGCTTCAGATCGCCATTTTTGGAATGAATTTCTTTTAAGTGGGTATTAATGTTGTCCATCAGGGGTTTCAGAACACATTTACACAAAGCTGCTTCCACAACGGCCTCTGAAATGGACAAGATGGATTTTCTTTAGTCAGGCAATGTGCACTGTTCAATGATGAAGGATTTACTATGATCAGTACATTATCTGTAACACATTTCCCCAGATTCTCACACTCACCTACACACCAGATGCAAGTTTATAGTGGCCAATTAACCTGCCAACCTGCACACAGGTTAGAAGATAAATTGGCGCCTGTAATTTGCATCTAGTACTGTGAATAGCATCTAGCATTTGCATCTAGTACTATGAATAACATCACATTTGTGGAAAGAAACCTTGCCATCCAGAAAAGACCAATGCTATCATAGGGAGAACATGCAAACTTCACACAGGGAGCACCGGAGGTCAGGAGTTGACCAGCTCCACTGGGTAAAACCTCTGAGGACAGAGCGGAGGCGTTTGGCGAAATGAGCGCCAAGCCTACGCTTGGTCTCACCGATGTAGATCAGCTGACATCTAGAGCAGCGGATGCAATAGATGAGGTTGGAGGAGGTGCAGGTAAACCTCTGTCGCACCTGGAACGACTGCTTGGGTCCTTGAATGGAGTCGAGGGGGAAGGTAAAGCGACAAGTGTAGCATCGGTTGCTACAAGTGAAAGGCAAGGGAAAGTGCCCAGGGAGGGGGTGGTGTGGGTGGGAAGGGAAGAATTGACCAGGAAGTTAAGGAGGGAGCGGTCTTTGCAGAAAGCAGACAGGGGGGGAGATGGGAAGATGTGACGAGAGCTGGGGTCACGTTCGAGGTGGCGAAAATGACGGTGGACTATTTGTTGTATGTGACGGTTAGTAGGGCGGATGGTGAGGACTAGGGGGACTCTGCCCTTGTTCCGAGTGGGGATCTGGGGAGAGAGAGCAGTGTTGCGGGGTATTGAAGAGATCCTGGTGAGAGCCTCATCTATAGTAGGGGAGGGGAACCACCGTTCCCTGAAGAATGAGGACATTTCCGATGCCCTGGTGTGAAATTTTGATTGCAGCTTAACTTTCATGATCATCTGCCTATAGGACACTTCAGTATGAAATGTCCAATGCAAGGCTATGTTTATTGGAAATACAATGTTCAGTTTCCGCACTTGTTAAATGGTACTGAGGATCTGGAAGAAATGAGGAGGGAAGTCAGAAGATTAAGTCTCAATTTATTTATTCAGATAGACCCAAATAATAATGCTTTAGAAATTATAAAGTCAGGGCTGGATTGAAATTTATAAGATTATGAAAGACTAAATTGTGTTTATATGAAACAGTGGCGCAGCGGTAGAGTTGCTGCCTTACAGTGCTTTCAGCCCCAGAGACCCGGGTTCGATCCCGACTATGGGTGCCGT
This sequence comes from Raja brachyura, assembly GCA_963514005.1. The sequence continues at coordinate 22,742,385 of OY740789.1, forward strand.
CTGTATGGAGTGTGTACGTTCTCCCCGTGAGTTGTGTGCGTGTTTTCCGAGATCTTCGGTTTCCTCCCACACTCCAGACGTACAGATTTTGTAGGTTAATTGGCTTTCGATACATATAAATTGTCCCTAGTGTGTGCAGGATAGTGTTAATGTGGTCAGTGCGGCCTCGGTGGGCCGAAGGGCCTGTTTCCGCGCTGCATCTCCAAAACTAAAAACTAAACAAGAGGATAGTGAAGCTGCAGAAAGGATGGCAACTTTGCCTTTGTGAAAGCTGATGCACTGAGGCTTTCAGTTGAAACTTGGGTCTGATTTAGGCTGTGACTGTGTTCACCTGCTATAAGAGGTAAGCACCTTCAAATGCCAATCAGAGCCAAGAAGATTGCCCGGGCTACTTAAAAAAACAAAACATAAACAACCTTCTCAACAGTTGTTCCTCTTCTTATCCCTCCAAACAGATCATATGGTGTTGAATGAGGTGGGATGTGATGCATTCAACACTGGGCAATTATGAGGATGTTGCCAGGCCAGGAAATGCCTGAGCTATATAGAGCGGTTGGGTGATCATATAGAGAGGAATACATAGTTCATGAAAGGAATAAATAGGGTAAATGCACAGTCTTTTACCCAGAGAAAGGGAATCAAGAACCAGAGGACATAGGTTTAAGGTGAGGTGGAACAATTTTATAGGAACCTGATGGGTGACTTTATTACTCAAAGGGTGATAGGTATGTGGAAAGAGCTGCCAGATGAGGTAGTTGAGGCAGGTACAATCGTAATGTTCAAACAACATTTGGACAAATACATGGATAGGACAGGTTTAGAGGGATATAGGCCAAACACAGGCAGTTGGGATTAGTGTAGATGGGGCATGTCGGTTGACATGGGAAAGTTGGGCTGAAGGGCCTGTTTCCATGCTGTATGACTCTAAATCTCCTGCTCAGAAACATCAAGCAGATAGTGTGCAGTCCTTACTACAGTCTACAGTCCGGATAAAGGCGAGCCACTGATTGTTGTGCACCTTAAGTGTTTGCTAGTCTTATGCATCTCAGACTACCAGCCTGAAGTGGGTAGTGGCAACCTCCAGCATATTCCAACCTCTGATTATTTGTAGGTCACCATGTACACTAATGTAAATAATATGCTAATGTCATTAACAAACCAGTTAAATGCATCTTTCACTATCGGTCCACCAGCTAATCTCAGGGAGCCCCATGACATAGAAACATAGAAAATAGGTGCAGGAGTAGGCCATTCGGCCCTTCGAGCCTGCACCGCCATTCAATGTGATCATGGCTGATCATCCAACTCAGTATCCCGTACCTGCCTTCTCTCCATACCCCCTGATCCCTTTAGCCACAAGTGCCACATCTAACGCCCTCTTAAATATAGCCAATGAACTGGCCTCAACTACCTTCTGTGGCAGAGAATTCCAGAGACTCACCACTCTCTGTGTAAAGAATGTTTTCCTCATTTCGGTCCTAAAGGAATTCCCCCTTATCCTTAGACTGTGACCCCTTGTTCTGGACGAGTAGTTGAAGTGCAAAAGACCCGGGGCTAGGTCGTTTGACAGATTTTGAGGCGAGTTTTCTTGTTGCACTTAAACAGATTTACTGTAGGACAGTTTTGTCTGTAGAAGACTAATAGACAGACTTTTAAAATCAAAACGTCAATTGAGAACCGACAACAAATCTCTTCTGTATATCTCTTGGTCAACTATTGCCACTTCTTCATTTGTTACTTTTCAACTTACTTCACTTTTTTGGAAGTAGCAACATACGCAAGAAATTCTTGCAAAATAACTTTAAAATCAAAGACTGCTATGTTGCAGAAATCATCATACCATCCACATTACTGAGGCCATCCTCTGTAATCCATTACTTAACCCCCGTATCTGTTATGTCTTTTTTTTAATTCTTATTCATTGGCAGGATGTAGGCATTGCTAGCTAAGCCTAAATACTACTGGACTGAGTGGTGTGCTGGGTTGTTTCAACGGCTTAGTTTAGCTTAGCTTAAGTGTAGTTTGGTTTAGTTTAGTTTGGTTCATTGTCACATGTACCGAGGTACAGTGAAAAGATTTCTTGTTTTTGTGCTATCCATTCGGCGGAAAGGCTACACAAGCCGTACTGATACAGGATGAAGGGAATAACGTTTATTTAGTGGAAGATAAAGTCCAGTAAAGTCCTATTAAATAGAGGCTCTCCAGAGAGGTAGATGGTAGCTCGGGACTGCTCCTTAGTTGGTGATATGATGATTCGGTTGCCTGATAATAGTTGGGAAGAGACTATCGCTGAATCTGAATTTTCACACTTCTGTGCCTCCTGCCTGGTGGGAGAGGGGAGAAAAGACTCAACTATACTGGTGGGTTTGGAGTTACATTTAGACCAGACTAGGTACAAATGCTAAGATTTCCTTTCCTGAAGGACATTAGTAGTACCAGATTGGTTTTACAATAATCCACTAATTTCATGTTTGTCATTATCAATGTTAACTTTATATTCTAGATATATTTAATTAATAATTTTAAATTTACCAACATGTGGAAGTTAAATTCTACATCACCAGATCGTTATTTTTTGTATGCGACCACCCAATTGCTATAATTCTAAAATTAACTTGACTTCCATTAAAATTCCCCTTTAATTCATGCAGGGGACATGCTAGATTTCCGTCTGATATATTAGAAAGAGTAAAGTCAATCGTCACCTAGTTTATCTTCAGACTGATACGTTGAGTCCATAATCAAGGTCAGCTCTGCACTTTGTAACAAGTAGCTTTTGAGCTGTGTCATCATCTGTCGGATCTCCTGCAGCATTTCTGTGCTTGCCGTCTGATTGCCCATCATTTCCAGAGTGTAGGCTCGATAATCCTGGATCAACTGACCAAAGTAGGAACCCTTCTCATGAGCAAGTTCTGTTATTTTCCTCAGAACCTTTCTGTCCCTGGAACGGAAGGCATTCAAAACGTTGGTCAGTGCCATTATGGACAACCTGTTTCTCGCCTTGCCCAGCATCATCGAGTGACGTTGCTTCTTCAGTTGCGGTGAGGTAGTCGCCGAATCCACCTCTTCCTCAGTGCTGCTGGTTGAATAAGAGTCTATTTCTGCAATGGGGCTGAGGACAGAACTGTCAGGAGAGTACAGGGATACATCAGCAAGTTTCAGCTCGTTCAGGTTCCATGCTTCAACCGATCTGCTGTCAGCACTAGTTAAACTTTGGGTTGAGGTGTCTGAAGCATCTTCTGACAAATCCTTCACCGTCTCTAACTTGGGCCTCGTTGGCGTTTTGCTTTCCTCATCTGCGACAGTGTCTTCTCGTTCAGCTTCTTTCCTGGCAGTTTTCTTCCTCCTTGGAGGAGCAATTGGTGTTGACTGGCACAGTAGATTCTGATGCTCAGTGCCGGGCCCAACAGGGGTGCTGTTATTAATACAATAATCAACAATTGTGGTTTCCTCGCTCACCGACACGTTCTGTTCACTCGTCATGCAACTTTGATCGGATAGCTCGTCACTCTGCGTGCTACCATTGCTGTGTGCCGTCTCCTCTTCCTTGTGGCCTGTAGCGTCTGTGGGCTGCTTCTCAAAAGGCCGGCGCCTGGGTGGGACTGGTGGCAAGTGGTCAGGCTGGTGCATTTTAACGCCCTCGGCCCCCACTTCCACGTCTTTCCCCCCAAGTCCCTTTATCGGCTCGGTGAAACTCTCTCGCTTCTTTGCGATGCAAACTTCTGCATTTTTCTCGGGCTCTCCACCCTGCGGCGACTGGCTATTCCCCCTGCATATGTCAGACATCGCAGCGGTCACCTCCGATGGCTTTGGACGGGGAGGCAGGGGTGGAGGTCTCCTCACTTTTAGATCCCTGTTACTCGTTGGGCTGGAGCCTTGCTCTGGAGGTGGCACAGATGAAGGGGCAGCACTGCAGTATTCTTTTATAAATACAGGATTGACAAACCACAGCTTGTCATTTCCTGCTGACAATTCAATCTCACATGAGCATGTACTTTTGTCAGCGGCCAAATGTGGTGCAGCTGCCGAGTTATGAGTCTGCCGATTAAAAACGTTCTTCAAAACTTTCAAATTCCCTTCACGATGCCCTCTGTTTATATAAGAAGTCCAGAAATCTAAAGCAGGGAGAACAATGAGAAGTGAGATTGTACATGCAAAGGACATATTATAAGTTGTTCTTTAGTGCACAATAAGTACTGATTAAAAAGTGTTGGCGTTCTATTGTTTATACAGTTATCAATTTCCTTTACATTTTTCACTGCTTGCATCTATGAAAACCTAAATACCTCACTGATATTCATTGCACTCAGAATTCAAATCTCTGTTGAACCTCAACACATGGGACTGATGTTTGCAGAGTTGGAGTATGAGCAGTTTGTGCATTTTTCAATTTCCCATCTCATCAGGAAGAGTAAAAAAACTAGTGCACCATGAATTGGGCACAGGGATCTCTAAATTCAATTTTCACATTGGTGGCAAGGTGGCGCAGTGGTAGAGTTGTTACCTTACAGCACCAGAGACCCGGGTTGGATACTGACTACGGGTGCTGTCTGTACGGAGTTTGTATGTTCTCCCCCGTGACCGCATGGGTTTTCTCTGGGATCTCTGGCTTCCTCCCACATTCCAAAGACGTACAGGTCTGTAACTTAATTGGCTTTGTAAATTGCAAATTGTTTCTAGTGTGTAGGATAGTCCTGGTGTATGGGGTGATCGGTGGTCGGCGTGGACTCGGTGGGCTGAAGGGCCTGTTTCTGCGCTGTACCTCTAAACTAATCTCAAACAATGAGATGGTGTGTCTGTTAAATTAAGAACAAAGAATTCAACTTCTTGCATCCAGCCAGGCTACAATGAACCACAAGATCCTCATTTTGATGCACAGTTGTTATTTCCCTTTTTAAATATGTTGAAGTGATTTCCATAGTTTTCTCACCTGCTCACCTGAACTATGGCAGAAGTGCCACAGAAATTCCAACAAATGCCATACCATTTGGCAAAACGTTCCTGGGTTTTAATGACCTGTGCACCCAAGTGAATAGGCAGCAAAGCCACATTTTGGATCATACCCCAACATGTTTCTGGGGTCCCATGATAATCAATAGAATATCTTATTATTACTGTTAGCTTTTAGCTTGTTCAAATTAAGTATTTTGGTTGAGGCAATGATGTTTGAGAGAAGAACATAACATATAGGAGTGTTAAAGAAGGAACTGCAGATGCTGGAGAATCGAGGGTTACACAAAAAGCTGGAGAAACTCAGCGGGTGCAGCAGCATCTAAGGAGCGAAGGAGATAGGCGACGTTTCGGGTCGAGACCCTTCTTCAGACTGGTCAGGGATCAGGGAAACGAGAGATATAAACAGTGATATGGAGAGATAAAGCAAGAACAATGAGTGAAAGATATGCAAAAAAGTATTGGTGATAAGGGAAGCAAGCCATTGTAAGCTGTTTCTGGTGTGAAAATGAGAAGCTAGTGCGACTTGGGGGGGGGGGGGGAGATGGAGAAGGAATGTCAGGGCCCGAGGGCTGAGGGAGAGGTGGGGGGGGGGGGGGGGGGGGGGAAGGGAGCAGTCTGGGTTAACAGAATTGAGAAAATTCAATGTTTAAGCCCAGAGGATGCAAACTCCCCAAGCGGAATATGAGATGTTGTTCCTCAAACTTGCGGTGTTGTTCACTCTGGCCATGGAGGAGGCCCAGGACCGAGAGGTCGGATACGGAGTGGGAGGGGGAGTTGAAGTGCTGAGCCACCGGGAGGTCGGGTTGGTTATTGCGGACCGAGCGGAGGTGTTCGGCGAAACGATCGCCTAGCCTCCGCTTGGTCTCACCAATGTAGATTAGCTGGCATCTGGAGCAACGGATGCAGTAGACGAGGTTGGAGGAGGTGCAGGTGAACCTCTGTCGGACTTGGAATGACTGCTTGGGTCCCTGAAAGGAGTGGATGGGGGAGGTGAAGGGACAAGTGTAGCATCTCTTGCGGTTGCAAGGGAAGGTGCCCGGGGAAGGAGTGGAGCGGGAGGGAAGGGAAGAATTGACGAGGGAGTTGCGGAGGGAGCGGTCTTTGCGGAAGGCAGACAGGGGGGGAGATGGGAAGATGTGGCGAGTGGAGGGGTCACGTTGGAGGTGGCGAAACATATAGGAGTCTCATAACATATAGGAGTATGAGCTGGTAGCTTGGGCCTTTGGCTGTTCCACCATAATTATCTTGATTCCCTTATATCTAACATTTTTTGTTTTAAATAACTACAATGATTAAACATGTAAGATAGACACAAAATGCTGGAGTAACTCAGCGGGACAGGCAGCATCGCTGGAGAGAATGAATGGGTGACGTTTTGTATCGGGACCCTTCTTCAGACTTCATGATTAAACATCTGCTGCCCTCCAGATGAGAAAATCATTGCTCTCTGAGGGAAAAACAATCCCTTTATCTCAATCGCAAACAACCTACACTTTATTCTGACTGTGACCCTTGGATCAGTCTTCCCTCAATGGAATCTTACTCCTGTATCCCAAACACCATTAGAATTTGTTAATTTCAATTAAATATCTCATTCTTCTGAACTCCAGCAAATAGACAATAGACAATAGGTGCAGGAGTAGGCCATTCGGCCCTTCGAGCCAGCACCGCCATTCAATGGGATCTTGGCTGATCATCCCCAATCAGTACCCCATTCCTGCCTTCTCCCCATATCCCCTGACTCTGCTATCTTTAAGAGCCCTATCTAGCTCTCTCTTAAAAGTGTCCAGAGAACTGGCCTCCAGAGCCCTCTGAGGCAGAGAATTCCACAGATTCTATATACTATTAGAAACATAGAAACATAGAAATTAGGTGCAGGAATAGGCCATTCGGCCCTTCGAGCCTGCACCGCCATTCAATATGATCATGGCTGATCATCCAACTCAGTATCCCGTACCTGCCTTCTCTCCATACCCTCTGATCCCCTTAGCCACAAGGGCCACATCTAACTCCCTCTTAAATATATCCAATGAACTGGCCTCAACTACCCTCTGTGGCAGAGAGTTCCAGAGACCCACCACTCTCTGTGTGAAAAAATTCCTTCTCATCTCGGTCCTAAAGGATTTCCCCCTTATCCTTAAGCTGTGACCCCTTGTCCTGGACCTCCCCAACATCGGGAAAAATCTTCCTGCATCTAGCCTGTCCAACCCCTTAAGAATCTTGTAATTTTCTATAAGATCCCCTCTCAATCTCCTAAATTCTAGAGAGTATAAACCGAGTCTATGCAGTCTTTGTTCATAAGACAGTCCTGACATCCCAGGAATCAGTCTGATGAACCTTCGCTGCACTCCCTCTATGGCAATAATGTCCTTCCTCAGATTTGGAGACCAGAACTGTACGCAATACTCCAGGTGTGGCCTCACCAAGACCCCATACAACTGAAGTAGAACCTCCCTGCTCCTATACTCAAATCCTTTTGCTATGAAAGCTAACATACCATTGGCTTTCTTCACTGCCTGCTGCACCTGCATGCCTACTTTCAATGACTGGTGTACCATGACACCCAGGTCGCGCTGCATCTCCCCTTTTCCTAATCGGCCACCATTTAGATAGTAGTCGGTTTTCCTATTTTTGCCACCAAAGTGGATAACCTCACATTTATCCACATTATACTGCATCTGCCAAACATTTGCCCACTCACCCAGCCTATCCAAGTCACCTTGCATTCTCCTAGCATCCTCCTCCCAGCTAACACTGCCCCCCAGCTTAGTGTCATCCGCAAACTTGGAGATATTGCCTTCAATTCCCTCATCCAGATCATTTATGTATATTGTAAATAGCTGGGGTCCCAGCATTGAGCCTTGCGGTACCCCACTAGTCACTGCCTGCCATTGTGAAAATGACCCGTTAACTCCTACTCTTTGCTTCCTGTTTGCCAGCCAGTTCTCTATCCACATCAATACTGAACCCCCAATGCCATATGCTTTAAGTTTATATACTAATCGCTTATGTGGGACCTTGTCGAAAGCCTTCTGGAAGTCCAGATACAGCACATCCACTGGTTCTCCCCCATCCATGCTACTAGTTACATCCTCGAAAAATTCCACAAGATTCGTCAGACATGATTTACCTTTCGTAAATCCATGCTGACTTTGTCCAATGATTTCACCACTTTCCAAATGTGCTGCTATACAATCTTTAATAACTGACTCTAGCAGTTTCCCCACTACCGATGTTAGACTAACTGGTCTGTAATTCCCCGTTTTCTCGCTCCCCCCCTTCTTAAAAAGAGGGGTTACGTTTGCTACCCGCCAATCCTCAGGAACTACTCCAGAATCTAAAGAGTTTTGAAAGATTATCACTAATGCATCCACTATTTCCGGAGCTACTTTCTTAAGTACTCTGGGATGCAGCCTATCTGGCCCTGGGGATTTATCGGCCTTTAATCCATTCAATTTACCCAACACCACTTCCCGACGAACCTGGATTTCACTCAAGTACTCCTTTGACCTGCGGTCCCCTGCTATTTCCGGCAGATTATTTATGTCTTCCTTAGTGAAGACGGAACCAAAGTAGTTATTCAATTGGTCCGCCATATCCTTGTTCCCCATGATCAACTCACCTGTTTCTGACTGCAAGGGACCTACATTTGTTTTAACTAATCTCTTTCTCTTCACATATCTATAAAAACTTTTGCAGTCAGTTTTTATGTTCCCTGCAGTTTTCTTTCATAATCTATTTTTCCGTTCCTAATCAAGCCCTTTGTCCTTCTCTGCTGGTCTCTGAATTTCTCCCAGCCCTCTGGTATGCTGCTTTTTCTGGCTACTTTGTACGCATCATCCTTTGCTTTGATACTATCCCTGATTTCCCTTGTTATCCACGGATGCACTACCTTCCCTGATCTATTCTTTTGCCAAATTGGGATGAACAATTTTTGTAGTTCATCCATGCAGTCTTTAAATGTCTTCCATTGCGTATCTACCGTCAACCCTTTTAGAATTGATTGCCAGTCAATCTTGGCCAATTCACGACTCATACCCTCAAAGTTACCTTTCCTTAAGTTCAGAACCATTGTTTCTGAATTAACAATGTCACTCTCCATCCTAATGAAGAACTCGACCATATTATGGTCACTCTTGCCCAAGGGGGCACGCACAATAAGACTGCTAACTAACCCTTCCTCATTACTCAATACCCAGTCTAAAATAGCCTGCTCTTTCGTTGGTTCCTCTACATGTTGATTTAGATAACTATCCCTCATACTTTCCAAAAAATCCTCTTCCTCAGCGCCCCTGCCAATTTGATTCACCCAATCTATATGTAGATTGAAGTCACCCATTATAACTGTTTTGCCTTTGTCGCACGCATTTCTAATTTCCTGTTTTATACCATCCCCAACTTCACTACTACTGTTAGGTGGCCTGTACACAACTCCCACTAGCGTTTTCTGCCCCTTAGTGTTTCGCAGCTCTACCCATACCGATTCCACATGCTCCAAGCTAATGTCCTTCCTTTCCATTGCGTTAATCTCCTCTCTAACCAGCAACGCTACCCCACCTCCTTTTCCTTTCTCTCTATCCCTCCTGAATATTGAATACCCCTGGATGTTCAGCTCCCAGCCTTGGTCACCCTGGAGCCATGTCTCCGTGATCCCAACTATATCATACTCATTAATAGCTATCTGCACGTTCAACTCATCCACCTTATTACGAATACTATTGTGATATACTATACTATAGACTATTATCTGAATGGTGGCCTATTAGGAAAAGGAAAGATGCAAGGAGACCTGGGTGTCATGGTACACCAGTCATTGAAAGTAGGCATGTAGGTGCAGCAGGCAGTGAAGAAAGCGAATGGTATGTTCGCATTCATAGCAAAAGAATTTGAGTATAGGAGTAGGGAGGTTCTACTGCAGTTGTACAGGGTCTTGGTGAGACCACACCTGGAGTATTGCGTACAGTTTTGGTCTCCTAATCTGAGGAAAGACATTTTTGCCATAGAGGGAGTACAGCGAAGGTTCACCAGACTGATTCCTGGGATGGCAGGACTTCCTTATGAAGAAAGACTGGATAGACTCGGCTTGTACTCGCTGGAATTTAGAAGATTGCGGGGGGATCTTATAGAGACTTACAAAATTCTTAAGGGGTTGGACAGGCTAGATGCAGGAAGATTGTTCCCAATGTTGGGGAACTCCAGAACAAGGGGTCACAGTTTAAGGATAAGGGGGAAGTCTTTTAGGACCGAGATGAGAAAATCATTTTTCACACAGAGTGGTGAATCTGTGTAATTCTCTGCAACAGAAGGTAGTTGAGGCCAGTTCATTGGCTATATTTAAGAAGGAGTTAAATGTGGCCCTTGTGGCTAAAGGGATCAGGGGGTATGGAGAGAGGGCAGGTACAGGATACTGTTGGATGATCAGCCATGATCATATTGAATGGCGGTGCAGGCTCGAAGGGCCGAATGGCCTACTATTTTCTATGTTTCTATACACTCAATCTTTCCTCTTCTAGTAAACTCAATTCGCTGGAACCAGCCTAGTGAACTTTTGTTACATTATCTCTCTGTTTAGCATATCTTTTCTTGGGTACGGAAACCTGTGCACAATATTCCAGGCGCAGTTTTAAGGTCATAAGCCATTCGGCCCATCAAGTCTACTCCTCCATTCAATCATGGCTGGTCTATCTCTCCCTTCCAAACCCAGGTCTCCTGCCTTCTCCCCATAAGTTCTGACACCTGTACTAATCCAGTCTTATCACGGGTCCAGATAAGTGCATGAGATTTCCTTATTCCTCTGTTCACATCCTCTCAAAAAATATACAATTTGCCTTTTTAATCACTCATGTACTTGCATTGCATCTTTCAGTGACTTGTTTCCTTATTCAATATGCTAAGGAGGCAACAAATTTTCCTTGAGTACATACCCATTCCCAGCTGTGAAACAACTTCCAGTTCTTCAGAGTTCGTTGCTTCTGCTATCACTTGTGGCAAAATTAAGGGTGTTGGCAGTATATCCCTACAAGCATAAAGAAAAAAAAAACATTTTATTGTCCAATGAAAGAATATGGCAAAACGTGTGATCATTTGGATTTGATAATACAATGGCATAATGCTTAAATTATTAGTCTAGTCAGTTTGGAAACTGAAATTAACTACTTAAAAATATTGGTATCAATAATGATAATGGACACCACAAAACTATCCCTCACCTGTATCCACCTATCGCTTGGCGAGCTTTGTTCTGCCCCCATATATTTTCCAGCTTTCTCTCTCTTACTACAATTAGTCTGAAGAAAGGTCCTGACCCACTATGTCATCTATCCATGTATTCCAGAGATGCTGCCAGACTCATTGATTCCAACACTTTGTGGGTTTTTTTTGTAAACCAGCATCTGCACTTCCTTGTGTCCACATAAAACAATTGTTTTTAGTTCAGAGCTACAGCGCGGAAACAGGCCCTTCGGCCCACTGAGTCCGCACCGACCAGTGATCCCAGCACATTAACACTACACTACACACACACACTAGGAACAATTTACACGCATACACCAAGCCAATTCACCTACTACATACCTGTACGTCTTTGGAGTGTGGGAAGAAACCGAAGATCTTGGAGAAAACCCACGCAGGTCACGGGGAGAACGTACAAACTACATACAGACAGTACCTGTAGTCAGGATCGAACCCGGGTCTCCGGTGCTGGAAGGCAGCAACTCTACCGCTGCGCCATCGTTTTTTATTGAGTTACTACCAGATTTTAAATGACTTAAGATAGAAAATCTGTTGTCTTTATCCAGTTAGGTCTGGATGGCTACCTTGTTTACTTTGGAATAGACTAGCGGAACAATACTTTAGTTTAACTACAGCTCAATGGGATTGCCTTCACCACAAGGCCAACCTTGACAAAGTGGCTTATCATCATTTATACACGGGCAGTTGAGAGTGAACAATAAACACTGGAACAGAATTTAAAAAAAGTAATTATCTGATTACCATTTTGGTCATATATATATTAGATATGCAGGATTGTAAGTGAAAATAACATTTCACTGACAATGTTTGTCTTCACAGAGAAGGAATGATGACAATTTACAGTATATCCCATTTCCGGGACAGCGCAACCATTAGGAAACTATTTGTACGATGTAAGATAAATGTATTCTAAACCTTTGGAATCAAATGTTTGGGAAGTCTGCAAGATTGTGCGGGTGGGAGAAATGAGTGAGTGGGTGAAGGACTCAACAACACGTTCTAACTTCCTTGAGCGACTGCAAAAGTTAAATAATGAAATAAGATTATTTGGGAATTTATGGTTCCCACAACTTTCTAGCATCAGGGCTTTCCTTCGCTGTTTTATATAATGTTTCACACAGCTTCATTTTGATTTTGAAGTATGAAGTATGGCCTAAGACCTTTAACTATTTTTTTAAAAGTCATTGTTGCAACTAATTTATAAGCAGCAATAACAATTAAATAAATGATGATGGAACACAAGGGACAGGCCCTTCGGCCCACAATGTCCGTCTCGAACATGATACCAGGTTAAACTAATCTCGTCTGCCTGAACACAAGCAAGTTCCCCCCATTCCCAGCATATCCATGTGCCTATCCAAGAGCCTCTTAAACACCACTATTGTATCTGTCACTACTGTACCTATAAATGGCTCTCATCATTTTATATATTTCTATTAGGTTTTCCCTTAGCCTCCGAAGCTCTATAAAAAACAATATATTGTTCAAGAGTACACAAAAGGTTGGAGAAACTCAGTGGGTGCAGCAGCATCTAAGGAGCAAAGGAGATAGGCGACTTTTCGGGCAGAAACCCTTCTTCAGAAATGTCGCCTATCTCCTTCGCTCCTTAGATGCTGCTGCACCCGCAGAGTTTCTCCAGCCTTTTGAGTACCCTCGATTCTTCAGCATCTGCAGTTCCTTCTTTAACAATATATTGTTCAACCTCTTCATGCAGCCAATACCCTCTAATCCTGGCAGCTTTCTGGTCATCTGCACCCTAATAAAGGCAGCATTCTGGTAAACCTCTAGTGCACCCTGATAATTATTTTTTTTTACTGGAGTTTACTTAAGGATAAATATTGATTTAAACATCAAGAAAACCTTTCCTTTCATGTCTTGTTCAAAAGGCCATCAATGGAATGTCTCATCTCAAGGCAGCATCTCTGTCAGTGCAGTACTCCTTCAGTACTAGTTACAGTTTATTGTCACGTGTACCGAGGTGTGCTGAAGAGCTTTTGTTGCAAGCTGTCCAGTTAGTGGGAAAGCAACACATGACTACAATCGAGCCATTTACAGTGTAAAGATACATGATAACATTTAGTGCAAGGTAAAGCCAGCAAAGTAAGTCATTTTTATTTATATAGCACTTTTAAATCAAATCACGTTGAAGACAAAGTGCTTTACCGAGAATAAATTAGATTTCCATACATCCATATAAAATAAAAAAATAAAAAAGACACAGTACACTATAGGAATCAACATGAATCGTCCCCCCACAGCAGAATCCACTGAGAGGGAAGGCACCAAAAAGTCCAGTTCTCCTCCTCCTCATAGTCCACCTGAAGTCGGGGCCTATTTGTGGCCTCCGCAGCCAGTCCGATGTTTTCAGGCCCTCTTGCCGGGAAGCTGGAACTCCGGCGTCGGGTGAAACACTCCTCAGCGGCTTGGAATGTCTGAAGAGGCCGCTGCGTCCCCAGAGACTGCTGGTTGGAGGTCCAACTCTGGCGATCTCGGATCCCAGGCTCCGCGGTGTTTTAAATCCAACGCCGCCCGCCCGCGGCTGTACGCCCGCAGTCACAGCTCTTCGGATGTTGGAGTCGGCGGTCACCGCACTCCGGAGCTTACCGCACGGCGACCCGGTAAGGCATCGCTCGCTTCTTGTTGGTGTGTCAGCGCTGTGCCGTCGCCGAAGCTGTGTTCCCGGCAGGAAACGCCGCTCTAGTTCGACAGTAGGCCGCACGGAGAGGGCGGAGATGCGATTCAGAGGAAAACTGCATCTCCAACCAGGTAGGACTGGGGTTAATACAGTTTTCCCCCTTCCCCCCCCATAAAAGATTAGACCCCCAAAATAAAAGGTTTAGACACTAAAAAGTCATGATCACACTCTGACAAATAACCAGAAGGGTCTCAACCCGAAATGTCACCCATTCCTTCTCTCCAGGCATGCTGCCTGTCCCGCTGAGTTACTCCAGCATTTTGTGTCTACCCACACATTTCTCTTGGAGGAATTGTGACGTCCAAGATATAAGCTTTGCAGTAATAGCGTCAGTCATGCTGAATTCTGTTCTTCAACATGTGTCTGTGGTTTCGCCTTATCATTGATGATTCATGCAGGATTTCACAATTGCATCTACTTACAGCTTTGGCACGAAGGGGACATTTGTTCCAAATATGGTTAGATCAAAAGGCAAATGAAATAAAAAATGGTTTAATATTAAGACCAAGTTGCATATTGGCTAATCACAAGTTGAATTCCCGCTGATGACAATGTTAAAGAGCAATATTATGAAATACAGCACAATAATCAAGTTTCCAATCATCAGAAACAAAACCTCCAGAGTTCCAGGCAAGAGAGTAAAATGAAAGAGAAGAATGTTAATGGGCATAGAGACTCAGCAAGAGAGTAGATAAGAGTCATAAAGTTGTACAGCTTGGAAACGGGTCCTTCAACACAACTTGCCCACTCCAACCAACATGTCCCATCTACTCCAGTTCCACCTGCCTGTGTTTGGCCCATCTCCCTCTAAAAGTATTCTGCCCTTTGTAGATACAAAAAAGGCTGGAGAAACTCAGCGGGTGCAGCAGCATCTAAGGAGCGAAGGAGATAGGCGACGTTTCGGGTCAAGACCCTTCTTCAGACTGGTTAGGGATCAGGGAAACGAGAGATATAGACGGTGATGTGGAGATCTGTCCTTTGTACTAGTCTAAATGCTTCTTAAACGTTGCCTCAACTATCTCCTCCAACAACTTGTTCCATACACCCACGACACTTTGTGTAAAAAAAATTATCCCTCAGGTTCCTCTTAAATCTTTCCCCCTCACCCTAAACCTATGTCCTCTGGTTTTCAATTCCCCTACCATGGGCAAAAGACCCATTGAAGTTACCCAATCTATTCCCCTCATGATTTTGTACGATAACCCCTCATCCTCCTGCACTCCAAGGAATAAAGTCCTAGCCTGTTCAACATCTCCCTATAGCTTAGGCCATGCAGAGATTCGCTGAATGATATATGTGAAAGGACCACTGTGCTTTTGATAAACTTAATGGCCAGTTCCTTCCATGACTCCACAGAACTGATTCCACTGAATATGGTTTTATTTGGTCTTATAAACTGGAAACTTGGAGTCCAGGATTTTTTTATCATGCACTCTGAATCCAGAAAACTTACCCCACCTCAGTATTAAAGGGCTTAACTCTTATTCTCCAACTGTGCCCCCTGATCCTGACTTCTCTGTGAGGATAAACATCCTCTCTGCATTTAGCCTGTTGAGTGCTTTAAGAACTTCGTTAGCTTTGACGAGATCCCCTCTTATTCTTTAAACCTAAAAATACAGTCCCATATCTACTCTATCTTTCCTCAAATAGCAAAACCACCATTCCTCGAACTGGAAGTCTGAAGAAGGGTTTCGACCGGAAACGTCATCCATTCCTTCTCTCCAGAGATGCTGCCTGTCCTGCTGAGTTACTCCAGCATTTTGTGTCCATCTAATCTGGTAGATTTTCACTCCACACCCCCACATGGAAAGTCCATCCTTTCTTTGGTGAGGAGCTCAAAACGATGTACCATAGTC
Organism: Raja brachyura; assembly: GCA_963514005.1. The sequence continues at coordinate 22,758,141 of OY740789.1, forward strand.
CATATGTAATTTTACGAAGTCCCTATACAGAGACTGGAGAGACCAAAGGTTGCAGAAACCGAGGGCAGAGATTTAATTCTCAACTATTGCCTGTGGTTTAGATCAGAATTTAGAAATTTAGATATTTTCAATCTTTCACCAAATTATTGATTGCAGATTCATCTTTTTCCTGTTCGTGTTTTCTGTTCCAATCTTACAATGTGAATTAAATCAATGGAAATAAAACCAGGAAATGTGAATCTGTCTTCATGTTATAGGAGCAGAATTTGGTCATTTGGCCCATCAAGTCTACTCTGCCATTCAATCATGGCTGATCTATCTTTGCATCTCAACACCATTCTCCAGCCTTCTCCCCATAACGTCTGACATGGCATGCTGATCAAACGTCTCTCAGTTTCCATCTTAAAAATACCCCAGAATACCGATAGACGGCCTCCACAGCAGTCTGTGGCTTTCTGTCTTCCCTCTCGCTTTACACAATAGCAATGTTTAAATTCCCCAGACCATGTGAAAATCATTAGAAGGAATATTAACTTCAATGCTTCAACCAGATACAAAAGCAGGGAATACTGTCAGTTCACTTTATACTCTGGAGTAATCGCTGGGACGAAATGTTATGTTGCTGTTGTATTTTGGAGTTCCTTATCCAGACTCCAATTCCAAATAATTTTGTGCAATAGTTCTGTTAACCTGTAGAATCATTTGTTTAAGCAAAGTTGCTGAGATCTGAAGTCTCAGATATCTGCTGGGGTTTCAAGTTGCTTTGACGAAACTTTCATCTTGAACGATGTCAGTGAAACCGTTATAATGATCTTCCACAGTTATTTTAATGATTGGTGGAACATTTTCTCAAAGAGGGATACCAATTATACTCCTGCTTGGAACTGTATGAACTTGAAAGCATTAATCATTTTGTTTAGTTTCTCCTTGATTGGGCTGCCAGGTCTCTCTGTGGTGGATATCCAAACCCCTAGCAATGATTCTCTTTTGTCCCCTGAGGTACACTACCAGATTCAGACTGCAAAACTGCCAGATACTCAGTGCGGCACGGTGACACAGTGGTAGAGTTGCTGCTTTAAGGACCTGTCCCACTTTCCCGAGTTATATATCGTAGCGGCTCGTTATGCCAGCCGTAGGTACTCGGGGCATCAGGTAAGACGGGACGTTTTTTCAGCATGATGAAAAATGTCCTCGAGTAAAAAAAATAGTCCCGAGTACCTACGGCTGGCATAACGAACTGCTACGATACATCCACGGACTCCTACGGCCTCGTTACGAACATTCTGTGAGTTTTAAAACTAGGGAGAATTCGTGAATAACTCAGGAAAGTGGGACAGGCCCTTTACAGCGCTTCAGCGCCAGTGCCCCGTGTTCGATCCAGTGCTGTCTGTATGGAATTTGTACGTCCTCCCCGTGACCATGTGGGCTTTCTCTGAGATCTTCGGTTTCCTCCCACACTCCAAAGACGTACAGGTTTGTAGGCTAACTGGCTTGGTATGAATGTAAATTGTCCCTGATTTGTGTGGGGCAATGTTAATGTGTAGGGATTGCTGATCGGTGGGCCAACGGGCCTGTTTCCGTATGGTATCTCTCAACTAAACAAGGCTGGCATTGGAAACTTGGCCACAGTGATTGAAGGCGAGCCAAGCAGATATCCACCTCATTGAAATAGCAATGATATTGACACCTGGCAAAACAATCAAATCCACTGCCTCACCCAATGCATTCAATTCATACTAATGCTCCTGTCCCACTTAGGAAACCTGAACGGAAACCTCTGGAGACTTTGCGCCCCACCCAAGGTTTCCGTGCTGTTCCCAGAGGTTCCCGGAGGTTTTTGTCAGTCTCCCTAATGGTCAAAAGTGTTTTCCACTTCTTCTATGTTCCGGCGATTATTTAAAAAAAATTAAAAACCGGCCACGACTAAAATTAGGTTGCCGTTTTAAAAATCGGTAATTTTTTAGTCGAAGCCGGTTGCGATGCTAGTTGAAGGTGGTTGCAGGTGGTGGAAGGTAAGACCTCCCTGGTGGAATAAAACTGGGTGAAAAAAAGGTCTTACCTTCCACTACCTGCAACCTCCGGCAACCACCTTCAACTAGCATCGCAACCGGCTTCGACTAAAGAATTACCTATTTTTAAAACGGCAACCTATTTTTAGTCGCGGACGGTTTTGATTTTTTTTAAATAATCGCCGGAACATAGAAGAAGTGTAAACCACTTTCGACCATTAGGGAGACTGACAAAAACCTCCGGGAACCGCATGGAAACCTTGGGTGGGGCGCAAAGTCTCCAGAGGTTTCCTAAGTGGGACAGGGGCATTAAGCTCTATTCTTCTCTGACCACTCTTCAAATTGGCATACGTCTTCCTAAAATTAGTTTGCCTCTCTTGCAATTTCTTAATATTTCGTACTGTACTGGATGCCGATTCTCACCATTTAATCTATCACCCCCCCCCCCCCGCCTTTAGGTTTAGACGTTAAACTTTAGGCTCTAGAGATGAAGTGCAGAAACAGGCCCTTCATCCCACTGAGTCCACACTGACCAGTGATTCCCGTACACTAGCACTATTCTACACACTGGGGACAACTTTGGAACGATTAATTGATAGAATGTAAATTACACTAAACACTATAAAACATGTAAATTACTATCGCTCAATAGCAATATTGTTCACTAGGGTGGCATGGTGGCGTAGCGGTAGAGCTGCTGCCTTACAGCACCAGAGACCCGGGTTCAAACCTGACTACGGGTGCTTATCTGTACGGAGCTTGTACGTTCTGCCCATGATCTGCGTGGGTTTTCTCCGAGATCTTTGGAGATGTACAGGTTCGTACAGGCATGGTATAAAATGTAAAATTGTCCCTAGTGTGTGTAGGATAGTGTTCGTGCACGGGGATTGCTGGTCGGTGCAGACTCGGTGGGCCGAAGCGCCTGTTTCTGCACTGTATCTCTAAAACTAAAGCTAAAAACTAAAACTAATGCACAGAGTATACTAATATATAACATATCTTAATATAACATGTTATATGATGGGAATAGATCCAGCAAACAGTGACCTACCTGCTTACACAATAGAATGCTACCATTTTGAAGATATCTTCAAACACCAACAAGGAGCCATCCAAGTACATAACTGAAAACAAAAGATGAATAGAATGAAGCATTTCATGATTAGAATCACAGGTACAAAATATTGACCAAAATGAAATGGCACATAAAGCAATTTCAGAATTCACTGTGTAGAGCCTCCAATTTAAAGATAGGATGGGTATGGCCTGGTTGGGGATTGAGGTTGGAGGTCACAATCCTGATATTGGCAGTGCAAATCTGGAGCCATCATGCATGGCCAGGGGTGACGATAGAAACAGATATGATAGTGGAGTTAAAACCGCTTCTAGATAGGCACGTGGATTTGAAGGGACAGGAAGGTTATGGATTACTTGCAGGCAGATTAGATCAGTTCAGTTGGGCACCATGTTGGGCACAAACATTGGGGGCCGAGGGACTGTTCCTGTGCTGTACTGTTCTATGTTCTTGCGCTCCAAGGAATAATGTCTAAGCCTGTCCAACTTCTCACCTCCCCTTATAGCTCAGGCCCTAAAGTTGTGACAACATCCTCATAAATCTTTTCTGCTGTCTTTCCAGTTTAAAAACGTTAACTTTTTCTCATTCCTGGCCTGTGCAAAAAAAGTAAAACTGTGGAAATGTTACTCTTTTTGCACCTATTTTACTCCGATTGCTCATTCTGCTAGGTTCTTCTCTGACGCTCACAGTTTCAATGGTAGTCAAGGCTTGGTTACATTCAAAGCAGGGGCCCATAAGTCCTGACCAGATGCATCTATTGACAGCTCGAAAATGTGGCAGGTTTGCAGGAGTTCTGTGGCCGTTTTAGTTGCCTTAGTTCTTTTTTGAGGTTTAAACATGACGATTTGGACCAGAAGCTCTAAAATGTATATGCACATATAAACATTTGTGCAAACCAGTCTTCCTGTTACTGTCCCTCGAGTTCAGTTTTAAAGCTATCTGCCTTCCTGTCATTTGACAAGAGACATACCACAAAACATGCCTGCCATGAAATTCAATACTTGGTAAAAGTTAGCAGTAGAAAATTGAAAAGAAATAATTGTGCATAGTGTTATCATGTTGAGAATTTTCCCCAAACCTTTCAAAGGAATAAGGAAGTAAAAACCTCATTCATGACAACATTTAGTATCCCTGCCTCCATAATTGCCTTGAATAAACCCCTGGACTCTTATTTACTCACTTATGTCAAGAAAGCTTGAAAAGAATGAAAAACGTGATATATATCAGGTAGCAACTATTTTATACATGCATATTTTTAAGGAGGACGTTTACTGACGTAAATGAGTTCAATATGTTGCTTTATATAGAATGGAAACATTTTTTATTCTGTTATGTTCAGTTTTCAAAGAGAACTCTCAGGGTCTCCTTATAAGTTCATAAGTCATAGGAACAGAATTAGGCCATGCAGCCCATCGAGTCTATTTTGCCATTCAATTATGGCTGTAGACCTAGATTTATTATAGAAACATAGAAACATAGAAATTAGGTGCAGGAATAGGCCATTCGGCCCTTCGAGCCTGCACCACCATTCAATATGATCATGGCTGATCATCCAACTCAGTATCCCGTACCTGCCTTCTCTCCATACCCTCTAATCCCCTTAGCCACAAGGGCCACATCTAACTCCCTCTTAAATATATCCAATGAACTGGCCTCAACTACCCTCTGTGGCAGAGAGTTCCAGAGACCCACCACTCTCTGTGTGAAAAAATTCCTTCTCATCTCGGTCCTAAAGGATTTCCCCCTTATCCTTAAGCTGTGACCCCTTGTCCTGGACCTCCCCAACATCGGGAACAATCTTCCTGCATCTAGCCTGTCCAACCCCTTAAGAATCTTGTAAGTTTCTATAAGATCCCCTCTCAATCTCCTAAATTCTAAAGAGTATAAACCGAGTCTATGCAGTCTTTGTTCATAAGACAGTCCTGACACTTATCAATTTACCTTCCTTCTATCTCACTGTTTTGATCCTTAAAAGCTTTCTGTTTTCTGGTTTCATTAAGTTTCAATGTTCATACATTTGATTGTGCATTTTATTTGTTCTTCTTTTAGACACTGACCACAGCTTCTATAGTTTTTTTGGAGACAAGAGACTGCAGATGCTGGAATCTGGAGCAACAAAAAAATCTGCCAGAGAACTCAGCAGGTCAAGTAGCATCTGTGAAGGGAAAGAATTGTCAATGTTTTGGGTTGAAAGCCTGTGAAGCAATGACAATTCACCTCCCCCTACAGATGCCACTTGACCCATTGAGTTCCTCCAGCAATTTGCTGGTAGGTTCTAAGTTTTTTTCTGACGGCATTACTTTATTTCACCTTCCCTGCTTTTGCAAGTTTTGTACAGCAAGTCACTGTTTCCTCTTACTTAGTTGCTATCATCTTCTATTTTCCATCATATATTTCAATTTTCTCAGCATAAGATTTCAGTGTTCTCCTCATTGTGCACTGTTTGCAGAAATTATTTTTTTCAATCTTCACCGTACACACTTTGCAGCAAGGCTTAGAGATTTAACTTGTAAATATTATATCCTGTGATTAAGCTCTACCTCTATGTTCATATTAAATAGTGGAGCAGTCGTAAAGGGCTAATTGCTCTCGTATTCCTACTTTGCATTTTCAGATTTCCAATTGGTGGGCAGGTCTGCTGGGTCTAATAACCTTACCATAGTGAGCCTCCAACTTGGCTTTCGGATTCTCAGCTAGAAAATGGCTTGTCTGTTCTGCTTCCTCCCGTCTAGGTCTTGGTGACATTTGCCTTCAGTTTCTTTGTTCCATTAAATACATCTTGCATTTCCATTTAGGAGTTGCAGACCATAAGTGATTGCTTGTAGTGAAGCAATGTTCAATATCAATGCCATTTTCCACTCTGTGTTAGTTCCAAGTACAAGCTTGACATCTTTCTGGTTCACACCAATTAAATCAATATTATAGCTATCTTGGGATTATTTGGGTTCACCATGTTCAGGTACCAACTATATAATAGTCTCTTTTTGTATATCAATAGCACCACTCACTGGCACCATCTTGAAATCGATGGCTTGCTTTGGGATGTTACATGTTGCTGCAGCATTGAGATGAAATATCACTGGTGGCCCTTGCACTGACATCTTAGTGTTGATACACCTAGTTCAATTCAGTTCAGTTCAGAGATACAGCGTGAAAACAAGCTCTTCGTCCGCACCAACCAGCGATCACCCTGTACACTAACACTATCCTACACACACTAGGAACAATTTACACTTTTACCAAGCCAATTAGCCTACAAACCTGAATGTCTTTGGGATGTGGGAGGAAACCGGAGCTCCTGAAGAACACCCATGCAGTCACAGGGACAATGTACGAAGTCTGTACAGACAGCGCCCGTAGTCAGGATCGAACCCGGGTCTCTGGTGCTGGAAGGTAGTAACTCTACCGCTGCGCCACCGTGCCACCCTTGTCTGTGTCTTTGTCACAAGTTTGACCTCTTTTGACACCAGGTCCAATTGTTCCTCTGAATCTGACCATGTATCTGTCTCCGAATGTCGATGGACTTCCCATGACCCCTTCACAGTGCACTCGTTGCAGTAATTATTTATCAATTTTCATCGTGCACACTCTTGCCCATATGCAGAGCATTTCTTTACAGCTACTCCAAAGCATTTGCAACATCTAAGCCAGCTTGGCTGTATTCTCTCGTTTCCTTTGGCTCTCTATGCCTCTGCTTCACAGCACATGCTTCCTTCTCTTGGCCATCAGCTCTGCAGCTTTGCACATCTGTATACATTTTTCTAGGGTTAACCATGCAACCTTTTTGCCCAGCTGAATGCCTGCATTCTGCATGGAATCCAATATCCGATTACCTAGTTCTTCAAATTTGCAAAATCGTAATTAAGAATGCATGAAAGGTTTCTTCGTGTTCCTAATTGTATGCAAAGATCTAATGGTGGTGAACTATTTCATTTTCAAGTGGTTTACAATGTGCTTGTAAATGTAATGCACTCTCCAGAGCATCATATATAAATGTTATGATGGGTTTCAATTTTCTTCCCTTGTGGTCAATGAGATACACTAGCATTTTTACTGATGCCTGCTATGGTTTAAACACCAAAGTCCAGTTCAATAGAGGTTACACATTCTTCCTTCACCACTCTGTTTCTCAGACAGGTTACAGGGCAGAAAATCCAACGGCTTGGCTGATATTGCTAGTTCCTTTGTTCATTGTGTCAATAGAATCACTGAGTTCAATTGAACTTCTAAAGTCTCCATTTGCAAGCAGTTAAAAAAATTTAATGCACTTAATGATGTTTTTTGCTACATATTACTGTTTGAAAAGTTTACGTTTGCTTGCAACATGCAGCAGCGTTGAAAGTGAATGTTTTTGATTAGACAATAGACGATAGACAATAGGTGCAGGAATAGGCCATTCGGCCCTTCTAGCCAGCACTGCCATTCAATGTGAACATGGCTAATCATCCCCAATCAGTACCCCGTTCTTGCCTTCTCCCCATATCCCCTGACTCCACTATATTTAAGAGCCCAATCTAGCTCTCTCTTGAAAGTCTCCAGAGAATCAGCCTCCACCACCCTCTGAGGCAGAGAATTCCACAGACTCTCTGTGAGAAAAAGTGTTTCCTCGTCTCCTTTCTAAATGGCTTAAACTGTGGCCCCTGGTTCTGGACTCCCACAACATCGGGAACATGTTTCCTGCCTCTAGCGTGTCCAAACCCTTAACAATCTTATATGTTTCAATAAAATCCCCTCTCATCCTTTTAAACTCCAGAGAGTACAAGCCAAGCCACTCCATTCTCTCAGCATATGACAGTCCCGCCATCCCGGGAGTAAACTTGTAAACCTATGCTGCACTCCCTCAATAGCAAGAATGTCCTTCCTCAAATTAAGATTATGCACTCTCAGCGATTTATTGGCTATAGTTAAGTAGAATGATAAGACCCAAATTATTGGAGTAACTCAGCGGGACAGGCAGCATCCCTGGATAAAAGGAATGGGTGACGTTTCGGGTCGACACCCTTCTCCAGACTGATCCATCCAACTGCAGTGTGGCCTGAGAATTATAATGGTCAGGTTAGCTACAGTATTTGGGAGGCTAGATGCAACGGTACATTAAAGGATAATTGCACTCAAGGTACAGAAGGGATGATGGAACTGGAAGGAAGAATTTGGCTGAAAGACCTACAAATGGTCCCCAAAACCAAAGAAAGCAATCTAAGCCTGTCTAACCTCTCTCTGTAACATAGCCCCAAATCCAGGCAACATTCTGGTAAACCTCCTCTGCACCCTTTCCAAAACCTCCATAATCCCTGTGTTGGTACTATAAAAAAAGGGAGCGTGGGGAACAAAAAACAGAAAATAAGGAGATGGCAGATGGACTAATCAACTATTTTTATCGAAAATAGAAAATAGAAAATGCTGGAAGTTCTCAATAAGTCAGGCAACATCTATAAAAAGAGAAACAGTTTATATTTGAGATCAAATACTTTTCATTAGTTTTGTAAATCAGGGATTTGAAAGAAGGGATGGTCTCCCACTAGAGAATTATAATCACCGGGGAAATGGTAATGAACAAAAAATAATGGGGTATGGGCTGACAATTCTGTGGGTTGACAGACCTCATCCTTGGAACTTAAACGGTGGGACGATGAGATAGTTGGCAGTACTTTTCCAAAATTGCCCAAATCCAGGGAATGGACAGGTAGATCGGAAAATAGCATGGGTAATTTATTCAAAAGGAAAGATGGAAAGGAGGAAAATATGAACTCATAAGGTTCATGTTAATAGTGAGTCAGAGGTTCACATGCACCTCCTGTAAAATTACCTAACACATCTGGTGTTCCCGATGTGGGCTCCTGTACATTGGCGAGATCAAGCGTAGACTTTGCAACCGCTTTGCCGAACACTTGCATTCAGTCCACCAAGCACTTTTTGTCTGCACAGTGACGCATCGGTAGTTCAATAGCAATATTGTTGAATAGGCCTGCATGGTGGTATAGCAGGGGAGCTACTGCCTTACAGTGCTAGAGACCCAGGTTTCAATCTTGACTACAGGTGCTTGTCTGTACAGCGTTTTTTCGTTCTCCTCGTGACCCACGTGGGTTTTTTCCGAAATCTTCGGTTTCCTCCCACACTCCAAAGACGTACAGGTTTGTAGGTAAATTGGCTTGGTAAATGTAAAAATTGTCCCTAGTGTGTGTAGGACAGTTTTAATATGTGGGGATCGCTGGTCAGCGCGGACCTGGTGGGCCGTAGGGCCTGTTTCCGCTCTGTATCTTTAATTACACTAAACGAAACAGAGCACTACTGGATCTCTCGGTTTCTAAACCATTTTAACTTCCCTTATTTATTACAATACTCCATTGCCAGAGTGAGGCCACATGCATACTGGAGGAACAGCGCCCCAGGGTGGTGCAGTGACACAGCGATAGAGTTGCTGCCTTAGAACGCAAGAGACCTGGGTTCAATCCTGACTATAGGTGCTGTCTGTATGGAATTTGTACATTTTCCCTGTCACTAAATGGGTTTTTCTGGGTGCTCCGGTTTCCTCCCTCATTCCAAAGACTTGAATGTTTGTAGGTTAATTGGCTTCTACAAATTGCCCTTAGTGTGTAGGATGCGAAACTGGGAAACAGGATTATAGGTGATCGTTGGTTTGTGCGGACTCAGTGGGCGTAAACTAAACTATTTGTCTTGGGTAGCTTCTAATCCAACAGTATGAACAGTACAATTTCCAATTTTAAATAACTAACCCACATCTGCCTCCTCCCCCCCCCCCCCCCTTTCCTTCCCCTTCCTGCCCCAACCCCGCTTCCCTCTCCCACTTCTCACCTTACCCCCCCATCTCCCCCTCCCCTCTACACCCCTCCCCTAAAACCTAGCAGACCCTGCACCAGTTTCCCACCCCCCCCGCCCCCCCTCGGCTTGTACTGTTTCCAATGAATACACAATTTGCAATTTTTCTATCCCTGAACTGAACAATTTGCTAGTCTTTATCCTCGTGCTCACACTTGTTGTTTATTCCCTGGCTCTTGTCCAACAATCTGCCTATCAAATAACCCCCTCGCCTGTGTTCACTAATTATCGACCAGACTGTCCTGCCCCATCTTGCTCTCACAGCTTTCTTTCTCGCCTCCTACAATCAGTCTGAAGAAGGATTCCGACCCGAAATCCATATTCTCTGGGGTGCTGCTTGACCCGCTGAGTTACTCCAGCATTTTATGTCTATCTGACGTTAATATCTATCTTAGTGGGAATAGTAAAAGTTTTATGTCTATCTTGGGTTAATATCTATCTTAGTGGAAATAGTAGCAGTTTTCCCCACAGCGATCAGGCTATTAAACAACGAATAAGCTATGAGCTCTGAACTGCAAAAGACTATATTATTATTGTTATTTGCACTATATTTGTTATTTATTGAACTTTTTATTTTTCCCCCCACTATATACAATGTTTATATATTCACATATTCTGTTGTGCTGCAGCAAGTAAGAATTTTATTGTCCCGTCCGGGACATATGACAATAAAACACTCTCTGCTACAGAGGGTAGTTGAGGCCAGTTCATTGGCTATATTTAAGAGGGAGTTAGATGTGGCCCTTGTGGCTAAGGGGATCAGAGGGTATGGAGAGAAGGCAGGTACGGGATACTGAGTTGGATGATCAGCCATGATCATATTGAATGGCGGTGCAGGCTCGAAGGGCCGAATGGCCTACTCCTGCACCTAATTTCTATGTTTCTATGTTTGACTTGACTCTTGACTCTATTAAGGCCCTTTAGCAAGGCACAAATCTAAGTGTAACATCAATATGGCTTTGAGAAAAGGAAAATCACGTCTAACAAATTTATCAAAGCTCGTTTTAGGAGTAACGGGTGCTGCAGATAAAGGGGAATTGGTGAATTTATTAGACTGAGATATCCAGAAGGTGTCTGATATGGGACGACTTCAAAGGTTAATGTGGAAACTAAAAGCCCAACGTAGGAGGTAACATCGTGCATAGATAAAAGCTAGGCTGACAAACAGGAAACAGAACAGACAAAAATGGCTCTTTATGTGTTAGGGAAGATTTGATGAGTGGTATACTATGGGGATTGATGGTCGGGCCACGATCATTTACAATTTATATAAATGGAATGAAGGCACAGAAGTCATGGTTACTAAATTTGCTGATAACATAAAGGTGGGTAGGAAAGTAAGCTGATGTAGGGTGGCTATGAATTTATATATGTGTAGGAAGGAACTGCAGATGCAGGTTTACACCGAAGATAGACACAAAATGCTGGAATATCACAGCAGGACAGGCAGCATCTCTGGAGAGAAGGCATGGTTGACGTTTTGAGTAAAAACGTTACCCATTCTTTCTCTATAGAGAGGCTGCCTGCCCCGCTGAGCCACTCCAGCATTTAGCGTCCATCATATGAATTTATATAGATAGGTTAAATGAAACATGGGATAATTGTTCATTTTGGGAGGAAAAATATCTAAATAGTGAGAGGCTACAGTCTGAGGTGCAGAGATTCTATTGCATGATTTGCAAATTCATGTCAATAAGTAATATAGGAAAAGGAAATAATGTTATTTTTTATTCATTGGGGAATTAAATACAAAAGTATTAAATACAAAAGTAGGGAGATTCTGCTTTAATTATATAGGATATTAGACTAAGTGGGACCGGTTGGGCCCCATGTTCACACGGGAGGGTTGGTCCCCTAACGCAATATTCCACCTCTCCACCAATTCCAATATTGGCCAGTGGGTGGGGCTTTCTGGAGCGCTGGTATGAATGTTGTAGGCTGAAGGGAATGGTTTCCAGAGGGCTAGTATGGACATTGTGGGCCAAATGGATTATTTGGGTGGCTGCTCAGTCGCTCAAGCCTGATGTGCTGGCAGCTCACTCACGGCTGGTGGGCTTCAGTTGACTCACGGCTATTCCTTGAAATTCCATTTCAAACAGGGTGCAAGGGCACCAAATTCAAATGCAGTTTCATACCATTTCATGCAGGGTGCAAGGCCACCAAATTCAAATGCAGTTTCGAACCATTTCAAGCAGGGTGAAGCCACCATAAAACCACACACGACACCACAAAACACCACACTCACAGTTCAGTAGACATTCAGTGTGTTCAGTTGATTCACAGCTCAGACAGTCGTGGCCTCTCCCTCCCCCATTTTGCACAGACTGAGCCACACCCACATTTCCAGGTTTTATAATCCTCCCTCCCTCCCACCAGAAGGGGCGAGGCCTTCATTGTGTGATTGACAGGAGAGAGATTCTCAACATTTTTTAAGCACTAATAACACTTTTATTTTTCATTGATGGGAAGAATCCTCTGCACCTGATGAGCGGAGGGGGACTGAGTAAGATGGCCAAAAATCACAGCCATAAGTGGTAGCGTTTTATCTAAAATCAATATACTGTACAAACAGGAAGTTGTCAAGTTTAGACCTTTAATCATTTGCCATTTCAAACCAACCACCACCAGCCATTTGCTGTGCCTTATTTCAAACCAACCACCACCAGCCATTTGCTGTGCTTTATTTCAAACCAACCACCACCAGCCATTTGCTGTGCTTTATTTCAAACCAACCACCACCAGCCATTTTCTGTGCTTTATTTCAAACCAACCACCAGCAACCACTCGCTGTGCTTTACTTCAAATTAACCACCACCAACCACTTGCTGTGCTTCACTTCAAACCAACCACCACCAACCATTTGCCATGCTTCACTCCAAACCAACCACCACCAACCATTTGCCATGCTTCACTCCAAACCAACCACCACCAACCATTTGCCATGCTTCACTCCAAACCAACCACCACCAACCATTTGCCATGCTTCACTCCAAACCAACCACCACCAACCATTTGCTGTGCTTCATTTCAAACCAACCACATTTTCATTTTCAAATCACATTAAGAGCACTCAACGTCATTAAAACCACACTCACAGTTTAGTAGACATGTGTTCAGTGTTATTCACAGCTCAGACTCAGACGTGACCCCCTCACCTCCCCATCTTGCAGAGACTGACTGAGGCACTCAACACTTCTGGGTTTTATAGTCCCTCCGGAAGGGGCATGGCCTTCAGGAGAGAGAATCTCAACATTTTTAAAACACTAATAACTCTTTTATTTTTCATCGATGGAAAAAATCCTCTTGTCCTGCATAGCAGAGGGGAACTCTGAGTAAGATGGCCAAAAATCATAGCTGTAAGTGGCAGTGTTTTTTCTAAAATCAATAGACAGAACAACAGGAAGTGGTCAAGAGCAGACTTTTAGTAATATAGATTACTGTAAAAACACCTGGAATACTGTGCACAGTAATAGTCTTTATTATTCAGCTTAGAGATGCAAGATGGAAACAGACTATTTGGCCTACCGGGTCCGCGCCGACCAGCGATCCCTGCGCACTAACGCTATCCTACACATACTAGGGACAATTTACAATTATACCAAGCCAATTTGCCTACAAAACTATGTCTATGGAGTGTGGGAGGAAACCGAAGATCTCGGAGAAAACCCACACAGTCATGGGGAGAACGCATACAGACAAGCACACTTAGATTGAAGCTGGGTTTCTGGTGCTATATGCCAGCAACTTTACTGCTGCGCCACCATATCTGAAGAGGGCTGTAACTGCAATGGAAGCCATTCAGATAAAGGTTTAGTAGACTATTATCTGGAATGGGCAAGTTGGCTCATGAGGGAATGTTAGGGAGGTTATGCTTGTATCTGTTGAAAGTTTAGAGGGGTGTCGGATATTATTTAATTGAAACACATAAGATCATGAGTGGACTTGACAGATTTGATGTGATGGGGATCTTCTTTTTTTTCAGGAAGATCTGGAACTAGGACTCAGTTCCATGTACACAATAGTAATGGGACTACTGATAACATTCCTCATATCTTGCAGGCTAGTTTTGTTGCTGCCATTTTGATTCTGTAGTTCAAATTCTGCTAGAAGTACGGGACATTAAATCTTCAGCTCTTAGGCAATCCCTCGCGAGGGAGGACAAACTAGTTTCTCGCTGGTTTTGTGGATTGACCACAAAATAAACAGTAGCTATTTCTCTGTATCACAACTTCAGGGCATCAAAAAATGCTAGATTTGATGTGACTGTATCTTGCTCTATTATATGTAGTGTGTCTATTGTACTTGAGTGTGAACCGATTATATATATGTGTATGCTATACCGTAGGACCAAATTACGCCTGATGACCATCTATAAAGAAACGCACGGGTTTATTCCAAGCAACATCAAGAGTCATCTACAAATTCATCCAGACAACCAAAGACCAGACTATCGGAGTTTTTCAAATGCAAAATCACCCAATCAAATAAAGACTGTTACTTATCGGTATTTATAGTACCAAAGACAATTCGCGAATGGAATCGTCACCACGACATTCACACTGCACCTGACTTCATGACCTTCAAGACCAAGTTGGAAACAATCGATATTAAGACGCTGACTTCCAAGGCCCACTTTAATATTTAATTGCGACTTTGCACATGACCCTCCTAACGTATGTGACAACCAGTGAAGGTGATTATACGTCAGGATATAGATCTAATCTGTTTGGATAGCATGCAAAACAAAGCTTTCCACTGTACCTCAGCACATGTGACAATAATAAACCTAAACCTTGTACTTTGCAACAAATTAAATGCATCTGAAATTTAATAATTCAGTAAAGTAAGAAACATGCAACCGATTTGTACACAATGATGTCTCACCAAATGATCTGATAATTTGTTTTCATGATATTGATTGCATGATGAATAGTGTCCAACTGTACTTTCAAATAGTGACATGTATAAGGTGTCTAGGTTTAACTTGCATTATCTGTACGGCACCGCTTCCTTAGTGCTTAGCTGGAGAATTGGCCTGGATATTTGTGGTTTAGTTTAGTTTAGTTTGAAGAACATTGGACCACCTTTAATTGAACTCTACTGGAATTTATCTTGCACTAAATGTATTCCCTTTATCATGTATTTGCGGATGACTCAGCTGTAATCATGTATTGTCTTTCCACTGACTGGTTAGCAAGCAAGAAACGCTTTTCACCGTGCCTTGGTACACGTGACAAAAAACTAAACTAAACTAAATTATTGTCACGTGTACCGAGGTACGGTGAAAATCTTTTTGTTGCGTGCTATCCAGTCAGGGAAAAGACTATACATGATTACAGTCAAGCTGTCCACTGTGTACAGATAAAAGATAAAGGGCATAACGGTTGGTGCAAGATAAAATCCAGTAAAGATAGTTCAAAGGATTCCAATGAGATATATGGGAGGTCGGAAACACTCGGTTGTTGATGAGAGGATGATTTAGTTGCCTGATAGCAGCTGGGAAGCAACGGCTTTAGTTTAAATATCTGCTGAGTGATACTGATTCCACTATTGAAGTGCGACATATGACGGGGAATTATAGACCAGTTAGCCTTACAACGGTAGCGTGGAAGATACACGAGTCGATGGTTAAAGATGTTATAGCAGCGCATTTCGAAAGCAGTGGCAAGATCGGTGAAAGTCAATATGGATTTATGAAGGGGAAATCATGCTTAACTAATCTTCTGAAATTTTATGAGGATGTAACAAGTAGAATGGAGGAGTCAGCACCACCATTAAACATGATCATGGCTGATTATCTAAAATCAGTACCCCGTTCCTGCCTTTTCCCCATTTCCCTTGATTCTTTTAGCCCTCTGAGCTAAATCTACCTCTGAATGATTTTATGATGGTCGAGTGTGGTAAGAACACAATTCCAATGCAGGTGTTGGAAACCATAGAGTCACGCAGCAAAGAAACAGTTCCTACGATCAACTCTTCTGACCATTAAACTCCCATTTACACTGATACTAATTTTATTCTCCCCATAGTCCCACCAACTCTCACACAGAATCTACCGCTCACTACATATCAGGGCAATTTGCAGAGGCCAAGCAAACTACAAACCTTTGGGAAATGAGAAGAAACCATACAGTAATGGCTACAGGTGGGACATGCAAACTCCACACAGACAGCACTGGAGATCAGGATTGAACTTGGGAGCTGTAGGGCAGCAGCTTTACTAGCTGTGGCACTGTGCCATCCAGCAGAATGGGCATGATTGGGTAATTTCATGCCCCTTCCATCTCTGGTAAAATGGCAAGCTTTACATCCAGAGGTTCATCGAGAGGTTTGTATTCTGTTGCAGATGTGAAACAAGAAGCAAACACACATCACACCTGCCCACGTCTAGGATGATGGGGTAGTTCATTGACCTGTCGGGAGGATGCCGGCTGGCTATTGAAATGTTTATAGAGGGCTATGAGTCAATATTTTAACAGTACGTTTATTTTTAACCATGGTGGTTTGGGTTTCCAGTGAGGTGGTAAACCTGTTTGCATGAGAAAAGTGCACCAGAAGCTGCATTTCCTCCCAGGTAAACATCACTGTAAACCAAAGATCCTATAGCGAGCAAGATAGTCCACTAGACGAAAAAGACATAGTACGGGCATGGGCAGATTCATGGGTAATTTAAGGCCCCATTTCCGTAACCGGCTTCCGTCTCCGCACCAAAGATCCCATAGGATAATAGTGCGGAGACGAAAGCCGGTTACGGAAACATCCTCGTAAAAATAAAAGTTATGTGGTAAAACTCTTATCCTCATTTATTATAATTTATTAACACAAACTGTTCCCCTGCAACGTTGATTACACTACGGGTCGGGTTGTGTCGGGTTACGGAAATGGATGAAAAAAAGGCCCACGTTCCGCTTCGTTGCGTACTACACGTCAGCCCACTGCATTTAGAAGGAGTGATCTATCTTGCTCCGCTATAGGATCTTTGATCTGATTGGTGTCAGATTAGGAAAAGGGGAGGTGCAATGAGACCTAGGTGTGCTTGTACATCAGTCACTGAAAGTAAGCATGCAGATACAGCAGGCAGTGAAGAAAGCTAATGGTATGTTGGCCTTCATTGTGAGAGGATTTGAGTTTAGGAGCAAGGAGGTCCTACTGCGGTAGTATAGTGCCCGGGTGAGACCGCACCTGGAGTATTGTGTGAAATTTTGGTCCTAATTTGAGGAAGGACATTATTGAATTGAGGGAGTGCAGCGTAGGTTCACCAGGTTAATTCCTGGGACTGACATATGATTAAAGAATGGGTTGATTGGGCTTGTATTCACTGGAATTTAGAAGGATGAGAGGATATCTTATAGAAACATACAAAATTCTTAAAGGAGTAGACAGGTGAGATGCAGGAAAAATGTTCTCGATGTGGGAGAGTCCAGACCCGGGGTCACAGTTTAAGAATAAGCGGTAGGCCATTTAGGACTGAGATGAGGAAAAACTTCTTCACCCAGAGAGTTGTGAATCAGTGGAATTCTCTGCCACAGAAGGCAGGAGGCCAATTCACCGGATGTTTTCAAGAGAGAGTTAGATTTAGCTCGTAGGGCTAAAGCAATCAAGGGATATGGGGAAAAGCAGGAATGGGGTACTGATTTTAGATGATCAGCCATGATCATATTGAATGGCGGTGCTGGCTCGTAGGGCTGAATGGCCTACTCTTGCACCTATTTTTCTATGTTTCTAAACAGGGTGGCTAACTTCCTGCTGATTGGGGTTTCAACTACCATATTTATAGTAGAGGAGACTAGTTGCTGACTAAAAGTTGCTACACGATCAGCATTAAGACCAAAATAAATTAGATTTAAAAAATATCCTATATCCTTATACCTGAATAATTTGTAAGACAGATTTGATATTGCACAAGATTTATAATTTAGGTAATGTTATACCGAAGTGGCCCCTCTGGTAATCTCTGTTATAATATGAGTTCATATGCGGAGTTAGACTATAAATAATTGTAAAGTATTTTTGTACCCTTCTAACATTTGTTTTCAAATTAGGTGAATGATTTGATTCTGAGCGGGGTCCACTTTAAAATCAATAATGGCTGTAATGGTAATAAACGCATTGTCAGCGTTAAATGTGGAACAGTCACTTCTTCTACAGGATACACCCTGAAATGAGGGGATGACACATTTCTCTGGTAAGCCCACTTCCCAAGGGTGTAGCAAAATATAAATGGAAAGGAGAAGTAAAACTACTGGCAATATCAGCAGAACACATCTCAGAGGGAGTTTTAGTGGGCTTAATCTCCGTAAAACAAAGTTGTGTGGACACTGTCTCGATCGAACTTGAACGCTCATTACTGGGTAGTACTGTACTGTGGTTTTCACACTGTTAGAACATCCGCATTTGTTGTCACGGCAACTCCGCAGTGGTCGTCACTGAGAGACAAACTTCGCAGCCAAGGGAGGAACTGAGTCTTTTCTATCAAATCTCATTCTGCTTGCTTCAGTGGCTTGTGACTATTAGAACGACTCTTTTGTGCATTCCTTTCGCCATTATGGAAACAAGACCAATTAGCCGACAATTCCTATTTACAAAAGTAGAATTATGCCCGGATTGCTGTTCCTTAATCAACTGGAAATACCTCAGCAATTCAATTTGTGGTTAAACACATGCAGTTAACTTGGCAGAGACAATTAATGCAGTGTTGTAATTAGTAGTCCTGGGGCAAACTGACATGAAAATCACAAGACACATGTGGTTGTCTTCTTTTGATCTGTTCCTTTTCATTTCGACCAGGAACTGGGAATTGGCATCAATGCACCTCCAAAGGATTATATGGGAGGGCCAAAATCTTCAGTATAAATCAAAAGTGTGATTAAATTAGGAAACATTTATTGGGGCATAGTTCAGTTTTAATCAGAAGTGCATTTGAGCTCAAAGTTTTTATAATGCTGGCATTAACAGAGATCATAAGGAATTGGAGTAGCATTAGGCCATTCGACCCATCAAGTCTACTCTACCATTCAATCCTGGCTGATCTATCCCTCTCTCTCCTAACCCTATTCTCCTGCCTTCTCCCCATAACCTCTACCTGTACTAATCAAGAATCTATCTATCTCTGCCTTAAAAATATCCACTGACGGCCTCGACAGCCATCTTGTGGCAAAGAATTCCACAGATTCACCACCCTCTGACTAAAGAAATTTATCGTCATCTCCTTCCTAAAAGAACTTCCTTTAATTCTGACATTTCAGCTCTGCCATTTTTCTAAAGTTTTACTTCTGTTATTCCTTACATTGTACACTTTGTCGTTACATAGACGTGTTTGGAACTCATATACGTCAAGTGCAACTGAAAGATATCAATGCAGTTATAAAAGCTAACAGTATACATTTTGACGGTGCTTCTAGAGGTGTAACAAGCCCTTCAGATGCAAAATGTTAATTGGTAGTTAATTGGTGAGAAATGCATGATCTCCAACAATTGCCCATTGAAATTAATTTTTAAAAATTGGACAATAGTGAGCTTATGTCTTGTCAATAGGTTAAAATTACTCTCCAAGAAATCCTATGCAGTCATTGTCAAGTAATCAAATCTATGCGGGAATGTGGATATTCAAACACCCCAACCTAAAGCTAATGTGCCAGTAAGAAGTTATACTAATAGACATTGCTAATGAAATTACATTCTACAAAGGGAGATAATAGTAGTTCTCTTTGTCTTCTGATGATGTTGCCACAGTAAAAGCATTCATCACAAGTACAACAGTAAGGCCCTGTACTGATAGTTCCACACTTCCCAGTATAACATACAGTTCAGCTGCCTTGCAATGTCTGAAAACCCATACAAAGACAAAATAGCAAATAAAAGGAGCACACCTTCACAAGCAGCCTACTGCATTGTGCATTCTTTGCTATAATGGATATTAGCTAACCGCAACATTGGTGCCTTTAAAGCTCACCAACGCTTACAACCTTACCACTTCCATTTAATCTAGACTGTATGGGGTCACCTGCTATATCCTTCGATGTTTTCCTATTGTTATCTTCCTCCATCTCAAACTCCACACTCTCAATGCATAATCGTCCAGGATTTTAATTCACCTCTGCTTCCTGTGGTTCAATGACAATTGACGTTGCCTGACATTTGGAGGTTCAAGAATATCTTCAGGGGTTTGTGCACAATATTCTACGTGGCGAGGTACTGTGTAGGTATTGCACTGTTGGAACTGCCCTTTCTGTTAATCTGTGGATCCTTCTGCTCACATGGATGGGTGTAAAAGATTCTATGCCACTATTTCATGGAAGAGTATCTGATTCATTTCTAGACCCTGTTACATTAATCTTTTATTAACCTTTACTGAAATCAAATTAACATATAGTTATAAAGTTGGAGGCCTTTTAGATCCATGCCAGCTACCAAGAGATCAATCCCATTAGTTCCATTGCCTTCTCCTCATTTTTCAGAATGTCAGTTATGTATCCTCTGTCATGCATACTCATAGTCTTTCCTTTGATTCATTTTTACCATTAACCGACATCAAGTGGAAATTTGCAGAGGCCAACGGTGCGTGGGAGAAAACCAGAGCACCAAAGGAAACCTATACAGTAAAAAAAAATGCAAACTATGTCTGAAGAGCATCGAAGGTCAGAACCAAACTGGACCCCTGGAACAGTGAGCCACAGCATTAGATACTGCCATACCATGATCACTTCAATTTGTCCTTGGTCTCCAGAGAAGCTGCCTGAAATGCTGAGTTACTCCAGCACTTTGTATCTTTTTATTTGTAAGCCAGCATCTGCAGTTTCTTGATAGAAACATAGAAACATAGAAAATAGGTGCAGGAGTAGGCCATTCGGCCCTTCGAGCCTGCACCGCCATTCAATGTGATCATGGCTGATCATCCAACTCAGTATCCCGTACCTGCCTTCTCTCCATACCCCCTGATCCCTTTAGCCACAAGTGCCACATCTAACGCTCTCTTAAATATAGTCAATGAACTGGCCTCAACTACCTTCTGTGGCAGAGAATTCCAGAGATTCACCACTCTCTGTGTAAAGAATGTTTTCCTCATTTCGGTCCTAAAGGAATTCCTCCTTGATTCTTCACTTTAACATGATTCTTTGTGAGAGTTTGAAATGCATAAACTGGCTGTTGCGTTTCATAAGCTGCAAGTGGCCATGTATGTTGAAAAGTACTTAATAGCTTGCAAAGTGTTTTAGAGTATTGTGAAAGACACTCCCTGACTTTTTCTCTGTTGGGTCTCCGATGTCGTTGGGCCTAACGTTGTGGAGCCGGTGGCGGCCTCCGGCCGGGACCAACCTGACAGCTCCAGTCGTGGAGCCTGTGGACTTGACATCGCGGAGCTGGCCATCTTCAGAGCGGGAAGAGCTGTGGAGGCGCTCGGCTGCGACCCGACTCTGGAGCTTCGGAGGCTCCGGCCGCAGCACCGGTGGACAGGAACATCGGGAGCTCCAGGTCCCTTGTGGGAGACCACTTTTCGGAGCTCCCGCAACGGCAACTTCTCCGGCTGGAATTGCGGGGTTTAAAGGACACGGAGCCGGGGCCTAATATCGCCCGGCGTGGCTTAAACGGCCACAGGACTTACCATCGCCCGCCGGGGGCTTTAACATCGGAGCCCCAGTTCACCTCGATGTTGCAGTTGGACTGCTGGACCGTGGGTGATAAACAAAGGGAAGAGATAAGACTTTGCCTTCCATCACAGTGAGGAGGTGTTGGAGATTGATGGATATTTATGTAAACTGTGTTATGTTTGGGTCTTGGGTTTTTTTTTGTACTGCAAAAAACTGTAGAAAATGCTATTTTGTTCAACCAAGTTGTTTGAATGACAATAAAAGACATTCCATTCCATTCCAAATGCAAGTCTTTCTTTTCCTTTCACTGAGAACCAACTGCAAATTAATCTGCAATCTATCAAGTCAAAAATACAGAAATGTAGTGACAGATGGACTTAGATCTGATTGCCTCACTAAAGCTCCTTTTTAAAAAACTGACACCAAGATGATTTTTAGATAATTTTAACGACCAATGTTTTCTTTTCTCTGTCTCTTCTTTCATCGGAACATAGGATGGAAAAGTGATCTTTTAGTTTTTCCTTTTGTCAACTTTGCAGTATGAATCACCGTGGTTCCTAACATGGTAAACAATGTCTATCCATTGGTCCAAGATGAGATGAGGAGCTCCACGATTGGGCACCATCCTCCCAATGCTAGGTTTTTGAGATTTTCCAAGAAATTGTTTTCATTTGTAAAATGAAACTGCTAGAATCATTGAAAAATAGGTGCAGGAGTAGGCCATTCGGCCCTTTGAGCCAGCACCACCATTCAATATGATCATGGCTGATCATCAGTACCCCGTTCCTGCTTTTCCCCCCCATTTCCCTTGATTCCTTTAGCCCTATGAGCTAAATCTAACTCTGAATGATTTTATGATGGTCGAGTATGGTAAGAACACGATTCCAATGCAGGTGTTGGAAACCATAGAGTCACACAGCAAAGAAACAGTTCCTACGATCAACTCTTCCGACCATTAAACTCCCATTTACACTGATACTAATTTTATTCTCCCCATAGTCCCACCAACTCTCACACAGAATCTACCGCTCACTACATATCAGGGCAATTTGCAGAGGCCAAGCAAACTACAAACCTTTGGAAAATGAGAGGAAACCATACAGTAATGGCAACAGATGGGACATGCAAACTCCACACAGACAGCACCGGAGATCAGAATTGAACTTGGGAGCTGTAGGGCAGCAGCTTTACTAGCTGTGGCACTGTGCCACCCAGCAGAATGGACATGATTGGGCGAATTCATGCCCCTTCCATCTCTGGTAAAATGGCAAGCTTTACATCCAGAGGCTCATCGAGAGGTTTGTATTCTGTTGCAGATGTGAAACAAGAAGCAAACACACATCACACCTGCCCACGTCTGGGATGATGGGGTAGTGCATTGACCTGTCGGGAGGATGCCGGCTGGCTATTGAAATGTTTCTAGAGGACTATGAGTCAATATTTTAACAGTACTTTTATTTTTAACCATGGTGGTTTAGGTTTCCAGTGAGGTGGTAAACCTGTTTGCATGAGAAAAGTGCACCAGAAGCTGCATTTCCTCCCAGGTAAACGTCACTGTAAACCAAAGATCCTATAGCGAGCAAGATAGTCCACTCGACAAAAAAGATGTAGTACGGGCATGGGCAGATTCATGGGTAATTTAAGGCCCCATTTCCGTAACCGGCTTTTGTCTCTGCACCAAAGATCCCATAGGATAATAGTGCGGAGACGGAAACCAGTTACAGAAACATCCTCGTAAAAATAAAAGTTATTTGGTAAAAATCTTCTCCTCATTTTCTGAATTTTAATTTATTAACACAAACTGTTCGCCCGCAACGTTGATTACACTGCGAGTCGGATCGGGTCGGGTCCGGTTACGGAAATGGATGAAAAAAGGCCCACGTTCCGTTCCGCTCTTAAAAATAGCGGAGTCAGGGGATATGGGGAGAAGGCAGGAACAGGGTGCTGATTGGGGATGATCAGCCATGATCACATTGAATGGCGGTGCTGGCTCAATGGGCCAAATGGCCTACTCCTGCACCTATTGTTCCGTTGCGTACTACACATCAGCCCATTGCATTTAGCAGGAGTGGTCTATCTTGCTCTGCTATATGATCTTTGCTGTAAACAACTCTCCACATACCCCATCCCACACCCCCATGATATGTCTGTTCCTCTCTATCTCTGCAACCCACCCAATGATTACTTCCACTTGCTGCCCTCTAGATTCTGATGGCATTCTTTCTTTCCCTGTAAAGGGCCTGTCCCACTTTCATGACCTAATTCACAACCTTTTTTACTCGTGGACATTTTTCATCATGTTAGAAAAACGCCCTGACCTACTTGATGCCAAGAGTACCTACGACTAGCATCACGACCTACTTCGTGACGACCATGCTGCGAGTGAGTCAAGGGCAAACTCGACAGAGGTCGTGAATTAGGTTGTGAAAGTGGGACAGGCCCTTAACTCTGCAGGCGAGGTGGAGTCTGTGGCAAGGTGGAGGGTGGCATAGTGGAGTAGCGGTAGCGTTGCTGCCTTGCAGCGCCAGAGTTCGATCCTGACTACGGGTGCTGTCTGTATGGAGTTTGTACGTTATCCTTGTGACATTGTAGGTTTTTCCCGGTGCACCGGTTTCCTCCCGCACTCCAGGTTTGTAGGTTAATTGGCTTCGGTAAAAATTATAAATTATCCCTGATGTGTAGCATAGTGCTAGTGTACGGGGATCATTGGTTGGCGCTGACTCGGTGGGCCGCCAGGGCTGTTTCCACTAAACTAAACTGTATCATGAAACTAAACTAAACTAAACACTCTGTACTTTTGCCAAAGGCTCAGATCCTAGACAAGTAGCCAGCCAGACTAAAGGCAACCCAGGAAATATTTGGGCCCGCGATTTATAAAAGACTTGTTGTGACCCATGGTAAGCATCATCTTTAAGGTCTAAAGTCTAACCTGATTTCTCGTAACTAAGCCAAGTTCTCGTAAATCAAGGGGCCTTGAGTGAGGGGCAGACATGTTTCATCAAAATGGTTCAATTTATTTATGGAGGGTATATGTGAAATATTTGAAGTGGAAAGACACAAAGACCAAGGAGCCAGACATTTGACAGAGGAGCCAGAATGTCTGCCAGCTGAGTATTGTTAGCAATCACTTCCTAAGGATATTGGTGCCCAGGGTTTTGCTTCACTGTCAGGAGAGCAATTAATCCTTCACGTAAAAGCCACTGTGGACCTGGAGAGGTTCAGCTCTATCTTGGCAGTGTATAATGCATCTTTAAGTTTGGAGCGGGCTTTTCTCTCTGTATGGTCTGTGTGTGCTACTACAGATGCTCCTCAACTTACGATGGGGTTACGTTCTGATAAACCCATTGTAAATCAAAAATATCGCAAGTCGAAAATGTGCGCGTGGGCTCACTCACATCTACACCGCCACGGGTGTACAATGGCAGTGTAGCCCAGAAAACCCGGCTACTGGTGGGGAAGAGGCCGCGTACCGCTGAACCTACCCCAAACCTCGCTGCCTGGCCCTGTCCAGACCAGCCCCTGGTCCACAGCCCAGCACCCGGTGAGGGTAACCGGGTCCCCGCCGGCCATCAGAGGGCCAGTGTATGTGGCGCTTCCCCACCCGGCAGTCACCCCCTGACCCGTGAGGGCACGGTCTGATTGCCCCACCATGTCTTGGAACGACTGGAACTGTCCCCTCCGTCCTGAGTGGTCACAGCACCCCACACCCGTGTACCAGCTGCCGAGAAATGGGAACCTCCCCTCTATCTCTCCTCTTCTTCCCACCCCCTCCTCCCTATCCCCCTCTCCCGTAATCTCTTTATCCCCCTCTCCCTCTATCCCCTTCTCCACCACCTTCTCTCCCCATTCCCGCTCACACCCCCTCCACTGGAGAGATCGGTGAAGTGTTTTAATGGCGGTGGGTCAGCTGTAGTGCTTGAACTGGGGGTCCCGGTGAATTCCAGCCACACAAAGACTTTCCCCACTCTCCGCTTCAACGTTCGAGAAAATCCCACAGGGAGAACAGAATCAGACACCATAGATATAGGCGGTTCAGCCCAACTAGTCTATGTTGATTAAGTTGTCTATGAGCTATGGTGAGGTGCTGTACTGTGGGGGGGGGGGGGCAGTACAGAAGGAGCGCTACACTGTTGGGGAGGGGGGGAGAGGGGTGAGGCACACAGTACGCTGTAGACGCTGGCAACACAGTACACTGTAGAGTATCGGTTGTTTACACTCATGATCTCGTGGCTGACTGGGAGCTGTAGCTCGCTACCGTTGCCCAGCATCACGAAAGAATATCGTACCGCATATCGCTAGCCTGGGAAAAGATCAAAATTCAAAATTCGAAGTACGCTTTCTACTGAATGTGTATCGCTTTTACACCATTCGTAAATTCGAAATATCGCAAGTCGAAGCATCGTAAGTCGAGGAGCACCTGTATTCTGATTCCTGATCAGATAGCGGAGTTATTTGGTAGCCTTGCTGCACTACAATGTAACAATTTCTTGGATGTGCAACTTACATGAAGTTTAGAGACTAAATGGTTAATGTAAATATGAAGTTATGAAGAAATATTACAAGACTGTAGGAAACAGATGCACTTTGAGTTTAGTGTCGATCCTACTGAGGATGATGCCAGAGCACGTGTTCCTGCTTTCATGGGAGAATCCACCTGTATTGCCAGTAACTGCCAACTCACTCAGAGCAGCAGGAGATCTGTGGGTGTGCAGCAGAACTGGGTGGAGGCTGATGGCTCACAGAAAGTCTATTGGGAGAGGTTTGGTAGTTCTGGCAGTTCAAGGAATGCATTGATTGGGATGATCAACCATGATCACATTGAATGGCGGTGCTGGCTCGAAGGGCCGAATGGCCTCCTGCTGCACCTATTGTCTATCTCCACTCAAGAGGGCAGTCGGCATTTTGCAACAGCCCAGAAGAGGGTGAGTTCTGGTGCCTTCACTCCTGGAGAACACAGGCAGATTGAGCTGGACAGGTAAAGGTTTGGGGAAAGACAAGGGTGATGGCTGAGTGCTGGGGGTGTGGTGGGCATTGGGTTGGTAGAAAGGGAAAGTAAGAGGGAAGGAGCAAAAGGTAAGGTGAATGAATGGTAAGGAAGCTGATATGGAGGGAGCCGACTGATGGAGGACAATATTGAAGGAGGCAGCGGAAAAAGGGATTGAAGATAGTAATTGAGGGGACATGCAGGAGAGAGGATGAGGATAGATAGTGGACTGAGCAAACGATTGTGCCCGTGTCTGCATTAGAATGCTTCTGAGTGTGTGTACAAGATTTCCTTATGCGTGCATGTATGTATGTGTGCCTGTGTGCATGCATGTTTTGAATGAGAGAGCACTGTATATTCTGTACAGCTCACTTGTGTTACCGTATTTAGACTACCGTGTGGAAGTATGGGGCAACACCTACAAAACCACCTTACAATCACTAATGCACACTACAAAATAGAGCTATTCGTATAGTAAACAATGTAGGATATCATGACCACACCAATATACTGTATTTAAAATTACACACCTTAAAGATTAAGGATCTGGTAGAATTTAAGACTGCACAAATAATTTTTAAAGCAAAAAATAAACTGCTACCTGTAAACGTACAAAAACTGTTCAAAGACAGAGAGGGGGGTTATAACTTTAGAGGGAAACTAAACTTGAAACAGCATTTATGCTCGGACCCATTTAAAAAGTATGTGTATTTCCATTTGTGGGGTGGTTTTGGGGAATGGTCTTGACGAAACGATTAAACAAAGTATGAATATAATGCAGTATAAAAAAATGTACAAAAGATATATCCTTGAAAATACAGGAGTGAGGAAGGAGAATGTAAATCTCACAGATGTTAATGGTGCTTGTTCTTTTGTTCTTTTCCTTTTTTGTTTTTTTTAAATTAATAGCTTGATTGGAGTAGTTTTATTTGAATTGTCTGTTTAGTTTATTTTATTGAATTTTGCATTTGTTAATGGTGAAGAATGGGGGTAGGACTTGACAAGCATAGGCTTCTTCCTATCCCTTTTCGAACGAGTCTAATGTGTATTATATTGAAATTGGTTTTTGATTTTTTAATTTATGTATGTACATATATGTGTATATGTATGTATATATATGTGCATGTATATGTATGTATGTGTGTATGTATTTATGTATATATATGTGTATATATATAATTTTCCTTTTATTTATTCATTTTGATCTTTTCTTTTCTTCTCTTTTATTTTTTAATCGTTCGAAATAAAGATATCATTCATTCATTCAATTCAATAAAGATATCATTCTATGTGTCTTTGTGTATGTGCATGTGTCATTGTAGAGTACCACCTTTGTATAATCGTCTCGGACCACCATGTATTTGGATCAGGCCTTCTCTCAGTCAAAAGCACATGGTGCCCTGAAATGGGGGGCTATGTATAAACACTACTGTAATTTGGAGTACATTGCGGACAATCAAATTGTGGAGTACAGAGGGAAATAAATAAATGATGGGTCTTTGTCCCAAACATTATGGAGGGCACTGTAGTAAAAATAGTGCATCACTTGACTTACCACGAGTAATGTGAAGTGCATCTAAGAGTATGTATAACCCCAACATTTTTGTTTGATTTTTTTAATTTTAAAGTCTGACATTTTGACGACATTAATATTGAAGCAACACATTGGAACTGTTGACTATTTCTCTCAACCAGACATTTGAGCATCTACTGTGTTGAACTGTTGCCTGAGAAGAGAATGCATCTCCTCTTTTGGAAACATCCTTGAGGTGTCTCAAAGTATTCATTAAAGCATTACAGATTATCTATAGTACATCAGGTGCTACATAGTAAAAATATCATTTGACTTATCAGCTGTGTAGGTTTATTGATGTTTGGAGCAGATCTATTAATGCGGTTACGGAAAGATGAAGCAATTATCAGAGGGAGCAACGTGAATAGATAGGAACTCACTTGATTTTTCCTCCTTTATTGAGTATTCAATGATTTTAGGAGTTCCATCCTCTCCAGGGAAATTCACCGAAAGGACCATGTTTGTTAGGGTGCAATCTTTCCGCACCATGAATGTCTGTAAGCAGAAATACATTGTGCTTAATTGAACTGTAGGTGTTAACAAGTCTTGAAAATAAAGTACACTTGGTTCCCACGCAAAGAAGTAACCTTGGGCAAGGCTAATGGTCAACCATATCTCTCAGTTTGATTCATGATATCCATAAATTCACTGCATAATTAAAATGAAACAATTTACACCTGCAAAGTGAAGTAGGCAGTGACCAAACAAAAATACCCAGTGTAGGAATGAACTGCAGATGCTGGATGAAAGGGAAGATAGACACAAGTTGCTGGAGTAACTCAGCTGGTAATTCATCTCTGGAGAAAAAGTATAGGTAATGCTTCGGGTCGGAACCTGAAGTCTGAAGACGTCTGAAGAAGAGTTCCGTCCCGAAACGTCATCTATTCTTTTTCTCCAGAGATGTTGCCTGACCCGCTGAGTTACTCCAGCACTCTGTGCCTATCTTCGACTCAGCACACCCATTGAAGAGCAATACGTTGTCTGAGTTGCCAAATTTTCGATGAGACATTAAACCAAAGCCAATTTTTCTCAGTAAGGTGGATGTAGATCAATCAACATATTGAAGACTTGGATGGGAGTCATTCTGATGTCCTGATTAACAGCCAATCTTATTGATCCACATTATATAATCATTATTACATTGCTATATCTGGGAGCTTACTCTCTGCATCTTGGCTGCAGTGATCAGATTTTAAAATCATGAATTACTTGCGAACATTTGTGGCATTCTGTGCGAAAAGAGTTTTATTAATAAATGTTCACAGCGAATTGAGAACTAAAGGGCACAGGTTTAAGAAAGGAAGGGAAAGATTTAATAGAAACCCGAGGCAATTTTCTTCTCTCAGATGGTGAAACAAACTGCCAGAGGAATGGTTGAGCCAGGTACAACAATGTAAGAAGACATTTGGACAGGTACATGGATAGGAAAGGTTTAGAGCCGGGGGCGGCAACCTTGCTCTGCATAAGGCTAGGACGTCACATCTAACACGTGTACACATAGATCCCGTCCCGGATGGCAGGCAACAAATCACGTGTTCACGTAGATCCCGCCCCTTTGAGGACATCACCCGAAGCCCTGGCCCCTAGTTGCGGGCGCTCACGAACATGGCGCACCTACGGACCACTGCCTTGACCCTGTCCTGCAGGTGGTGGCTCATATACTCACATTCAATCGTCCCCGGCCTATTGACAACCTCGATCCCGACAGTGAAGCCCAGACACAGAAGGTGCGTGGCCGTGCCGGCGGCTTTGCGCAGGATGGGGTACAGCCAGAGCTCGGCACTAGGCCGCACTTGCCGCTGCTCGACGTTAGAGGGATACGGGCCAAACACGGGCAAATAGGACTATCTTAGATGGGGCAGTTTAGTCGGCCTGGGCTAGTGGATGGACGATGGACCTGTTTCCTTATTCTATTAAACCATGACTCTACTTCAAATGCGATCTAATTAAATTAGGAAATGCATTTGTGATGAATGTGGAAACCCCATTGTGATATCACATCCAGCTGAGTGAGTTTTTGCACAGATACATTAGATCTTACTGCCTCTGCTTTAGGCTCCCACAGTGGACAGAAACTTGTTAAATTTAGATCCTAGTACATAATGTGCACTTCTGGAACAAGTTCTACCATGTGCTCATTTCCTCATTATTCAGCAGTTTTAAAACTGATCCAATGTCAATGCATCACACTTGAGTCATTAGCTTCAATTTCATTAAAAAAATATATATACATCTACATTCCTTGCTTGATCCCATTTGATCGCACAAAAAGCTCAAGAGACACGTAGTTCTGTCAAAAGATTGCAACTGGCGGACACCAGGGGAATCCGGGACATGGCAGAACTTAAAATCTCTGCCTTTCCGAGGGGCACATGCATATAATGCCATGTTGTTATCAGATACAAATACAACCATCACCCCAACAAGATCATTTTGAAGGTTATACCTCTTGACCCTTGCTTGTGCTACACCGAGAATATCACATCCACAGATTAAAAGCTCACATTCTATAAGAACAAGGTGTGGTGGGTTGGTTGAGGAATGGGGAGTGGATGAGGGAGAGATAAAGGAGCCTGGGTCTCTCCTTATAATGTGGTGATGGTATGGATGGAAGGTCCACCTTCATCATGGTGTAATTGGATGTCCACATATACATTCATCTCCTATCTCAGGGTGAGTTTTGCACTCTAAACTCTCCATATTATTTGATGAGCCTGATGTTAACGTGTTTGCTAGTGACAATAACAGAAAACGCTGCAAATACACCAGGTTAGGAAGCATTTGTTGAATAAGAAACAAAGTGAATCTTTCAGGTTGAAGATCTTTCACCAGATGGAGAGTTTTTCACCTGAATACAACTCTCTCTTCACAGATGCTGCCTATTTCCATTTTGCTCTATTGATCTTCTGGAAGAAAAGCCAGTGACTGCTGTGAAAGTGCAGCTGGCGACAAGGGAAAGACCGTGTGGCAGCTTGGAGAGATAGCTGACAGGAGGAAATAGTCTCCAACGGGGCTGTTATGAGCTAGCTACCAATAACAGCTGGCTCAGTCACCTTGGTAGGGCACAAGAGCCACCCTCACTTGGCAAAAAAAAGTTCAAAGAGAAGAATATCCCCAGAGTCTGTGAGAGAGGGGGCGCAAGATGAAGCATCGACTGACCACCCGATAACAAACCTTGGAACGGACATGACATTGAATTAAGCATGTGGCAAAGCTTTTGAAAAATGAGCAGCTGGACATGTTCTTCAGACCTGTAGATGTGGCTGGACCAAAGTAACATCAACTCGTGGTGTTAAATTTCATCAAGGACAGAAGAAATGCTTGAAAATCTCCAACCCAGGGCTCCGCATTGACCAGATTTTGTCAAGAGGAAGATCAAATCAGTTGGTGAAACTCAGCGGCAGGAAGAAACCCACAGTCTGCAGAGCAACAGCACCCTACGGGATGTGGCAGAAGTTTCAGGCAACAGTCCAAGACGCAACCAGGCACATCGTAAAGTGGAGAACATGCAAGGATGTAAGCCGTTGGTGAAATGGCCAAAATCTAACAGCAAGGAGTGGGAAACCATCAACGCAGATGTGAGCCTAATCTTAAGAAGAATCAAAGGATCAGCAGAAAAGTTGGAGAAGATGGGTGATCTAGTCTACAGCTATGGAAAGGAGAAACTTGGAGGGAAGGAACAACTCAGCAGGAAAGATAGGCCTCCCCCCCTCAAGTCCCGTCATCTCCAGGAAATCCAACGACTTGTTAAAGAAAGAAGAGGCCCAAGGAAGCTGTGGAAAAAAGCAACAGCAGAAGAAAGTGAGGGCATCAATCTCCTTCAAGAGGACCTAAAACAGAGGCTCTCGAAGCTGCGCAGATTGGAGAATTTAAGGAAACAATCCAAAAAGAAGGAAAAAGCAAGAACAGACCTACAAAGATCCCTGTAAGTTTGTGAAAGGCATTTTCACAAAAGAGAAAAGCGGATCCCTGAAAGCGTTCAAAAAGGAGGTTGAAGGACATAAGAACCATCCACACTGATGAGCTAAACGATGAACCGATACTTGTCCCCGCTGACTTCCCACCAATCTCACCCCCACAGCATCAATTTGACATCAGCCCTCCCATGCGGAGTGAGGTGAACGTGGTAGTGAAGAAGGCAAGAAGGGCCTCTGCACCAGAGTAGTGAAGAAGGGCCTCTGCACCAGGCCCTAATGGTGTTTCGTATGGTGTCTACGAGAATGCCCTGGATGTTCTGACATCCCTTTGGAGGAACACAAGGGTTGCGTGGGAAAAGCAAGTTATCCCCAAAGCCTGGCGTAAAGCGGGGGGGTAGTGCTGATCCCAAAAGAAAATAATGTATCCACCATCGAACAGTTTTGGCAAATAAACCTTCTTAACATAGAGGGCAAGATCTTTTTCAATGTATTGGTGAAAAGACTTACAAAGTATCTGCAACAAAACCATTTCATTGATACATCAATCCAAGAGGCAGGCATAGCAGGCTTTTCGGGATGCCTTGAACATACCAACGTCATATGGCATGAAATCTAGACTGCTTAGAAATAACAAAAGAATCTGCATGTCTTATTGCTCGACCTGGCCAACGCCTATAGATCATTTCCTCATTTGCTACTGTGGACTGTTTTTGAATTCTTTCAGGTGCCTGCAACAATAACAAATCTGGTAAAAAAACTACTTCCAGGATCTGCATTTTTGTCTCACAACATCAGACTTTACCACAAGCGTGGTAACCACTGGAAGTAGGTATCATGGCGGGGTGCACCATCTCCCTATTGACCTTCACCATGGCAATGGAGCTCATTATCAGAGCATCAAAATGGATTGTGGGAGGAAAACGGCTACAGTGTGGACAGCGGTTACCACCTATACGAGCCTATATGGACGATATAACAGCACAAACGACAACTGTCCCCTGCACTGAGACTTTTGGAAAAACTTCATCAAAACATCACGTGGGCAGGACCATGTTTGTTAAGGTGCAATCTTTCCGCACCATGAATGTCTGTAAGAAGAAATACATTGTGCTTAATTGAACTGTAGGTGTTAACAAGTCTTGAAAATAAACTACACTTGGTTCCCACGCAAAGAAGTAATCTTGGGCAAGGCTAATGGTCAATCACATCTCTCCGTTTGATTCATGATACCATAAATTCACTACATAATTCAAAAGAAACAACTTACACCTGCAAAGTGATGTAGGCAGTGAACAAACAAAAATGTTCAGTAACAGAAAACACTGCAAATACACCAGGTTAGGAAGCATTTGTTGAATAAGAAACAAAGTGAATCTTTCAGGTTGAAGATCTTTCACCAGATGGAGAGTTTTTCACCTGAATACAACTCTCTCTTCACAGATGCTGCCATTTTGCTCTATTGATCTTCTGGAAGAAAAGCCAGTGACTGCTGTGAAAGTGCAGCTGGCGACAAGGGAAAGACCGTGTGGCAGCTTGGAGAGACAGCTGACAGGAGGAAATAGACTCCAACGGGGCTGTTGTGAGCTAGCTACCAATAACAGATGGCTCCGTCACCTTGCTAGGGCACAAGAGCCACCCTCACTTGGCTAAAGAAAGTTCAAAGAGAAGAATATCCCCAGGGTCTGTGAGAGCAGGGGTGCAAGATGACGCATCAACTGACCACCCGATAACAAACCTTGGAACGGACACGACATGGAATTAAGCATGTGGCAAAGCTTTTGAAAAATGAGCAGCTGGACACGCTCTTCAGACCTGTAGATGTGGCTGGACCAAAGTAACATCAACTCATGGTGTTAAATTTCATCAAGGACGGAAGAAACGCTTGAAAATCTCCAACCCAGGGCTCTGCATGGACCAGATTTTGTCAAGAGGAAGGTCAAATCAGTTGGTGAAACTCAGCGGCAGGAAGAAACCCACAGTCTGCAGAGCATCAGCACCCTACGGGATGTGGCAGAAGTTTCAGGCTCTGAAATCTGAGGAAAGGCATTCTTGCCATAGAGGGAGTACAGAGAAGGTTCACCAGACTGATTCCTGGGATGGCAGGACTGCCATATGAAGAAAGACTGGATAGACTCGGCTTGTACTCGCTGGAATTTAGGAGATTGAGGGGGGGATCTTATAGCGGCTTACAAAATTCTTAAGGGGTTGACCAGGCTAGATGCAGGAAGATTGTTCCCAATGTTGGGGAACTCCAGAACAAGGGGTCACAGTTTAAGGATAAGGGGGAAGTCTTTTAGGACCGAGATGAGAAGATCTTTTTTCACAGAGAGAGTGGTGAGTCTGTGGAATTCTCTGCCACAGAAGGTAGTTGAGGCCAGTTCATTGGCTATATTTAAGAGGGAGTTAGATGTGGCCCTTGTGGCTAAATGGATCAGGAGGTATGGAGAGAAGGCAGGTACAGGATACTGAGTTGGATGATCAGCCATGATCATATTGAATGGCGGTTCTGGCTCGAAGGGCCGAATGGCCTACTCCTGCACCTATTTTCTATGATTCTATGTTTCTATGAAAGGAGAAATTTGGAGGGAAGGAACAACTCAGCAGGAAAGATAGGCCTCCTCCCCCCACGTCCCGTCATCTCCAGGAAATCTAACGACTTGTTAAAGAAAGAAGAGGCCTAAGGAAGTTGTGGAAAAAAGCAACAGCAGAAGAAAGGGAGGGCATCAATCTCCTTCAAGAGGACCTAAAACAGAGGCTCTCGAAGCTGTGCAGATTGGAGAATTTAAGGAAACAATCCAAAAAGAAGGAAAAAGCAAGAACAGACCTACAAAGATCCCTGTAAGTTTGTGAAAGGCATTTTCACAAAAGAGAAAAGCGGATCCCTGAAAGCATTAAAAAAGGAGGTTGAAGGACATAAGAACCATCCACACTGATGAGCTAAACGATGAACCGATACTTGTCCCCGCTGACTTCCCACCAATCGCACCCCCACAACATCAATTTGACATCAGCCCTCCCATGCGGAGTGAGGTGAACGTGGTAGTGAAGAAGGCAAGAAGGGCCTCTGCACCAGAGTAGTGAAGAAGGGCTCTGCACCAGGCCCTAATGGTGTTTCGTATGGTGTCTACGAGAATGCCCCGGATGCTCTGAAATCCCTTTGGAGGAACACAAGGGTTGCGTGGGAAAAGCAAGTTATCCCCAAAGCCTGGCGTAAAGCGGGGGGGTAGTGCTGATCCCAAAAGAAAATAATGAATCCACCATCGAACAGTTTTGACAAATAAACCTTCTTAACATAGAAGGTAAGATCTTTTTCAATGTGTTGGCGAAAAGACTTACAAAGTATCTGCAACAAAACCATTTCATTGATACATCAATCCAAGAGGCAGGCATAGCAGGCTTTTCGGGATGCCTTGAACATACCAACGTCATATGGCATGAAATCTAGACTGCTTAGAAAGAACAAAAGAATCTGCATGTCTTATTGCTCGACCTGGCCAACACCTATAGATCATTTCCTCATTTGCTACTGTGGACTGCTTTTGAATTATTTCACGTGCCTGCAACAATAACAAATCTGGTAAAAAAACTACTTCCAGGATCTGCAATTTTGTCTCACAACATCAGACTTTACCACAAGCGTGGCAACCACTGGAAGCAGACATCATGGCGGGGTGCACCATCCCCCTATTGACCTTCACCATGGCAATGGAGCTCATTATCAGAGCATCAAAATGGATTGTGGGAGGAAAACGGCTACAGTGTGGTCAGCGGTTACCACCTATACGAGCCTATATGGACGATATAACAGCACAAACGACAACTGTCCCCTGCACTGAGACTTCTGGAAAAACTTCATCAAAACATCACGTGGGCAAGGATGAAGATTAAACCCAGCAAGTGCAGAATCTCCATTGTCAAAGGTCAAGTCAAGGATCAAAGATTTCACATTGACGGAATACCTGTTCCAACTGTTTCAGAAATGCCAGTGAAGAGTTTGGGCCGATGGTACGATGCAAATCACAAGGACACCGAGCAGTTTGAACAACTCAAAAAGGATACCATCACGTACATAGCTTACATCAACAAGACCTTGTTACCAGGAAAACTCCAGCTGTGGTGCTTCCAGTTTGGCATACTACCAAGACTCATGTGGCCTTTAACTATGTATGAAATCTCCATCAACAAAGTGGAAAAGCTGGAGAAGAATGATCAGCACACATGTGAAACAGTGGCTTGGACTTCCACAATGCTTAAGTCCTGTCGGATTGTACGAGAGTGGCAAATTGTAATTACCCATTGCAGGTCTTGTGGAAGAGATCAAATGCACTAAAGCAAGGTTGGTCATGACCCTTACTGAATCTGAAGATACTGTTGTTTGTACAGCGGCCCCCCGTGTGGCAACGGAGAGGAAGTGGACCCCATCTGAAGCCGTTCAGTGCTAAGTCTGCTCTTCATTTCAGTGATGTGGTTGTACAAGTCCAACACGGGAGAGCCGAGCTCGGGCTCATCCCAAATGCTCCTCAATGACACAAGGCAACATCAGTGCAGAAGAAATGGCTCGTGGTGGAGGAGGTGAGAAGACAGGAGGAGGCAGAGCGACACACCAAGGCCGTCTCAATGGCCAAGCAGGGCCAATGGACTAACTGGTAGAGCCTGGGAAAGAGGAATCTCAGCTGCCGTGACATCTGGCAGATGGAGGGATCTTGGCTAAGTTTTGTCATCAGAGCCACTTATGACATTCTGCCTTCACCCCAGAACCTGAAGCAGTGGTTCAAGAGGACCCCGCTTTACCCCTTTGCCAAGCACCTGCATCACTAAGGCACATTTTATCAGGATGCATTGCGATCCTCGCCCAAGGGCATTACACTTGGCGGCACAACCAAGTTCTCAGACAGCTGCCATTATTCCTGGAACAGACACGAACGCCCACAAATGCTTCCCCACAAACATTGGCAGGAAATGTCCACTTCACAACATTTGTACCAGCAGGCCAACCTCAGAACACCAGATAACATCAAATGATGCAAGTATTTTGCAGCCTGCTCAGGATTGCAAAAAGGATGTGGACTTGGAAATAAAGCTGGTGTTTTCCGCCAGACATCGTGGCTACACCACTCCGGCCAGACATGGTCCTGAGGTCCACAACAGCCAAGTTGGCATACATTGTGGAACTGACAGTACCATGGGAAGATGGTGTTGAAGAAGCTGATGAGAGGAAAAAGACCAAGTATTCTGCACTGGCAACTGAAGCTTCCCTGAATGGCTGGAAGACCAAGATTTTCCCTGTAGAAGTGGGATGCGGGGGATTTGTTGCTACATCTACGACCAGTCTATTGAAGAAAATGGGGGTAAGGGGTCGCTCCCTCCAGCAAGCAATCAAGTAATTATCAAATTCAGCAGAAAAAAGGCAGCAATTGGCTTTGGATTAAAAGGAAAGATAACAATTGGGCTGCAAGATGAAGACAGGAGGGTATGGAACAGGGGGGTGTAACTGGGATGCCAGGTACCATCGTTGAGCCCTCTGGAGATGTTGTGGGCTTATCAATGAAACGTCAAAGAAGGAGGGTGCCCACCTGAAGATCCCAATGATGTATCTATCTGACCTTTCACTACTCCAATCCTACTGCCAATATCAAGCATGCCAACTTACTATAGGGATTGAAACATCAAGTCCCATTAGCTCTATATATAACAATACAACAACAATATGGTTTTATTCGTCACATTGCACATAAAGTGCAAGTGAAATGAATTTGCCAGCAGCGGTACAATGATAAAGAACACACAATACACAATAAACATCCACTACAGCATTCATCATTGTGGTGGAAGGCACAAAAATTGGCCAGTCCTCCTCCATATATTAATATTGTGAATGTTTGTGGCATTCTGTGTGAGAAGAGTTTTATTAATAAATGTTCACAGGGAATCGAGAACTAAAGGGCACAAGTTTAAGATGGGAGGGGAAAGATTTAATAGGAACCCGAGATGCAATTGTTTCTCTCTGATGGTGAAACAAGCTGCCAGAGGAATGGTTGAGCCAGGTACAACAGTGTAAATAGACATTTGGGCAGGTACATGGATAGGAAAGGTTTAGAGGGATACGGGCCAAACACGGGCATATGGGACTATCTTAGATGGGGCAGATTGGTCGGCTTGGGCTAGTAGATGGATGATGGACCCGTTTCCTTGCTCTAACACTATTACACCATGACTCTACTTCAAATGTAATCTAATTAAATTAGGACCTTCATTTGTGATGAATGTGGAAACCTTATTGTGATATCACATCCAGCTGAGTGAGTTTCTGCAGGTAAGGGGCTGTCCCACTGGGGCGACCTAATCTGCGAGTTTAGAAGAGTTTGCCCTCGACTCAAACTCGCAGCATGGTCGACACGTGGTCCTAGGAGGTTCTATGAGGTCACTGGAACTCTCTTTCATGCTCAAGGGTAGTTCCCGCATACGCGCGGTCTCAGCTAGAGCGTGGAAAAATTTCAGCATGTTGAAAAATTTTCCGCAAATAAACATTGGCCGGCATGGTTCTTTTTAACTCGTAGTGCACTGTATGGGGTCGCTATGTAGTTACAGGCAGTTGGTGGCAGCCGTAGGCAATCTCCCTCGCTGACCGGGCATTTTAATTGGCTTATTGGAGTTTTCAGGGTCAAGGAAAACCGACTGGTAGGTTAAATGCCCACTAAACTTTATTATAAGTTGCCTGGCTTCTTAAAAAATGTCTCCACTCCTTCTCCCCCACCTTCTCTTCAAAGGACTTACCGCACACTGTGCAGTCGTCTTTTACCTTCCCCTTCATCGCCGGTGTGAATTTCAGACAGCGCTCCCCCGTTTTCCCTGACCCCCGCCTTTGCGATGTGTATGTGTGTGTGTGTGTGTGTGTGCGGTTGGTCGATCCAGCTCGCGGTTTCAACGCTGACAGTCGATCCAGCTCGAGGTTGTTCAGGCGAGTGCCCTGGAGCTTGAAGATCGAAGACACTCTTCTGAACTCATGGATTATGTCGCCGCAGTGGGACAGCCCCTTAACATCAGTTCTTCCTGCCTCTGCTTTAGGCTCCAACAGTGGACAGAAACGCGTTAAATTTAGATCCTTGTACATAATATGCACTTCTGGCACAGGACGTTCCTCATTTCCTCATTATTCAGCAGCCTTAAAAACGTTCCGATGTAAAAGCATCACATTTGATTCATTAGTTTCAATTTCATTAAAATATATATACATCTACTTTCGTTGCTTGATCCCATTCTTTAGTTTCTGTTCACGCACAAATAGCTCAAGAGGCACATGGTTCTGTCAAAAGATTGCAACTGGCGGACACCAGGGGAATACGGGACATGGGAGAACTTAAAATCTTTGTACCTTTCCGAGGGGCACATGCATATAATGCCATATTGTTATCAGATACAAATACATCATTACCCCAACAAGATCATTTTGAAGAGGTTATACCTCTTGACCCTTGCTTGTGCCTACACCGAGAATCCATAGATTAAAAGCCCACATCCTATAAGTGCATGGTGCGGTTGATTGGTTGGGAAGCAGGGTGCGGATGAAGGAGAGATGTTACAAAAGGAGCCTGGGTCTCTCCTTATAATGTGGTGATGGTATGGATGGAAGGTCTACCTTCATCATTGTGTAATTGGATGTCCACATATACAGTCATCTCCTGTCTCAGGGTGAGTTTTGCACTCTAAACTCTCCATGTTATTTGATGAGACTGATGTTAACATGTTTGCCAATGACAGTAACAGAAAACGCTGCAAATACACCAGGTTAGGAAGCTTTTGTTGAAAAAGAAACAAAGTGAATCTTTCAGGTTGAAGACCATTCACCAGATGGTGAGTTTTTGACATGAATACAACTCTGTTTCTCTCTTCACAGATGCTGCCTGTTTCCATTTTGTGTTCAGAAGGGAATTGAGAAAGTGGGCAGTTTCCAATGAAACATAGGTTAGAGCTAGTGTCATCACAGCAGGATAGCAATTATGTGGACTGCAAAAGCTTTCAATTACGCCATTCATTTTAGCATCAGATAATGTTTTAGACAATTTACAGCTTTCTTTGGGATTGCTTATTGTGGAAATTTCCATCCAGTGAAGATCATTCAATGCACCCATGCCATCATTATGTTCCATCCCAATGTATGTACATAAATTCATCCTTTGGCCAACTTGTCTGATAGTTGCTTATTTTAATTGATTTGTTTGCTATTCATGCACATTTCATATCCATGCTCATATCATATATTTTTATGTTACTAACCCTAAATTTGTTAGTTAGTTTAGTTTATTGTGAAAAGCTTTTTGCTGAGTGCTAAGCAGGCAGAGGAAAGTTATACATGATTACGATCGAGCCATCCACAGTGTACAAATATAGGATTTATAGACAATAGACAATAAGTGCAGGAGTAGACTGTTCGGCCATTCGGGCCAGCACCGCCATTCAATGCGATCATGGCTGATCATCCACAATCAGCACTCCAGTTCCTGCCTTCTCCATATCCCCTGACTCCACTATCTTTAAGAGCCCTATATAGCTCTCTCTTGAAAGTATCCAGAGAACCGGCCTCCACTGCCCTCCGAGACAGAGAATTCCACAGACTCACAACTCTCTGTGTGACAAGGTGTTTCCTCATCTAAATGGCTTACCCCTTATTCTTAACCTGTGGCCCCTGGTTCTGGACTCCCCCAACATCAGGAACATGTTTCTTGCCTCTAGTGTGTCCAAACCCTTAATAATCTTATATGTTTCAATAAGATCCCCTCTCATCCTTCTAAATTCCAGTATATACAAGCCCAGCTGCTCAATTCTCTCAGAATATGACAGTCCTGCCATCCCGGGAATTAACCTTGTGAACCTACGCTATACTCCCTCAATAACAAGAAAGTTCTTCCTCAAATTTGGAGACCAAAGCTGTACACAATAGTGGTGGTCTCACTAGGGCCCTGTACAACTGTAGAAGGACCTCTTTGCTCCTATACTCAACTACTCTTGTTATGAAGGCCAACATGCCATTCGCTTTCTTCACTGCCTGCTATGACACCAGCAATTTAGTGCAAGATGACATCCAGTAAAGTCCAATTAAAGATAGTCCAAGGGTCTCCAATGTGGCAGATGGGAGCTCAGGACCACTCTCTAGTTGTTAATAGGATTGGGGAGTTGCCAATTGATCAACTGATGTGGATTATCTATTTTAAGATCCCACATCCGTTCAAATCTTGAATCTTTCTATTAAGTTAAACTGTAACCTTTTGTTTTACAGAGAAAAAAGGATCTATGTGCTGAATATGTAACCTTCACAATTTTGCAATTTATTACGCCAATTTATCAATATTTCTTGGAATCTTGAAAACTGTGATAACATTTTCCACAGTTTTTTACAGTTTCTGTAATTTCTTATTACAGCTCATCTGGTAATAAATAGTTCACTAGTTATTATTTGTTGTACCAAATTATCGGCCCTTTTGAACAAGCTGAAAGTATTGTATA
This sequence comes from Raja brachyura, assembly GCA_963514005.1. Next base: position 22,799,622 of record OY740789.1, read on the forward strand.
TCTTTACTATATTCTGAGCTCTGCATCAAGAAGCTGACCTTTCTCAGACTGCCCAGCAAATAGCTGGCAGCCGTGTACATCCATGAAGCTAGTGTACTTCCAATGCATGGAACTGTTATGGAAACTCAGTGCTCCTGTGACACCCATCGCACCATGGACAGTCTCAATGCCAATGCTGAGACTGGCTAAGGGTCATGGCAGAGGGCATCAGAAGTCTCCCACCCCATGTATCTGCAGTGGCACAGAAAGATTTATTGAATCTGTTGGCTCATTTTCCATTGAGCCAGTCTATCTCTGCCCATTCTCAACCCGCCATTTGCTTGTTCCTACACATGGTGAATGGCTGGATAGAATTTTAACCACTTAAACATGCATAGAAGATCGACAAAGAACCCCGTCACAACCCGGAAATTATATGACACCAGCAATATTGAATGTATAGACACTAAGAATGTATTAAGATTGTTTTGTTTTAAGTATTCTGAATAAAGATTATTTTTGAAATATTACAGCTGTTTATCTTAGTTGTGTGCTGCATGGTAACTCAATAAATGTCCTTTGAAAGGTGTTTTAATAGTTTATCTGAAAACTCGAGCTCTAGGCTTGCGGCATTTGTAAAGGGCTGCAGTGTGCTTGCTGCCTTGATTATGCACTCAAACATCTGCAGCGGGAGCTGAACACACATGATCTTCTGACTCACAGTCAGTGGGTTCAGAGAATCCAGCTGGCATATGCTTTATTTGTGAGGGGGTAGAGTCGTTAAAATAGCAGCTAATCAAGATGTTGATGCATTGATAACGTTCTGTGAGTGTATTAATATGTTATGAACACAGGGATTTAAGGTGGCTCAACCATGAAACATGAACTGGCACAGTGGAGCGGGTGTTAGAGCTGCTATCTCACTGCTCCAGCTTCCAAAGATCCTATAGAGGAGCAAGATAGGCCACTCCTGCGAAATGCAATCGGCTGACGTGTAGTACGCAAGGAGCGGAACATGGGCATTTTTTTCGTCCATTTCAGTAACCTGACCGACCCGACCCGACTCGCAGTGTAATCAACGTTGCAGGGGAACAGTTTGTGTGTGTGATATAGGGTAGATTCATAATTCTGTTAATTCTTGTTAAAGAATAAAATGTTTATAAGTTTTGATTCTGGTAATTTTCTTTTTAATGTTTTTTAAATCATTTCTTTTTAAATGGCTCATATGCTGTGTTTGAGTTGATTTTGTTGAGTAACAAGTCGGGCCGTCACCGCCGGGACACAGCCTCAGCCCCAAGTCAGGCCGTCACCACCGGGACACATCCTTAGCCCCGAGTCGGGCCGCTCCGTCGGGACACAGCCTCAGCCCCGAGTCGGACCGCCCGGCCGGGACACAGCCTCAGCCCTGAGTCGGGCCGCCGCCTCAACCCCGAAGACGGAGGCGGAAGCAAAGATCCTATCTTTGGGCGGAAGCAAAATGGCGGTTGCAAGATGGTGGAGGCTGGTTGCTGAAATGGGTCCTATATTTACCCATGAATCTGCCCATGACCGTACTATGCGTTTTTTCATGGGAGTAGGCCATCTTGCTCCGCTATAGGATCTTTGCTAGCAACCTAGCTTCAGCCCTGACCTTGCTGCTTGCCTGGGGATTGAATCTTCTCCCTACGACCGTGTGGGTTTCCCCCAGGTGCTCTGGATTCCACCCGCGTCCCAAGGGCAGGCTAATTGGCCATTGTAAAGTGTGCCAGGTGAATAGATGAATGATAGAGTTTGTGGAGAGGTGATGAGAATGTGGAAAACTTAAATGGGTATAATGTAGGATGAGTGTAAATGTATCCTCAATGGTAAGGCATGAATGTAGTGGGCAGATGTTTCCATGCTGTTTGACTGTGACACTAAACCCACAATGCACAGAGTGGCACAGCAGGGGCAGAAGAGTAGTAGAGTAGCTGCCTTACAGAGCCAGAGACCCTGGTTCAATTCTGACTTCGGGTGCTGTCAGTATGGAACTAGTTAATTTAGTGTATTGTCACGCGTACCTTGCATGGAGTTTGTATATTCTCCCTGTGACCGTGTAGGTTTCCACCCACATTCTGAAGATTGTGCAGATTTGTCGGTTAATTGGCTTAAACTTATTCATTCATTCATTCATTATGCAAATTGTCCCTAGAGCATAGGATAGAACTAGTGTACAGGTGATCGCTGGTTGAAGCGGACTCGGTGGGCCGAAGGGCCTGTTTCCATGCTGTTCTCTAAATTAAACTAAACTGAGGAAACTAAAATCTGAAAGAGTGTGTCATGAAGGACAACTTCCAATAGAGTGGGCAGTGGAGAAGGTTTGAGGAACTGACGAGGTCATGGTGGAAAGAAGATAATCCTTCCCCCGACTGTACAAAGGAAGGACGATTATAAGAGCACACTTTTCGAAATACAGTGTTCATCACCACAACACCCGAAAAGTACTGCGAAAGAAATAATACTAAAAAACTCAAACATGCCTGCATTAGCTTGCATCAGTCCGTTCATGCAAGCAATAACTCAGGATGGAAGTTGCAGGTTAAAATATGAGCTGAACACACGTTGTAAAACATGAACACAGATGTCACACTTCAGTGAAATCTACATAATCATGCAAATCATATTTATATATTGCTTCAAAGAATAATGAATTTAGTAAAGGAATTTATTCCCCAAGGACAGATCTGCATTCTTTAACCAGCATTTAAATGCGAGACTCACTCAGGAAGGCACAGTTGGTTGGTCATTGAGGCATTAATACCATTTGAGAAAACGGCCAGAAATGTGCTTAAGAAGGTGTAATATCTGTGTGCGCCATTTTTTTGTTTGTGTTGCTGATGATGGAGGTGATTAAGTACAGGGTGCGATATCTAGAGAACGTCATTCTTTGAAGATGGTAACTCTCAACTAGGTAACGGTGCCTGGTACAACTTTGCATCAATCTTACACCACATGGTTCTTAACACTGAAACAATGAAATTCAAATGATACTATTCTGCCGCTTGATCCTGTTCTGGCTTTCAAAATGATCATGGGTGATCATCTAAATTAAGTAACTATTCCTCTCTTCTCCGTTGATCTCTTTACCTTTTAGATTTAACGTATTCCCCTTCTTAAGCTATTTCGCCACAGCAATGGTAGTAAATTCTACCGGTTCACTAGTTTGGAGTCAAAACATTTCTCCTTATCTCAGCATATACGTTAATTTGATTAACATATATGCTCGGCTGTGACAAACTCTGGACTTGCTGCCACCTAGAACATCTTTCCGACATCTAACTGTCTAGTCTTGTCAAGATTTTAAAAGTTTTAATGAGAATCTTTCTATCTGGCTAAACTGAAGAAAATATAAGTGAATTGTTCCTTTCTCTCTTCCAATGTCAATCCTACCATTCCAGGAGTCTGTCTGTTGAACCCTTTCTGCATTCCTTCTGTGGCAAGAACATCCTTCCTTCGAGGAGACCGGAGTATCATACAGTCTCACTGAGACCCCGCACAATGCAGCAGGTAATCACATAGCTAGTGGCTTCATGACCACCTGTTGCACCTGCACGCAATTTTCATCAATTTTCGCCACTACGAGCAGAATAAGTCTGTTCAATTAACGATGTAATTGTCGGTGCTACAAATGTGGGTACTGCCTGGGTGAGGTCTGCTGCATGATTTTATTTCGGAGTCGCGCGAGTGACTACGTGAAGACCCCGTCCAGCACACATGCGCGACATTACCGTTCATGCAGTGCACTGGCGACGAACGGGAGTTCAAGGCGCTCCCGCTATAATTCGAAAGTCGGGCCGACAGGTAAGTGTTTTTACCGTGGCCGTATTTTCTCTGTGGTCTGCTTTGTGTTCCAGGAAGAATGAGCAAGACCAGAGGAAAGAAATGTGTAGCTCCCCCCCCCCCGTTCGTCTCCCGTTGAGGAGCGTTCTTTGGAGGGGGGGCAAGAGGCGGCAGGATTGACTACCGAGCCGAGCCCAGCACCGCTAGTGCAGCCTGAGCAGCGGACTGGAGGTACCTGCAGCCAGAACCGGGCGGTAGTATCCGACGATTCGGATGAAGATGCCTCACCGCTCGAGAGTGGCAAAGGCAGCCGCCTAAGCCGAATGGAACGGCTTATGGAGCAATTGCTCCAGCGAGATCTGCTGAGAGAGCAGCAGCTGACTCGCCAAGGGAGCTCAGGCACTCCTGCAGTGCCCTTTACGGCACTGACCATTGCTTCACCTTCCATTGAAGGCAGTATTGGCGACCAGGCCTGGGCTGGTCAAGAAGAGTTGGCTGGGCTGGTTGGCTGAAGATGTCCGGAGTACGCAGGGTGTACAGGATCAGGAAGAGCTGCTGGGTGTGGTCAACCGCTATGTGGCCATTCCATGAGCGGGTCGGCCTTTAGAGCCGAAACTTGCAGCCAGCATTGACCACCTGTCCTCAAAACCCCTACAAGAACGGGTGGTCAATGAGGCTCTTGAATTATATACAGCCCCAGAAAATTGTACATAATTGAATGTACCAACTGTAAACAGCCACATTTGGGGACATTTGGGGCAGAACATCAGGAACCTGTAGTTGAAGCTCCAGAAAACCCTAAAACTCCTGACAGCAGGAATAACATCATATCCTCGGTCCATAGATGGTGTGGACATCACCACAAATCAGTAAGATACATTAGCTCTGCTGTGCACCACTCAATATGAGACTAACAATTTATGGAAGGAAATTGCAAAACACCGGGTTCAGAACCTCCAATTCTGCTCTTTGGAAAGGACCTTCCAAAAAAGGTGAAAGACCTGGAGGAAGAGTCCAAGACCTTTGGTCTCGTGAGGGCAGGTTTGGGACCGAGCAGAACTAACAAACCCAGGCAGCAGTACCCCACGGCGTCCACCAGTCGTCGACTACCATATGGGACTGGTGAAAGGTTGAGGTCCGCAACCATTCCACGTAAGCCTTTTTTAGGCCAGTGCCCAGAGCGGACCCCATGTAAAATGCGCCACCCCCAACATCAACATCAACAGCAACATCAGCAGGAGCCCTCTACAGCTCAGCAGACACCTCATCGTTCAGCGAAGAGGCAGAAGAAGCACCAGTAACCATGGAGGTAGGTGGGTCTGGTTCCACTCAGCATATGAGTAGTAGGGGCTCTATACTAACAGGGGGGAGATTGCACTTGTTTATGGATACATGGGAGTCTATCACTAATGACAAATATATACTCAGCAGCATTCATGGCTATAAAATTGACTTTGTTCATGAAAACATGCCGCCAGTTCAGCATATACCCCAAAGGGTATTCACCCTCTCAGTCAAAGAGAAACAAGAGGGTCAAGCTGAACTGATGAGGCTACTAGCAAAAGGTGTCATTGAAAGAACAAAACATGAAACTTTGGAATTTGTGTCTAATATTTTCACTAATACTAAAAAAGATGGTGGATGTTGCATCATCATTGACTTAACTTCTTTAAACAAATCTGTTAAGTACATTTCAGGATGGAAACTTTTGAAACAGCCAGACAATTGATTTCTAGAAGGTACTTTCTGGCAAGCATTGATTTAAAAGATGCCTACTACTCAGTACCCAATACAAGGAGCATCGTAAATACCTAAAGTTTATCTGGATGAAACAGCTATGGCAATTTAAAGCCTTAGCAAATGGGCTGACCTCAGCTCCAGGGTTGTTCACAAACATCTTAAAACCTGCTTTGGCATTATTGAGGAAACAAGAGCATATAGTCATGGCATACTTAGACAACATTTTAATAGTAGGGAAAACCTTGGAGACAGCCATTTTGGCAGAAGCAGCCACCAAACATTTGTTTGAAACTTTGGGGCTTGTCATACATCCAGATAAATCCAATTTGACACCGTCCACAACCATGGACTATCTTGGATTTACGATTGACACTATTCGCATGATTGTAACTCTGCCGAAGGGGAAAGCATCAGAGTTGGCACAATCATGCAACAAACTAATGGTTAGCCAACCATACGGCAGGTAGCTAGTGTCATTGGGAAAATGGTAGCAGCCTTTCTAGCTGTACAATTTGGGCCTTTGCACTATCAAAATGTATAAAGAGCAAAAGTGCATGCACTAAAGAAAAACTCAGGTCACTTTGACTGAGCTATGAATTTAACTGCTGAATCCATTCCAGAGTTACAATGGTGGACAAGGAATATTAGGCTTAGTTCCAGTCCCATAATAAGCACCAACCCAGTATTAACCATTCAAACAGATGCTAGTGCTTTGGACTGGGGAGCAACTAACATGCAATCCAGCACAGGGGGCAGATGGACTAATTTTGAATCATCTTGCCTACAGACACGGGGTATTAACTACTTAGAAATGTTGGGTGCCTTTTATGGTTTAAAAGCATATTCATCTAATATGCATCACGCACATGTCCGGTTGCAATTAGATAATACCACAGCGGTGGCTTATATCAACCACATGGGTGGTGTAAAGTCGATATCATGTGACAATTTGGTCAACCTAATCTGGTAATGGTGTGTCGAAAGACATATTTCGTTATCAGCAACTTACCTACCAGGTAAGCAAAATACTGTGGCAGACACCAGGTCACGCAAATTTAACGATAACATCGAATGGATGTTAAATCCCAAGGTATTTGCTGAAATTACAAAGCAATATGGCACACCAGATATCGATCTATTTGCATCTAGGCTGAATCACCAGGTACCAACGTATGTCGCTTGGGAACTAGACCCTGAGGCAGCAGCAGTTGATGCATTCACGCTGCATTGGGGAAAAATGTTCTTCTATGCTTTTCCTCCCTTCTGCCTCATCAGTCGGGTATTACGCAAGATTCAATTGGATTCCGCTTCAGGAATCTTGATAATGCCCGACTGGCCTACAAGGCCATGGTTCCCAGTGGCCCTCGACATGGCTGTCGAAATACCGTTGGAATTCCCCAGCAGTTCAGAATTATTAATCCACCCAGTGTCAGGCATTAGTCACCCGTGCCATGACAGAGACAATCTCCTGGCTTGCAGATTCTAAAAAGACCTCTACTGGGCCTGGGACTGTCTGAGGACGCCATCAACATGATGACCGCATTCCACCGGGAGTCCACCAGGAGACAATACCTGACCAACATAAGGAAGTGGGAATGGTATTGCTCCAAGACAGGAACTACCTACACAACAGCAACAGCTACCAGTGTTGTGTAGTTCCTGGTTGGATTACAATGGGATGGACTCAGCTTCAGCACCATCAATACAGCCAGGAGTGCCTTGTCAGCTTATTTGGTTCCAGCAGCAGGACAACAGGCTTTGGAGTCCCATCCACTGGTGGTCAAAATCATGAGGGGTATTTTTAACACTAATTCCCCCAGACCAAGGTACACTCAGATCTGGGATGTCAGCATTGTGCTGACATACCTTAGGGGATGGCCAGCACCCAGGTCACTCACGCTGGAACAACTTACCCTGAAATCAGTCATGCTCATGGCACTAGTGTCAGCTCAAAGGGTACAGTCTCTCCACCTTCTGAGGCTGGACAGCATGACAGAGTCATTGGACTGTATCACATTCCATATTCAGGGTCTGGTCAAACAAACTAGACTAGGAACCACGCCTCCAATCATGGAGTTCCGGGCATATTCATCTGACCCACGGCAGTGTGCCAAGACCCATCTCGCCATATACATAGACACAACATACAACTTAAGAGGGAGAGAAAAAGCCTTATGGATAAGCCACAAGAAGCCCCATGGTCAGGTGATGAGCCAAACCATTTCAAGGTGGTTCAAGCAGGTGCTTAAGTCTGCGGGAGTCAACGCTAATGTTTACAAATCTCACTCCACCAGGGCTGCATCCACGTCGGCGGCTAGGCGAATGGACGTGCCTATGGACCACACTCTGGCCAGAGCAGGATGGTCCTCGGAAAGAACTTTCCAAAGGTTTTATAATAAGCCGCTGGCGGAACCTGCTATGTTTGCAGACAGAATTTTAGTGTTTGCAGATAATATTTAATTTAAGCCCGGGGGAACTCTGTGTTTTTTGTTGTTATTAATAAACATTTTTTGTTCACAAACAGGTTATTGTTGATTGTGATAACATGCTTCCTCCCTCAAAGGTCTTCAGACAGTGATTGAAGCATGAGCTGGTACACGGTTCGGAATCACAGAGCTTTGAAGTCTTCACGTAGTCACTCACGTGACTCCGAAGTAAAATAGTAAGAAGATTAAATGAGAACTTACCAGTTGGAAGTTTGATTGGTATTTTACATAGAAACATAGAAATTAGGTGCAGGAGTAGGCCATTCGGCCCTTCGAGCCTGCACCGCCATTCAAAATGATCATGGCTGATCATCCAACTCAGTATCCCGTACCTGCCTTCTCTCCATACCCTCTGATCTCCTTAGCCACAAGGGCCACATCTAACTCCCTCTTAAATATAGCCAATGAACTGACCTCAACTACCCTCTGTGGCAGAGAGTTCCAGAGACCCACCACTCCCTGTGTGAAAAAAAGTCCTTCTCATCTCGGTCCTAAAGGATTTCCCCTTTATCCTTAAGCTGTGACCCCTTGTCCTGGACCTCCCCAACATCGGGAACAATCTCCCTGCATCTAGCCTGTCCAACCCCTTAAGAATTTTGTAAGTTTCTATAAGATCGCCTCTCAATCTCCTAAATTCTAGAGAGTATAAACCTAGTCTATGCAGCCTTTGATCATAAGACAGTCCTGACATCCCAGGAATCAGTCTGGTGAACCTTCTCTGCACTCCCTCTATGGCAATAATGTCCTTCCTCAGATTTGGAGACCAGAACTGTACGCAATACTCCAGGTGTGGTCTCACCAAGACCCTATACAACTGAATTAGAACCTCCCTGCTCCTATACTCAAATCCTTTTGCTATGAAAGCTATGAGGAGTTACGATGAGGGACTACGTGCCCTCCGCTCCCACCCTCTATTATACAGATCAACTGGTAATTAAGTTCTTATTTTTTCTTTACTATATTTATTTCAATTGTTGTGTTTTTTCTGTGAATCCACACCGCTGCTTTGAAGAATGTCGCGCATGCGTGCTGGACGGGGTCTTCAAGTAGTCCCTCATCGTAACTCCTCATAAAATATAGATCAAACTTTGAACTGGTAAGTTCTCATTTAATCTTACTATTTTACTGGGTTGCATGCAACACAAAGCATTTCACTATACGTAGGTACATGTGACAATAAAGTATCATTGAATCATTGATGCTGCACAAGGATAATGGATTCTCACTGCATTTTCCCCTTTTCTAATCTCTTACCATTCAGATAATTATCTGCTTTTGTGATTTTGCCACCAGAAAAGATAACTTCACATTTACCCATATTAAACTACATCTGCAATACATCTACTAAGGCAACTTGTCCCAATCTCACTGGAGCCTCAATGTACGCTCTATAAAACTCATAATCCAACCCTGCGTTCTGTTGCTTGCAATCCTGGAGATATTGTGTTTAGTTCCATCAACCAAATTAATAACATATATTTTGTGAATAGTCAGGATCCAAGCTCTGAACCCTGTTGTGGCCCACTTATCACTCGTGCCTGCCACTTGGAAAAGGAATCACTCTTCCCTAATGAGATTCTTGTCTGCCAACCTATCTATGCATGATTACGTCTTACCTTCAATCTCATGTGCTTTGATTTTGTTCTCTAATCTCCTATGAGGGGAGCGCACCTGGGACGCCAGTTGTTTCTGTTGAGCCCTCTGGAGGTGTCGTGGGCCTATCAACGAAACACCAAGGAAGGAGGGTGCCCACCTGATGACCCAATAAAGTTTTTACCCCTACCCCCACTCAAGATAGTAAGAAGGTGCCAATTATAGTAGGGATTGTAATATCAAGTCCTATAAGCCCAACTGTGGGAGCTTGTGGAACCCTTCTGAATACATTATATTCAGTGCTTCTTCCTCACCCTTTCTACTAAGCACACCCATTAAAAAATATCTCAAACATCGGTCTCTGCTACTGTAAGGCAGCAACTCTATGTCGCCTGTGCTGATTCTGGTCTATGAGTAATGACAGCACCCAGACCATAGTTGGAGGTATCATAGTCCAAGGTAAAAACTCTGCATTGCCTGCAGGATGCACTTCCTGCAACTCAGGCTTGGACGTTGCTCTCCAAGTCACAGGCCATCCTGACTTGGAAATATATTGGCATGTCTTCACCGTTGCTGGGTTAAAATCTGAGAACTCTCCCCCGAACAGCATCGTAGGTATGCCCACACCTCAAAGGCTACCACAGTTCTAGATGGCCGCTCACAGCCACCTTCTCAAGGGCAATTTGGGATGGCAACCAATTGCTGGGTCAGCCCGAGAAGCTCACATCTCCTGCATGAATACTAAAGTAAATAATCTGACTGTGATAATGTCTGCCACGTCACAATGAACATTTATTTTCTCTAAGTATTTTATATACCTTTCATCTCTCTTCATTTCAGGGCCAAAGCTCTCCATTGATATAATAATTCGAAAGGGATATAACGCGGTTGGCAATCACAGCAGAACTTTCAAGTAATACTGATGCATCCCGAAGAAGGAGCGAGACCTGTTAACATTACTTGACTGTCTGGTATCCAATGCAGCCTTCACTTTTTCAGCACAGCAGGGGAGAAATTTAACAAAATAACAAAATAAATGAAGATTTTCTATGAAAAGTTGGCTTAAAAAATCATCAAAATGCTGGACTGATGTTGAAAGAAAAGCATCCAGTTTGTAGGTCTGGCCTACATGTAATTCCAGAGCATCAACATGATCAGCCATGATCATATTGAAGGCTCAAAGGGCCAAATGGACTACTCCTGCACCTATTTTCTATGATTGTCCCTTATCTGCCTCCTGTGGTGTGTACACTGGTATTGACAAAGATGGACAATCATCGTTGGCATTGCCAATGATAACCACATCTTGTGAATCAACATGTTAAATCACCATTATTAATGGCAATGCAGTTATTGTGCTGCTCCCTCACTGACACCTCGTTCTGTTCTACTGTAAAACAGGCAGTTTCATGCCTGCCTGCGGTTCAAGGGAATAGGGAACCAATCCCAGCCGGCAGTAAATGGGCTAGTTGCCAGACCAATGTGAATGGCACCCTTGTACTCAACAGCACCACTAAATAGTCAGTGAACGTTGTACTGGATTAAAAGTCAGAGATCCCAACAAGTGATCCAAACACATGGGTTTGCATCACACCATGGCACATGGAATATCGCCAAGTTGAATTACAGTGTATGGAATCAATCCTCACTGCAACCTTATGCTGAGGGTCAGCGGGTCTGAGGTTCTTTCCCAGCCTCGCATGCAGCTTCCTGTTTGTTAGGACGTTGGTGATCCACTGACAGAGGGGTTCAGGCACAGTCATCTGGGAGAGTTTGGAGTGTAGTAGCTCTGGCACAATGGTGTTGAACACAGAGCTTTAAGGGCCTGTCCCACTGTGGCGACCTAATTCGCGAGTTTAGAAGAGTTTGCCCTTGACTCGTACTGGCAGCATGGTCGACATGAGGTCCAAGGAGGTATTTGCAACTCTCTGTCATGCTTGAGAGTAGTCCCCGTGTTTTTTCAACATGCTGAAAAATGCCCGCGAGTTAAAAAGGGTCGCCATGGAAAAACATGATTTTTTTTACTCGTAGGTTTTAGCCGAGGTAGGTCGTAATGCTATCGTAGGTAGTCGAAGGTAATTAAGGGTTATCGAAAGTAAAGCTCTTTGAGAAAAAAAAAGGGAAGTAAACGGACCGGTAATGTTAAATGCATGCTAAACTTTATTAAAAGATATTCGGCTTCTTAAAAGTGTCTCCCCCCCTTCTCTCCCCACCCCTCCTCTCCGCGTTCTCTAAAGGATTTACCGTAACTGTGCCAGCTGTCTTTTACCTTCATAGAAACATAGAAAAAAGGTGAAGTAGGCCATTCGGCCCTTCGAGCCTGCACCGCCATTCAATATTGTCATGGCTGATCATCCAACTCAGTATCCTGTACCTGCCTTCTCTCCATATCCCCTGATCCCTTTAGCCACAAGGGCCACATCTAACTCCCTCTTCAATATAGGCAATGAACTGGCCTCAACTACTTTCTGTGGCAGAGAATTCCACAGATTCACCACTAAAAGACTTCCCCCTTATCCTTAAACTGTGACCCCTTGTTCTGGACTTCCCCAACATCGGGAACAATCTTTCTGCATCTAGCCTGTCCAACCCCTTAAGAATTTACTACGTTTCTATAAGATCCCCCCTCAATCTTCTAAATTCTAGCGGGTACAAGCCGAGTCTATCCAGTCTTTCTTCATATGAAAGTCCTGCCATACCAGGAATCAGTATGGTGAACCTTCTCTGTACTCCCTCTATGGCAAGAACGTCTTTTCTCAGATTAGGAGACCAAAACTGTACGCAATACTCCAGGTGTGGTCTCACCCAGTACAACTGCAGTAGAACCTCCCTGCTCCTATTCTCAAATCCTTTTGCTATGAAAGCTAACATACCATTCACTTTCTTCACTGCCTGCTGCACCTGCATGACTACTTTCAATGACTGGTGTATCATGACACCCAGTTATCATTGCATCTCCCCTTTTCCTAATCGGCCACCATTCAGATAATAGTCTACTCTCCTGTACTTGCCACCAAAGTGGATAACCTCACATTTATCCACATTATATTGCATCTGCCATGCATTTTCCCACCCAACCTATCCAAGTCACCTTGCATCCTCCTCACAGCTAACACTGCCCCCCAGCTTCGTGTCATCCGCAAACTTGGAGGTGTTGCATTCAATTCCCTCGTCCAAATCATTAATATATATTGTAAATAGGCTTGCCGTACCCCACTAGTCACTGCCTGCCATTCTGAAAAGGACCCGTTTACTCCTACTCTTTGCTTCCTATCTGCCAGCCAGTTCTCTATCCACATCAATACTGAACCCCCAATACCGTGTGCTTTAAGTTTGCATACTAATCTCTTATGTGAGACCTTTAAGTTTGCATACTAATCTCTTCCTGTTCATCGCGGGTGTGAATTTCAGACTGTGCTCCCCCGCTTTCACTGGCCCCCGCCTTTGCGATGTGTTTGTGTGTGTGTGTGTGTGCGCAGACGGTTGATCCGGCTCGCGGTTTCATTGCTGACGGTCGATCCAGCTCGAAGTTTTTCAGGTCCTTGAATCCCCAAGCATAATCATTGCGTAGGTGCCCTAGCGGTCGGTCTACATGCTAGAGGATGAAGTACAGGCCTGGGTTGACTGTGTGTCATCCACTGATCTATTGGCCCGTATGCAAACTGCAGGGGGTCCAGCAGGGGGTATGTAATACTTTTCAGGTGGGCCAGCACAAGTCTTTCAAGGGTTTTCATGATTACAGAGGTCAGTGCGACAGGCCTGTAGTCAATAAGACCAGTAATCCTTGGGTTTTTGGGTACAGGAACAATAGTGGAGATTGAAGCAGGCGGGGACAGTGGCAAGGTCTGATTGAAAATGTGTGTATGGACTGGTGCCAGTTGTTCAGCACAGAGCTTGAGGGTAGAGGGGGAAACATTGGCTGGCCCTGGAGATTTCTGGCTTTTCTGTTTCCCACATAGCTTTTTCACCCCAATGTCTATTGTTAGTGATGGAGACGTGACTAGACTGATGATGGGCAGCAAGGAGAGGGTTGGTAGTGGAGGAGGGCCCAGTCTTTGCAGACTGGAGTCAGGCTGTAACTAGGTGTGAAGTGATGATTGGGGAGGAGTGGGTGGGGAAGAGCCCAGTCTTTGCAGACTGGAGTCAGGCTGTAAGTGGGTGTAACGTAGTGATTGGGGAGGAGTGGTTGGGGAAGGGGGTATCAGGGTTATGTTTTGTCTTTCAAACCTACAGTAGAACTCATTCAGGTCGATGGTCAGCTGATGATTTTACCTGGTGATTTCTTGCAAGCTGTTCCACACTGAAGATGAGTCATTAGCTGAGAACTTGCTCAACTTGCTCAAGAAGAGTACCTTTCTTTGGCAGCTCTAATTCATCTTCACAGCTTGTACTTGGCCTCCCCTCTCCTTTACTCTCTCTACACCAACAACTGCACCTCTGCAGACTCCTCTGTCAAGCTTCTCAATTTGCAGACGACACAACCCTGATTGGACTTATCTAAGATTGGGAGGAATCTGCCTACAGATAGGAAGCGACACAGCTGGTGTTCTGGTGCCTTCGTAACAACCTGGAGCTCAATGCTCTGAAGACTTTAGGAGAGTTCCCCCTCCCCCCCTCCCCCCACTCATCATCAACAACACCACAGTCACAACTGTGGAGTCTTTTAAGTTCCTGGGAACCATCATCTCCAGGGACCTTAAATGGGATGCCACCATCGACTCCAGTCAAAAAGGCACAACAGAGGATGTACTTCGTGCGGCAGATGAGGAAACACAACCTGCCACAGGCAATGATGGTCCAGTTTTACACTACCATCATAGAGCCTGTCCTCACCTTCTCCATCATGGTCTGGTTTGGCTCAGACACCCGGAGTATGCAGCGCAGTGTTCGAACAGCAGAGTAAGTTGTTGGCTGCAACCAACCCCCCAATGACAAACTGTACACTGCAAGGGTGAGGAAGCGAGCGGGTAAGATCATCTCTGACCCCTCTCACCCTGGCCACAAACTCTTTGAATCACTTCCCTCTGGAAGGCGACTCCGGACAGTCAAAGCTGCCACAGCCAGACATAAATACGGCTGTTTTTCACACAAGCAGTAGCTCAACAGCCAAAAGTCTGTACCCTCTTTTTACTCTGGTATTTTATTTTCACATGCTTAAATTATGTTTTATTTTTAATTGCCTACCGTATATTGTGTTTTTATCCTTGCGAGCAAAGCACCAAGACAAATTCCTACTATGTATACATACTTTATTCAATTCGATTCATCACTTCCCACCCAAGCCATGCCCTCCCCAGGTACTTTCCCCAGCAACATCTGTCCATATACGTCCTCCCTCACCTCCACCCATGGACCAGCAGCTCTTCCAGATGAGACAGAGATTCACTTGCACTTCCTCTAGCCTCATCTATTGCAAAGAGTGTTCCCAATGTGGCCTTCTGTACATCAGCCTGACCAAGCATAAACTCAGCGACTGTTTCGCTGAATACTTGCGCTCAGTCTGCCAAGGCCTACATGATCTTCTGGTTCTGACTGCTCTTCTCACTCCCATACTCACCTTTCAGTCCTGGGCCATACGCAAACTGGAGGAACAGCACCTCATATTCTGCTTGGGTAGCCTACAAGCCTACAAACATTAAACCCAACCCCTCTCACTTTTCCCCGCTACAAATAGATCATCCATGATTGAACGGCAGTGTAGACCTGATGGACCGAATTACCTGATTCTGCTCATATGTCTTATGATCTACCCCTCACCAGATTTACCCTCATCTACATACTAGGGGCATCTTCCAGTCACCAATTAACCTATCAATTCACACAATTTTGGAATGTGAGAGGAGGCCTGGAGAAAACCCACACAGTTGGACAGAGGAAATGGAAGTTGAATACAGCTAACATTGTGGTTCACTGCTCTACTGGCAGTGCCTCTGTGCCTCAGCAATGATTCGGAGCAGAGTGTCACTAGCCTGAGCCAAGGGTGACCTCAGTGAGCCTAGATAGTAAATGGCCGCGTCTTAACCGAAACATCACCTATTCCTTTTCTCCAGAGATGCTGCCTGACCCGCTGAGTTACTCGAACTATTTGTGTCTATCTTTAGTATATGGGCTGACAGCTACTGAATTTTCACTCTGCTATCTTTATTGGCTAATACCAAGACCTATCTCACGGAGAATGGCAACGAACTATCAATAGAAACATGCTGTTGGGACACATCCTCATCATTGATGTGTAAATGCCCTTTGAGCATGGATGAGGGAAATAGTGTGGGCACAGTTGTTTAGGAGATTGTGAGTTTCCAATGTTACTCTTATTGCTGGATACAGCCAAGGTAGTCCCCTGAATCCAGACCAGGTGGGTTCAGGAACGGTCTGCCTGAGGGCAGCAGATTCAAGCCAACAACTAACTGCCGCTGATGCACCAAACACAAGGATAAAACTTTAGGCGCAGAAACAAATAAATTCTGATGCTGGTTTACAAAAAAAAGTGATGGAGATAACGCAGCTGGTTAGGCAGCGTGTGCAGAAAGGAACTGCAGATGCTGGTTTAAATCAAAGATAGACACAAAAAGGGCTTGTCTCACTTATGCTATTATTAGGTGACTGCCG